>OW285242.1:29143680-30343680 GCA_935421215.2 Melolontha melolontha
AACAATGGGCACCAGATATATTAGCACTTATCCCACGCAATCACAATATATTAAAAATTGGTTACCAGTTTGTTTACAACAAAATGTTTAAAAACACTTTAAAAGTGATTGCATAAATAAATTCCTCTACGTGGAATATTTTGAAAACAAGAAGTGATTATGACTCGCCTGTTTTGATATCACGATGATGTTACCTGATTGTTTTTAATGGAAATGTTTGTCACTTTGCAGGATCAAGAAATCGTTGGATTAGTTAGTATATAATATATAAACTGAATTAGATTATAAGGAAATAAGTATATTGTTTAGCGCTTGCTTTGTATTTTAACACGTTGGGTAAACTTTTTCCTTTATTATAATGCTGGTTGTAACAAGGAGACATTTAGGATGATTGTGAATATTCATTTTATTTGCAGATCCATGATAATTTTCTTTTTAACCACGAAATTGTTCCAATTGAGAAACTGTATTGTTTTATAATATCACATCAACCATATACAAGTTGTCCTGTATCGTTATGTTCAAATTTTAGGAGTGTAAAGTAGACTTCAATATCAAGTAACAAAAACGTAAAACTTGTAATATCCATTTTTATTTGTTTCAAAGTTACAGATGTATGAATGTGATTCTAGATCATGGAAAAAAAATGTAATCCTAAAGTCAATAAAAACTGATTTTATTTAAAAAAGTTCAATTAATAATATTTTCGAAATTGTCCACCTCCTTGTTGAATGCAGGCTTGTGCCCGTAAGCTAACAGAGGAAGTACTTATCCGAATTTCATACTTGTTTTGTCGGATTTGCTTGGCAGCCAGGTAAATACAAATCCAACAACTCTTCTCTTGCGTTCGAAACTTGCGCGTAGACTAAATTTTTCATGTACCACCCATAAATAAAAAGTCAAGGAGATTAAGATCGGGTTATATGGGCGGCCATGGAACAGGACCACCTCGACCAATCCATCTTGGATAATTGACGTTAACCCCAATTTCGAACAGCAATTCCGAAATGTGGTGGTGCCTCCATCCATGTGAAACCACATGTCTCGTCGAACATTCAGTAGGACATCTTCTGAAAGACCTGGCAGTTCGTCAATAAGAAATTGAAGGTAATTGACAGCATTGAACCTCCCAGGAAGAACGAGAGGACCAATCAACTAGTCATCGGTTAGGGCCGCCCAAACGTTAATAGAAAATTCATGTTGAAATTTAGATGGGCGTATAGCTTTGGGATTTTCTGATGACCACCTGTGCAGGTTTTTCAGATTTTTAACACCACTTCTCGTGAACGTAGATTCATATGTTCAGAGGACTGTTCTGCAGAAATTAAAATGAAGCCGTGACTGTCTTAATATCCAGGTAGAATAAACTAGACGAGCATAGTGGTCTGCCTCAAGCAAACCGTGTCCCCTGCGATAGTGATATGGATATAAGCCCTCACGTTTTAAAATTCGCTAAACTGTCGTTCGTGGCACTCCTAGTTGTCTAGCGATTCGACCTAGACTGAGAGTTGGATCCCGTAAGAATAGCTACTGCTTCTTCCTCTAAATCTGCTGGCAAATTTACTCCTCGGTCGAAAAGATAATCACGCAGTCCGCATTCTCAAAATTGTCTGTGTACTTCTAGACGTTCTGTAATGAGGAATGCGCCTATCGGGAAACCGATGTCGGTATTCAATAACTGCTTGACGTGCACTGCCATTATAGTAGCCATGAGAAGAAAATCGGTAAGGCATTTTGAATAAAGAAAACGTGTCCACTCACTAATAAACTGTTGTATGAACTGAAACGTAATGTAATCCTTTATTAAAAAATGCAACGTTAACAGTCATTTGAACATTTGCCTATTGTATGATATTCATGGTTCAGCACTTACGAAATAATTAAAAACCTTCTTTATCATAAATCAATTTCCAGTACTCTTTTTTGTAGATCTCCAAGAAATTACTGTATGCACTACGACGTGTTTATTTATTTTAGGATAACATTTTATTATGCGACGTTAACAATCACAGGCCTGTTATTGAATCGTATAACTTTTTTAAATAAAGTTATACGATCAATTTGTATTGACTTAGGATTACATTTTTTTCATGATCTGACAATTACATTCATAGATCTGTAACTTTGAAACAAATAAAAATGCATATACAAGTTTTGCGTTTTTGTTACTTGGAATGATTAATGATTAATACGTTCAACGTGTGTGAAAGCATAGTGTATTGCTCTCCGAATTTTCTTTAAAAGAAGCGGTTGTAGTGGTTCTATAAACTCCAAATTTTCGCTAATTGTCGAGTGAATTGTGTGGCGTGGTCGGTGTGATTTTGGTTGTTATGACATTGGTCTGAGTGTAATTATAAGCGAATTATAGCCATGAGTAAAGTTCCAATATCGGATCTAAGAGTTAAAGATATAAAACAGGAACTAAAAAAACGCAATGTTTCTTGTGCCGGTAAAAAGAATGTGCTCGCTCATAGACTGAAAAAATTAACTAATTCAAGTTTTATTCACGTAAAATATACTGACGGTGATGAGGAACTAAATGATTTTAATGGACTAATTACTAGTAAAGGGGTTATAAAGACTGATTCTACGTTGACATTAATTAATAGAATACAGGCGTTGGAGCGCAAACTGAACTTTGTTTTAATGCAAAATGCAGAATTATTGAGTAATAGGAACGACACAAGTAATTCGCGAGTTGCATGTGCGACATGTGTCTCACACTCGACGCCTTGCAAAACCAACGAAGTCGTAAGTAATGATGTAATGATTGAATTGTGTGACGGAGTGCTGGCTGCAAATGGGCATAATAATAAGAAAGATAGAGCAAATTTTAAGAAAACTAGAAACATAATTATTGTCGGAGATAGTCATGTACGGGGCCTTTCGGATATGTTGAGGCAACAACCTGAATTAAGTAAAAATTACAACATACTTTGCATTTGCAAGCCTAATGCTACATTACAGAACGTTTTTGACAATGTCGGAAATGTTTTTGATGATTTAAATTTTAATGACATTGTTGTTGTAATGGCTGGTATTAACAATGCCCTGACTGGACGAAAAATTGAGGACAGTGTTTATAAAAACGTCGAAAACTTGGCTCTTAAAACTAATGTTATTTTATCATATGTACCTTATTGGCATAGTCGCCCTGTATTAAACACTCTAATATTTGAGATTAATAAAAATATCTATAACAATCTGTCATTGGATAATGTGTGCATTGTGGATGTGAATGGATTTCTCAACTATTCGCATTTTACCAGGCACGGACTTCATTTGACGGGGGCCGGAAAGGCTGCTTTAGCTGAACGTTTAATGGGGAGTGTTAAGGATATTGAATGCAGGGGATTTGTCAATGGCAAGGACCAAATTAATTTTATAAATGAAGGGAACTTGATAAAAGTTGTGATTGGCGATGATACTGGCGACGCTGATATCAAAATTGTGCCTGCACTAGACGATGCTGTTGGATTGGAAGAGAATGCTGAGGGATCCATGACGGCTGGTTGCCGAAACGCGGTGCTGCCATCGGTCCGGGCTGCCGATGGTGAGGGGTCTTCCGGTGCGTCATCTCTGGAGAGCCTTGGGACTCGAACTGGACAGGATTTTTGGGAAGTATAGCGTCTTTTTTACTACTTAATACGCAGGGTTTAAATTCCGATGAATTGTTTTCATTATTGCAAGATAAGAATTTTCCCTTATTTGTTTGTTTAACGGAGCATTGGTGCGACGCGCTTGAATCTTGTGTCGTGGAACGGTACAAGGTCGCTTCTTTCTACGGCAGGTCCAAACATATTCGCGGGGGAAGTGTTATTCTCGCGTTGCGAAATGTTGGATATTGTGCAATTGATTACTGTGATGATATTAATGCTGATTTCGAGTTTGAGGGATCGTGTGCATACTTTCCGTATCTTAAAGTTTATGTAGTGTGTGTGTATAGATCACAGCATGGAAATTTTAGTATATTTTTAAAGAAATTGGATTTGTTGCTCTCTAAGTTTAAATTTTCAGATTCTATTGTATTGATGGGGGATTTCAATCTCGACTACGCGGGAGTGTCGTCCTTGTCGGGCCCTCGCGCTGAGCTTGATAACGTTTTGTTGAGTTACAATTTACGCGTGCACAATAAAGAACCTACTAGAATAACAAAATCTTCTAGAACATTACTAGATTACGTGAGTACCAACATTGGTGCAAATATAATGTCATGTGATACTGAGTCTGTCAGTTTTTCCGATCATGAGTCGGTCTGTTGCTCATTCCGAGTGTGTGCTGGGGCTCTGCCTGTGTCCCGAAGCGAGGGCCGTATTTATAGTAGCAGTAACTTCTCCAAGTTTTACAATTCCTGCGTTGACACTGATTGGTCGGTGAACGGTGACGTGTCGGTGGATGATAACTTTCTGTCGTTCGTAAACAGTATCGTAGGGAATTTTGGGTCTTCTTTTCCAGTTGTTAAGATCAAGCCGCGGAAGTCCAAGCATTGGCTGACAGCAGGAATAAAGACTTCAATTAGCAATAAAAAAAGTTTGTACTATATATCTAAATTCTTCAGTAGTCCACATTTCGTCGCTTACTTTAAAAATTATAAAAAAATTCTTAAGGGGATAATTAGATTATCTAAGAGGAACATTTATGCTGCCAGGATATGTTCTTCCAATAATGTACCGAGGGAAGCGTGGAGAACGGTTCGGGAATTGACCAATACCTCCAAAAAAAACGATAAAGTCACCTGTGTCGAGGTGGATGGCATATTGGAGGGCGACGCTAAGATTGTCACCGAGACACTTAATAATTATTTTACAACAATAGCTGCAGACTTAGCGCAAAAAATTAATAACGCAATTGATCCTCTATCTTATATGAAAATTAACAGGGCTAAAAATTTCTTCTTCTTCCCTACTGATGCAACTGAAATTGAACATACGATTCGGGAAATTAGGAAAGATAGTTCGGGTGGGTCGGATGGTGTTCCCATGAATATTGTCCGGTGGCTGCCTCCTTCGGCCCTTATGGCATTCGCTGATTTAATAAACTTGTCATTTCAGAGCTCTGTATTTCCTACTTGTTTCAAAATTGCAAAAATAGTTCCTGTCCATAAGGGAGGATGTGGATTTGCGCCGTCCAACTACAGGCCCATTTCCATATTGCCTGTATTATCTAAAATAGTTGAAAAGATCGCGAACAGAAGAATTCGTAACTTTATTGGGGGGGAGGATTTGTTGGTTGGTTGTCAGTTTGGCTTCAGGCCCCACACATCTACGTCCGATGCTATTTATTATTATCTCGAGAATGCGTACAATTTTATTAACGAAAAACAGGTCGTCGCGACCATGTTTTGTGATTTGGCGAAGGCATTTGACTGCGTTCCGCACTCGCTTCTTCTCCGGAAGCTCGAATATTACGGGTTCCGGGGAGGAGCGAATGACTGGTTGAGATCTTATTTGCTTGGGCGTACACAATATGTTAGTCTGGGCTCTGGGACGGGTTGTGTGGAGTCTGGGGTCAGGGATGTTATATGTGGTGTGCCGCAGGGTTCGGTTTTGGGTCCGACGCTTTTTCTCTTATTTATTAACGATCTTGCACTATTGGACACCAGGGCTCACATTGCATTGTTTGCCGATGATACGTCATTAACTTGGCATGCTGCGGACCCGCGATCTCTGGAGGGCCTGATGAACAAAGAGATTCCGATTTTTCAGAGTTGGTTTAATGCTAATGGAATTACCCTAAATTTAAGTAAAACAACTTTTAATTCACAGACACAATTATGTAAGTGTGAATATTGAGATTGGTGGCATCACTTTAGAGCCTGTGAACTCCGTGAAGTTCCTTGGTCTGATTCTGGAGCCAGGCCCTTGTTGGACCGGGCATGTTCGTCGCCTTTCGTGTAGGCTCTCATCTGCTTGTTATGCGATTGGAGTGGTGCGTCGTAGCCTGGGAGAGTCCACGGCTAGGACAGTATATTTTTCATTGTTTGAGTCTCGTCTACGGTATTGTCTAGCATTTTGGGGATTCACGACCGCTGGGAATCTTCTTTCGATTTTTAGGTTGCAGAAGCGGGCGGTGCGGCTCTTGTGCGGGGCGGCAGCGGACGCCCACTGTCGGCCGTTGTTTGCGGATAGTGGAATCATGACGGTTTATTCATTGTTATTATACGAATCATTGTCTATCATTTTTAAAAAGCAAAGTAATATCCAGCATAGGTCTGATATTCATTCGTATGACACACGCGGCAACCAACTTCTGAATTTACCAAAGCCCGCGACAAGAGCGAGTCGCGATTCAATACTTTATATGGGCTTGCAGTATTTCAACGGACTGCCAATGAACATTAGGCAGTCTTCAAGCTTAAAACAGTTCCAGGGGAAATTAAAGGTGCTGCTCCTCGGGCAGGTTTTGTACTCGCTGGATGGGTTCCTTGCGGGTTGACGTTGGAATCCCTTGCTTTTATTTTTAATTTGTTTTTATTTTAATATTGCTTTGATCATGTGTTTTTATTAGGTGACATGTATTTGTTTGTTTTGGCAACTTAATCAATTACTGTTATGTGTTTATACTATAATTGTATGTGTATATTGCTTACTGTCCACGTACTGTATGTGCTTATTGACAATAAATATTCTATTCTATCTATTCTAAAAAATGAAGTCTACTTTAAACTCCTAAAATTTGAACATAACGATACGGGACACCATGTATACAGGGTTAGGCAAATGTATGGATCCATTCGAATATCTTTGATGATCTACTTAGATTTTAATAAAATTTTTCACATTTAAGTTAATGAAAATATGGAATCCGATTTTCAAACCAGACTTCCAGTTTAACAAGAAATGATGTTAACTTTTTTATTTTAAATGGAAGCCTGTATACTTTCACGAATTTCAACAGAGCTCTTCTCTGGGAATTCAGCAATGGAAGGATGGAATCAAACTAAATACTCACTTTTAAAATAAAACTGTATTTCCTGGTCAGGCCGAAAACATTTTACTAAACTCTCGTAATGAAAGGGGAATATAATTCGAGTTCTTTTTATTAATCTCTCTTATAAGTAGACTGGACCAATTCGGAGCGAAAGCAGAGACGTGACAAACGAATTGGTTCCCGCATGCGAAACATTATTAATATCTAGAGATATACTATCACGAACGGTGCTGTTATTATGTTATTAAGTAATATAATAAGTTATTATATTACTTAATACTAGATATTTGTATTATATTTGGTTTATTTTAGTTCCAATTTACAGTCGTGTATTGTGTATTGTGCATTCTATAGAACAGGAAAGTGTTTTATATTTATATGAATATGAATATCACCTATACTTCTCTCAACACTGCTTTATAGAAATTGTGTCAACAAATTTTTGCTGTTCCCTAGTTTTGATTTATTATAATTCCTACCTTTATCCGTCGTCTAAAGTTTAATATAAGCACTTATATAATATAAGTGCTTATATTAAACTTTAGACGACGGATAAAGGTAGAAATTATAATAAATAAAAACTAGGGAACAGCAAAAATTTGTTGACACATAATTTCTATAAATCATCAGAATAATTGAAACATACATGAGTAGGTAAACCCCACCAGTTTTGTATAATACAAAGGTATTTTTAATAATATAAAATATTATTAAAAACCTGGTGTGAAGAACACAAATACAGGTTTACTATTAATATTTTTGTGAAAGTGTCCGAAAATATCTTTCCCCAGAGACGTAGATACGTATTTCACCTTTCTACAGGCTCATCGGTACGCCCCTGCTGGAGAAAGAATATTTCCAGACACATTCACAAAAAAGAACCACATCACCACATCACCGTAATTATCCAGACCGGGCGTAGAAGTAAATTCAGCGCTGCCTGTTGTCAGACAACCGAAGTACCTCGCCCCGTCCACATAACCAATGTGAAGCAACGACGCCTTTCCAAAGGTGGCACAGTCATCCCTCTAGAAACTGTATTTTGTTTGTGTCTTCACTCATACTACGGATTAACCGCATGTGTAATGTATGTGATGTGGTTCTTTTTTGTGAATGTCTCTGGAAATATTCTTTCTCCAGCAGGGGCGTACCGATGAGCCTGTAGAAAGGTGAAATACGTATCTACGTCTCTGGGGAAAGATATTTTTGGTCACGTTCACAAAAATATTAATAGTGAACCTGTATTTGTGTTCTTCACACCAGGTTTTTAATAATATTTTATATTATTAAAAATACCTTTGAATTTCTTATAAAGTAGTGTTGAGAGAAATATAGGTGATATTCATATTCATATAAATATCAAACACTGTCCTGTTCTATAGAATGCACAATACACAATACACGACTGTAAATTGGAACTAAAATAAACAAAATAGAATACAAATATGTAGTATTAAGTAATATAATAACTTATTATATTACTTAATAACATAATAACAGCACCGTTCGTGATAGTATATCTCTAGATATTAATAATGTTTCGCATGCGGGAACCAATTCGTTAGTCACGCCTCTGCTTTCGCTCCGAATTGGTTCACTCTACTTATAAGTATAGCAAAAAGAAAGTTCCAGAAACGTTCTCACGCAAGTTAACATAAATATTTAGCGATTTCCAATCGAATACGTTCATTACATTATTAAAACGATGTAAGAAACATTTTCAAATGAAAATAAAAACATAATAAACACTAAACACCCCAAATTATATAGCAAAACAATGCTCGAATTCAATTAATTTTAGCAGTCCGCATGAACACAACGTGTAACAGCATTTAAATTTTAAATGAAACGATTTTTTTTTGACCGGTAAAATTTCTACGCAAGGTCACCGCTTAATTCAAAAGGGGTGGATTTAACTACATCTAACCCTACTCTGCGTGTGTGCGAGCGGATACACCCGTTACATCCAACGAAACTAGGGTGAGGAATTCAAGGTCGCAGCTTTTACTTGTTGCCAAGCGAGAAAATTTCAACGAGGCAACTGTCTCACTTCCCCCTCGGTGTTTTTAGAGTAATTATAGAGGGTTAGGGATTGTTTTGCGAGTTATGTGAACGATTCGGGAAATGTATTTGCGTTGTTTTCAAATTAGGAATGAATAAGTGTGTTAATAAAAAAAATCCCTCCTTTTTTAACGTTTGCTTTTGAATAAAGCTTGTATAATTTAAAATCTTGATATTGTTAAAGCTATTTTTCAAAATCAATTGAATATTAATATTTCTAATTGAACAAATAAATATTAGTGACGTAATCTAAACTAATATTATAAAGAGGAAACATTTGTGTTTTTGTATGTATGTTTGTAATGCTTTCACACAAAAACTACTGGACCGATTTCAAAAATTCTTTCACCATTAGAAAGCTGCATTTTCACTGAGTGACATAGGCTATATTACATTTTCAAAAAAAAAAGGGATCCCCAATAAAAATGCATTAATGTAACCCAAGGTGTGAGAAAATTACTCACAAAAAATCTGCCATCGCGTACGCTGCGGAAACTATTGTTGATAGAACAAAAAAATGTTCTACAGTATTATAGAACGTATTAATATCTACAAAAAAGTCCGCGAAACCATATGTCCAACTACTGTAGTTATGCCACTATAACTACTTTTTTACATTTTAAAAGTTAATAAAAGTGCCGACAATAATCAAACCATATTATCCATACCTCTGTATTATTCCTTATCCTATTAAATGATATTTTATTAAAGACCATTTCAATACCAGTAAAATACTTTTTAAATTATTAAAATCGGACATTCCATTCAAAAGATATAACGAATTTAAAAATGTCAATCTAAAGAAAATAATGTTATAATATAATGTAGTAGTATAGCGATGGCCATATTCATTTTGTTTGTAACAAATTGACAATCGAAAAATTATAACTGGAATAAGAATAGTATTGGCAGAAGTAATTTAATAACAAGTTCATGAGAATGAAAAGTAATAGGAAACAGGCACAGAGAAGCTGTTATAGAAAGAAGTTAAACATAAAGTGATATAAAATCCAAAAATTAAGGATCACAAGAAAGGAAGATTAAATATTTAAGAGAATACACTCACTATTGTATTTATTCAAGGTAGGATCGAAGAAAAGAGAACATATACGATACAAATTTTATTAAAAGAATTTAAATAACACTGAGATATTTGAAAGGTGACGTTTTTGCAGTAATTTCGACAATGTGTCAAAAGCCAAGTGACAGGAACATTATTAAAATAGCGGGTTACATTGTTTATAAGTTATGTTAAATAACTAAATGGACTAAACAAAAAATGTAATCAATTCATCAGCTTTACAATTAAAATAGTATATTAAAAAACAAGTTTCATAAGGCACCATTTTGCCGCACGAGATCAGTTTAGAAAACGAGCCGCGATAGCGGCGAGTTTTCTAAAGTGCGAGTGCGGCAAAAGGCCTTATGAAACGAGTTTTTTATACTATTTTTTCTATTTTGCGTTTTTTACATTAATAAATTGCTTAAATTGGAATTATTTAATTTGAAAGTTCAGAGTTTAATTTTTATATAAAGCATGCAGTTGGTCACATTGATACTTGACATTTTCAAATTTAAATCTTGCTATCCGCAAAGTATATTATATTACATATTATTTATTAATTTTCGTTAACATTACTTGATATTTCATTTAAAAATACAAACATGAGTGACATAGAAACATATATATGTTGTTGTCAATTGTATACAACATACGTTGTTTGTGTAAAATACGGACATATATCATATCTGTCAAATGTACATAAATTCTTAAAATCAAATGACAGCAATGATATTTATTTCTGTATTCGAATAACGCCAACATTGAAAAATGAAAAAAAGTGTATCGAAATGAAGCTCATTTCGATACCATTTTGAATTTCATAATGAGTTCATTTCGAACGCAAAATAGAAAATAGTATATTAAAAAACGAGTTTCATAAGGCACCATTTTGCCGCACGAGATCAGTTTAGAAAACGAGCCGCTTGCGGCGAGTTTTCTAAAGAGCGAGTGCGGCAAAAGGCCTTATGAAACGAGTTTTTTATACTATTTTTTCTATTTTGCGTTTTTTACATTAATAAATTGCTTAAATTGGAATTATTTAATTTGAAAGTTCAGAGTTTTATTTTTATATAAAGCATGCAGTTGGTCACATTGATACTTGACATTTTCAAATTTAAATCTTGCTATCCGCGAAGTATATTATATTATATATAATTTATTAATTTTCGTTAACATTACTTGATATTTCATTTAAAAATATAAACATGAGTGATATAGAAACATATATATGTTGTTGTCAATTGTATACAACATACGTTGTTTGTGTAAAATACGAACATATATCATATCTGTCAAATGTACATAAATTCTTAAAATCATATGACAGCGACGATATTTATTTCTGTATTCGAACAACGCCAACATTGAAAAATGAAAAAAAAAGTGTATCGAAATAGAGCTCATTTCGATACTGTTTTTGGTTTCATAATGAGTTCATTTCGAACGCAAAATAGAAAAAAATAATTTTTTTGTCAAAAGCATTTTTTTCCTTTAACTTCACATAGCCACAGCAACGCAATTGGATGATTTGTTTTCCCAGTGAATTTATATTTACTATAATACATTTATCTCTTTTCTCATTCATTTCATTTCAGATTGAGTCACAGCGAAGCGTGGTTGGGATTAGCTAGTTAGTAATATTTTTAATAACTTTATCGTAATTAATTTTTTTATGTAATGCACGTATACAGGCTGTGCATAAATTGGTGGATAATCTGCACGTGGAGTGTTTCCTTATATTATTCTAAACCATTTTTATATATTTTTTGTACAAAAATTATGTAAAAAATTAACACATTTTTTCAGTTATTTAATGTATTAGAAAGATAATTTTGAATAAACGTTTAAAACTGTAATAATTTACTGCTTACAGCAGAATAATAACGAAAAATTGCATTTTTGGTAGTAAAAATTTGTAACTTTGGCAACCTCGTGTAAAGTTATTATCAAACCATTGGTAGTTTATTTATAAGAAATATTTCGAAGAATATAAGGAAAGTCGTCACGTGTAGATTGTCCCCTAATTTCTACACACTCTATATATGAAGGTTACTCAAAAAAAAACACGTTTACAAGCTGTAAAACAAATATACGTGGGTCAGTCAAAAACTAATACCTCCTATTCTTTTCTCCTTTAATTTGTCAAGAACTAAAAATGCAATTAAATAGATTGAATTAAAAATTCTTTCTTGGAGACTGTGGTTAAGTAAAAACTTAAAAAGGTATATAACCCCTTACCACAATTATTAATCATGTCCTAAATACATATTTCGACAACTAAGTTGTCATCATCAGTAGGTAAAAAACCACTAATTAAAAAGTCGCACATGGGGCACAGTCAAGCTAGATAACCGCTTACGCAACAACTACTTTACACCACGTCCACGTATAGACTAATTTTACCATGCAAATATAAACTAGGAAAAGGTCGAAGAGCACTTACCTCTTAAGAAAAAAAGGCCTACACATATTGCAGTGGATTGTGATGTTAATTGCTTATTTAATTTCAATTCACACTGCAAAATAGATTCCCTGCTATGCTCAGTCTGGTGCGCCTTCGTTGAGCTCCTTGATCCTCAGAGTTTATCCAGGTGGATAAGTGTAATGGAATTAAAAGAATAGGTGTCAATCAATTAAACAAACATTTCCCCCCTCATTTTTTTAATAAAAAAAATAAAAATAAAAAAAATCGACTTTACAAAGTGTAACGTCGAACTGATACAAATCTCAGCATTGAGGAAGCTTTGATACAACATTAATGTAAAAGAGGAAAACCTCAATAAAATAATTGACCGCGAACAAAGATTTTCAAAATTAAAATATAAACAAAATTTATCAGATGTCAACAATTACGTTAACCCAACACATCCAACGTCAAATAGAAATCTATCTATTTTCGCACGCATCCAAAAATTACTCATGCGCAAACACATGCATGAAGCAAATAACTTTACCCGCCTTCTAACGTACTAAAATAATTTATATGAAAACTACTCTCAAAAAAAAACACTCTGATAAGTTTTCTAGATATTTTCTCTGATTACAAGAATCTTACAAATCTAACATTACTGAATTATAGAGCTCTTATAAATTCTTAAAATATGTTAAGAAAAATATACATACATTAATTAATGTATCCAATTCACTAAAACGAGAGATTTTTTTCTCCTCAGATAGGTCTTTTAAATTAAATTAAATTACAAGTTTAAAGACTTGTAGTCAAACGAGAATTAATTTAACACATCAATACACAATCAAAAACACACACCGTAATTATCCAAAGTTTAAATTGAATAAAATTAAGTTTTATCCAATTTCAAATAAAACACAACCTATCTGCACAAAAACTACCAAATCTCTAACATGAGCATCCAGGAAACAGCAAGCTACCCCTACCTAACATAAAAATAAATCAAAACAGCTACAATATATATATATATATATATATATATATATATATATATATATTATTACAACTTCCAAATTGGCGCGAACTGCAAACATCACATAGACCCGTACATCCTACAGTTGTGGACAAAAATACATATCATAATAAATTTTTATATAAAATATCAACTCTTTATAAATATCCTTCTGAAATAAAATGTACATAAATATATTGTCTTTTATGGTTTCTTTATTTACTTTCTTCGGGGAAAAATCCATGACATCATGTTTCTTCTCCGAGTTGAAATATCTCGAACGAAAGACCGGCAAACATTCTTTTCTAAAGGGAACGGCACTAAACATGTCCTAATAACTTCAATTTTAAAACGACGATGACATAATTATGGTAATAAAAATGAAAAGAGACAACTGAAAGGTATCGGTGATCTATCGCTATTCATGGAATTTTGTTTATTTTTCGCGATATATATACTTTCATAAGCATCAAGTTCGTGGGGTTTATTAATTCCTTTGACCAACTTCAACCCTGTAATCGATACATTGTGTAGTGTGCTTAAAGCGTGGTTGGCTACATTCGATTTATCTGGCCTGGTTTTTACCTACTGATGATGACAACTTACTTGTCGAAATACGTATTTAGGATACTATTAATAATTGTGGTAAGGGGTTATATACCTTTTTAAGATTGAATTAATATTGTGGTTATTAATGATTAATTCGTTACTTGTCAATATAACCTCTGTCCACTTCCACCTTGGATTTAGGTAGTTAGCCTAAATCCAAAATTTCGGTGCGATACGTGTAGTGCTGTAGCTACAACGAACTGTCAAAGTTGACAGGTTACTCGAAAAATGAAATTAAACCGTGAAAATTTTCGCGCAATAATTTTTTATAATTTTCGAAGACAATTATCTCAACAAGAATTTCTCGCCGAATTGGTTTCTGTTTTCGGTAATGAAGCATCACATCAGTCGACAATTTCTCGTTGGTATGGTGATGGGGTTAATTTTTTGTACTGACATTTGATTAGTGGCGCCATCTATGCCCCAGTATACAAAACATAGATGACATCCCTCGTATTTCAGTTAATTAAACCTACAGAAATAAATTTGGATTAGCTTTATGTGTTTAATACATATATTTACAATACTTATTTCATTGGAAACATAAGTATATTATTACATTTGATATGATTTTGTATGAAAACCTAGCCCGATAGAGGAAAACTGAAAACAGATTATACAGATATATACTCCAGAAAGCCGTGAAATTGTTTCATCAAAAATATTATACTGACAGTGAAAAATTATCGCGACATATAAAACCCGTACAATTCTTATGAGCATAAAATCAGTTTTTTTAGTTGCGTAAACGGAAAATATATACAGGGTTAGTTAAAAGTATGGAGACGGCGATTTATTGTCGTTAATATTCATTTTAGGGATTTATGTTCAATATAAAAGTTTGTTAGGATATTTTGATCTACATTTGAGAATATTTGAATTTTTTTTTCTTCAATTGTTTTAAGTTACGCCTGTCCGCGTATTTTTTTTTAATGGGAACTAGTAAATTTTACTCTACCATTCGATAGAGATTTTTTTTCTCTTTACAATAATATTTTTGTTTTTTTTAAATTCATTTTAATAACTTTTTTACAAGAAAAATTAAACTAATTAATAACAAAGTAAATTAAAGTAAATGTTCAAATTGTCGTCCATTAGTAATTTGACAATGACCCAATCGATTTACAAAACCCCGAACAGAGTTCTGTAAAAAATCTCGGGGAATTTCTTGTATCGTTCTGGTAATTCGGATTTGTAAATCTTCGACGTTATCGGACTTTTGAATTGAATTCAGAGTATGTATTCATATTTGATATGTATATATGTTTCCTGTTTAATGTTAATCATTTCTTTAATTTCTCTTTTCGTTGCTCTCTATCAATTATTTGTGTGTTTTCAAAGTCGAAACGGTGATCGCGTTGCAGTTTGTGTGTAAATAAAGCAGTTTTGTCTGTTTTGGAGTATTTGTGAGCTTGTATTCTTTTGTATAAATATTGTTTGGTTTGACCTATGTAGTAACTATCGCAGTCGCGACTTGGTATTTTTTAGACAACATGTGTTTCTCGATTTTTGTCTATTTAAAAACCTAGCAATACAAATAAACATCTATTTTCAAAATTAAAATCTAAAATAGGCAAAAATCGAGAAACACATGTTGTTTATAAAATACCATGTCGCGACTGCGACAGTTACTACACAGGTCAAACCAAACAATATTTATACAAAAGAATACAAGCTCACAAATACTCCAAAAAGACAAAACTGCGTTATTTACACACAAACTGCAACGCGATCACCATTTCGACTTTGAAAACATACAAATAATTGATAGAAAGCAACACACAATGAAAAGAGAAATTAAAGAAATGATTAATATTAAACATGAAAAAAAGTTCAATTAACAACAGAAGTGATACAAAATAATACAAATCTGTATAAAAACAAATTTGTATCTGTATATACATGGACACACAGTACGTATTTACCAGCGTTTGCTTCAACCACCAGACGCATGCGTTTCTGTCTAACGACTTCATCAATGGAGGATTTACGAAGACAAACGACTGTAAGTACACTTCGCGGTCATGTATCACATTTTGTTCTATCAGATGACATAAGATAACCTCATGACATCTGACGGACAAAACGGATGTCATCTGATAGAACAAAATTTGCTACATGACCGCGAAGTATACCACAGTCGTTTGCCTTCGTAAATCCTACATTGATGAAGTCGTTAGACAGAAACGCATGCGTCTGGTGGTTGAAGCAAACGCTGGTAAATAGGTATATATTTTTATATATATTTGTATATACAGATACAAATTTGTTTTTATACTGATTTGTATTATTTTGTATCAAAGCTTGATGTGAGTTGTCGCATCGATATGCTAATTTGTTTTTGGAACAGAAGTGATATAAAAAATCTAAGCAGTATATATTATAACTTATTATGTAACGATCTGCAATTTATCATCACAATATATGTTGCTGTTATATTATATATCATAATAAGTTATTTAAATATCTGTACATTTGCTTATCATGCTGACATTTCCGTGTTTAGCTGTCCGAGTAGGTTTTCGTGGTTTTCCTTCTCGTCCTAGGCGAATGCTGAGAGCTTTATATCTTAAGCCGCTTCACGGGCGCCGGTGTAATAATAACTCATGACTTACCATTCTCTTTATAATTGATATCGAACTTTTGTTATGTCATGAATTATTATTAATTGAATTGAATGTATTTAAGAATTTGTATCTCTCACCATCACTACATCACTTATATAACTTTGACATTAATATCTGTCATTTATAATTCTTTGATAAAGGTAATACTTACCGAAACATGTAAGAGCTTATTTTTAATATATACATATTAATATAAAACAGACCTTCAATCGCCGAATATCTAAATCAACTATATATATTAATTGATAAATTCTTGGAGTTTCTCGGCTTTTATATGAAATATTTACAAATATCAAATTATTATGTAATTGTAAAGTGAGCATGTAAACATTGCTGTCTACAAATTACAACGCAAATCATACGTAATTGAAAAATATTGTCTACGTTGGAATTTGAACCCAAGCCTACGATTTCCCGGACCGTTGCTTTACCTCTTAAACCACGATATATATATATATATATATATATATATATATATATATATATATATATATATATATATAGCCAGACGATAAATTAAAATAAGCACGCAATTTTTTTTTGTAGATCTATATTATTGTCAGTAAATGTATCATTTAATAAATAAATACCAACATTTTTATTAATAATGGAGTGTGGAGAACACAATGCAAGTACAATATTTGTGTGAAAGTTGAAATCAAGACAGCTTTCACAATCACACCCTTATTGCTTACAATTAAGTCATAAAATACACCAAAAAATGAAAACTCAACGCCGATCATTGACTAATATCAACATCATGAACACTAAACCAACCAGCCCCATCCTCAAGACAAGTGTAAGGCTTAGCAAGTGGTTTGCACCGGACGATCATAGCCGTAACAGATTTCGTCTTTGTTATCCTATAAGGACGTGGTTGCTGTGAAAGTTGTACCAGCATCATGCACTGACGAGTTTTCAGTAGGCTGAAACAAATATTTGCATATCTATATAGCAATTTTCACACAAATATTGGTAATTGCATTGTGTTCTCTACACACAATTTTTAATCATATCTTTGATATTAAAAATGTTTTTGTTATATACAAATGGTGATATTTTATATACTCAAATTGCTTTTGTAACATTTAGTAACAATAACACTAAAATTAGAATTAATTATTTCATCTTTACATACATTATTTTCAGATTTGTTTGTTGCAATTTGAACAAAAACATATTTAAAATATCATAAATCATAACTTTATTGTTCAGATTATAATTTGACTAGTCACAGATATTTGTCGTATCTGTTTTTGCAAATACAAAACATGTCACTATTTTTTATTTCTTCAAACTTCTATTTCTTAATTATAAAGTAAGCTGATTAATTAGGCGATATTCCATAACGAGAGATAAAGATATAATTAGATTTTATTTTTAGATACCAATAAAGATAAATTCGCATCTCCATATATAAAGTAAATATATACCGTGTGTGGAATAAAATTACTTTCGGCGTTTTTTTAGAAGATTTTAATAAATCATTATTCGTCTTGTAAATTAAAATTTGAATGTGCAGAGCGATTCATGTATTTGCAATAATTGATTGGTAAATTAAGGTTATATGTAAAATGAATCACCTTTGGAATTTTGAATGGAACATGGTCATTTGTGTTTAACGAGGTACAATACTTATCGTTTAAATGATAAAGATAATGTTTTTAAAGAGATTTAATGAACAATATTAAAACAAAGATATGTTTTCTACAGGACTGTTCGTTGATTATTTTAGTGTATTAAATGTTCAAAATGTTGTCTATTGACTTCTTAGCAAAAACAGTCAGAAACATTGCGCCTGTCTAAATGTTTCTAAAGCTTGAGGTGAAATATTATATATATATTAGATTGCCCATATGTGCAAAATTGCGATTTTTTTTGCTCCTCGTTCATTTTCGTAAAATTTAGGTAAAAAAAGTAAGATCTACAAAAAAGAATGGGAATCGCTTTAACTGTCCGTAACTCGTATAATATTGAATTTATCGCTGATGATCTAGTCAACTTTTATTCAGCATAACTAGACGAACATTTCGTTCTATGAAAGTTTTGGTGTACGAATGAAATTTAATGCTGTTTTGGTCCAAAAACTGCATGTTTTTAAGAAAATTTGAATGACTTTTTTTCTATAAATTAATTTTGAGCAAATTTTAAAACCGAAAAATGTATTCTGGAAAGCCTATTTTGTAGATAATTGATTACATATTTATTTAAAAAAAAGTATTTAAAAACATTAATTTTAAGGTGTGTAGCCGTATATATATATATATATATATATATATATATATATATATATATATATATATATATATAATTAGACCAGGAGTTTCTGCCGTTAGAACGTGTATGGAAAGGATAATCGTTTTTTGGGGAATCCAGCAAAATTAAACTCTATTATTTAAGTCAGTTCTTTATTTTTTTATCCCAATATTTCGCATCAAATTCGTATGCTTCCTCAGGGGGTCAAAATGTGAAATGTTTTTTTTTGGAGAAATTACTCGTCTTAATATTCATATGTTTGCAATATTCTAAATTAATACAACTAATATCAACGGACGTACACATAGTTTATTCCGAAATTACATTTTCGTCCCATTTTTTTTGTCACATTTGTCCTGTTTTTAAAATGTAATTTCGGAATAAACTATGTGTACGTCCGTTGATATTAGTTGTATTAATTTAGAAGACGAGTAATTTCTCCAAAAAAACACATTTCAAATTTTAACCCTCTGAGGAAGCATACGAATTTGAGGCGAAATATTGGGATAAAAAATAAAGAACTGACTTAAGTAATAGAGTTTAATTTTGCTGCATTCCCCAAAAAACAATTATCCTTTCCATATATATATATATATATATATATATATATATATATATATATATAGTAAACCTAATCAGTAGGCGATTAAAGGTCTGTATATTACTTCAAAATATATGTATTTAAAAAAAACTCTACATGTTTCGGCTGTATACGCCTTTTTCAAGAGAATACAAAATATGAATCATATTTTGTATATGATTCATATTTTGTATTCTCTTGAAAAAGGCGTATACAGCCGAAACATGTAGAGTTTTTTTTTAAATACATATATTTTGAAGTAATATACAGACCTTTAATCGCCTACTGATTAGGTTTACCATATCATACCAAGGTCACGAAGTTATTATATATATATATATATACAGTGTGTTTCACTTTTCATGGCGACACCTAAATATCTTTTTTATTTTTAAAGCAATCAACATCAAATTTTTATCAGTTGTGTAGGCGACGACAATGCACTTTTTCGTATGAATAGAGTTTTTATAAAGTCAATATCTAGCCAACTATAATTAAAATAAAAAGTAGTGTTTCAAGTAAAGTCATACCAGCGATTAAGATAGAGCAAAAAAGTATTAGGAAAAATTTTTACAAATCACTCAAGAACCCCTAATACCAAATTTCACTGAAAATTTTTCACTTTTAAATTCTTCTACATTTTTATGCTATCCGCAGATAATAGTTTGTTATTGCAATAATAGGAGTGCCATGAAGCAAGAAAATAATTTGTTAGTTCAAACGTCAATTCATTAAACAGTTTGCTGCAGTTGTAACTATTGAACTTTGCTGAGCAATGGCCGATAGACATTGAAGTATTACTCAAAACGTTAGAAATTATTTAAACTGTTGGTGATAATGTACGTTCTACCCGAGAGGCTGCGAAGATTATTAATTACTATACGCTGCTAATATTACTACATCGAAATGGTGTTCTCGATTGTTCAATTCTCGTGGACGTGATTTAGCAATATTTCCAGTAGTGTTGAAAATGTTATTCCAGTATGCAACATTTCGATGGCGGATGGGTGGACATTCAGAATGTCTCGCGTTAAACTCTCTAGCAGCCTCTCGGGTAGAACATACATTACCACCAACAATTCGAATAATTTCTACTTTTTGAGCAATAGTTAAATGTCTATTGATAGTTACAACTGAAGTAAACTGTTTACTGAATTAACGTTTGAACTGACAAATTATTTTTTTGGTTCATGGCACTCTTATTATTGGAATAACAAACTATTATCTACAGATAGTATAAAAATGTAGAAGAATTTAAAAATAAAAATTTTTCAGCGAAATTTGGTTTTAGGGATTCTGGAGTGATTTGGAAAAACTTTTTCTAATACTTTTTTACTCTATCTTAATTGCTAGCATGACTTATGTTAATTATTTTATTATTTATTTTAATTATAGTTGGCTAGATTATAAAAACTCAATTCATACGAAAATATGCATTGTCGTGGCCTACACAACTAATAAAAATTGTATATTGATTGCTATCAAAATAAAAAAGTTATTTAGGTGTACCTATAAAAAGTGAAACACACTGTATATATATATATATATATATATATATATATATATATTAATATAAATATAATAACTTCGTGACCTTGGTATGATATGGTAAACCTAATCAGTAGGCGATTAAAGGTCTGTATATTATTTCAAAATATATGTATTTAAAAAACTCTACATGTTTCGCATTCATATTTTGTATTCTCTTGAAAAAGGCGTATACAGCCGAAACATGTAGAGTTTTTTAAATACATATATTTTGAAATAATATACAGACCTTTAATCGCCTACTGATTAGGTTTACTATATTAATATATATATATATATATTAATATCACTTTATGATCCCTTAGCAAAGACATTATGTTCCGTCAAACGTCAATGACTAATGTATTCTGACAATTATTTTAGTAGTGGGGGTGGACGTTTTTAGAAACGGCTTCTGCGCACCCCCTCCTCGCGCCAACTTACTTGGCGCTTGCTATTCTTAAGTAAAGATATACGATTTTTTGTTCAGAGCCCACTTGACTTCGAATGTTTCTGAACAACTGTTATAATATTTAATTGGCAATGTTACATTTCATTATATTATAATTTCATAATTATCTTGTAAGAATCGAACTATTGTCTCTAAATTTGTGTTGAAAAATCAGTTTACAAAAGTTTTGACTCCATAATATTATTACAAATTTTGAAGCAGTATCTGAAGTAACTCAAAATGAGAAGACGAATTTTTTGTTAACAAATAATGTATGATATGGGTGTACATTCGATTAGCAATAGAAAAAGAATAATTTCCTTTTGATATATTGACAAAATTAATAAATCTCAGCGCGAACTATTTCCTATAGCAAACATTTAATTTGTCATTTCCATCATGTTTATCTCTTTAGGTTATACAGGAAGAGAAGGATTTTGTTCAACGATTTGATTCACATTATCTAATAGAATATTCCAGCGGTTCTCAATCTTCTTGGTTCCGCACCCCCAAATAGTAAATGTAAATAAAATTAATATTTCTACATCCAGTGAATCGGTTGGTAAAAAGACGAGGTTGTTCAATGACATTTATTTAAATTATGAATTTACCTCATTGGATGGAAAGCCACAGTGCGTAGTTTGCTTTCGAGTTCTCTCCGATGAAAGCATGAAGCCATCAAAATTAGTTCGACACTTGGAAACTAAACATCCGGTTCATAAAAATAAACCCTTGGAATTCTTCGACAGAAAATCACATACCTTGAGAAATCGACAAACTTCTATTTGTAAGTCATGCTATACTGATAAAAATGTACTTGGTGCATTTTATCTCGTAGAATTAAGAGTAGGTAAGATGTCCAAACCCCGTACAATCGCCGAAAACATTATATTACCTGCTACAATTGATTTGGCCCGTGTTTTAATAGGCGTGGAACAACATCAATATTATCTGGCTTTATTACATACACTTTACCCTTGAAATAACACCACAAAAAGGTCTGGAGATCTAGCTGGCTCTTCAAAAGCACATCTTCGTCCAATCCATCTATTCGTAAAGATTTCGTCTAGGTAGTTTCTTACAATTAGACCATAGTGGCGTGTTATCCTATCTTGTTGAAACCAAACATTTTTATTCGATGAAGTCGGATCCACTGCATATGGATATAAGTTTTCCAATACAGGAACAATCTCATTTCTAAGTAAATTTAAATATTTTTCAAATTTTCTTCAATAAAAATTTGTCCAATTATATGATTGCCGATAATACCTACCTAAACGTTTACCCTTTGAGGATACTGGACATACGTCTTGCGCATCCAATGTGGATTCGATTTTGACCAATACCTGCAGTTCTGCCGACTTAATTCTCCATGCATCGTCAAAATATATCGCATATTAAATTCAATAGACCGATAAAATCAAGTGTTGCCCGTCATGCACTAAAAACCAATCATAACATTACGGTAGATTCTTTAAAACTAATTAAATATATAAACAATCCCAGGAAATTTGACACATATGGAAGCATTTGTATAATTAAAAGCGAAAATAGCACCTACGACACCGACCCAATTCCCTATATCTGCTTGTGTGACTTCTTAGGATAGATATAAGAAGAGGCCGTAAGAACGAACACATGTGTGTCGTTTCTGAAGAGGTGTAAGTAACCTAAATCTAGGTCCTTAAAACTCAATGTAAAGTATTTTAGAGTTTTTTACGGTGCCCCACTGTGATTATTATTATTTCTACTGAAGATGACAACTTAGTTGTCGACATACGTGTTTATCAAGTAAATATTAATGTGGTAAGCGGGTTTTATACGGATTGTAACGGAGCTAGAGAACGGATTGTCACTTGCAGCAGTAGCAGATCATTTTAATATTGTCCATAACACTGTATTCTTAATTAACAAAAGATGGAGGGAAGAAGAAGTCTAGAGAGGAGAGTAGCAGCATCCAGACCGATAGTTTCCACCCATAAAGAAGATGCGACTCTAATAGAAAGGCTGCAAGAGGGCCCATTTCGAACGGCAAAGCAAGCTAGAATTTTGTCTCAGTTTCCATGGAGTAAGACAAAACCGCCTTAAGAAGAATACGAAGGTCTTGTTTAAAGTGCCGGGTTGCAGCTATTAAAACAGAACTCACCCCACAACAAAAACAATCTCGTTTGCTTTTTGCACTAAATTTTGATATTTATCAACGAAAAAATTGTTCAGTAATTTAAAAAAGGCAAAATTAAAGCGAATCGGTCAGACGATGCCAAATTTGATCCACCGTATGTGAATCACTACCGAGCAGCTGGTTATTTCAACGTCAATGTGTGGGGGTTGATTTGTGGGTCGAACTTATCTGGAGATCTTGGAAAATGTCATGCTGTCAAGTGTCGAACAGGTTTTTCCAGAAAATAATTTTGTCTTCCAACAAGACAACTATCTAATCTATACTGCCAACATTGTTACGAAATGAATGCAAGAAATAGTTATTTATGTATCAAGGGCATAATGAAGATGTTTATATTCTAGGTCGACAGTTTACAAAACCGTATTGTATTGTAAATTGCCCGAGATTTATAAACATCGAGTTATGCCAAAGGTTCATATAACGTTTTATTTTTCATTTTAAAATCAATTATTAATTGACAAAAGGCGTGTTAATACAAACGAAGTCTACCACAAGTCTACTTTGTATTTGTACGTTGACGTATGACGATTGAGTGATTTATTTATCTCATGAAAAAAAAATTGCGAAGTGTGTTATATCGCATGTGATAGAAGAAGAAATTCCGTAAGTAATACACGAACGAGCATTAAAAGCTGATGGGGAGGTACTCCCCCAAAAAATCGCGACCACTTTATGGGAGAGATCTCTAAAAATTTTACGACTGGAGTAGCAAAAATTCTATCAAAACTGTCAATCAAACAGTTCTAATATTCAGATTGTTGTATTTTTTACTTTTTATTAATAATAGCGAGCGTTATGATAACGCCCGCTTATTATACCCTAGGGCGAAATGAATGGAGTTATATATCGCGTATCACAGATATAAACAACCAATTACACTCCCCACCAGCATTTCTGATGATTGGGTTATGTTACATGATATTAGTCCAAATTTTGATGACGATTTAAATTCCGTGATTGAAATTTCTGTATCAGCTCTAGTTAAAAAAATATGACACGGGTGTTTTTTTTATAATAAAACACTACAAATGTAGAGATACTTCTAATTTATTTATTCTAATAATGAAAAAAACTTTTTCTTATATGATTTTCTTGCTAAAGCTGAAGGCAGAGAGCTATTCTGAATGCTCCAACAATAGCCAACCACCATGTGTGCGTTCCAGTAGCCCTGATAGCGTTCCTCCATGGTATTTTTAAAGTTTTTATTAGCCACAGTCTTCAAAATAAAATTTTACGTAAATGATCATGTAGAATAAAAAAAAATATGCAAAGTAATCCATGTAACAAAACTCACGAATTACTGGAAATACACAACCTGTACATTCGAATTTTAATTTAATAAGACGTAAAATTAGGTTTAAAACTTGATCTGCCCGAGAACATAGTATCCATACTGTATATAACATGCAAACACGCGCTAGAATGAATCTCTTAATTTTCTCCTATTCTCCTATGTATCAATTTCAAGGACTACAACAAGCCAAATACGGAAACCAATAATTACTCGAGTAAAATCTTGAGATGTTGTTTACTCTTCCACATTGGTATCAAAATGCAAATGAAGTCATAACTTAAGATAAATATAACGAAAGAAACGCGTAAATAATCACTTGTTTTTTTAAACTATCAGATTGTTTAAACATGTATAGATTACAATGGATGTGAATATTTGCCTGTACATATTTGGGGAACAAGTTTAAAATAAAACATTACGACTTTGTAATGTTTTAATTTTAAAATACTGCATTGTAAAGCTATAATTTACTGTGAAATATCATTTGTGTTACTGGACTATCCCATAAAAATCGCTTATTAGAAAGTTTTGGATATATAATCATTTACTAGTTTCAAATCTATACCCCTATAGACAACTAGGGAGAGTTTGTTGAGTTCTTGATCACAAACCCTGAAACGACCATGACTTTTTTTAACCCGTAACGTCTACCAGACTCCTGCAAAGTTTATCTGTTTTGTATTTTAACAAATCCCGATTTAACCCCCACCAGATTCTATGTACCTTCATTTCTTGACTCAAGTAATTTGCAGTGCACATGTCATTCCTGTTTGGCTTACTGTTGTGTAGGTGTATGCTTGTAAAATTCAGTCTCCCAGACTCCATGTCACTGTAAGTGAAAGTTTTTTCACAATTTTAATAGATTTTAACAATCGAATTTTGCGTGGTTTTTTAGGATTTTCACAATGGATCAATTGCCTTCAACTTCAAAACGAAATTCAAATTTTGAGACAATGATTTTTAAACTACACTGCAGGAGTGATTTAACTTGCAAGTGATTCTGATAACGAACAAATGATGGAAGATTTTTGAGGTTTCCGATCATGACACAGAATCAAACAATCGGTATCGGATACAGAAGATATACCTACAATATTTGACGATATTGAACCGGAAGCAAGCATAGAAGTAGATCAAACACGATCAACAGATGTAGAAGATATTTCGAGAACGTGATACTACTATGGAAAAAGTAAATATAAATGGTCCAGTCAGGAACCAACAAGAAATACCCGAACACCACTTCATAACATCGTGTCGCATCTACCAGGACTAAGAGATCCTGCAATGATAGATGAACATCAGAACACTGAAAAGGTCTGGAATCTCCTGTTTGATGACACAATGATTTCACTTACTGTGCAATGGACTAATGCAAAATTAAACATAGTACGCCAAAAATATAAAAGAGCGGACAAACCGGAACTCAAACCAATTGATGATATCGAAATGAAAGCATTCATGGAGCTCTTCATATATACAGCCATTTTCAAGTCTAACACTGAAAATATTGCCTCAATATTTTCTACTGATGGTACGGAAAGAGATATTTTTAGATTAGTTATGAGTCAGAAACGATTTGCTGTGCTGTTATCTTGTCTTCGATTTGACAATCCAGAGGATAGAGCTTTGCGGCAAGTAAGTGACCCTGCTGCGGCAATTAGCGAGCTGTTTAACAAATTTATAAAAAACTCTCGGGCAACGTTCACAAGAGATGAATACGCTTGTGTTGATGAAATGTTAGTTGGCTTTCGTGGAAGGTGTCGATTTAAAGTCTATATACCAGCAAAACCAGTTGAATATGGTATCAAAATCATGATGCTCACAGATTCCCGTAGCGGATATGTACATAATGGATACATATATTGTGGTAAAGATTCTGATGGTTTAACTTTGTCACAAGACGAAAGGAAACTCAGTAAACCCACGCAAAGTGTGCTAATGTTAGCTAAGCCTTTGAAAGGTACAAACCGAAATATTATAGCTGACAATTGGTTTAGCTCAATTCAATTAGTGGGTGAGTTAAAAGCTAGAAATTTAACGTATACAGGCACATTACGAAAGAACAAAAGAGAAATTCCATCCCAATTTTTACCCAACAACACAAGACAAGTAAAATCTTCTTTGGATGGTTTTACAAGGGATATGACTCTTCTATCATACGTTTCGAAGAAACGCAAAGTGGTACTACTTATTTCATCGATGCATCATTGTAAGTCAAATAACAATGATGATAAACCCGAAATCATTCTTCATTACAGCAATACAAAGGGAGCAGTTGACTCTCTTGATGAAAAGTGCGCCGTATATTGTTCAAGCAGAAGAACTAGACGCTGACCGATGGCAATATTTTTCCAGATATTGGATATGAGTACAGTCAACTCCTTTATCATGTACAAGAATAATTGTCAATTACAACGCTTTACATTTATGAAACATTTGGCAAGCAAATTAGTGAAACCCTATATAGAAAGAAGAGTCGACAATGTAAAAATTTCATTAGAGATTCGTAACGGTATCATAAAAATATTGAACATCGAGCCAGAACCAACACCTGCAGAAACACTAGAAAAAAGAAGGTACTGTTTCTTGTGTGCAAAACAAAAGAGAAAGACCAAATATCTTTGTCGAAAGTGCCACCGTCCCGTTTGTCTGCAATGCGCTAATAAATTGTGTACCGAATGCTGTGCAGAAATGACTGGCTTGAACCCTTGACATTTTTGTCTATGAATTAACTTACATTGCTTTCAATTTCTATTTTGTCCATAGTTTTTACTATTTAAGAATATTTTCTGTTTGACATGTCAAACTTCTAAAATGACAAATTTAAATTTTGAAGGACACCGTTGTTTTCCGAAGATACATTTACAATTTACTGATACAAGTACAATAACTTTTTTATTTGATAACTTTATTCAAATGTTTCGATGTTTATATGTTAACATTATAACTAAATATAACTACAGTTTATTCATTTGTGCTTTTTATTTAACAAAAATAATGAAAAATTTCTCAGACCCTCGTCACCACTGGTATAATTTTATTCTACGTCACCAGTTACGGGTTAAACCTAGATACATCACGATACTATGGAAACTCAACGCAATACACACAACTTTACCATGCCTTCAATTAAATTTTTCATTTAGAGTAGCCGATGATTTCAATATAAATATGGAACATTGTGGAACAGCAAGGTTTTTCATAAGTTAAAACACAAGAACATTTTTTTATGGAATTAATTTCTCTTTGTAACGAAATTACTTTGCCAATCAGTAATTTGTCAAGAAAGACTTACATGAAAAAATAATGTGTAAAATATAAGTCGATTTGGGGAAATTTCAACTGAAGAAAATACAACAAATATCAAAAAATCAATACCGCAATCCACAAGAAATACAAGATCGTCAATATGGAGACAATCAGAAATATTGCTCGAAAAACTTACATTAGACAAAATCGCTCGATTTTGTCTAATGTATCTGTTACCCGACAAAAAAGAGGCGACGAATAAACGATTTCTCTTCTTATTGAAAAATATCATCCAGAATTTTTTATCAAAAAAATGTATTTTTGGTTTTGATGACGCAATTAGTGCTTTACAAGAAGTTCCAGTTATAGTTATCAAGGGATGTAACGATCAATTTAATCAAGCTCTTTGGCGTAAAGTACAAGACTTAGGTCTAACAAATTTGTACAAGGAAAACGAAGAAGTAAGAAACCACATAAGGAAATGTGCTGCATTAGCTCATCTGCCAGAAGATAAGGTTACAGATGTATAATAGAAAATTCTCCTGCCGATGAAGCCATTGTTAAATTTAACGATTATTTTGTTAATCGATGGATTCATAATTCTCCCCGAATATGGACTTGCGGTGAAGAACGTCATCGGACTACAAATTCTGAGCAAAATAAGCGATTTACAAGCAAAAACATAAACTGCAAGGCCAAGTCATTGAAACTAAATGAAGAACAGTTACAGTTTCATGGACGTACAAATTTACCAGCTAATATTTTAGAATTAGAAACACCATACCAATTCTTTACTTATTTCTTTACCGATGAATTGATACAGAAAATTGTTACTGAATCCAACATTTATTCATTTCAAACTAAACCAGATAGACCACCAACCTTTACAGAAATGGAAATAAAGCAGTACATAGGAATACTGCTATATATGTCCCTTGTACACATGCCAAATACGAGATCGTATTGGTCAGAGAATCTAGAATGTTATCAAATAAAAAATATCTTTACCGTAAATAGATTCGAGAAAATTCGACAATACATCCATTTCAATAACAACCAAGCATTTGTACCACGAGGACAAGACGGACATGATAAAATTTATAAAATAAGACCATTAGTAAGTCGCCTGAATTCATTATTTTCTTGTATACCATTAGAAGAACACCTTAGTATCGACGAACAGATGTGCTCTACTAAAGTGCGGCACTACCTCAAACAGTATATGCCAATGAAACCCCATAAATGGGGTTTTAAATTCTTTGTGATGTCGGGAGTTTCGGGTTTTGCATACAAATTCGAGATTTATAGTGGGACAGAAAATGTTGAAGGCTCTGTTGATTTGGGAGCAACAGGAAATACAATTTTACGCTTAGCTGATAAAATACCAAGAAACCAAAATTATAGGTTGTATCACGACAACTACTATACAGGCTTACCACTTATGATTCATTTGGCAAAAGAGGGCATACATTCCCTAGGAACTGTCAGACGCAATAGATTATCTAATTGTCCACTGCCCACAGAGTCAGCAATGAAGAAAGTTAGCCATGGCACAAGTTACGAATATATGGCCGCAGTTGATGGAGTAGATATTTCCTCTGTGGTTTGGAAGGATAATAAATGCGTGACCCTTCTTTCATCGTTTGTAGGGAAAATTCCCGTAAGTACCATCAAACGGTATGATCGAAAGGAAAAAAAGACTATTGATATAGAATGTCCTCATATTATCCGAGAGTACAATAGGCACATGGGAGGCGTAGACCTTTTAGATAGTCTTATGGGAAGATACAAAATACGCATAAAGAGTAGAAAATGGTATATTCGGATATTTTACCACCTTATTGACTTGGCTATGGTAAATGCGTGGCTGTTATATAAGCGAGTTTATCATGAAAACGGCAAAAGATTCAGATGTAATTAGTCAAAGTAAATTTTGTTGTCAAGTTGCGAAAAGTCTTTGTTTGGTAGGAATGTCTTCCTATAAACGTGGTAGACCAAGTAATTTAGAGAATTAAATCGTCAAGAAACAGAAGAGGGCCCCTACACAACACGTACCGCCAAAAGAAGTGAGGAACGACCAAATTGGTCATTGGCCTACTATTCAAGAGGGAAAAATGAGATGCAAATACCCCAAGTGTAAAGGTTTCACCCGTACTAAATGTGACAAGTGCGGCATAGCTCTTTGTTTAAATAAAAACAATAATTGTTTTAGAAATTTTCATAATGAATAACTTTATATATACATATATATATATATATATATATATATATATATATATATATATTGAATTTAATTGAAATTTAATATATATATATACTCGTATATATATATATATATATATATATATATATATATATATATATGTGCGATAAATGCATAATGTAGCCGAAAGGCAACAAATATATTTTTCAACAAATTTTCCAAAAAAACGACGATAGATTTTTTTAATTTTTTTCCTAGGTTCCTTGACATTGTTACAATTTAAAATATTTTTTTCAAACAGAAAAAAAAAGTCATGCATTTAAGGGTTAAGTTAAGAAGAAATTATTATTATTACTATTATTTGGGGTCAAAAATACTTAAACAATGAAACGATCATGTTAAAATGTGGTCAGCAGTTGCACTTTTTGAGTTTCATTTTAATTCACTGCAAGTGAAATTATACAATGAAACAGATCATAAACTCACAGGTTATTAATAACAATAGTTATGAATCACACGAGAGCTCTTATTAAATTAAAATAAATTACAAGCTCGAACAAAAAAACATTCAACCGCACACGGTAAATCATCATAACTAATTACACAATATTTATTCATTAATACACAAAACATAATTGATGCCTAGCGTAGTCATTGTATATAGATATACACCATGCATATGTATGATTAAACTTTTAATATATTTTTTCGTAAAGGTGTAATTATTATTGTTATAAATAATAATAAAAAATGAATAAAACGACTGTTGCAATGGAACTTTCCTCTTCGCCGAGTAAAACCTTCGAAACGATGGTCGTCAGCGAGTTCCCTTTTTCTTTTAGCCGGCCGGCAACCGCAACACTCGGTATGACTCATAAATCGCTAGAAAGTTACTCAATTTTAATGTTACCATCGTCTTTTTCTCTCGCATTTTAAAGGCGACGAATGTTATTTGTGGGGTACCTCTTAAACCGCTAGAACAGACTACGTGTCGTCTTTTAAGATAAGACGCGCCGTGAGTAACAAACACACGTACGACACACACAGAGACAGCGTAGGAACATGTAGAAGTTACGTTGTTTGTATTGTTTTATTTGTTCTGTCATGTACACATGCATAAGCCGGGCGCGAGAAGGTTTTAAAACGGATATTTTTAGTCTCTTTCTTCGTATCTAATATTTTTATGAATCGTACTGTACTATTTGAGCTACAAGAAGCCTTGAACGTTTTATTTGTAAGATATTATTTGCTTTTTTGAACGGGGTGTAAAATTAACTAACAGAAAAAGCATGACGATTTTCTCTTTTTATATCTGTTTTCTGTTTACATACAGTGACTAACTTTAATATACTGTCAGTTCTACCTTCAATGTTCAAGTATAGTTTATTTCAAATTATCAGAATATAACTTTGAACGGCTCTAATGCGTTTATTGCACCACCACATTTTGCAATATTTACTTATTATAAAAATATCAGTGTAAAATATTAGAAAAATGCACTATTCTTTTTGAAAAAAAAATACTTAATTGACACAGAGTTCCTGTCAGAAGAAACGATATTTTTATTATTGTGACAGCCGACATGTTAAAATTACAATACAACCGTGGAAACTTTTTGCAGGAAACAATTACAATTATTGATTGGAGATGCGTTAGTAATTCACCTCGATTAGAATTACGATTATTTTTTTTTTATTTTACGAAGAAATAATTATTGCTATAAGGAAATTGCATTGTCAACATTAACCACAACCAGCACCTGGCTATCAATTTACACCACGATGATATCATTTCGCCACAGTTCTTAAAACCTTAGCTGCACGTTATCCGCACATTTCTTAAACAATCCTGATGAAATTGAAACCTCGATAAAAAAATCGCAATATGTAAATAGAAGTTACCTCCTTAATTCTACACAGAATATCGTGTTTCTTTATACAAGCAGTTTACATCGTGCTATTTTGTTAAACACAATAATCGTATTCATAATCATAATTCACAATATATACAGTGAGTCAATAAATTACTGCTGCATCTGTATTATACCAATTGGAAATAGTCATATAGGTGAAAAGGAATTAATTAATAAAAATCGTAAACTGGTAACTTTCAATCTTGGTGACAACCTCTTTTACTTGCTTAGGTCACCGCCAACAGTGAGAATCACCGTTGCAAATATACCTTTGAAAGTAAAGGTTTTAATTTGAAAATATTAAAAATCTTCAAAGGTTGTATAATGAAAACATTTAGAGAATACCTCATACGTCATCACAAAGCTGCACGAACAAAAAATGTCAGGGGCGTAGGTGATTTAGAGGGCAGAGGTATTAGGGATGATTATTTAAAAACTTCATAATTGTGAAAATTATGTTTTTACATAAAACTACAATATTTGTAATGAATTTAATTGATTTTAGAGAAGCAAATTATTCATTGCGTTTTTGCGAAGTAATGTAATTGTAAATATTCTTTCTACACTTTACGACGCTATTTTATTCGAATTTTTCATAGAAAAAATTCGCCCTCAAGTAGGAATCGAACCCACGACCTCTGACTTGCTGGACCATTGCTCGACCACTGAGCTGTTGAGGCATGAATTAGAAACTTTTATGGTGATGCTTTGAGTTACATCAAAGGAAACAGATGAATATATCTTGCCCGTAGTACGGCAGTTGTACAAATTAATTGCGTTTTTGCGAAGTAATGTAATTGTAAATATTCTTTTTACACTTTACGACGCTATTTTATTCGAATTTCCATAGAAAAAATTCGCCCTCAAGTAGGAATCGAACCCATGACCTCTGGCTTGCAGAACCATTGCTCGACAACTGAGCTGTTGAGGCGTGAATAGGAACTTTTATGGGGATGCTTTGAGATACATCAAAGGAAACAGATGAATATATCTTGCCTGTAGCGAAAACGCAATTAATTTGTACAACTGCCGTACTATGGGCAAGATATATTCATCTGTTTCCTTTGATGTAACTCAAAGCATTCCCATGAAAGTTTCTAATTCACGCCTCAACAGCTCAGTGGTCGAGCAATGGTCTGGCAAGCCAGAGGTCGTGGGTTCGATTCCTACTTGAGGGCGAATTTTTTCTATGAAAAATTCGAATAAAACAGCGTCGTAAAATGTAGAAAGAATATTTACAAGCAAATTATTATTTACAGAAGTATTAATATGAATCTTTAAATCTACCTAAAATTAAGTAAATAAATTTTTCGCTTCATAAATAATGATTTATATTACGGTTAGGGATTTTTCTTGTTTCTTTCTGATTCAAATTTCAAGCCACGGACTCCACCAATTCGTATCAGAAATATGGTGATAGTAAAATGAAAGCATAACTATTGGAATTGAAACTAGAAAGTTTAGAGAGAGAAGTTTTAGTAAATTTCAATAAATTCCCTTTGCCCTGGTTTGCGGACTTTTTCCGCGGGGGTTGAGCTACCCACCAGACGCGTCCCTAGGTAGCGGATAAGGGAACGGTTAGGTCTCCCTAGAGAAACCTAATTAGTGACAGTCATAAGCAGGATGGGTGGGCCTAAAAATCGTGTAATCCTTAGCGAAAGCTGTCACCACGGACCAGCTCTCTCAAGCTACGGTGTAAGACAACGTGCTCAAAGCGGAATGGTTACTAGGGTATATGTAGTCGCACCACTCCCTTATATTTACGCTTTGTGTCCGCAATGGAAGATCTGCGGACATTTATTTCAAACTTCCTCGTGGTCGGGGGAATAAAATGAACCAAGATATAAAACCAACAAAACTAAAAAAGATGGGGTCTTAAGAGAATCCAAAACCTGAGGAATCTACTGAGATTCCCTTGGTAATTGAGACTGATGAGACTCCAGAAACAAAAAGACATGGAGGCTAACGGAAGGTCAATTCCATACTAAGATACTACTAGAGGAGCTGAACATTAGAATTTTAGCCAACCTAATTCGTAGTAATAAAAAAATAAATTGAAACTATTACCGGTTTGATAATCGGACAGTCCTTTAAGAAAGCATCTGTACAGCATAGGCATGGTTAGTGAGCGCTGGTGTAAGAAATGTGAAAAACAGGAGGAAACTAGCCTTCATGTAACATGTACGTGTTAGGAACTTAAGGATCTGAGACAGAATCATTCCGGAAGAGATCTACTGAATCCTATGTGGGTACTCAAATTTCCCTTGAGGAGCATAGTGGTTTTTATTGAGGACACAAGACTAACAGAGTGGAACTGAGAGATCTATTGGGAGTGACAGTCGCCCAAAGAATATTCACGAGAGAATGATGGCGTGTATAGAGAAAATAGCTCGTCCTATCTCCAAGTCTAATTTTGGTGCAAGCAGTTCAAACGGGGCAAAGAATCCATTCATGATGACCAAAAAAATCATCAAGAAAATTGAAGATTGAAAGTTTCAGTTACTACTAGTGAAATACGAATATTAGAAACCACTATTTTAAAAATTCTACACGACAATTTTGGAATGAGCAGTGTGAGCACAATACATTCCCAAGCTTCTCAAATATCTTCGGTGTTACAGGTAAAATTTTAATTGAGCTATAATTGCTTGCTACATTTATTTCTCCCTTTTTATACACCGGCACCACCCTAGCAACCTTAAAGACATTAGGAAATATCCCCTCCATAAGTAAACAAGTTTTAATGTGTATTATTGGTTCCTTAATCATTTTCTTTAATAATTTTGTCGACATACCATAATAACCCCTACTGTTTTGGCGCTTAAATCCACTTATCATAGTCAAAACTTCGCTCACAGTTGCAAAATAACAAGACCTAATGTTATTCACGCGAAAATGGAATTATAATTATGATTGTTCCCAAAGTATTCAGCGAATACGTAATATTATCAGGATAAAATAAAACAAATTTTAATGAATTTCACTTTTTAATTGACACTGCAACGATCGTTTCGCTCCAACCTGAGCTTCATCAGACATATAACTAACTTATTTACAAATTTTTTAACACAAGTATACGGTAACAAACACATGTTTTATTTTAAATATTTGAAGGAATGGGTACTTTTTATTACTAAAATGTCTATTCACAAAACTTTCACTTCGGTTTATACAATACTGTTCTTAAGTAATAAAACTGGGGGTTTACATTATATTACAGGGAGGTAAAGAAATTCTATGGAAAAATACAATATGTGACTGTCTGAGTATCAAATAAATAAATTAAGTAAGGGTGAATTATTTGTTTCTAATTGATCATTTAAGATCTTGTCGGTTTTCTTTAATTTATTAATTTCAAGTGACTCTAATAAATTAAGTTTTTTGCCCTTATTTTCTACGTGTAATATTTTAAATTCTCTGTTAAAATTGTGGTTCGTTGAATTAATATGAGACGCATATGAAGAGTCAGTTTTATTATTTCTAAATGAAGAAAAATGCTCTTTGATGCGTATTTCAAACGATCTACCTGTCTGTCCGATATACGTCATAGGGCAACTACCGCAGGTTAACTCATAGACTCCTGAATCTTTATTGTTTTTTATAAATTTGGATAAATTGTTGTTAGCTCTATACGCTGCATTAATGTCAAACTTTCTTAAATATTTACAAATTTTTGTGCTTGAAGAGCCTATAAACGTGATCATTTTAAATTTTTGGGTGATATTATATAATAGTGGGTAAACTTGTGATATGGCTTTTGTAAGGAGTTTTTTATTTAAAATGTTATCTATTATATTACTTTTATATCCATTGTTGATAGCTATTTGTTTAATTAAATTTGACTCCTTCTCAAAATTTGTTTGGTTCAACGGAGTATTGATTAATCTATATATAAGACTGTGATAAGCCGCTAATTTGTGTTGTATCGGATGGCAAGAAGTGTTATGAATAGTTATGTCTGTAGTTGACGGTTTGTGGTAAATTGCAAAGTTACATTTGTTGTTAATTCTAGTAACCGTTAAATCGAGAAAGTAGCGGCTTATCACAGTCTTATATATAGATTAATCAATACTCCGTTGAACCAAACAAATTTTGAGAAAGAGTTAAATTTAATTAAACAAATAGCTATCAACAATGGATATAAAAGTAATATAATAGATAACATTTAAAATAAAAAACTCCTTACAAAAGCCATATCACAAGTTTACCCAATATTAAATAATAACACCCAAAAATTTAAAATGATCACGTTTATAGGCTCTTCAAGCACAAAAATTTGTAAATATTTAAGAATGTTTGACATTAATACAGCGTATAGAACTAACAACAATTTATCCAAATTTATAAAAAAAACAATAAAGATTTAACAAACAACAATAAAAAGTCAGGAGTCTATGAGTTAACCTGCGGTAGTTGCCCGATGACGTATATCGGACAGACAGGTAGATCGTTTGAAATACGCATCAAAGAGCATTTTTCTTCATTTAGAAATAATAAAAGCGACTCTTCATATGCGTCTCATATTAATTCAACGAACCACAATTTTAACAGAGAATTTAAAATATTACACGTAGAAAATAAGGGCAAAAAACTTAATTTATTAGAGTCACTTGAAATTAATAAATTAAAGAAAACCGACAAGATCTTAAATGATCAATTAGAAACAAATAATTCACCCTTACTTAATTTATTTATTTGATACTCAGACAGTCACATATTGTATTTTTCCATAGAATTTCTTTACCTCCCTGTAATATAATGTAAACCCCCATTTTTATTACTTAAGAACAGTATTGTATAAACCGAAGTGAAAGTTTTGTGAATAGACATTTTAGTAATAAAAAGTACCCATTCCTTCAAATATTTAAAATAAAACATGTGTTTGTTACCGTATACTTGTGTTAAAAAATTTGTTAGTAATAAGTAAATAAATAAATAAGTAAAAGTAATAAGTAAATAAGTAAATAAGTTAGTTATATGTCTGATGAAGCTCAGGTTGGAGCGAAACGATCGTTGCAGTGTCAATTAAAAAGTGAAATTCATTAAAATTTGTTTTATTTTATCCTGATAATAGTTATAATGGAATTTCATCAAGTAAAGGCTGAAACAATTATATAATACGTAATATAGTGAATTACAAATACGGCCAAAAGTACCCAATATTGGTTGAATATTAGAATAAATAATTTAATTATTATAATTATTAATAAAATCTCGGATACAATTTCACATATGTTACCTTTTATTTCTTTCCTAATCGAATACTCTTTCCCCCCCATAAATAATTTAAAAAAAAGCTGCTTAAATCTAAATAAATACTAAACGAAATATTAACTAAATTGTAGGTGCGGCAGTGATACGACAACTGTATACTTAGGTAAAAAAAAATTTAATCACAGATACTGTAATTGAAAACTCTTATCCATCAGGTTTACTGTACACAAAGTATCGTTTATCTATATGTACAGATTATAACCATTACTCATATGACAGCTCCGGGCAAACACGTTCAAGGCCATAACGCTTCTAAGTCGCCATGATGTCTAGTATTATGATATGTACTTGCTTAACCTTACATTAAATATATAATTACATCAGTGGCTTTTCTCTCGCTCTTTCATTATAATTTCTCAACCAATCATTAGAAGTCGTCACTCAAATCCCTTGTTTCATTTGTATATATGTACATACATATACATATATACATAGATTCTAGTTTAATTTAATATAATTTTCTTCCACGAATCCTATATAGTGTCCCAATAAATTACTGTATTTGTTAATTATTTGCGAAAATATGCAATAGAGTTAAGTAGAAATTTAAAGTGGTCCTTCCGTCAAGTAATAATTATATTTACATAACGAACATAACTAATAAACATTGTAAACTTATTTATAAAAGTAAATGTTTTATTGTATAGATGAATAATGTAATAATAATAAATTAGGCGATCAAAATATATTAGATATAAACAAAGGTACATACGTGGTAAGTTTCTTATGTTATCTACCTAGCTATGAAAGAAACAAGTTAGAAAAAAAATTGTTCAACGTAAGAACCATTAACACTAGCACACATATTCTAACGCTTCTTTAACCCCTTGAGACCTGATTTTTTTTCTATAGAAAAATCTTTTTTTGACTGATTTGAGGTCTTAGGTAACTCTGTAAGCCATTTATATGATTTTTTGTATTTTTTTATTTTTTGAGTTTGTTTTTGAATATGTACATAGCAATGTACATATGGTCTGAAATAAAACAACTAACTAAAATTCTATACATTTATATAAAAATTTAAAATAAAAGAAATAACAATTAGAAGTGTGCTAATTTCGGTGGAAAGTTACGAAGCAGTTTCTATTTCTTACAAGGCATAAATGTACTCCGCACTTGTCACAGAATATATGGGATCTACCTTTGCACCCTTGCATTTTACATCTTGTAGCTTCTCTTTTATCATCAAATTGAGGCATGTGATCCACCCTATCCGTTTGAATTTCATGGAAAGGTCGCATTTCCACATGATTTCTTCTTGGCGGTGGTACCACAGCAGGAGAAGACGATGTCGATGGCCGTCCTCTTTTGTTAGGTTCAACATTCCTGCCCAATTTGATCAAACTTTCCGCAACGTGAATGCGAAAATCTAATAAATGTAGTACACTTTTAGTTGGTACGTTACACTTTGCACAATCTTTTTTATATTCTAGCCAACTATTGACCAAAGCAAAATCTATCATATGCAGGGCTACACGAAGAGTCCATTTTCGTGATCTAATGAAAATTCTATATAAACTTATTAACTGATCTAACAGATCTACACCTCCCATACTTTGATTATAATCTTTTATTATCTCAGGTTTCTCGATCGTTGTATATTTAGCTTCTTTCTTATCCCACCTTTTAGCCTTATCTTCTACACCTTTTCCTACATAAGTTGATGCTAAGCAAACCGTTCTATTATCAAACCATTTAACTATAACTACACCATCTGTGCTAATTACCTCCTCAGAGAAGCCTCTTCCTTCCTCTTTTATCGCTTTGTCACTTTGTCTTTTATCGTTTGTAAGAGGTGGTTTAAAAAATCTATTCAGTCGTATAGTTCCTGCAGCCAAAATCCCTTTTTCTGTTAACTCATTGAGTAACTTATAGGAAGAAAAGTAATTATCATAAAATAACTTATGACCAGACTTAGTAATACTTTGAGCTAAATGTAGAACAACACTGGCAGCTTGTCTAAATCTTGTTAGATATTTCTCATCTAACGGAGTTGATTTACCCTGATAAAATAAAAAATCATACGCCTGTCCACTTTGGCCGCATAAAACAAAAATTTTGATCCTGTTTGATATTTATAGCTCCGGTGAAAGGAATTATCTGTTCGTCAACGCAAAGGTGACGTTCTAAAACCAACTGACGGCACCGGTTTTTTATGGCATTTATCAAAGGCCGAACTTTAGCTAAACGATCATTGGTTTGTGGTGATATTTCCAAGTTATTTACAAAGTGAAGACAGGAGCGTAGCTGAAAGAAACGATCCCTTGACATGTTATCTAGAAATACTCGCAATCCAATAGCTCGATCCCAAAACATTCGAATTTTGGGAAATCTATTAAGAGATCCAATCATTATATGTAACGCAATCAGTGTCTGTATTTCAGATTTTGATGTGGGTCTAAGATGCATCTCATTCTGAATTGCATACATATTAGTGTACATCGTCATATCTTCAAACAGTTTTTCAGGAACATAATGTGGTTCTGTAACATAATCTTCCGTCTCTGGCTCCCACACTCGTTCTACTGTCTGAAAAGTGCCTTTCATCCATGCTACGCGATTATCTCTTTTATGTTGTTCTGTAAGATGTTCGTTTCCCTCTTCAGTATTCAACTCGTCATTATTAACATCATTCGACTCTTCAGGCTCCGGATTGTCGTCTGGACCAAATTCCATCCCTGATACAGTATCAGGCCCTCGCCCAACTCTTCGATATTCTTGATTCATCACAATTTCATCTTCCTCTTCACTGTCACCAGCTCCCACTTCGATATCTGATAAATCGTTTGCTTGTAATAAATCTATACGTTCTTGAACATCATTTGGATTAGATAAATTATATTTTGGCTTCAGTTTATCCATTTCTTCTTCTTTCTGAGTGCTTTGTCTGAAATTTTATCTATAACCATTTAATGGTATTGATACCATTTGTACATGCTCATGTACAAACAACAACACCAAAGGAGACCATTTGTACATGGTCATGTACAAAAAGTTTTTTCAACTTTGCAAGTGAAAAATTGAGGCAATCACTGCTTTTATTACACAAATAGGTATTTTGATATATACATTTTATCACAATATTTTTTTTACAAAGACATTATCATGCATGTACTAATTATATAGACAAATTGTACTTACTACGTGAACAACGGCAAACACAGAGGTTAGGTAGAAGTGTAAAACAAATAGTGTCACTCTCGATTAGCAGAGGGCGGCACAAGCATGTTAATTCTATCAAATAAGTGTATACTGAGATCCATACCAACTCCGAACGAATGCATCGCATAGACATGCGTAATCAAAAAGATCAAAGTCAATGTACATGCTCATGTGCACCAGGTCTCAAGGGGTTAATAACGGTATGCCTTTGAGAATAAATTATTTTGGTAATTCCTCAAAATACGACCCCACAGCGTTTGCCACGTCGTCATCCGACAAAAATCACTCTCTAATGTTTTTTGAGTTTTGGAAAGAGATAATAGTCACAGGGGGCGAGGCGGGGCTGTAGGGTGGATGTTGTAATTCCTCAAAGCCGCATTAATGGAGTACTACTTGAAAAATGTGTGAAAAATGGATTACTACTTGAAAAATGTGTGCCTTATGCATACCGTGCATAAGTGCGCATACCGTGCGTGTTCGGTCGCCTGCGTGCGAAAGGTATGTGTGCGCTCCTGAAAGACAATAACATCTATAACGCTATACATTTTATTATCTTCTTTGTCGTGTTCTCATAACTGGAAATCGTGATCCCATCTCTCGGTACAGTTGATAACTTTTTCATTCCACGTTTCACGGTCTTCAGTTTCTGTTAACAGGTCAATAGTGTGCCTGTTATCTCTTTCATTTGATCAATCCACCTGCTTGGCGATCTGCCTCTTAATCTTTTACCCCAAATCTTGCCTTGGGCAATCAGTTTTTTCCTCTCGTCTAGCTGTATGTCCAAAGTAGTGCAGAATTCTTCTGCGGCATATCGTAGATAGTCTCTCTTTAAGCTTAAGTTTATCCAGTATAGATGAGTTAGTAGGTTTTTCGGTCAAAGATATACGTAGCGTATGCCGCCAACACCACATCTCAAATGCATCTATCTTTTTGCTGTCCTAGGCTTTGATTGTCCACTAGCATGGTTTTAATGTTTCTTATAATTTGCCGGTCTTTCCATATCTTGTTCACTTGTTCAGGTTCGCCATTGCACCTCTCGCCATTGAAATATTTCTATTAATTACTTTTTCACATCCTCCTTGATTGCTAATAAGTGATCCAAGGTAAATTAAAATCATTGATTTCTTCCACATATCGATTTATTTATTATTTATCGATTGCCTTGTGGAAGTATGTTTCCTCTGTCAATGAGCATAAATTTTGTCGTGGTCAAGTTAATTTCCAGACCTAATTTCGTTTTCTGTTTCTGATATTCCTATTTCTCTAGCAATAACTGAAACATTTACTCGGCGGTCAATCAACACCAAATCTTAAACTTTGTTGATAATTTCTCCAGTTCGTGCTTCCAGAGGTCCTCCATCCTTTGAGTCGTCATGAATGGATTCTCTGCCTGCCCCATTTGAACTGCTTACACCAGAATTTGACTTGGAAATAGGACGGGCTACTTTCTCCATACACTGCCACTATTCTCCCATGAATATTCTTCGGGTTGCCTTCTTTCAACAAAAATTTCATGACGCTTTTGTATTCAAGTTTCAAATAACTCATTTTCTATTTTTCAAACGAATATAGACGTAACAAATGTTAAGCGATTCGAACAAAGCTTGGAGATGACTAAAGGCCCGATTATATGCAGTTTGCATAAATTTGCATAATATATGCATTTTGTATATTACTTGCATATTTTGTAGTAATTCAGCATTTTTGCATATTTTAAGTATCCGAGTTTTATTTATTTATTAAATCAAATTTTTTTTAAGCATTACTAAAAATATGTCGTGGATGTAACAAATAAACAAAAACAGTCCTCTTTAAATTAAAAATAGGGTTTTATTAAGCCTATTCTCGTTACATTTCCGATAAGCGTCCCCAAGAATTTATTAATGCTGTTCCCATACATCCAGGCCGAGATCAAATTCCAGGAAAAGGTAATACCTTAAAACTTCTAAATAAATACAAAAATACATTTTACCAGAAAATTAGGAGTATATGTATTTCTTTGCTATTTGGAAAAACTTATTCCCATATTTGAAAGTAATTTTATTTTGAACGTCATTTTACTTTGGCTTTTCGAAGTGTAAACTTGTAGTGTTGATATATAATAGCAAAAATGCCGAAAATAGCGACTGTGCCTGGATGGATTACGCTTTATTCAGAATTGCGTATGGATGGTGAAAAAGTGTTTTGCGTAGCATGCTGGAAGATTGTGAGTAAAATTTTAAGTTTATTTCCTCTTATTAATTAATTAAGTTTTTAATTATTCCTTTATCTTTTACTAACATTTATTTTATAAGAAAACAACCGATGATGTGATATTTTTTTGGAGATTACAAATGAGAGAAAGGTCCAAGTCGACCAATATATGAAAACTCCATCTCATGCTGCAACACTAACAAAGATGAAATTGGCGAAGAAGAGTCAGCAAACATTACCGCAATGTTTGCCAAAAAATCGGAACAAGAACAATTTAATGAAGATTTGTGTCAAATGTTTGTGTCAGCAGATATTCCACTACATAAATTAAACAATTTAAATGTCAAGTTATTTTTGCAAAAGTACACCAGCAAATATAACATTCCTGACGAGAGCACGTTAAGAAAAAAATATGTTCGCTGTATCTATGCAGAAACATTGAATAGCATTAAGAAGGTTGTTGCAAACAATTATCTTTATACATATATGCGTAGATGAAACTACTGATAGTGTGGGCCGGTACATAGTTCATTTAATGATTGATATCCTTAACGTATCGGTTCCAGCAAAATCTTATTTAATTTCGTCCAAATAGTTGGAAAAAGCAAATAATTTGACAATAACAGGGTTTATACAGGAAGAACTAGCAACTTTCTTCTTAACGGAATCGATTCCAACAGAGAAAATTCTATTGTATTTGATGGATGCTGCACCAGATATGGTGAAGGCAGCTTTCAACTTGAAAATGTTTTACCCAAAGTTAATTCATAAAACTTGCTTAGCGCACGGACTAAATCGTGTTGCAGAAGAAGCCAGAAACCATTTTTACTTAGGAAATACTTTAAATTAGTAGTGTTAAGAAAGTATTTTTAAAGGCCTCAGTTCAGTTTTACAAACAACATCTATCCGGTGTTCCGCTTCCTCCTCAACCAGTGAGCACACGATGGGGAACGTGGTTGGAGGCTGCTATTTTTCATGCAAATCATTATGAAGGAATAAAGACAATTATTATGGATTTTGATAGGGATGCACAATCTGTGATAGACGCCCAAAAGGTGTATTCGAGTAAAGAAATACCTCAACAGTTGGTGTTTATTAAAGCCAATTACAGTTTTATTTCCACTTCTATATTGCAGTTAGAAAAACAATCTATTGAGAGCGTTGAAATAATAAACAAATTTGAAAAGTCATGTTTTGATGATAAAGGAGGAGTGGGACAGCCCGTATATGAAAAATTTTTAAGTCTAATAGGACAAAATGAGGGTTTTAAAAAGCTAGAGGACATTGCTAAAATCTTGTGTAGTGATTCAGTAGAAAATATTGAGTTGACAGTACATGATATGTCTAATTTGAAATATGCTCCTATAACAAGCGTCGACGTAGAACGAACCTTTTCAATATATAAATACATGTTTTCAGACAAGCGTCACAATTTTTCTGTTGAAAACTTTAAGAAATATGTGATTGTAAATTGTTTTCATTATAAATTATGTTGTAAAATGTTCTAAATAAACTTGTAATAAATTTTTTTCTACAGTATTCCATTTTCTAACATTCCTCGTATTTTCTTATCTGCATATTTATCATAAGGAAGTTCATATTTAGGCTAAAACATCTCCATATTTATGCGCATATTTTCAGCTTTTTATTTTTGCATATAATCCGGCCTTTAGAGATGACACTATAAAATGTCACAGACACTTGACTTGAGAAAATTGTCACGTTAGCATATTGTTTTTATAGCTAGGTAGATAACATAAAAACTTCTCTGGTATATAACTCTCCTATTTGGTTCATTTCTATTATTAGATCGAACTAATAATCTATAAAATATTTTGATTAAAATAATTAGAGAATAAAAATGAACGGACGTCATTTATATTGTATGCATACAATCATTTCGTGTAGATAAAGAAAAAACAAGTCAAATAGTTCGTGTTTATATCTATTTTATTAAAGTAAACATTATTTACAATAATAATTATAATCGCCGTGTTAACATGTTAACCAAATAATTGGAGGCAATAGCGTTTGTTGAAAACAGTTACGTGCTATTAAACACACATTCAAGATTATCCACTGCTTTTATACTCTTCTATTTTTGTTGCTTATGGATTTATTTCTTAAATTACATTTCAAGATATATTTAGAGATTCGCTAATTAGGGATAACATGTAAATAACGATTACAATACGAATGATTTTGTGAAAGAAAAAAATAACGAAATAATTACCTAAATTTAAAGGTTGTGCTTCATAACCTTAGCCGATAATATATTTGAAAACTAAATTAAATAAGACATAAAAAAACAGGACAAAAATTAAATAAAAATAATGCAAATTAGAGGACAAAAAAAGTACTAATTTAAACACAATATTTATGCATTCTCTAAAAAGCAATTCATTATTTTTAAATTAACTTTGGAGTCAGCAATTTTCAATGTCAATATATGTATGTATAACTCTATATATGTATGTATGTATAAGATGTAAGTACAGCAACATATATTCTGCTTATGTAGACGCTGGTATGAAGTTAATTTTTTCCTGGGTTTAATGAACTAAATTATAGGATTATAAATTAGGCATGCTTTTTTCGGTTGTTAATTTCCGTCTTTTAAATTAATCGCGATCGGTTCCTAATAAATTAAGTAACTAGCTAATTTTGGGATAAAGAAATTATAACAGAGAATAGACTGCCAAGTGTAAATAAGAAGTATTCAAATATGTACCGACATACGAGAGACAAGCTGAAATTATTGAGAATAAAAACACGGTTAATATTTTTGATTTGATTTTAAATATGCTCAAACTAATTCCTTTTAGCAATGATACACTTGACCATTTTTTCTTTCCACTGTTTAAAAGCTCCCAACCAATGAAGGAATACCTTCAAAGTAAGCGTGAACGGTATCAACCTTTTCTTCTACCCCGTAAATTACGTTTAAGCCCAAAAAATAACCAAAATTCACACATTGCTAAATCAAGTGAGTGCGACGGATGTTATTACTTTTATATTTTTCCAGACAAAAACTGTAGAGTTAAAACTACCGTACGGGACGATGCATTATCATGGTGGAGCATAATTCCTTTATCTGGAACTCTACTGAAAACTTCAGGCAAGCATTTTTCAGTGTACCACTTAGCTGTAACTGTCTTTTGTCCATCTAGCTTAATTGCATTTACTAAACCCGTACTTCTGAGGAATACCGCATACATAGCCTTTTTCATAGCTCGCTGCGTCTTAGTCATTATAGAAGTTTCCTCATCTTCGTGAATCCATACACGAGTCTCTAGGCGGGTAGGAAGGTCAAAAAAGGGAATATAAGTTTCGTCACCTGTCACTATTGCGGAAAAAATTTGGCGTCCGCCACTATTTATGAATTTTAAAGCTTCATGGCAAATTCATACACGCTTTGGTTTTTAGAAATCAGAAAAATAATGTGGCACAAATCGACTTACTACTTTTTTTTAAATGCAGGTGGTTGTGTATGATTGTTTTAACACCTGAGGATCCAATCTTGAGTTGATGCTCTATTACCGTATAAGTGGTTTTATTGTTCTCTTCAATTATTTTTTTAACAGCAGCAATGTTTTTGTCGGTAACAGCCGTAGGAGGACGGCCTGCTTCGTTTTGATGCTGAACAGAATTCCTTTCGCGTTCAAATTCCTTATACCATCGGTAAATTGTAGCCAAGAAAAGTGCTTGTTCACTAAAAGCTGAATCTAAACTGTCTTAGTACTCATAAGCGTTTAAACCTCTTTTATAATCATAATAAATTATGATTCGTAAGTGCTCTCTGGTTAATTCCATTTTTTACATTTAAATAAATAAGTAGCTGAGTTATAACGAACGCAATTTCAACAACAAAACATCAAATTACTGATAAAGAGTTGTTGCAAATGGAAAACACTGTATGATTGTTTTTCACAGACTACTAGATTTTCATATTCTCAATAAATTCAGCTTATCCATAGTATATAGCGTGGCAGCGATGTAACTAACTCCCCATCATGGCATATATCCCTGCCACGTCTTATTGAACAGTGGGCGTACTATTTACCGTAAATGCAGCCTTTTATCCACTTAAACCCAGATATGCCCAAAAACTTTCAGGAAAAGGTTTCGCCATATTCTTGAAAAAAATCCTGTGTTTTATAAGATGATAGACCAGTAAATTATAACTGCATATACTTTATTTATGTGAAAATACAAGATTTTTACTAGACTATATACAGGTTGTTCCCTGAGCTAACCGACAAACTTACAAAATACGTTCTACAGGTGATTCTGAACAGATAAGTTCATATACAATTTATTTTTTGTTCTTTAGATTTGAACAAAAGGAGAAAATTGTTTCAGTAAGGTATTTAATCATGAAATTACATAAACTAATAAACTAATATTATAACAATAGATCGAAATGTTCGCCTCTTCTTTCTAAACATGTTTGCTAGTCTTTGGGCCACATCTTGGGAATCTACTCCTGTAACTATTCCTTAGATCAATTCTTCTCGCGTGCTTGGTTTACCGTTATAGTTAACACGATTTTTTAGACAAACCTAAAAGAAAAAGCCCAACGGCGAAAGGTCAGGGCGAAAGGTCGTGCAGGCCATAATACAGGGCTTCCTCTGCCTATCCACCGTCCAGGAAATTTTGATTTAGAAAGTCAATAATTTGCCTACTAAAATGCGGTGGATCATCATCATGTTGATAGAACATGCCGCGTCAAGTTTCCAGTGGAACATTTTTCAATAATCTCGGTAAAGTATCTTCTGAGAAATTCCTATAATAATTTGCCGTAAGATTTCCTTGGATAAAATGTGGCTCTATAATTCATTGTTTAACAACCCACACCATATATTTACCGAAAAACGAAATTGATGATTAACCAAACCTACATTATGTGGGTTTTCAGTCGCCCAAGTGTGAGAATTCCGAGTGTTGTTAATGCCTTATCGAGGTCTGTAAAAAGGATACGCGGAATAAGTTCTAAATTGTTCTGTAACCACTGACAATACTGTACGCGTTTCACGAAATCTCTTGGTAGCATATGATGAGGTTTTTGTAAATGATAGGAAAAAAATTAAATGTAAAATTCACCATATTTGGGTTTGACAAACACTGGTCATGGTAGATATCCTGCGTACCTATACATGTGGATGGATCTTGTTCAACTTCATTTAGGACAACATTAGCTTGCTGATGAAAATCAAACTCGACAAGTGAATTTGGAGAAGAAAAAAAGAAATTTAGCTAAAGTGTATATGAACTTCTTTGTTCAGAATCATCTCTGTTGTGCAACTCAATATTATATAAAAGGAAACTAGCAGAACTAGCTTCGGTGACTGCGAATATATGGAACAAACTATGGGATACATAGTAAACGACTGCCATAGAAGAAGCTTTCATGGTGGCATCCACGAGCTCAGAAAGTCAACTTCTGCAGCTCTCAACTGGTTAAAAAATTTAGATATTGGTGTATAAATTAGTTTAATGACTTTTTTGTCATAAAAGTGATTTATACACTAATATCTAAATTTTGATTTCGCTTCTCATACGAAGTAAATAAACACGAAGAGTTTACAGAAATGATTTACCAACCTATAACATATTTTTTTTCTGAAGAAGGCAATAAAATATCGAAACGTTAAATTTTTGTATATTTTTTTAAGTATTTAATTAAAGCCGAATACCGAAGCCGAAAAACTATAAGGTTTTCTATGGCATGTTATAAGTAAAGACAACCACTCGAGGTCGGCTCACAAAGGCGTGGACGAGCGAGAGGTTCAGAAGACCTACTTTACTAGTGCTTCGCGTGCTATATACATGTATATATGTAATACATGAACAGCTATCATACTGTACTGTGAAGTTGTTTATAGACGTATTTACGGACGGAATGTAAAGCATTTGTCTAAATAACGCTCAATTTTATTTCAGTAAAGCCAACGCAGTGACGCCGCTACTTGCCTACCTAAGTAGCGGTCTTTAGTTATAACTAGAGTGGACCAATCCGGAGCGATATTGGTAAATATTTCATATAAAAGCCGAAAAACTCCAATAATTTATCAATTTATATACAGTGAAAGCTCCCTTAACGGGCAGCTCTAAAAAGCAACCATCTCCCTTAAACTACCAAATTGTCAAATCTTTTAATACATAAGACACCTTCCCATAAGCGAGCGCTCCTATAGACAGGCGCGGGCAACATTTCTTTTAGCCAAAGCCAGAAAATATCTCCCATAAGCGACCACGAAGCTCCAACAACCGGGCGAATTAAGATTTTAACACGCATTACACATTTCTAGACTCGGTGATTCCCTTAGGGGATTTACCGTTTAAGAAACAGCTGGTCGTTGGTTCTTTGTGCTTTAGTTGTGATAGAGAATCGGGTGTGTGCATTTTTAACAATGCTACCACAAAAAAGAATGTTAACACTAAAAGAAAAAATGGAAATAGTGAATATAATTGATAAAGAAAAACTATCTACTCGGGCTATAGCAGCGCGATTTTCGATAGGAAAGACGCAAGCTACGATGATAGCAAAAAATAAAGAGGACATTAGACGTTCATCGCAGTCTGGTGTAAATGTGCATAAAAAAAAGTTTTTTCAGAACTGAAGGTTCCAACATCGATAAAGAATGTTATCAGTGGTTCGTGAATGCTAGAAATCGGAAGATACCCATTTCTGGAGGGCCTCTAAAAGAAAAAGCAAAACAAATTGCAGAAAAATTCGGCTACACCAGTTTCAGTGCATCTGATGGGTGGCTACAAAAGTGGCGTAAAAGACATAATGTAAGCTTTAAATGCATTTCTGGTGAAGCAGCTGATGTAAACCAAGAGACAGTTGATCCATTCATAGTAAAACTTCCTTCACTATTACTCGGATACCAATGCGAAGACATTTACAACCCCGACGAAAGTGGCCTTTTTTTTCGCGCGCTTCCCAATAAGACCCTTTCCTTAAAATATGAAAAGTGTGTAAGTGGGAAATTGGCCAAAGAAAGACTTACAGTGTTGTTTTGTGCAAATATGACAGGGCAGAAAGAAAAACTACTAGTGATTGGAAAATCGGCTCGTCCTAGAGCACTGAAGAAGATAAGCATTAAGGATTTACCTGTCAAGTGGATGTCAAACCGGAAAGCCTGGATGACAGGCGATATAATGGGTGAATGGTTAATCGAGCTTGATCGAAAAATGGGAATTGAAAAGAGAAAAATTTTACTGTTTTTAGATAACGCTGCTTCACATCCTCGAGAATTACACCTCAAAAATGTGAAATTAATTTTTTTGCCTCCCAATACAACCTCTGTTTGCCAGCCACTAGACCAAGGCATCATTCAGAATTTCAAGCTTTATTACCGCAACCAGATTATACAACATATTTTATCAAACATAGATTCTTCTAAATCATCATCTGAATTATCAAAAAAAATTAATATTTTAGAGGCATTATATTTTATCAAAACGGCATGGGAAAAGGTCACTCCATCAACAATACAAAATTGTTTCAGAAAGGCTGGGTTCAGAAAAACGGATGCGACGGTTCCTCAGTTTGACTCTGAGGATGAGGATGACTTACCGTTGTCTGTTTTTGCGACAATGGAGATGATGAGGAGAGCTGCAGAAGATTTAAATATTACCAGTGACCAGAACCTAGACGAATTTATAAAAATTGATGATAAGACACCAACAGAAGATGATGATTTTGAAAACCAGACTACTACATCCAGTCAAGTTAGTGAAGCGAACGAGACCGATGACGAAATAGAAGACGTTCAAGAACAAAAAGAAGAAGAAAATAAAATAAAGTGCTTTGATGAAGCTTTAAATTGCATCAGGGAACTGAAAAAGTTTTCTACAGATGACTATGTGGCTTTTGAACATATCAAAAATCTGGAATGTCATTTTCAGAAGTGCCGTATGGAAGAACAGCAAAGGAAAATGAAGCAGTCATCCATTTTAAGATATTTTCCAGCTGTTCCTAAATAACTTGTTCGTGTCTATGTCATTACATATTATGTACATACATATATGTACCTATATAGTAGTTACATGTTACATTATACGAGTTCTGTTTGATTTCTCAGAGTTTTCTTTTAAGCGGGCACCTTCCATAAGCGGGCAAAAATCCTGGAACCGTGACTGCCCGCTTATGAGAGCTTTCACTGTACATACATACATATATATATATATATATATATATATATATATATATATATAAATTGATATATATTATATATATATATATATATATATATATATATATTAATTGATAAATTATTGGAGTTTTTCGGCTTTTATATGAAATATTTACCAATATCGCTCCGGATTGGTCCACTCTAGTTATAACGAATTACCCGAAGAAATTGAAAGTGTAATTATACCGCAAAACTCCCCGTACCTCACTTCGTGACCACGATGACATAGTAACCACTTCACACTATCACTGTTAATGAACAGTTCTGCTCACAGAAGCGGCACAGTGGCCACTGTACTAGTATGAACATGTCTCAACACGCGCGACAAGTAACTCCTTGCGACTCGTTGTTGCCTCATATTGCAAAACTTTTCTAATATCCAGAGAGTGGAACTGACGCGATTGAATGACCAATTGCCCCCATAAAACGTTGTGGCGACCTCATTTAAGTATGCATGTTATAACAGCCTCACTATTTGCTTGCTCGATTACATTCGTCGAGCAGAGTTTTTATTTCCGTCGTTATGAACAGTGCATTGTGTGTATTCCTTCATAAATTCAATTAAACAGTGGCGTGTAAGACGGAATACACATTTATATATTATTTCGTAAGATTTCATTGAAATAATCGCTTAAAAATTTATATCCGATAATTTCCAAAGTGTATTCTCGTGTTTACATGCTGTTATACATGCATATACATATATGTATTTACTGTTTTTGAGATAGTGTATTTTCTATTCTCTTCTATAAGGGATTGTTTCTGGTTTCGTTTCTTTCAGTGTCATTTGGTTACAACGTTTAGTATTTTAAAAAATTCGTTTTATATTGTATATTTATCCTATAATTTTTTATAAATATTAAGTTTAATTTACTACCTTATTTTTGGAGTAGTTCTTGTTTCTTCTTTTTAGTTCATTTCTTCCCGTTCTTAGTATTTCTCTTAATTTTCATTAACTATGGAGAATTTTCTTAGAGTAACCATGGTAGGATGGATTAGAGGCCATACAGTTTGGTTGCATTTTATAATGATACCGAGATATGTCGCAGTGCCTGTTCATTAAATTTAAGGCGTCCACAATAGTGGAATGTGCAGAGACATATTTCTTTGAAAACTCATCAAGATAATATACGACCATTTGCACCTGACACTTTTAATGAAGAACTGTCTGAGGCTTTCATGGCGGCCAATATACCATTCAAACAGCTTAGCAATCCAGTCCTCAAGAGGTTTCTTACATCGTCATCTATCACATGAATCTACTTTACGTAAATACCACTTACCAAAATGTTATTTGAGAACCATTGAAAAAATACGAACCAACTTATCTGGTCATTATCTTTGGGTAAGTGCAGACGAAAGAACGGATGTAATGGGATGATATGTGTTAAATGTAGTTGTTGGTATTCTTCATCCGACAACTTCATACCAACCATACTTAATTGCAACTAAAATATTGCCAGTCGTAAATGGTGAAACAGTTGCAGAAGTAATTGATCAATGTATTCATAATATTCTGTCATCGGATAACAACTATAATGACAAGATGCTATTATTTTTGACTGATGCGGCAGCTTATATGTTAAAAACAGGGAAGTTATTAAAGCAATCTTATCCCAATATGCTACACGTTACCTGTGCAGCATATGCACTACACAGAGTATGTGAATACATCAGGGGCCATTTTCCAAATGTTGATAAGTTAGTTTCATAATTTAAACAGATATTTCTCAAAGCTGAGACAAAAAGTTGATGCCATATTTAGCAGAAATCCAGATTTAAATATATTTATATCAATTCTGCACAGAGCAGATAAAAAAATCTATACATTCGAAGTTTGGTGCACTTTTGCAAAATTTTAATCACACACCCACCACCAGTTGTGATGTGGAACGGACATTTTCTATTTTTAAAAACATTTTAACATCTAAAAGAACTAATTTAAAACTGGAACACCTTGAACAAATTTTAATTGTTCATAGTCATGTTTTACACTTTCAATGTTTCACAGAAAATACATAGTTTTGAGTTTTGTTCTTTGTAAATGTTTTTATTCAAAATTCGATACGCAATTCGCTTGTCAGCATTACCTTTGTTTCAGTAGTAGTTGCTGCCGGTTACCGAATCGTTTATTACATTCGCTCTGTTCTGCATTGACAGATACATATTAACTGCGTACCACTTATGCAGCTCAACACACGTATCAAATTGTTCGAAACTCACGGATCGCTTACACAAATAAACCTATTGCGAATACAAGGCAGACGCCTATGGGCTATGAATCATCAATCGCTCGGGTCCGCTCTCTGGTTATAACAAATTACCTGAAGAAATTTAAAATGTAATTATACCGCAAAACTGCCCGTACCTCACTACGTGACCAGCGGTTACGGTACGAGTATGAACATGTCTCAACAGGCAGCGACAAGCAACTTCTTGCAACTCTGGTTGCCTCATACTGCAAAACTTTTCTAATACCCTTTGTATATACATATCAAGTGTTCATTTGAAAAGTCAATCTAGTAGCATGTGATTTACTCAGAACATTTTGAAGTATGTAGTAAATTAAAATTTACTACATAACCTACGAAGTCGTATATTTTGACAGTTTCATACATACAAATAAATAACAAATAATAGTTATTTATTGAAAACTATAACAAATGTTGAAAATGTTGTTCTTCAAGATCAATGCACTTTAAAATCCTCCGTTCAAAATTTCTGATGATATTCTGCAACATTACTGGATTGTTATTAATTTCCATGCATTTCTGTTCGATTCTCTATAGCATATCATTCAAATTCAATATAGGTGTACGAAATATGTTATTTTTTAGATAAGGCCACAAAAAGAAGTCGCAAGGTGTTAAAACGCATGAACGTGCAGGCCAGGCAATTTCAGTATTTCGGCTAATTATACGTTCATCAAAAAATTCTCTTAAATAATCCAAGGATTCTGCAGTACAGTGACAAGGTGCTCCGTCTTGTTGGAAATATGCGTTTTGAAGTTCATCATGCAACTGATTGACAAATGGTTGTAAAATTTCCGTACGGTACCTCTGGGTAGTTAACGTTCCCTGAAAAAATGTTGGTTCAATCATTCGCCTTTGGCTTATCGCTGCCCATACACCAATTTTCTCTGGATGTAGCGATTCTTTGTTCATTACATGTGGATTTTCACTACTCCAAATTCTTGTATTTTGTGAATTTAGGTTTCCCGTTTTATAAAACCATGCTTTATCAGTAAAGATGACCCTTTGCGAAAGTTCTCCATTATTGTTCATATTTACAAACCAATTACAAAACTGTAGTCTACGTGGGTAATCAATTTCTAACAATTCTTGTACTGCTGTGACACGGTATGGATAAAGTTGCATATCTTTTTTTAATAACTTGTGAGTTGTACAAACAGAAAGGTTTATTTGTTGACTCAAATGTCGAACAGATGTTTGTGGTTCATTTTCCATTATTTCTTCAACACGATTGACAACTTGAGGTGTACGTGTGTTAACTGCTCCACTGCCTGATTTTCTTAAGAGACTACCAGTTTCAGAAAAAAGTTTTGAAGTTCTATCCAAAGTATTCTTAAATTGTATATAATCTATTACAAAATGTAGAAACTCAACTTGAAATTCTACCATGCAATCTTGAACTGAATAAACCCATAAACCATCAATTTTATTACCACTTCGAAAATAAGCCTGGACTAACAAAATTTTATGTTCTAAAGTGAAAGCCATTTTAAAACTGAGAAGCAATTGATTTAAACCAGAATCGACGCACGATTATTTTATGCACTAACTGATATTTGTGATTGACATTATCAAATGTCATTTGGATTTACGTTTACGGACAAACACATACTAATATATTTGCGTCTTATTCTATCAAAATTTCAAAGTAACCTAGATTGACTTTTCAAATGAACACACCTTATATTATATTATTTACTGTACTATAATTTACTTATTATTACGTACAATAAACTTTTTTTCTGTCCTATTGAATAAGTATATGTATTGCAAAAAATATCTAATCTATCTATAACGACTCTTAATTCCGAGAAATTCAACGCTATCACCGCAATATTCACATGTAAGAGGAGACAAACAGTCTCGTTTTACATGTGAAAATTATAGCTAGCGCACTAAACGATAAATAACTAAAAATAAAATTACAAAGAGTAAGAGAAAACCCTAATTACTGCGTTTTTAATAAAGGGAATTACTGAAGAATAAATTTAGTTTTTGTAACATGATTAATAAAATAATTTAGCGGGAAATTTTTATAAAAAATATAAAATATAATACTGTGTAATTATTTAAAAGGAAACGTTTATATTAAAAAGACTATATATATATATATATATATATATATATATATATATATATACAGGGTTAGTTAAAAGTATGGAAACGGCGATTTATTGTCGTTAATATTCATTTTAGGGAATTATGTTCAATATAAAAGTTTGTTAGGATATTTTGATCAACATTTGAGAATATTTGAATTTTTTTTCTTCAATTGTTTTTTTAGATACGCCTGTCCGCGCATTTTTTTTTAAATGGGAACTGTTAAATTTTGCTCTACCATTCGATAGAGAATTTTTTTCTCTTTACAATAATATTTTTGTATTTTTAAATTTCATTTTAATAACTTTTTTTCAAGAAAAATTAAACAAATTATTAACAAAGTAAATTATAGTAAGTGTTCAAATTGTCGTCCATTAGTAATTTGACAATGACCCAATCGATTTACAAAACCCCGAACAGAGTTCTGTAAAAAATCTCGGGGAATTTCTTGTATCGTTCTGGTAATTCGGATTTGTAAATCTTCGACGTTATCGGGCTTATCTTTGTAAACTTTGTTTTTTACGTATCCCCAAAGAAAAACATCTAAAGGACTTAAATCTGGCGAACGGGCTGGCCATTCAATGGTTCCTCGTCTTCCAATCCATCTGTGGGGAAAAACGTTGTCCAGATATTGACGAACATTTACACCATAATGTGGTGGGGCGCCATCTTGCTGGAACCAGATACTGTCATTGGGCAGGTGTTCATTGTTTTCATGAGGATAGAGCGTAGCACAAGCAGGTATTATTTCATTTTGCAATAACTGCAAATACAGAGCCGAAGTTAAATTGCCATTGATGAAAAAGGGACCGATAATATGACCACCTAGAATGCCAACCCAAACATTAAACTTTTGGGGGTACTGCGTATGGTGCTCCAAAAACCAAGAGGGATTTTCCGATGACCAGTATCTGCAGTTATGTCTGTTTACTTCACCGGTAAGGCAAAAAGTAGCTTCGTCAGAGAAAAGAATATTGTTGACAAAATTTTCATTATTATTGCAAATATTTAACATTTCTTCAGAAAATTGTAATCTCCTATCAAAATCATCTTCCGTTAACTCGTGTACAAGGTGTACCTTATAAGGTTTATACTTTTCACTTTTTAAAAATGACACGATCGATGACTGTGAAATATTGAAATTGGCAGCTAATTGATTGGTTGATAAATGGGGATATTCAGATACAGCCAATAAAATATCCAGTTTGTTATCATCGCTTTTTGTTGTTCTAGGTCTACCACTCCTTGACAAATCTTTAACGCTACCCGTTTGTTCAAAGCGTCTTAAAGTTTTACCAACAACGAATTTAGAAATTGGATTTCTATTTGGATGCGTATCATTAAATAAATTACAAACGTCTTGTAAACTTCTGCGTCTATCTCCATAACCCAACATCATAAGTATTTCAATTCGTTCATGTTCACTTAAGAGATAAAAATTCTCTATCGAATGGTAGAGTAAAATTAGTTCCCATTTAAAAAAAACTGCGCGGACAGGCGTAACAATTGAAGAAAAAAAAAATCAAATATTCTCAAATGTAGATCAAAAGATCCTAACAAACTTTTATATTGAACATAATTCCCTAAAATGAATATTAACGACAATAAATCGCCGTCTCTTTTAACTAACCCTGTACATATATATATATTATAAAATAAAAATTAAATCTTTCCTGTATCTTCAAGTTAATTTCGTTATTTTCGTTCTCCTTCTGTCCCGCTGAATAAAGTAGAATACAGATTTTACAAAAAAAATTATCTAATCTAACTCTATCGTCTGTTAGTTCTGAGAAATTAAAAAAATTCTCGATAATATTCGCATGTAATAGGAGACAGACAGTCTGCATATAATAGCTAGCATCTAAACGTTAAATAATTACGAATAAAATTACAAAGAAATAAGAAAAAATTCTAATTAGTAATAACTGCCTTTTTAATAAAGGGAATTTCAGAAAAATAAATTTAATTAATTCAATAAAATTAATTTAATTAATTAATTTATCAATAATTTAATATTTAATAATTAATTAATAAAATTATTTTATGTGAAATCGTATGAAAAATAAACTAATAAATGACTAATTTTATAGGTTATAAAGCTGTATAAATTATCTAAAAGAAAACTTTTATAAAAAGGGACAGCATATTAAATTATAAAAATAGAATCGTTGGTTTTATTTGAGTACCTTCCAGTTAACTTTGTCTTTTTACTTCTCCCTCTGTGCTATGAAATAAAGTATTAAAAACTTTCACAAAAAAAAAAAATTATCTAAACTAATTCTATCGCCTGTTAATTCCAAAAAAATTTAAAAAAAGGCACCACAATATTCACATGCATTAGGAGGTTGATAGTCTGTACATATAGGTACTAAGTAGAGTCTAAATGATAAATAATTACTATATATTAATATACACTTTATATCATTTTTTAATTTTTTAACATCTCACTCTCATTACAATCTATCACAAACATACAATATAATGTATATGTTTATATCTTAGATGGGCACTTAAATACATGAATCATTATTTACCAATTTGTCACTCTTTGTAATTAATTAATTTAACTTTTAATTTAAGATTTAATTTGACTTTGGGTAAGAACTAAAAGGTAAATATTTTCAAATAAAATTAGAAGAAAATTAGAATATGCAATCAATTTTTGTAATGAAAATAGAATTATAAAAAAATAAATTCATGTTTAAAGTAATTTAAGAATTTAATCGTTAAAATTTCTAATTAAGTGTTAGGTTAATCTAGGAATTTAAACAAGAACATGATTGGGATTAATGCTTAATGATAAATTCATTTATAAGTCTTTATTTTGCTTTTCGCTAGAAGTTAACTATTCCTTTATTTATTATTAATTAAAATTTGTATTATTATGTAAATACATTTTTATATTTGTAACCAATATATTCTTCTCCCTAATATAAACTCAACTAAACGCTAGGACCTCTATTTCTTCCTGCATCAAATTTATTACAATTGTCCAAGATACAAGTCTTTTTTCACGCGTAATTGACGAAGAAATCCATGAATTTATCTGGGTTACATAACAATAATGACATAAACAAATACATGTAATTTATTAATTTATACATATGTCTCTGTGTGTGTACAAATTAAGAAAAAAAATTCAATGAATATTCTAAACACCATCCAAGAACAAAGAAAAAATGCGTTATACTAGCATACGTGCTGTATCCCGTATGTGCTTCGGCTAGGCGATATTAACCGAATGGTATATCGTGTCCGCGACAAACGCGAGTGGGGAAAAGCCCCATATAAACTCAAGCTCAGCTTTGTTGCGAACAGTTTCCAGTAAACAAAAGTTTAGTAATTAGTTAGAAAGCCTTTTATCGAGGCACAATCTTATTTTAAACACCGACCGGCTTTTTTAAAACCGGTGTTTTAATGTGATATAATTATAGTTGTAATAGTGTTAAGGCATTAACCGTATTTTTTTTCAATCTTATTTTCATTTCTTTAAAAGAAAATTTATGAAATATGGAAGTCATTCCCATTAACAATAACAACGTTGATTTTAAAAACCAAAACGGTAAGTTTTTAAATATTAAGCAATTAAACAATAAGTAAAGAAAAAAATATGTGAAATTGTGCTACTTTATTTGTAATTTTATTCGTTTCCCAATGTTTTTCTTTATTTACCCAGTGACCTATTAAAATAACGATATAATTTGCCCAAAAAGTATTCTAAAAAATTTTTATATTCGAGAGATTAGAATGTGTAAATATTTCCAAGGCCAATTTGATTACAAGCTTTAATATAAATCGTTAACACAACGTAACCTTGAGAATTTAAAACAAACTCATTTTCAATTCAACTCGTCGATCTTCGCACGGGATTAAAATGTTCTTAAATTAACTTCATTTTATCTCTTCCAGTTGCTGATTATGATTCGTACTATACCAGTGAAGAGGCTGATTGCGAATCGGTTTCTATAAACGCCCTGACGCAAAGACTAGGCGACGAACTGAGGGCTGCGAAAGGTACACATCTGTCCTGTGGAGAGGTGCTATTACCTTGTGATCTTCTGCCCAGGATAGCTAAAGATATTCTGGAGCAGGCCGATACCGAACCATGCGGTTTACGAGGCTGTACTCTGTACCTGAGTTTTGAAGGCGAGGAAGAATGTCGGAAGCTGTGTACGATAAAATGCGATCCTACCACTACATCCACTTTCGAACTCTTCCTGACTTTGAAACAATCCACGGCTGGTTGGAATTCATTCCTACCTCAATTCATAAAGTAAGTTTTAATAATAAATTGATTTTTTTTAAAATAATCTCTGAAGATGATCTTCGTAAAACGAAACGTTTGGACCAGTTGATGTTAATAATTCGTTTTTTTCTTGTTGCAGAAAAATAACAAGAGGAGGAACAATTATGATCAGTCCCGCGTATGATTTAAGGAAAAAGAAACTTTATCGTTCGTTTTCTGAATGAATAATTAAAAAATACGCAAAAATTATATACTGAGTCGAAACGTCGGGATTCAAAACCCAAGACTGAAGCACAACAAAAGTACTAAATATATTAATACTTATATATGATTTAATTTTTTGATAAAAGTACATATATCTCTTAAAAGATTTGAAAGATACGGAACGAAAATTATATAAATATATATTATATTATAGAAAGGAACAAAAGCGCAGCGTGATCTTAGATTTTAGTATTTTAATATTAAAATATTTAGTGTTTAATCATATAAGATTGTAACAGTATTTCTTCTAAACAGTTCAACAAAGAAATTTTCCTTTCTCAAGATAATCGTTCAAAAATTTGGTAACTCATCGATTTTTGACGGTATTTTCCAGTGATTCGAAGGGTGAATTTCTTGAATTGTAACAGAGGCTTTGGAAAGAAGATCTCTGGGTCTTTATTTCATTTGTTTTTCTTCATTATTGATGGATTTTTATAAAATCCGTGATATTACTCGTGATAATTGTATTATAGTAATGAAAAAAAATTTTCAGAATAATTAAAAAAAAAAGTAATATACAAATAGGTTTATTGTACGTCTGTATATAAACCTTTATTAATGATTTATCTTGTACCTGTTGTACTTATGTTATTAAATTTTTTTGGATATTTTTTTTAAAGAAGAATTTTGAATTTAGTTTCAATATTTCGTAACAATTCACTTTACATTAGCGCAAAAAAAATTAAAATAAAGAAACTATTAAATTAAGTGTATAGTTCGAATATTGGTATCTAATTTCACAAAAGAAAATAATAACGAAGTTTTTTTAATTTGATTTGTGATATTTTTTTTGTAAGAATCATTTTTGTGACGTTTTTCTTATATCTTTCGGCTTGTTGGAACATGTATGCTAAACAATAATACAACTTTTTTTTTTTTAATAAAAACAAAATATATATATATAATGTATTTCATATATGTAGAATAGTAATTAGTAACAAACATTGATCATAATAATATTATTCTATTTTTAGAGGCTATTAAAATCCAGCGTACAGGTTAAAAACAAAGAAAAAGATAAAAAAAATTTTATATCATAAATATATATATTATATATGTATTACTTGAAATGAGTTTTATAAATTCGTAGATCATATTTAGATGTTTTTTCTTTTTTGTTTTACATATTTGTAATAGTGCTTTGTGATAGTACGGATGTCTGTACACTTCTCAAGCTTTTTTGTACAAAATAAATATGAATTATAAGTTTTACGTTTTTTATATGGGTGTTTTAATTGGATGAAATCATCCTTTGCCCCTTTTGTGTATTTAAAGAAACAGATCAGTTATTTTATAAGAAATTAAAAGATAGGTAAGTATACCAAAAACACAATAATTATTAATTTTCTAATTTCTTAGTTCTATGCGTCTAAAAATTAATCATTGTCAAGAATAGTATTATATTTTCAAATAATTAAAATGCAATTTGTAAAACTACCAAACACATGAAAGTTTATTTAATTTTTTTAATGAAGATGAAAATATTTTTAAAACAACTAAATACTAGTCTAATAAAATTGTTATGAATGTTGCAGTTGGTTCTTGGTAAAACATTGTATTTAAATGTACTTAACCCATTTAGGACCACTATTAGATAAATCGAGGAAAACGCAAATTCTTTAAGGAATAAAATTTTATTTAGGTATTTATAAACATCCTCAAAGTAAAAAAGAAAGACAAACACCATTGATTCTTATATTTTTTTTGCTATATGCACAAAAAAATATTACAATTATTAATTACGGTATTTTCACGATTTCTTTCAATTAGGTGACCCACATTATCTAAACGTGCACTGGATGATAGAGACGCACTGGAACCACGTCCTCGATCAGATTGTGTTTTACATTTGTTAGCACTAATGAGGCTTCGTACAAGTTCAGACCTGAAATCCAGCTGCGAAATGGGATTCTCTGTGTATACAAGTCTGTGCAGTTTCCAAGCATTCACCACAGTAGAATCTAACATATTTATAAATAACGGCCACCACCATTTTTTTCCACGAATATTTATTCGGTAATTTGCAACTGCGTTATCGTGTGGATCAAAGCCTCCCATAGATTTGTTATATTTGGCAATCATATTTGGTTGTGGTATAGAGATGTCTTTTTTTCTCTACGATTGTACCGCTTCACAAACACATTGGGCAGTGCAGACTCACAATTGGTTGCTACTGTAACCACAGAATTGTCATTCTAACAAGAATCCATTGTAATTCCTATAGACTTACCAAGTCTCTGAAGGGCATTTCAGCATTCTGTTCTCACGTACAGTTCCAGTAGCAAAGTATCCTTGACGTTTTAGATGAACTAATAGCTTGTAGCTCGTAAAAAAGTTATCAAAGTATACCTTATGAGTCGACTTATTTTCTAATACGTTCAAAAGATTGATGACCTACTGTTTCACCTAAACCAAATTCTCTTTTGGTATTTTCACCAGTTTTTCCAGCATAAGGTATAAATTGATATAAATACCCATCGCTAGATGCCAGACACCACATTTTGAAACCGAAACGTACCGGCTTTCCTTTCAAAAACATTTTCGCTGAATGGCAGCCGAAGTAGGGTACCATTTGCTCATCAATTGATAAGTGATGTCTAAAAACACCATACTTCAAGAAATTGCTGTTCAAGAGATCAACCAGCGGTCTTCCTTTCGCAAATTTGTCTGCCTTGTCTAATTGATTGTTATCTACAAGGTGAATGTTCTGCTTTATGTCGAGAAATCTGTTTCGAGACATCGCATTTTTCACAAATTGAACACCTTTATCTTCATCAGATGACCAGTAAAGTTTTACCTGTGGAAGAGTGTGATACCCACTCAAAATCAATATTCCCAAAAAAATTTCTAGATCATATTGATCTAAGGCGAATTGAGTACGGTTATTACCTCCCGCATATTTTATGGAGTTTGAAATAATAAGCTGGTCAACATTTTTATCAAACATTTGCATAAAGATATCAAGCACAGACTTTCCATGTAGCGCTTCGACAATATTCTGTACATTCCCTCCCTCATTTGACGTAGCATCTTCCTCGTAGTCAACAAGCGTTTTACACCAAATAATGTCTTCAAATTGAAGACATTATTTGGTGTAAAACGCTTGTTGACTACGAGGAAGATGCTACGTCAAATGAGGGAGGGAATGTACAGAATATTGTCGAAGCGCTACATGGAAAGTCTGTGCTTGATTTCTTTATGCAAATGTTTGATAAAAATGTTGACCAGCTTATTATTTCAAACTCCATAAAATATGCGGGAGGTAATAACCGTACTCAATTCGCCTTAGATCAATATGATCTAGAAATTTTTTTGGGAATATTGATTTTGAGTGGGTATCACACTCTTCCACAGGTAAAACTTTACTGGTCATCTGATGAAGATAAAGGTGTTCAATTTGTGAAAAATGCGATGTCTCGAAACAGATTTCTCGACATAAAGCAGAAGCAAAACGGTAAGAATTGAAGACTTCAATTCTTACCGTTTTGCTTGGTGCCTCATGATGTGTACCATCCTCATGATGTGTACCATCCTCTATCTCAATTTCGTTATTCGGACACACTATCTCAAAAGTTCCCGCTATATCTACATGCAAATTTTCTAGTCCACCTATAACATTATCTTCAATGTCCTCCTCGTCCGTTATATCATCGACGTCGGGTGGTGTATAACAAACATCAATTTCCTCATTCAGATCAAGATCTTCAGCAATTGCCTCAAGTTCTTTCAAAGTCAACCGTCTGGTAGGATCATCGCGATATTCCTCGTGACTAGAATAATTTTATTACCAACATTAACGACTAACACATACTTCAGAAATTGTTGTACTTACCATTGTATAATATTTCTGTAATCCTCAAGATAACACTATTATGAACTCTAACTTCCTCAACTTCTCTATCCCACAGCGTAAATGAACTGAATAAACTAGCGCAAGGATACCCAATAAACTTTCCCCAGACGTGAAAAACATGTTCAGACAGGAATATTACTCATGACTACAATTACGCCATTTGTCCCAATATACGCTATGTTTCAAATCTGTTTGAGAAATATTTCCGGAAAAAAGGGGATTGATTTTTTTCCAATATAATGTTACGTGGAAGTATCTTTTATATGAAACCTCTTAATGATAAATGAAAAAGTAAGCTGTATGTTATTTAATTTAAACTTAGATACACAAGTTTTTTTCTTGAAAATTCCATAGTTTTATTCAAAATTGAAAATGCGATTACCCGTTCCCAAAATGTTTATTAGGTTGTTTAAATATTTACTAACGCAATGCTACTGACAGTACATCCAAAATTATTACTTTTTAGAACGAAAATTTTTTTTGGTGTTGCGTTAACGAAACTATGGGAATAAATGGGTTAATGCGAATAATAATTAAAAAAAAAAACACTTGCTCAATTTCCCTGCTTTATTTTATTGTTCTGACAATATTTTTTCGATCATTTCTACGATTCTCAAAGAAAGATCTCATTCAACTAAATATGTAACGAACACGAAAGATGCATCACGTTGCGGTGTCAAAAATATAACAAGAATGATAATTACAGATTTGATTGAATTAAATGTATTTTAAACTCAGGGTTTGTAGTTCTAAGATTTTAGAAATTGAATATCTTAAGCTATGTAAAAAGAAAATAATTCCAACAAATTATTAATAAAACGGAAAAGGATAAATAAAAAATAAACTGCCTTAAAATACTCAAAATAGGTATAAAACAAACCCCTTACGACAATTAATAATCGTATCCTAAATTCGTATTTTTTTTAACTAAGTTGTGATCGTCAGTAGGTAAAACCACTAATCAAAGTATTTAACATGGGGCACAGTAAAGCTAACACAGAATCGCGCACAACTTTTTATGGGGTTTTTAGGGGTTTATACTTTTGATTTTTTACTCAACCAAAGTCTCCAATGAAAGACTTTCACCTTAAAATAATATGTAATTTCTAAAAATACTTATTTAAATTAAACTGACTTGTAAATAGTTTCTACATATAAACATTTTTATCTAGGATCTTAAGGATCTTAAGTAGGTATTATATAAGTGATTATTAGTTAATAATGGGACTCATAATTCCCGCAGGGAATAATGAAATGTGACCATTCTTATGGCGCGATGCAGGGAATAATGATAACGTTATGGCTCATTATTTCCTGCGTTCTGCCAATAAAACATAGTCTTACCAGAGTAACGATAAACAAGCCCGGATATTCTAATTGTTAAACGTGTCGTCGATACGATAAACTTTATTTTACTAACTGTCAAAACGTCAAGCGCCATATCGATATTACAGTATAATATTTGTTTTTCCTTTAGTAATTTTCAGTAGTAGTAGGATAAAGTAGTGTATACTAACTCGAAATAATGGCTATTATTACCCCGAGCTAAGTTACTCCCTCGCCGCTTCGCGGCTCGGTTCTTAAATTCAGCTCTCGGGAATAATATCCGTCATTATTGACTCGTCTTATAAACTACTATTATAACCTATATAAATAAAATAAATGTTCTTGTCTTATTCTTCTTAAACGTTTCCTTTTTTTTAATAATAATCCTTTCTTCAACTTATGAATTTTATATAAGCCTTCGCCTTCTTTTAATATATTAATCTTTAAATTATAGTATTTTCCTTCCTTAAGAAAAAACTATATACTTTACAAATCCTTGATAATCTTTAATATCCTATATTAATCTTCTTCGATCCAATTCAAAGATTTTCTTTATTCAAAAGTTCTCCCTGTTTTTGTTACCCTTCTACTTCTTTATTGTTGCACTGTTTTATATATATTTTAAATAACTAATGCAATTGCATCTGTGTTACTTTTTCTATTCAAATTTATATTGACCGTGTTGTAAGTCAAATTTTTCTCTGTGCCATTTTTATCCTATTTTTTTTCAATATCCATCCCTATAGAAACTTCCTTAATTTTCATATTGGCTTTTTCGAAATGATACTTCATGTAATCTTGTTAAGTGTGTAAAGTTACAAATTTATAATACCGATTAATTTTGTTTACCAAAACATTGCACGGGTTAACACAAAATTTGCAAATATTTTCCAAACATATGGGTCAGGTATGTAGACGATGTGTTTGCAATTTTTGATACCAATAAGTGCGACTTAGATTATTTTGTAACAGAATTAAATTCAAAATTTTCCTAGTATTAAATTCACGGTTGAAAACGAAAACAACGGAGGTTTGCCATTTTTAGATACCTTAGTAATTAGGAATGACAAAAACTTAGAATTTGATATTTACCGAAAAGAAACCAACGTCAACAGATTTATAACCGCAGATTCAAACCATACTTTTCAGCAGAAGAGTGCCTCTTTCAATTTTCTTATCAATCGTTTGTTAAGCATGCCATTGACAAAGGATAGATATGAAAAGGAATTAACGTTAATTAAGAAAATCGCGAGTTACAACGGTTTCGATACAGAAATAATAAACAAGCTAGTTAGAAAACATAAAGTAAGAAAAACAATTCAGGATTCCACATGTTTGCTACCTCAAATTGATTCGAGCAAAAAATGTATTAGTTTACCGTTTCACAAAACTACGAAAAATTTAAGTAAAACCTTTAAACAGTATAATGTTCAAGTAGCATTTCGGTCGAATAACTCCCTAAAATCTCTCTTAGGCAACGCGAAAGACAAAGTTGAGGTAAACAACAAATCTGGAATCTATGAAATAAATTGTAAGGATTGTGATAAAAAATATGTCGGCCAAACAAAACGTTCGATTCTAACTCGTTATAAAGAACATGTTTCGCATATTAGATTCAATAGACCGGAAAAATCAAGTGTTGCCCGACATATTCTTGAATCAGATCACAACGTAACATCTGACTGTCTGAGATTAATAAAAAACGTCACACGCCCCCGCGAATTAGATAGCTTTGAGAGCATTTTTATCTTTAAAAATAGGAATAACGTAATTAACGCAGATTTGGGTCCTATACCAGGTTCTTCTTTATTTGAGTTAATTGACAGTTAGATGTTATTAAAGCAAGAAAAATAGGAAAGCCATTAAAAAATATTCGAATTCATGGAATTTATTTTTAAATTCGTTTCATTACAATATTTGCCATTAAAATATTCTGACTCAACATTAATTTCCAAATTTATATTTCAACATAATTTAAGGATTAGTTTCATAATTGGATTCTTAATGTATGTTAAATTACGGCTTTTATAATATTTCTAAACGGTTTTTCTATAGAATTTACAAATAATGGGTTAATGCTCCCATGAATAGGGGTTTACCAAGATGTAGGTAATTTTTGTAGCATTTAAGATTGAAGATTTTAGTGTTAAACTAGAAGACGTTCAGAACAATCCTTCCGCGATTCGTATGAGCAATTTATTTGTAACTTATGGGCTACATAAAATATTTAGTGAGTCTTCCAGAGTATCAAAAAACTCCAAGACATGCATAGATAATATTTTTATATCGGAGGGCATAAACAAAACATTTGTTGAGACGCTAAGAAATAAGTAATTAAACTTCTAGTTTCAAAAAAATTCTTTTATTATAAATATCACTACAATATTGTTTCGCCATACAATGGCTTCATCAGGTGGATGAATACTGAGTATTCAGTATTCATCCACCTGATGAAGCCATTGTATGGCGAAACAATATTGTAGTGATATTTATAATAAAAGAATTTTTTTTTTAACTAGAAGTTTAATTACTTATTTCTTAGCGTCTCAACAAATGTTTTGTTTATGCCCTCCGATATAAAAATATTATCTATGCATGTCTTGGAGTTTTTTGATACTTTGGAAGGCTCACTAAATATTTTATGTAGCCCATAAGTTACAAATAAATTGCTCATACGAATCGCGTCTTTCGTCATAATACTGAAATCCACATTGAAGTCGCCTGCTACTATTAAATTTGCATCAGGCAGGCATAAATATTATTATTTAAAGATATCTAAACACTAACACATTTTATTACTTTTAATAATGATATAAAATATAACGAAAACAAATAAGAAAATTATTGATTTTATATGACATTCTATATATTAATTACTCATCAACTCAAATGTACATAGAAACAACTTCAATTTTTTTATAAATAAATAAAGGAAGGGAAAAATAGCATATCTGATAGTCGTGTTATCTTTATTGCTAAAAAATCTCTATATCGCTATTCATTTAATATTGGCACATCATGACAAGCATAGATAAATTCTTCCACACTTGAAAAGGTATACAATTTAAACCATTGAAGTGTAAAATTACATAATGATTGCATGCATTATACACACAAAGTATTCCCTAGACATGTTAGAGTTTTTACTGCTTATATTACTTATGCATAAATTGATTTCGATTTTTTTCGGTGATATTTCTTCCTTTTAAAAGGATGATAAATAAACAATAAATCTAAACACATATTAATGTTTCCTTCCTGTTTGCGACCGCAGAAGCAGATTAACAACAAATTATTTTTATATAATACTGATATCGATGGTCCAGGGAGCATTTAAATAATATAAAGTACAAATTCCTTTGTTAAAACCATAAACAACAGTAAATTAAAATTTATATTAATAAGTTCTCTTCCTGTTTTGCGGTTATGGCATACGATTAGTGCTAGATTGTTTTCGTAATTAAAAACACTTCAACTTAATTTAGCCTTGATTGGTATAAACAGGATAACAAAAGATTTAAACGTCTCGTGTTCCAAATATTAAGATTGTGGAAGGAAAGAAAGGAGTTTTAATGTTCTTTAATAAAAACGCAACACTATCATGAATTGATATTATTGTTGAACATTAAACAGGAATGTATATTTTTAAAAAATATACAAGCTGTCCCGTATCGTTATGTTCAAATTTTAGGAGTGTAAAGTAGACTTCATTTCAGGTAACAAAAACGCAAAACTTGTATATCCATTTTTATTTGTTTCAAAGTTACAGATCTATGAATGTGATTGACAGATCATAAAAAAAAAATGTAATCCTAAAGTCAATACAAACTGATTTTATTTAAAAAAAAGTTATACGATTCAATAACAGGCATGTGATTGTTAACGTCGCATAATAAAATGTTATCCTAAAATAAATAAACACGTGTCGTAGTGCAAACAGTAATTTCTTGGAGATCAACAAAGAAGAGTACTGGAAATGAATTAATGATAAGGAAGCTTCTTACTTATTTCGTAAATGCTAAACCCTGAATGTCATACATTAAACAAATGTTCAGATGACTGTTAACGTTGCATTTTTTAATAAAGGATTACATTACGTTTCAGTTCATACAACAGCTTATTAGTGAGTGGACACATTTTCTTTATTCAAAATGCCTTACCTCTTCTCAAGAGTATGCGGACACACATTTTGTGTATGGCTACTGTAACGGCAGCGCACGTCAAGCAGTTATTGATTACCGACATGTCTTGCTTTTCCCTGTTTTTGTTTTGTGCTGATGTGGTCCTCTACTGGGTTGTAGCCTAGCATATGCGCTACCAAACTCTAGGGGGTCTGCCCGATGGGCGGACAGGTGCCATTCCGCCTTTCCAGCAGGAGTGAGGAACCAAGCTACGCGGCGCAAATCTCGGCGCCGCGCAATGCACACACCACTAGGACCGGTCCTGGGCGGCAACCTGGCTAGACTGCCGTTAACAGCACACACACGTTCGACGTGTGTGCAGTGCCCCCGCTTCGGCGGAAAACGTTAAGATGGCACAAAGTGTGACCGTCGTCGACCGAAGTAGCCACTAAGAGTGTTCCCTCGGTTGGCGATGAGCAACCCCGTGCAGGGTGCGCTTCGCTGGTCTGCGCCTTGCCTCGATAGGGCGGGGGTTGGGCCGTCGAAGTACTGCACGGAAAAGTAAAGAAGTTGCCGGGAAAGGGTTGGCGGCCCTACGCAACGGCTGGTTTTCCGATCTCTCTAAATTTACGCGACCGGTCACTAAACACACGCACGAACACACCAACATACAAAACCCTACACTTACGCGCTCACACAAACACAAAACCACACACCCAGAGAGAGACGTAAGCTGCCAGCAGCAACCAACACACAAGTTCATACCCAGAAAGAGACACAATCAGCTAGCAGCGAACAACACATATGTTCACACCTTGCTGTCTGTTTTTGGAATACTAAGGCATGATTTATTATTACTTCAATTGGAATATATCTTTGAATAATTTAAACCATAGCAACTCAATTATTTGACATTTGTATTCTGTCATTTATATTTTTTATATCCTTGATAAAGGCATCATTGCCGAAACATGTAGGGTTTGTTTAAATATATGCCAATTTAATCGCCAACTGATTTAATTTACTATATATATTGTATCTAGAAATTTTGGCTTTGATTTAATTTCATTTTACGGTATGGGTTTCTTAAATTTAAATTTTGCTATTACCAAGAAGGATATACAAATACCAAAGGAAAAGATTCGATGATTAATCTCAATGCGAAATTGTACGAAGTAAATATGTTTTACACCAAACATTACCAAATATTGTCGAGTTAAACGAAAAAACATTAATATATAATTACAGAAAGTAAGGATCAAGTAATCTAATCAATCACACATCTAAAAATATGTTTGGGATAATTTTATTTTTTCAGACATGTTAAAGTTGTTCCTTACCTATTAACGGTACATTTATCTTATCTAAATGACTGAAAATCATGTCATCGACATATGTACCCATATCTCTTAATACTTCTAGATAACCAAACATGTGACAGCTAAATATTTTTAGGCTTTTTGTAGACACACCGTCTGATAGTGTGGATTGATTTCGGCCGCTCGTAGATTAGGGAAATCGTTCCCGTCAAAAAACGTGATCAGAGACTGGTTACAGTTCGCTATCATTACATAAACAGCTGCCCCCCCTGGTATTTGATTCTTCGCAAATTTATTTGGTCTCGTGTAAATATTTGATGCGAATCTGAAAAAATTTTCTTGTTTATTTGTCGAAGAGAAAAGAAAAACTGTATGCCCACGTGTATTTGAACAAGATCTCTTTTACAAGAACATAAATAGTTTTCGAAGAAGTAAATATTGGCGATAAAATATATTTAAAAAGTAATTTAAGAATATTAATACAAGTAAAATCTTCATTTCCTGTTTACATGCAATCAGCTTTCAGTATCTCACATACCAAGATACGAAAATTTAAATTTTATCTCCCAGGTTCTTAATAGCACTAACATTGTGTATAATAAATCATGGGGGCGAAGAAAGAGTTTTGTATTAGGGACGACACATTTGTAAATGATGATTTCTTTCGGGTGTCAGCCCTGTTGATTTTATGTGACATTATTTCATCATGAAACGATACACCTTCTACAAAGTTTACAAATTATTCAGTTGTTTTCATCAAAACTTCAATTTTCGGTTGTCTTGTACAAAAATTATTTCATAACGTTCGTGTGCAAATGAGATAAATAATTGCAGGAAGTCGAAAAGTACATCGTAATTGTACGTCAGGATGTTTGTGAAGATCCAAATTTTGTCATTGGCATTTCCAAAACCAGTTTGTGGCAAATTGTGCGAAAAGATCTCGGCCTATGTGCTTACAAAATTGCTTTAATCCAAGAATTCAAACCAAACGAATATTTGTTGTGTGTAGATTCAGTAGAAAAACTCAAAAATTCACCCAAATTTTATAATGAAATTCTCTTTAACGACGAAGGTCAACTGGGGCTTAATGGTTTTGTGAATAAGAAAAGCTGGTTAGAAAATCAGCAAGAAGCATTAGATCAACTTAAACTAACTGTCTGGTAGGCATTGCATGCTTTAGAAATCGTTGGATCTTTTTTTTCAGCGATGCTGGTAACTACGTTACTCTGAACGGAACTCGCTATCGCTCAATGTTGACTAGATTTTTGTAACCCAAATTCAATGCTTTCGACTAGGACAACATGTGGTTTCAACAAGACACTTTCTACACCATCAACTAAACAATTCGTGTACCGAAAGAGAAGTTCGGTGAATTGATAATATTCAGAAATGAGCCAGTCAATTATCCTCCTCCCTCGACTTCTTTCTGAGAGGTTATGTTAAATCAGTAATTTACGTCAACATAATCAGTAAACTTGACATGACTTTCAGAGCAGCATTTAACGTGTTATTGCTGGCATTCAACCCAGTTTAGAAAGTCACGGAAAATTGGTGCCGTGGGTTCATTTTTGCAGCGTGGGATGTAGGCTAGCTCCTGTCCGCGGCAAAATGGTACATTGTGCACCTCAAATGAGCGCTAGAGTGTACTTCGGCAGCCAGACAATATCTTCGCATCTGGATGAATCCACGTATTTCAAAATCTCCCAACCATGGCTTTTCTCAGGACCAATTCGTAAGAGAAAGCCACATGGAAAGCTAATAAAGCGTCTACCAATTGGGGCTTGAGAACTTCAATTTTTAATAAAAAACTTAATGTGAAAGATAAAGTCCTAATTTTTGTATATATTATAAGCTTAGAGTGTGCCATTTATGTTCGAAATAGGACATTATCTAAATGTCCATCTCTTCCTCGCAATCACTGAATCCAATTTTCAATTACTTTTCTCAACAAATTCGGCTGAATTTGACGAATTTCCCGTTCGATATTTGTTTTCAAGTCGTGAATCATTTGAGGTGTGTTGGAGTAAACCAATGATTTCACAAACCCAATTAGAAAATATCCTTAGGAATTAAAGCACACGAACGAGCTGGCCAATTGAAAGGTCCATGTTGTGAGATGATTGCACCACCGAACTTTTCTTCCAATAAGGCAATTGTTTCATTTGCAGTGTGCGATGTGGCACCATCCTGTTGAAACTACAACTCCTCCAGATCCAATTCGGCCACAAAAAGTTTCTTATTATTGCTCGATATCTCTCTCCATTCACTGTGACAGCATTTCCCTCCGCATTTTGGAAAAAAATGTGGTCCAATAATGCCTCGAGACCACAAGCTGCACCAAACAGTCACTTTCTGTGGATGAAGACATTTATCTTTAATCACTTGTGGGATTTCGGCTGCCCTGTTGTGCATATTTTGCTTATTAACGAACCCGTCCATCCAAAAATGAGCCTCGTCACTAAACATTATTTTCTTCCCGAAATCTGAGAACACACGATGCACGCGATGGCCAGCCGGCTTGAATTCTTGTGTGAGAACAATTTTGTTAGGGTGTAGTCTTAAATTCTTCTGTAAAATCCGCCACGTTGTCATTGCAGAAAGGTCCAATGCCCAAGAACAACGCGACACCGGCAAATTCGAGTTTTCGACTATACTGGTTTCCACACCAGCGATATTTTCATTGTTACTGACGATTCTTACACGAAGGTCGAGCAAAGTAAAGTTTGTTTCGAAACGGTTGATAATAGCACGAATCGCTTGTTCACTAGAACGATTATGACAGCTAAAAATATTTTGTATGGCCTAACGTTCTGCACGTAGCTCGAACTGATTTCGCATTTCTGTAATAAATTTTTACAATTTCCAAACGTTGCTGTGTCGTATACTTCGTCATGATTAAAAGGTTAACTTTACTACCTCAAAATGCACACTGACAGATGTCAATCACATTTACAGAATGAGGGCAATCTACTTTGGAATATCTCATGTTTCTATTGGTAGACCCTTCACAAGCAACGCCACAAAGGCAAAATTCTTGGATTCGACTTATTTGGAGCGCCTACGCCCCATCGAAAACGCTATATTATTAGATTCCAGGGTAGATTCAAACGTTCACCAAGTAATCACAACGTAACGTACGAAACAGAAGTTTTGGGAAAACAATTAAATTCTTTAAAATAAGTAACGAGCGATCATTAAAATTTTCACTCGTAGCTGGCCGTGTATATAAAAATTATGTCGTAGCTTTAGTCATTAAGATGTTATTTCAAACATCTGTCAGTGTCAAATATATATTTTAAAGTTTCATCAAAAGAAAAAGTAATGGCCTTTAATGATGTGCATAAAGCGTTTATGGTAGAATGTTACTTCCTGACATCTCAAAAAATTGATGGTATTTGGCAGCATTCAATAGAAAATTTCCTTGCGGAGTTTGAAGAGAGATATCCAAATACTGTTCCTAGCTGTAAAACTTTCCGTGATACGCTAATGCATTGTGTAAATCTTTTTCGTCAAACAGGCAGTATTTTAAGGAAAAAAGGAAGCGGTCCTCCTCTCAAGAGAAGTCGCGGCGTAATTGAAAATGTCAGACAAATTATTAACGAATCTCCTCCAACATCTATTCGCAGAGTTTCGCAACGAGTAGGGCTTTCGTATGGAACATGTCAAAAAATTTTAAAAAAGGACTTGCACATGTATCCATATAAATTAACTTCTGTACAAAATCTATTACCTACGGATTATGAAAAAAGAACACAATTTTGCCAATGGTTTATTCAAACAATGACAGACAATATTTTAAATCATACTTTTTTCACCGATGAAGCTTGGTTTTATTTGAAAGGTTATGTTAATTCGCAAAATATGCGTATGTGGTCCAGTGAAAATCCTCATTTCTACAGAGAAGTTCCTCTACATCCAGAAAAAATAGGCGTATGGGTAGGTATGAGTCGTCACCGATTAATATGACCAATATTCTTTGAGGGCACGATAACATCGGAGAAATATCGTAACGAAATTCTCAGTGTTTTTACTAATCAATTGACTAATGATGAACTCCAGGTCAGATATTTTCAACAGGATGGGGCTACATCTCACGTTACACTTGAAAATATTCAGTTTTTGCAACAATTTTATGGCGATAGGATAATAAGTAGAAATACAGCGATTCCATATCCACCACGATCGTGTGATTTAACAGTCATGGATTTTTTTGTGTGGCCATATATAAAGAATATTATTTATGAAACACCAATTAATAATCTACAAGACTTAAGCATAAAATCATAGAAAAATGTGAACACATCAATAACTCACCGCAAATACTGATCAATGTTTTCAAAGCTCTACGAAATAGAGTGCGATTATGCTTGGTGGAGAATGGTCAACATTTTACACATTTTTTATAATATTCTATTACTTTGTATAAAAATTATAAATATATTTAATATAAAAGTCAGCATTTCAAATTATTTTTCAACAATCATGACGTTTGAAATTATAATGACAGATCTCCTCTAATAACTCAAGTTAGGACATACTTTTTGTGTACATGGCTTACTTGAGCGAAAATTTTAATGATCACTCGTTATAACGTAATTCATTTAAACTAACACTTTCCCCAACATTTTATTTTACATCTAAGTTAAATAAATGTACATCGAAAATAATACAGGGGGGGGGGGGGGGGGGGGGCATGGTTTTCAGTGGTGTGCAGTTTTTTTTCCAACATATCCCTTCTTGTTTTGGACGATGGTTTTATTAATTTCTCTTACCTTTTGATATATTCTACACGTCAGTACGTTGGTTTTGCTTCATTTTGAGCTTCACACACATTATCATATCCTTTTCTGGTCAATATTTCCAAAAAATCTTCGATTGATTGATCCTATAGTACGTTTGGCAGATTGTCAACCTTTGGCACAAAATGTGTATTTTTAGCTTCTAACCATGTTCTAGTTGTTCTTGAATAACGCCAACTTCCTAAGTCTGGCTGAAACATTAACTTTAAATTTAACAACTTAGAAGTAATCTGCAAATCTGCAGTTTTTTTGAAAATATAAACGGTAAAACTGAGCGATAGTGACAGTGAAATGGAAAATTTGACTCCACCAGAAACTATTGAACAAGCCTCCATAGTCACGAATAATTTATTACCGGCGAAATCGGCAAAAATCATATTGAACATAATTGTCATTTGAAATAAATAAATTTTGATTATAAAACGCAATTTTTTTTCGTTATTACAGTTGGTCGTAAAAAAAAACAGTGTATGCAATTCGCATTTAACGGCTATTAAGACACTGGTATTATTTACGAATTTAAATTTAATTCATTTTTAGATCTGTCAGATAGGCAGTGATGGCCATATTGAATATTGACCGAATATTGGGATATCGCATTCCTATTGGATGTAAACTTGTATCTTAATGCGCATTAAAACAAATCTAATAATTTGAGACCGGACGCAACAGGCCGAAATTATGATGGACCATATAAATAGTCTATCAGCGTCGCTAAGTACCAAACGCAGTTATTGAATAGCACTATTCATTCGGTCAAGCGCATATCTGTTTTTCGTTACAGTTAAATTCCTTTCTTCATGGGCGTAGATAAAAGCGTGTGGAGTTTTATAATTTATTTTATTTATTAGTTTATATTTCGTAAGATAAATAAAGTACGGTGAGTTAGTTTCTTTTTTTCATTATTGTAACTGTTAATTAAATACTTCTTAATTTTTGTAATAGATCCTATTTAATATCGCTTCATCGAATCTACTTCTCCCAATTATTTTGACGCAAGTGTCCAGTGAATTTCGTTAAGTTTCAATAACTTACGCATACATTTTTAATTTTCATTTATTTAGATCTAGAACATTGTTTAATTAAGTTACTCTTTCAAATATGATATGGAACAACGTCGAGAATGGCATCGCGAAACAATGGGGAGTTGGATTAAGGGTCATACTGTTGTCAGTGATTCCGAAATTTATTGCCAAGTCTGTAAAATATCGTTAAAAAATTCCAAGAAATCGCAAGCACATACACAGAAATTAGACCCGTTGAAATCTGACAATTTTAACGAAGAACTCTGTGAAACTTTAATGGCGGCAAATATTCTATTAAATAAACTTCACACTTCAAACATTGCCACCTTCCAAACATTTCTCCAAAAATATACTGGTCGAAACGTGCCTAATGAATCCACCGTAAACAAATATTATGTTTCTAAGTGCTACGCGGAAGCAGTGAATGCATTAGAAGCCATCCTTAAAGTCAGTACCTATGGATAAGTGCCGACGAAACTATCGATATATTAGGACGTTGTGTGGTAAATGCTGTAGCTGGTGCACTGCATGCAACTATTTAATATAACGCATATGTAATAGCGAGAAAAGTTATAAATACAGTTGATGCGGAAAGAGTTGCTAAAACCAGTTGCGAGGATGTGCACCAAATGCTTCATTCGGACGACAAGTACAAAGAAAAAATACTTTTATTTGTCAGTGACAGTGCTGCATATATGCTAAAAACAGGCAGACTATTAAAGGAAACATTCGGAAGTTGATAGACTTGTGTCCGCTTTTAAAAAAGTTTTCAGAAAAGCACCATTGAGAGTAGCACTTTAGAGCGAAAATCTTTAATCTTTGTCACTGCCTCCCTCCCCAGTAATAACTAGATGGGGAACATGGTTGGAAGCTACTAGTTTTTGTGCAGAGAATTTCGATAGTTTACAAAATTTCGTTACATGTTTAAATGAAGATGTTCGAAGTATTTCTGAGTTCAAGTAACTAATACAAATTCCAAATTTAAAAAGTCAGTTGTACTTTCTTCAGGAACTCTTTGAAAATTTGTCAAAATTAATCACTTACTTTGAAAATAAAATCTCAAATCAAATGATGAATTAACCACATTAGATGTGTGAAAAATATTCCAAGTGATTTCGGATGTTGGCTAAGACGCAGTTTTTAATAGTAGTCCAGATTTAATATCATTGCGGCAGTTGTGTATGGGGACAATGCCTCAAAATCTAACTGCCAAATACGTTGAAATAAAAGAATATTTCCAGTATGCACCTATATCCAGTTGCGATGTAGAAAATACATTCTATCTACAAGGATGTATTTCATTTAAAGAGAACAAATTTGACAGAAGGGAACCTTGCGAAAGTATTGCTAGTTAATATTAATACTCCTTTACTCAACTTGAACTACAAAATGAACAAATAAAAATGTATTTCGTATTTTATAGATAACCACCCGTTTGTTTTTCAATTATATAAATACAATTAAAAACTCTTAAAAAATAAAAAAAATACAATAATACGCCCGTGAGTGATGAGTCATCGAACTCCCGTGTTAGGTTCCTACTAATAATGCAATTAAGGTATGGGAGTAGAAAAGAGTATACTAAAAAAAAAGTTTCATAAGGCACCATTTTGCCGCACGAGATCAGTTTAGAAAACGAGCCGCGACAGCGGCGAGTTTTTTAAAGAGCGAGTGCGGCAAAAGGCCTTATGAAACGAGTTTTTTATACTATTTTTTCTATTTTGCATTTTTTACATTAATAAATTGGAATTATTTAATTTGGAAGTTCAGAGTTTATTTTTTATATAAAGCATGCAGTTGGTCACATTGATACTTGACATTGTCAAATTTAAATCTTGCTATCCGCGAAGTATATTATATTACATATTATTTATTAATTTTCGTTAACATTACTTGATATTTTATTTAAAAATATAAACATGAGTGACTTAGAAACGAATATATCTTGTTGTCAATTGTATACAATATACGTTGTTTGTGTAGAATACAATCATATATCATATCTGTCAAATGTACTTAAATTCTTAAAATCAAATGACAGCCATGATTTTTTTTTTCTGTGTTCGAACAACGCCAACATTGAAAAATGAAGAAAAGCGTATCGAAATGAAGCTCATTTCGATACTGTTTTGGGTTTCATAATGAGTTCATTTCGAACGCAAAATAGAAAAAATATTTTTTCTATTTTGCGTTCATAATGAACGCATTATGAAGTCCAAAAAGGTATCGATATGAGCTTTATTTTGACATGGCTTTTTTCATTTTTCAATGTTGGCATTGATCGAACAAAGAATTAAATATCATTGCTGTGATTTGATTTTAACAATTTAAGTATATTTTACAGAAATTATGTACGTGGAAAAGAAAACTGCTACACAAACAACGTATGTAGTATACAATTGACAAGATATATTAGTTTCTATGTCACTCATGTTTTACATTTAAAAGAAAATATATAAACAAGTAATGTCAACGAAAATTAATAAATAATATTTCCCAGATAGCAATATATTTAATTTTGAAAATATCAAGTATCAGTGTTGCCAACTGCATACTTTAAATAAAAATAAAATTCGGGACTTTCAAATTAAATAATTGAAATTTATTAATGGAAAAAAAGCAAAAGAGAAAATACATAGTATAAAAAACTCGTTTCATAAAGCCTTTTGTCATACTCGTTCTTCACAAAACACCGCTCGTTTTCTAAACTAAAGTTATGCGTCAAAATGATGCCTTATAAAACTTGTGTTTTAATATACTATTTAAATCCCATTTACACACATTTAATTCATTACTTGTCCTTCGAAGAGTATGAAATTTGACCAACATGTTTATCGGTGTTGTACGAAATATATAAAATTGATATTAATGAAGACCTTGAAGATATAAATTCGAACGGAAATAGAATGATATTTAAAACAATTTTTTTTATTGCTTTTAAATGTTGACAATGCAATTGACTTTTTTTGTTCTTATTAAACAGACGATTCATTTCTTGCTGATTAGTAAGACCTTGGATTATTAAATGTGGTTAAATTATTATTGCATTGTGTGTGGAGGGGTACCTAGATTATATTACTTCATGAAAAATGATTTGTCAATTGCGGTAATTGTTCTTAATTATAAATTGAATAAAAAAAGTGTTATCGGGTTGTCATAAAGTAAGGGATATACAGTTCTTATACAGGTTCCCCATATTAGACTACCCATTTTATATTTCGAATAAAATCTTTCTAAGTAGAGTAAAAAAAATCTTTTAATTCATCAACGTACAAATAATTCTCTTGGATTTATAATTAACTTAAACTTTTCTTCATTATTTAAAAATCATGTCTTCTAAATGCCCTTCATCAACTTGAATACAATTTTAAATTTTGAATGCAAAATTGTGCATCACCCGGCGAAGCAAATTTCCATTTATTCCAGTGATTTCTTCTCGAATTCGGTCTTTTGGTTCCTCAAATGATGTAGAACGACGTGTATAGATCTTTGTCTTCAAATACCCTCATAGAAAAAAATCGGGTGCCGTTAAGTCAGGAGAGCTAGGTGGCCATGGTAAATTTCCAAATCGCGAAATTAAACGGACGTTAAAAAATCCTCGCAGAATTCTTATGGACTTTCTAGTTGTGTGAGCTGTTGCTCGATCTTGTTGGAATAACAGAGCATCTTTTAGTAATCTCCGTCTAATCAGTTGTGAGATGAGAAACGTTTGTAACATACTAACAAATCGGAGACTGTGGCTTATAAGTGAATAATAAAATTAAAAAACCCTTACCACAATAGAATTTAATGATTCTAAATACGTATTTCTACAACAACGTTGTCATCTTCAGTAGAAAAAACAGTGTAACACTTGAACGCACAAAAACACTCACAGAAGGATTGTTCTGAACGTCTTCTAGTTTAACACTAAAATCTTCAATCTTAAATGCTACAAAAATTACCTACATTTTGGTAAACCCCACCTATTCATGCAAGAGCATTAACCCATTATTTGTAAATTCTATAGAAAAACCGTTTAGAAATGTTATAAAACCCGTAATTTACCATACATTAAGAATCCAATTATGAAACTAATCCTTAAATTATGTTGAAATATAAATTTGGAAATTAATGTTGAGTCAGAATATTTTAATGGCAAATATTGTAATGAAACGAATTTAAAAATAAATTCCATGAATTCGAATATTTTTTAATGGTTTTCCTATTTTTCTTGCTTTAATAACATCTAACTGTCAATTAACTCAAATAAAGAAGAACCTGGTATAGGACCCAAATCTGCGTTAATTACGTTATTCCTATTTTTAAAGATAAAAATGCTCTCAAAACTATCTAATTCGCGGGGGCGTGTGACGTTTTTTATTAATCTCAGACAGTCAGATGTTACGTTGTGATCTGATTCAAGAATATGTCGGGCAACACTTTATTTTTCCGGTCTATTGAATCTAATGTGCGAAACATGTTCTTTATAACGAGTTAGAATCGAACGTTTTGTTTGGCCGACATATTTTTTATCACAATCCTTACAATTTATTTCATAGATTCCAGATTTGTTGTTTACCTCAACTTTGTCTTTCGCGTTGCCTAGGAGAGATTTTAGGGAGTTATTCGACCGAAATACTACTTGAACATTATACTGTTTAAAGGTTTTACTTAAATTTTTCGTAGTTTCGTGAAGCGGTAAACTAATAAATTTTTTGCTCGAATCAATTTGAGGTAGCAAACATGTGGAATCCTGAATTGTTTTTCTTACTTTATGTTTTCTAACTAGCTTGTTTATTATTTCTGAATCGAAACCGTTGTAACTCGCGATTTTCTTAATTAAAGTTAATTCCTTTTCATATCTATCCTTTGTCAATGGCATGCTTAGCAAACGATTGATAAGAAAATTGAAAGAGGCACTCTTGTGCTGAAAAGTATGGTTTGAATCTGCGGTTATAAATCTGTTGACGTTGGTTTCTTTTCGGTAAATATCAAACTCTAAGTTTTTGTCATTCCTAATTACTAAGGTAAAAATGGCAAACCTCCGTTGTTTTCCTTTTCAACCGTGAATTTAATACTAAGGAAATTTTGAATTTAATTCTGTTACAAAATAATCTAAGTCGCACTTATTGGTATCAAAAATTGCAAACACATCGTCTACATACCTGACCCATATGTTTGGAAAATATTTGGCTGACTTTTTAAACGCAATCTCAAAGTGACTCATAAATAAATTCGCGATAAATGGAGATAAGCAATTACCCATGGCTGTACCCTGTTGCTGTTCAAAGAACTTGCCTTCGAATTGTAAGCAATTTTGGGCCATACAAAGGCTTGTTAACTGCAAATATTCATTTATTTTTCCTTTTCAACGTGATTGCTATGAAGTAATTCAGACAAATATTTTAACGTTTCTAGGATAGGTACTGAAGGAAACAAGGACGTTACATCGAATGAAACCAAAATGTCACCATCTTCCAGTCGACAATCTTTAACTTTCTGAATAAATTCTAAAGAATTATTGACCGATAAACTAACTGGTTTTTTTGGTTTGTAACATGTTCATGTAACGCTCGAAATTGACCGTTACAGAACGGTTACATTCATCCTCAAAAAAATAAGGAACAATGATACCAAGTGATCCTACACCACAGCAAATAACGACCTTTGGACTGTAGACTTTCTTTGCAAACATTTCGCGAGGATTTACAGCTCTTCAATATCTAAAATTCTGTTTGTTAATAACGCCATTCAAATGAAAATTAGCTTCGTCGGTCAATAACAAATTGTGTATTGATTCTCGATACTGATTTAAAAATTCTTGAAAAAATTTTAACCTCGCTTCCTTATCTCGATAACATAACCGGAAATGCTAGAAATTTATCGAAAAGCGGACGACCAAAAGTCGCAACTAATGAAGTTATTGCTCAATATATTGCTATCGCATTAGAATAATTCGACTACATCCCCCGCACTAAACAATTGATATAAGTTGCCGGAATATTGAAGTAAAAAAAAATATCATCCGTATAAACCACATTTAGTGCAAGAATTATTGGATAGGATCATAGAATTGAATTTTGCGAACGAGTGATGGAGATTTGCAAGAATTATTGGATAGGATCATAGAATTGAATTTTGCGAACGAGTGATGGAGATTTGCAAGAATTATTGGATAGGATCATAGAATTGAATTTTGAGAACGAGTGATATAGATTTGGAAGAATGACCAATATTTTACATACAATTTGCTGTTTTCCAACAAGGCTAGGTTTTGTTTGAATGGTACCTTTAACCGCCATAATTGTCGATATTGGTCAATAGATAACCCTCGTTGAATGCCAGAAACGCATATACAACGTCCACAGAAATTAAACGTTTGGACTGGTATTTTCAGGAACAGTATTATTGGTTCTCTGTTCATTCATGGTACACTAACTGGAGGCAGATATTTAGATATTTTACGTGATTAGGTTGTTCCTAATATTGAGAAAGATGAGGAATTGTCTGTAAGTGATTGAATCCAACAAGATGGAACTCCCCTTTACTATGCCCTTAATCAGAGATCAGGGAGGTGAAGATTGGAAACGCAGAAACTACTGTGATATTAGCATAACCTTTAAACTCAAATGTTAACTAAAGGAACTGAGTTGGCTTGGTTGTGAGGGTTTGACTCGACAGAGTTCGCTTATTTAATAATTGTGAGTTTTTGGTTAGTTTAGCCTTTGAGTTTTGATTTGTAATTTCAACAGGAAGGTATGTAAAAATGAGTCGAGGTTCGTATTGTATTGTAGACTTCATTTGAAGTAACAAAAACGCAAAACTTGTATATCCATTTTTATTTGTTTCAAAGTTATAGATCTATGAAAAAAAATGTAATCCTAAAGTCAATAAAAACTGATTTTATTTAAGAAAGTTCAATTAATAATATTTTCGAAATAGCCACCTCCGTTGAATGCAGGCTGGTGCCCGTAAGCTAACAGAAGGAGTACTTATCCGAATTTCATACTTGTTTTGTTGGATTTACTCGGCAGCCAGGTGAATACGATCCAGCAACTCTTCTCTTGTGTTCGAAACTTGCGCGTAGACTAAATTTTTCATGTACCCCCATAAATAAAAGTCAAGGGGATTAAGTCGGGTGATCTGTGTGGCCATGCAACAGGACCACCTCGACCAATCCATCTTGGATAATTGACGATAACCCAATTTCGGACAGCAATTCCGAAATATGGTGGTGCCCCATCCATGTGAAACCACATGTCTCGTCGAACATTCAGTTGGACATCCTCTAAAAGACCTGGCAGCTCGTCAATAAGAAATTGAAGGTAATTGTCCGCATTTAATCTCCCAGGAAGAACGACAGGACCAATCAACAAGTTATCGATTAGGGCCGCCCAAACCTTAATAGAAAATTCATGTTGAAATTTATATGGGCGTATAGCTTTGGGATTTTCTGATGACCACCTGTGCAGGTTTCTCAGATTTGTAACACCACTTCTCGTGAACATAGATTCATCTGTCCAGAGGACTGTTCTGCAGAAATTAAAATGAAGCCGTGACTGTCTTAATATCCAGGTAGAATAAACTAGACGAGCATAGTGGTCTGCTTCAAGCAAACCGTGTACCCTGCGATAGCGATATGGATATAAGCCCTCACATTTTAAAATTCGCCAATCTGACGTTCGTGGCACGTTGTCTAACGATTCGACGTACACTGAGAATTGGATCCCTTGTAACGATAGCTACTGCTTCTTCCTCTAAGTCTGCTGGCAAATTTACTCTCCGGTCGAAAAGATAATTACGCAGTCCGCATTCCCGAAATTGTCTGTGTACTTCTAGAAATGTTCTGTAATGAGGAATGCGCCTATCGGGAAACCGATGTCAGTATTCAATAACTGCTTCACGTGCTCTGCCGTTCAAAATGCATGTCCGCATACTCTTGAGAAGAAAATCGGTAAGGCATTTTGAATAAAGAAAACGTGTCCACTCACTAATAAGCTGTTGTATGAACTGAAACGTAATGTAATCTTTTATTAAAAAATGCAACGTTAACAGTCATCTGAACATTTGTTTATTGTATGATATTCATGGTTCAGCACTTACGAAATAAGATCCTTCTTTATCATAAATCAATTTCCTGTACTCTTTTTTGTAGATTTCCAAGAAATTACTGTATGCACTACGACACGTGTTTATTTATTTTAGGATATCATTTTATTATGCAACGTTAACAATCACAGGCCTCTTATTGAATCGTATAACTTTTTTTAGATAAAATCAGTTTGTTTTGACTTTAGGATTACATTTTTTTCATGATCTGACAATCACATTATTAGATCTGTAACTTTGAAACAAATCAAAATGGATATACAAGTTTTGCGTTTTTGTTACTTGAAATGAAGTCTACTTTACACTCCTAAAATTTGAACATAACGATACGGGACATCTTGTATAATGTCAGGTTATGCTAATAAGTGATCAACATTACTACTCGTTTTAGATATTTATTATAACATTCATTCAATAAAAAGACAAATAGTTACAGAGACAAGTAATTCTGCAGTTACTATGGCGGAAAGAATTACTATTATTTTAAATTTGCCACGTCGTGAATTTTTAAAATTTGACTGAAGCGCCACTTGTGTGTCAATGTTAATTACATAAAACTTGGTCGCATTTTTGTATAGGTTACCTATGGACGTTTCCTATCTTCCTGTTAGTGATTTGTGCCCTTAATGTTAGAAGCTTTTTAAACGAAACATTCCCAAATCGATGGGTTGGTCGTAGAAGATTCATTGAATGGCCCGGCCCGCACGGTCTCCAGATCTAAATCCCCTAGATTTTTTTCTTTGGGGTCATTTAAAATCTGTGGTTTATACTAGATGACTTACTACAAAGTTTCGTGAGGAGACTTTAGCAAATGTCATTGAGAAATTTGTTCGCAGACTTGCATATTGTCAAGAAGTGAACGGTCATCATTTCGAAAGCTTTCTTAACTGATATTTATTTCGTTTATATTATTTGTGTTCATTTGTCTTGTTCTCAATAAAATTTGCATTATTAGATTTAACTAAAGATGTCTGTCGTTGTTGAACGAAAGGGTGCCAAACCTTTTAAAAATATATGATGGTTTTGTTAAGATAAAAAAGTTAACATCGTTTCCGGCTAAACCGGAAGTTCGATTCGGATATAGATATACTCATCGAATCCCGGATTTGCATTTAATTAATTGTGGAAAATTTTATTAAAATCTAAGTAGCCATATCAAAGATATTTGAATGGATCCATACATTTGCCTAAGCCTGTATACATTTTCACATTTCAGCAAGCATGCTTATTGCTCATATATTTGATATGACATAGACCATAGACAGATAGATAAAGCGAGACATTGTATACAAAATGTATAAATAATATATCATGATGTATGATTAATTAAAATTTGAAAAGAAAGCAGATGTACTTATGATAAACTATCAGTTAGTTTCACGTTTTTCAACGTGTTGTCGGAAATATGCGTGTAAATGCAATTAGCGGTAAAGAAAATGAATTAAATTATTTCATTAAGAAGGTTGCTGCTGGTTCTTGTATAGATAACAACGTGAATTTCTGCTTAATTATTGTCGAATTCAGCACAGGAAATATTAATTATTTAAATCTTGATATTTTATTTAATTATATCATTTTACCCTACTTAATATTTCCTTTACTCTCTGATGTGTTTTACATATTTCAATTAAGTGTATAAATATATAGTTTTATGCAAAGTAATAGGAACATTCTCTTGTACAATAGAAATTTGTATATTCTGTCGTTTTAATCAAATTAATCTTTAACACCCGTTTATATGGAATTTATTAGAAATTTATATAAACATTAGAAGTTTTGTAAATACAAACAGAATAATGGTGCCAAAACTAAAATAACTAGATTTCTATTGTACCAATAAATAGTAGTTCTTAGTAAAAATACAGTAGTTAATACCATATGATTAAGAATCCTTTATGCTCTAGAAAGGTATGAAACTTTTTTGCTTCAAAGTTGGTAGTATAAAGGTAAGTGACAAATAACTACATACAATTTTTTTAGTAGAAAAAATAAGAAGTTCAATAATAGGAGACTTTTCTCCCACAATAGAAGTTGTGACGTTCCTTATATACTGGTAAGTATTAGCCGCGTAGTTGGTGAATTTATTAAGCTAACGGATGTTCAGAAAAATCTGGCGTCAAGTACGTTTAAGACAATAAATCGTATCCCAACTTACACTTGTTGTCAGGAAAGGTGATCCCTGCGTCATCAATATAACATTGTATGATTCAAATCTGTACTTTGGCGTCATATTAAATACCGTAAATTACAAAATGAATATGGAAACTATGACTTCGTTTCCGGACGAAATAAGTTTGTTGACTGTCTGGGTCCTTAAATAAAACTCACAGTAACTTAGACACACACTATATTAATAATAAAAACGAATAACGATTTAAAACTAATTACTAACAATAAGCACATTTATGTATTTATGTTTATGTAAGTTCACTCGGCGATGATTTGGTATGGTGACTCACCACTAGAGAACGGATGCAATTTCCATAAAACGCAATCGGCAATTGGAATTGTGTATAACGTCGCTCAGTACATCCCGGCGTAATTCAATGAAAGTATTTGTTTAACTTACTCGGCCACCTGGTCTCGCAGCGATAACAATGGACAACCCAGCTATTGTATTCGGAGAATATAGTGTTTTCAGTGGTGTCGTGTACGTAGATAAAATAAATAAGTTTATCGTATTTCGTAAGAGAAATAGCACGTACATTCCTTTTCTTTTCAACCGTAAAACGTCACGTAGGATCGTTAAAGCACGAAAAAAAATTGAACCCGTTGGAATCTGACAATTTTAACGAAGAACTCTGTGAAACTTTTATGGCAGCTAATATTCCATTATTTAAATTGAACAATCCAATTTTGAAGACATTTCTGAAAAAATATACTTAGTCGAAATGTTCCTGATGAATCAACTTTACGCAAATATTATGTTTCTAGGTGCTATACGAGAACAGTAGAACACATTAGAAGCCATCTTTTAAATCAATACATATGGATAAGCGCCGACGAAACGGTGGATATGTTAGGACGCTGTGTGGTAAATGTTGTAGCTGGTGTACTACATCAAACTATTCCCTATAACTCATATGTAATAGCAACAAGTGTTATAAATAGAGTTGATGCAGAAACAGTTGCTGAAACCATTAAGGATAATATGCAAAAAATGCTTCATTCGGACGCCACGTACAAAGAAAAAATACTTTTATTTGTCAGTGATAGTGCTGCGTATATGTTAAAAACAGGCAGACTATTGAATAAAACATATCCTAATATGCTGCATATTTAAAAAAAGGTATATAACCCCTTACCACAATTATTAGTCGTATCCTAAATACGTATTTCGACAACTAAGTTGTCATCATCAGTAGGTAAAAACTCCTAATTAAAAGTCGCACTGGGGCACAGTTAAACAAAAGAAACGCTTCCGCACAACTATTATACACTGCAACCCTGTATAGACTGAGAGTCTATACAGGGTTGCAGTGTATAATAGTTGTGCGGAAGCGTTTCTCTTGTTTAACTGTGCCCCAGTGCGACTTTTAATTAGGAGTTTTTACCTACTGATGATGACAACTTAGTTGTCGAAATACGTATTTAGGATACGACTAATAATTGTGGTAAGGGGTTATATACCTTTTTTTTAAATTTTTTTAAAATTTTTATTTAACCACAGTCTCCATTGAAAGAATTTTCATTATGCTGCATATTACTTGTGTAGCACATGCTCTCCACAGAATCTGTGAATATATCAGAGACACTTTTCCGGATGTTGATAGACTTGTATCAGCTTTTAAAAAAGTTTTCAGAAAAGCACTATTGAGAGTAGCTCTTTTCAGGGAAAAATTTCCATCTCTGTCACTGCCTCCCACTCCAGTAATAACTAGATGGGGAACATGGCTGGAAGCTACTAGTTATTATGCTGAGAATTTCGATAGTCTAAAACATTTCGTAACACTGCTAAAGGAGGATGCTAGAAGTATTGGTGAGTGCAAGGAGCTCACACAAATCCCAAATTTAAAAAATCAGTTGTACTTTCTTCACGAACACTTTGGAAAATTGCCAAAACTAATCACTTATTTTGAAAATCGAAATCTCAAATTAAATGATGAATTAACCACATTAGATGTGGCTGTTAATAATTTGAAAAGTATTCCAAGTGACTTCGGATGTGGCCTTCGGCAAAAGTTTGAAGCAATTCTTAATAGAAATCCAGATTTAATTACATTGCAGCAATTATGTATGGAGACAATTCCACAAAATCTAACGGCTAAATATGAAGAAATAAAAGAATATTTCCAGTTGCGATAATTTGCATAGTCGTTAACAACTAATTCTGCAATATCAGTTAATTTTCACGATTTTCGATTTGTTGTTTAGGTGTTATTGGTTATGTTATTTACTATTTTCAATATTTTTGCGTATTTAATTGTTATCATTCCTTTCTTTGTTGGATATATCCTACTACGAGTTTTTTGTTATCGTTTTAATAATTTTTTGAGTGTAAAGTTGTGAAGTTTCTTTTATTTTTTTATTTATTTTTATATATATTTGTAATTCATAAATTTAACGTTTACATCAGTGTATCTTCTTTAAGTCTTTTGTAGCACAATGATTCGTCATTGTACAGTTCATGGTTGTATTTCTAAAAGAGGAGATACAATTTTACATAAATTTCCAAATTATGAAAAGGCACTAGATGAATTTAAGCAGTGGGTTAGTTTATGTGGCAATGCAACTTTATTGCAAGAAACTCCCAAATCAATACTTAGATTAAGAAGAATTTGTCATAATAATTTTGCTATGGAGGATGTAACTGGAAAAAAAATTAAAGTTGGTGTAATTCCAAAATTTAACTTGCCAGTTAAGTTAAAATGAAAACATACTTCTATAAGAACCAGTTTTGATATAAATTGTTTCGATTAGTATTGTACTTTTATGTGTTTATGTGTTTTTGTGAAGCAAAACTATACACTTTGCATGTTTAATTTGTAGATCCTGTTTTAATTCCAAATTCTTGGGGCTTTGAAATCCTGGATTTGCCTCAGTGTCAACAACAAATTAATAAAAATCTCATACAACCCAGTATTTCTGAAATGTGGGGAACATCATATACTTCTGCAGAAGAGACAGGAAGTCCAAGGAAAAAAACACCCAAAACCGATTTATTACTACATACTGGTAAGCTAGAAATTCAAATACTTAATTTTATCCTTATATATCTTATAGATTTTTATAATTTTTATATTTTTCCATGTGGAAAAAGTGTGTAAGACAGTGTATGAACATGTTGAGCCAACTACGACAGCTATTGAAACAGAGCCATCAACCTCATTATCTAAGGGGGCATCAAATCCTACAGTTACCCAATACAGAAAAAATTTAAAAAACTTGAAACAGTTACAGTATCGATACTATTTTTGTTGTGCATGAAATTTGTTGAGTGTTTACTTAATTACATTTCGTATTTGTCTTGTGTCTTCATTAGTAAATTATATAGCTTACAAACTACTACTACTATTACTACTATCTATTTATTACTTAATAAATTTAGTATAATAGTTTTGTAATGTTAGTAGATACACCATTAGGTACTTATTAAAATCGCAAATTTAGTTTTATTTTCTTGTAATTTGAGATGGTTTGAATAAAATTGTTTAACTGATATTCTAATATCATTTTCGTTGTTTATTTCGAAGTAAATGATTAATTATGTTGAATTCTTTGCTTATGATTTAATCTTGGTAATTTCTTTTTAAATCATAAGCAAATTAACGCTTAAAATAATAATTAATTTTAAAACCGTAGTGCGTTTACATAGAAGAGTTTCTTTGTCCCCACGATAGATGGCGCTCTGAAGCAATCGAACAATTTTCCATTAACTTCACATTCTATTACGATAGTAATTTTCTATGGTTCAGAGTTAAATGTTCCTTTAAACATGTTGGTAATACACTTCCGTTACTTTTAAATGCCATTTAATATAAATGTCCGTTTAATACCTTGATAATACTGGCCGTAAGAACATTTTTTTTAATTTGTTGATCAAAGGGTACTTAGGGTTAGAAGCAATAATCCCTGAAATTCCTTTGTGTTTAATTAAATATCGTCGAGTAACGATTAAATAAGTTACTACTCTCAGAATTTCATTTTTACGGAATGTAACAGTTGAACACATTTATTATGAACGTCTTTCTCATAGGGGACAGGAGCTACAAAAACACATGTACACATTGGCATATCGCCATGCAGTAAACAGAACACATCGCTTATATCACTCCAACTTTTCGATTATTTCTATTTGGCATCATCGTCGATAAGTGATCACAGATGTGTTTGCGTTTTTGGGGAGAAATTGTACGAGATAATAAACACATACATTCACGACGCATTCTTATAGTCCTGCAAATCTATTATTAATTGTGTGGCCCGATTGTTACGATCTGTTTTTATTTGACAAACTTACGAAGTTTTATTTGCTTCGGATCGGGATTATTTATGCGAAGGATTTTATTCCTTTCCAAAGGGGAACTGTTTTATTTCGATAATAATTTGGGAATTGCTCTGTCAGGAACTGAAACTGCCGTTAAAATCATCTAATTTCGAGGGTCGCCATTAATATTTTGAAAGAGGACAAGACTGAATTTTCATTTCAAATCGTAACTGTGTTTAATTTAAGGTTAGAAAGATGCTGCTATAAAAGAACTGTAATTTTTATTGTTAGGAATCAATACAAAATGCAAATTACTTAAAATTTATGATACAACTTCGTAATAAAGAACAAAATGTTTTATAACAGAGTGATTTGATGGTAGAAACTTTTTACAAGTTGGCAAAACTTTCGCTATGATAACATACAGTGTGTCCAAGGCCATTCGCACCGGGTTGCCTATATTGATTATGTAACTTTATTGTGATTATCTGTTCTGTTATCAAAAATGGACATCTAATATGTAGGTAGAGGTTATGTTAGTACAGCTTGTATTGTATAACTTTAATTGTATAAATTATTATTGTATAAATTATTATTGTATAAATTATTATTGTATAAATTATTATTGTATAAATTTAATGTATGTATTATTAAAATTGTATGTCACCGAATTGATATCAATGTTTAATTTTGGAAAAACAAATATTGGCTATCATTAAATTCAAGAATTTGATGATAATGTCAATAGTTAATTGACGAAGGAGATACTTGTTGAAACTTCATTATAACGCTAAGAAATAAGTAATTAAACTTCTAGTTTAAAAAATTCTTTTATTGTAAATACCACTACAATATTGTTCCGCCATACAATGGCTTCATCAGGTAGATGAAATACTGAATATGTACAATACAATACAAGTTTGAATATTTATGTGAAAATTATTGGGGAAATGGTGGTGGAAAAATTTTTACAATCTTAAATTTAGTAGAGGGGAGTTGTTTAAATCTAGTTGGTAATTTAAAGCTAATCCTAAACTATTGTATCTATTAATTTCTAAGTTTTCTAACAGGTTAAGTTTTTTACTTTTTTCTTGAATGTGTAAAATTTTGAAATCTATATTAAATCTATGATTGATATCTATACAATGACTTGCGAAAGTTGAATCTGTTTTCTTTTCTTTATGGCTTCTCTCGTGTTCTTTCATCCTAATTTTGAATGTCCTCCACGTTTGTCCTATGTATACCTTATTACAATCTTCGCATGTTAACTTATATACACCAGAGTTTGATTCTTTGTCTATTTTATCTTTGTTGTTTTTAATAATGTTCTGTATAGTATTGTTTGTTTTAACTTTCTGTCTGTTTTAATTTTGGATAAACTAAGGAAAGAGTTTTAGATTTTTGTTGGCTATTTAGGATGTTATAAATGTTATGTTATAAATATTGTCAATAACATCCTAAATAGCCAACGAAAATCTAAAACCCTTTCCTTAGTTTATCCAAAATTAAAATACAAGATAATTAATTCCTATAATTCAATCACTTACTTAGGAAAAATTTCGGAAAAAATTGGTACTTTCATTAAAAAACTTAATAACGAACATATATCATTTAAAACAGACAATACTATACAGAACATGATTAAAAACAACAAAGATAAAATAGACAAAGAATCAAACTCTGGTGTATATAAGTTAACATGCGAAGATTGTAATAAGGTATACATAGGACAAACGGGGAGAACATTCAAAATTAGGATGAAAGAACACGAGAGAAGCCATAATGAAAAGAAAACAGATTCAACTTTCGCAAGTCATTGTATAGATATCAATCATAGATTTAATATATATTTCTAAATTTTACACATTCAAGAAAAAAGTAAAAAACTTAACCTGTTAGAAAACTTAGAAATTAATAGATACAATAGTTTAGGATTAGCTTTAAATGACCAACTAGATTTAAACAACTCCCCTCTACTAAATTTAAGATTGTAAAAATTTTTCCACCACCATTTCCCCAATAATTTTCACATAAATATTCAAACTTGTATTGTACATATTCAGTATTTCATCCACCTGATGAAGCCATTGTATGACGAAACAATATTGTAGTGGTATTTACAATAAAAGAATTTTTGAAACTAGAAGTTTAATTACTTATTTCTTAGCGTGATAATGTCAATAATAAATCTTGAAGTTGTTTATAATTATTGGAAAATTTAAAGCTAGAAATAAAAAAAAGATTTCTTTTTATGTAATTTTTAATCTTTCGAACATAAAATAAGTTTGTTTTACAAAGAAATAAAAAACAAGCACTTGTTCAAGAGCACATGGTTAAAATAACTTCACAAAAAATGTTCAAAATGCCCACCATTTATTCGTCATCTCATATTATGAAATACATTCAGCAGCATTTTTTCTGCAATATTTTGCACTTTATTTGTAATCACAGCTTGTAGTCGATCTAAATTTTGAAGTCTGTTGCTATAAATTTTATTTTTCACATAACCAATCAGAAAGAAAACAAGGGCTGTGAAATCTGGCAAATTTGCTGGCCGTCTATTGAAACTAATTAATCGATCTTCTAAAATTTTTCTTGATAATTTAATGTAGTACGTGCAGTATGTGTTAGAGCTCCATCTTGTTGCAAATGTCCAAGAGTTAGTTCCTTGTCATCTAAACTATTTATGAAAGGTTCCTGTAGCATTTCTCTATATCGCACTGCATTTATTGTATCGTGAAAAAAGTTGCTTCCATAATTCGCCTTCTTAACATTGCTTACTTTAGCAAGATGGAGACTAGATTCCACAAAACATGGGAATTCTCAGTTGACCATGTACGATAATCTTGAGAATTAACATATCCTGTTAAATGAAAGTAGTCAGAAAAGAAGCTGCGATCCAAATCAACTTCTTCCTGAGTTTCATTTAACCAGTGACAATAATTTTGTCGTCGCTGGAAATCTTGAACATGTAAGTGTTGCAAAACTTTTATTTTGTAGAGATGCATATCCAATTTTTTCTTTAATGAACAAAATTCTGATAAAATATATATATGCACAAGGACGAGCCACCGGTGCGGTATTACCCGAACGAACATCTCTACTACCAAAGAATTTACTAATAGGAGAACTTCATAGGACCAGAACCTGTATGTGGAATCGCTAAGGATTTCGCTAGAAGGGAATCTAGTTATGGCTAGAAACACAATATAAAAAGAAATAAAGGTTAACGTAAGGCCAAATCCATACTAAAACACTACTAAGGAAGCTGGACGGAAGGTTTTCAGCCAACCTAATTCGTAGTAACAAACACGAAATTAAAATAATTACCGGCTTAATAACCGGACATTGTCCTTTAAGGAAGTATCTGTACAGTATGGGCTTGGTTAGCGAGCCCTGGTGTAGGAGATGTAAAAAGGAGGATCGATTGGATCCTACGAAGGTACTCAAACTTCTCGTGAGGAGGATAGCAGCACTTATCGAGGACACAAGACTAACAGAGTGGAACTGCCAGATCTATTGGGGATAGTACAAACAGCAGTGTGCTCAAGTGCCTGGACGTGCTGGCGTCCAACCAAAATAGAACAAGAAGAAGAACCTCTTTACTTATAGCTAGGATTATTCAGTCACCTACTTCGTGTTCTAACGTTTTTTGTACTCAATTGTTCGAAAATAATTTAATTATTTCAAATAATTAATTAATATTAACGATTACCTAAGAGTTATGATATTCGTTTAAGAAAAAAATAATTGTTTAAACCTATTAATTTGTTTATAAAAAATGTAATGTAAAAAATCTCTCTCTCTCTCTCTCTCTCTCTCTCTCTCTCTCTCTCTCTCTCTCTCTCTCTCTCTCTCTCTCTCTCTCTCTCTCTCTCTCTCTCCCTCTCTCCCTCTCTCCCTCTCTCCCTCTCTCCCTCTCTCTCTCTCTCTCTCTCTCTCTCTCTCTCTCTCTCTCTCTCCCCCCCCCCCCCCTCAACACACACACACCGAACAGAAATATTTGACAATTTCAAAAATGTTACTGGTGTATTAATGGTATTGATATTTGCAAAATAATCAAACAAGTAGCTGGGTTTTTGAAAGAAATAAAAAGGAGAAATTATTATTGATTTTATAGAGATGCCTCGCCCACGTTCGAACACAGGCCGCCGTTCTCGACACGCAATCACAGTACGTCAAAGGAGATCAAACTGCAATGATCAAAACGTTTAGACGAAAATGAATGCTAGAGCCAGAACTTCTCAAAGGCGAACAGAAGAATCGGTAGATCAACGGAAAGAAGGACATGAAGTCTTACTAGTTGAATTAAGAAGAAGAAGAGCAACACGATTGCCTCAACAGCGAAGACGTATGCAGTTGCAATATCTGAATGATCGAACTTCGTATCACCGAATTGCTTTTCGAACCGGATATCCAATACAATATATCTTATAATTTAGTTCAAATCGGAAAAATGGACAAAGTGCAAAGCACAAGTTTAGTAGTTAAAAAATTGATGAACAATCTAATTAAAGCAAGAATTCTGATTGTACCTCATAAATCCACAAATACCACTCGTTCCAAACGACATGGCGTTCGATTTCAAACTACTTCAATTTCCAATACGCCTTACGTTCGCTATGACTATCAATAAAGCACAAGGACAATCTTTGCAAGTGGGCGGTTTGAATTTAGAAAACGATTGCTTCTCTCATATGCAATTATACGTCGCATGCTACAGAGTCGATAAACCGTCTGATCTTTATGTTTTTGCAGAAAACGGTCAAACAAAAAATGTGGTAAATTCAGTAGCTTTACATTAAAAAATATTTTTTTTATGAGAAACATCTTTTTTCTTCCTTCTTTTCATTCCACATAGCCACAGTAACGCAAGGCGGGTAATTGAATGATGTGTTTTCTTTGTGAATCTATGTTCGTCACAATAACTTTATTTTCATTCTCACAAACTGAGCCACAGCGAAGCATGACCGGGTTGAATAAAATTAAATTAATTCAAACCATAGTATTTATTTAAGAAGAGGAGATGATTATATTTGGAAAGAAAACACGCTTTTTCAATAAAATTTTATATGTTAATAGATATCACGCTTAAACATATTTAATGACATTTTATTGTTAATTTATTATTAACGTTTGCGTCAATAATCACAAAAAACGATAGACAAGTTTAAATAAATGTTGGAAATATTAAAATTAAATTGCTGAAGACATACCCACATTCTCTATTAAATAATTATTTTTTTTTTAAGATAGTATCACAAAAAAGTATTAGAATTTCAAAATTCTACTATTCTATTTATAGAAAGATGAACATTATTAGCATAATTTGTTTTATTTGATATTCATCTATTCAAGTGGTTAATGTTTATATGTATATAAGTATGGTATATTCGTAGAATGCTTAGAAAAGTACTTAAAAAAAACATTATTGAAGGACATTGATTTATGTTTGTGTATGCATAATTAGGAGAGAAGGATATATTTTTGGAAAGTGTAGTTCTTTGGTAAGAAAATTACACTTTATCTGAATAATAGACGAGTGTGGTCGACCGGTAATCGATACAAACAAATTTTGATAATCGTAGATTCATAAACGTTATAATGTTCAGTTCGTTTCCCTTATTTCATTTTTAATTAATAGATTATTTCTATTATTTACTTAAGTTATTGATTGACGTTTTTTTTATTACAAAATTTTGAAATTATGATTAATACCGTATTTACTAAGTATGTAAAAGATAGCTTATCGATGTTTAACTAACATGAAATTTAAAAAACAATAATACAAAAATGTTAAAAACATATCTTGTGTATACATGGATTATACAAAACGCATACTTATTTAGCATTGGTGCTCATGGTGTCTCATCAGTAGAGAACGGACGCAATTTCCATAAAACGCAATCGGCAATTGGAATTGTGTATAACGTCGCTCAGTACATCCCGGCGTAATTCAATGAAGTATTTGTTTGACTTACTCGGACATCTGGTCTCGCCGCGATAACAGTGGACAAGCCAGCTAATGTATTCGGAGAATATAGTGTTTTTTAAAGTGTTTTCATGAGCGTAGATAGAAGCGGGGTTTTTATAATGTATTTTATTTATTAGTTTATATTTCGTAAGATAAATAAAGTGCTGTGAGTAAGTTTCTTGATTTCATAGTTTTAACTGTTAATTACATCGTAATTTTTGTGATAGATCCTGTTTAATATCGTTTGATTGAATCTATTTCTACCAATAATTTCGACGTAAGTGTGAATTGAATTTCGTTCAGTTTCAATAACTTACGCACACATTTTTAGTTATCATTTATTTAGATCTAGAGCATTGTTTAAGTTACTTTTTCAGACATGATATGGAAGAATGTCGAGAACGGCATTGTAAAACAATGGCGTGTTGGATTGACGGTCATACTGATTGTATGTCCATTGTCAGTGATTCCGAAAATTATTACAAAATCCGTAAAATATCGTCAAAAATTCGTCACTTAGGATCGCAAACACATCTGAACTCGGTAAAACTTTTATGGCGGCTTATATTCCATTAAATAAACTTAGCAATCCCACTTCAAAAATATTTCTTCAAAAATATACTGGTCGAAATGTTCCTGATGAATCAACTTTACGCAAATATTATGTTTCTAGGTGCTATACGAGAACAGTAGAACGCATTAGAAGCCATCTTTTAAATCAATACATATGGATAAGCGCCGACGAAACGGTGGATATGTTAGGACGCTGTGTGGTAAATGTTGTAGCTGGTGTACTACATCCAACTATTCCCTATAACTCATATGTAATAGCAACAAGTGTTATAAATAGAGTTGATGCGGAAAAAGTTGCTGAAACCATTAAGGATAATATGCAAAAAATGCTTCATTCGGACGCCACGTACAAAGAAAAAATACTTTTATTTGTCAGTGATAGTGCTGCGTATATGTTAAAAACAGGCAGACTATTAAAGAAAACATATCCTAATATGCTGCATATTACTTGTGTAGCACATGCTCTCCACAGAATCTGTGAATATATCAGAGACACTTTTCCGGAAGTTGATAGACTTGTATCAGCTTTTAAAAAAGTTTTCAGAAAAGCACCATTGAGAGTAGCTCTTTTCAGGGAAAAATTTCCATCTCTGTCACTGCCTCCCACTCCAGTAATAACTAGATGGGGAACATGGCTGGAAGCTACTAGTTATTATGCTGAGAATTTCGATAGTCTAAAACATTTCGTAACACTGCTAAAGGAGGATGCTAGAAGTATTGGTGAGTGCAAGGAGCTCACACAAAAATTAAATGACGGATTAACCACATTAGATGTGGCTGTTAATAATTTGAAAAGTATTCCAAGTGACTTCGGATGTGGCCTTCGGCAAAAGTTTGAAGCAATTCTTAATAGAAATCCAGATTTAATTACATTGCAGCAATTATGTATGGAGACAATTCTACAAAATCTAACGGCTAAATATGAAGAAATAAAAGAATATTTCCAGTATGCACCTCTAACCAGTTGCGATGTAGAAAGGACGTTTTCTATTTATAAGGATGTACTTAGTTCAAAGAGAACAAAATTGACCGAAGAAAACCTTGAGAAACTATTGCTAGTCAATATTAATACTCCTTTACTCAACTTGAACGACAAAATGAACAAATAAAAATGTTCCAATTATAGAAATAAAATTAAAAACTTTAAAAATACAACTTTTCAACAAATACATATGTATTTCGTAATTTTATAGATCACCACCCGTTTGTTTTTCCAATTATATAAATAAAATTAAAAACTTTATAAATACAACTTTTCAACAAATAAGTATGTATTTCGTAATTTTATAGATCACCACCCGTTCGTTTTCCAATTATATAAATAAAATTAAATATTTTAGAAATACAGCCTTTCGCCAATACTGCACTGGGTGGTAAGCGTGTCCGTTCTCTACTCATCAGTAGAGAGCGGCAAAAAATCATTAAAAACACGAAAAAAGTGATTAAAAAAGCACGAACATTTACCCAAATAAGCATTCAAAATATCCGAACAATAGAACAAAAGCTTTAAAACAAATACTTTAATACAATATAGGTAAGAAATCAATGTTAATAACAATTTAATTTATTAAAATCAATTACTTGTAAAATAAACAATGCCTAATGAAACCTAAAGAAAACATCTTTAATACAAAGGTATTTTTAATAATATAAAATATTATTAAAAATCTGGTGTGAATAATATTTTATATTATTAAAAATACCTTTGTATTATACAAAACTGGTGGGGTTTACCTACTCATGTATGTTTCAATTATTCTGATACAAAATATCGTTAGGTAGGTAATACTGCCTTAAACTTGGTTTACATTTGATCTTTAATAGGAATTTTAAATGCAAGACGAAAATCAAATATATATTTATAACCCTAACTTTACAAATCAAAAAACTTTTCATGAAAACAGTTACTTATCAGATGTTGTTCCACGCAGATGGTGTTCCACAGTAAAATTCTGCTTTCTATCACTTAAAATGTTCTTGAAGGCGGAGAAGCTTCTCTCCACTTCCACACTTGTTACAGGCGCATTTTTAAATTTAGCGAGAATAAGTGGATCCATATCTAAATACGAACCATTGTCTCCACTCAAAATAGTGCTTATTTTGTTTAATGAAAATCCCTCATTTTTTAAAAACATATCATCTGATTTTAATTTTACTTCTTGGCCAATGCGTCCTGGTACTTTCGAAATGGCATCTTTGAAATCATTAATTATTTTTACAGATTCAATCAACGATATTTCTTGCTTTTCTAAAGATTTTATGGCGTGGCTTGCAAAACTGTAATGAGCTTTTATGAAAGTCAAATTATTTTCAAGTTCTTTATTTGTGAGAACTGTTTAGCAGTCTTTCACTGACTTACCTACCGATTCGGGATGTTGGAAGACAACATTTTTAAAACTTTCAAAATTATTGCCATAGTAAATGGCAGCATCTAGACATTTACTATGGTAATAATTTGGAATGGCAGCATCTAGCCAAGCCCCATCTTGTCAGCACTGGTTCTGGGGTAGTGAATAACTGCACCCGTAAAGGCGCTTTCACAAATATATTTTTTTTCAATCTGTTCGGTCAATATAGATTTAATATGCATTTTTTAGTTTTATTTAAATATAATCAAATAGATGTAGTTGTATTTATTTTATGTATTCAATCATAGTTTTAAATTGTATATTAATTATTTTATTAATTTACTAAATAAAACACTTGGTATATTTGTTTCACAAAATGTATTTAAAATATCTCTGACATATGTTTCGACTTATACAGTCATTCTCGAAGAGTCATGTAAACTAAGTGAAAAGAATACTCCAACCAATATTTATGGGTTATTTTTTAAAAGGTTTATTACAGCATCGATTGTATGGGTATTTGAAAAATCCAATTGCGTGTTTGTGACCTGTCTGTTGAGATTTATGGCTTTTTTTATTTCTAAAATTTCTAAGAAGTCAAGCCTTTTACCCTTATTACAAGAGTGTAAAAGTTTGAAATTATTAGCATTAAACAGATGAGAATTTTGAATACAGTGTTCCGCGAATCCCGTGACCATATTGCCATGTAGAATAGAACTTCTATGCTCTTTGATACGTTCTTTTATAGAGCGTCCTGATTGGCCAATGTATACCGCGTCACAATCACTACAAGTTAATTCATACACCCCTGACTTATCACGCAATTCTGTTTTTCCTTTATTGTTAACTAGAATATTTCCTAAATTGCATTTATTTACTAGGATGACATTTAAACCTAATTTATTTAGTTTATTAGAAACTTTATTGCTAACCCCAGGTATATAGTTTAGGGTGTGAAACACTTTGTTAGTTTTTGTGTATGTATGTCCGGAGTAAAAATTATTCATAAGGATAGCGCGTTGTTTTTTGTATATTTGTATATTAATTGTAAATATAAAAGTGTATAAAAGTGTATATAGAAAAGTCTTGGAGATTTCCATATATTTAATTTTGTTAATTACCTGTCTGGTCAGTGGTATAACCTTCTTTAAAACCGTCCATTTACTAGTTGCAAATGTTTATAATAGCATAAGTTTTATTGGCATATTTCCTGTATTGTATTTGTATTTAATGTACTATATTGTTACGATAGGTTACAAGAGAGTTCGGTTTATTACATTCTTCCTGGATTCTTCGAAATATTGTTTGTTATCTAGCTTACTTCCTATTTATGATAATTTACGTATTTGATAGATTCCCATTCAATATGCCAACAATTGTATTGTGTATTTAGTATTTAATATTTACTTTATTTTCTCATAATTAAGGTTTCCGTGCATATTGTTTGTTTTAATGCATTTATGACGTTGGTAACTACAGCATATACTTTTCTTTGAAAGGCTAAAATATTTGTTTGGCAATTTTAGTATAATCAATTTAGTTGTTTTCTCTCTCTCTTGTAACTGACAGAGACAAAACTTTCTTGACAAATATAAGTTAAAGAAAAAGACAGTTCCAGCTTAGATTTCAGCGATCTCACTACAGTTCCAACCCAGATCTCAGCGATCTCACTACAAGAAAATATTATTTATTAGCGAGTTTCTCGGTTTTTAGTATTAAGACCAGATTGCTGCATTTGTATTAAGCTTAACGGGACTCCAAGATTAAATTAATTAATTATCTTGTAAATATACTGGTGTTATTCAAAACTCTTGCATTATTTCAACTCAAACACTTCGGTCGATACATACCGAAAACTTCCTTCAAACCAGGAGGAATAAACATAGTCATTTATTAACGGAAATTGCAATCTTATTATCTCACTTACTACTTATTTAAACGTCGCCGAGCTGCGTAGACAACTTGACTTCGGTTACAGCGATTTTACACACAATATTGTAGTGAGAATCTGCCCGCTCTGTTAGAATTCTGTACCAATTTCACACTTTCGTCAAGTGTTGGTGGCTATACCGACAGTATTTAGAGAATTACAGTCGTATATTTACATTGTAATGTTGCAATGCCAACGGTGTTTTACAAAGGAGTTAAATTTTAAATAAAATATGAATACACCGTAAATAAAGAAAGAAGCTTAAAAATAAGCACAAACAGCAAAGAAAAAAACAGCAAAAAAGGATAGAAATCTAAATCCTTGTGCGTCGCTACTAAGATTGGGTTATTCGTTTTGTGATTTCCGGATTTGGTGGCCCTGTTTCAGTGACATATATTATATAGGACTGTCATTCAAGGTAACCTAGTATAAGGTATCAAAAGGTATCAAGGTAACCTAGTGTAACTTACTACAGAAATGGTGATTCTACAGTAAGTAGGTATCGTGCATGACGGGGAGATTATGGTCTATATAATCGTTCATCTGAGCGCATTATAGGCAAAATTGTGAAAAAATTTGAAGAAACTGGATCTGTAACAAATGTGTTAAGCCCAAGACATTATCGAAACGCACGCTCGAAGTGTCGAAGAAGAATATGATCCAAATTTATCCATTACATGGCGCGCACGGTATTTGGGTCTATCTTACGCCACATTATGACGTATTTTGCTTTTGGATTTGCATCTCCATCCATATAAAATTCAGCTAACTCAAGAGCTGAAGCCGGTTGACCATGCAGGGCGTAGAACATATGCTGATTGGCTGCTCGAACAACAGCGTTTCGATGACGATTTTTCGCATCGAATTTTTTTCAGTGACGAGGCTTATTTTTCGCTTGGTGGATATGTCAATAAACAAAATTGTCGCATCTAAGGCAGTAAAGACCCACAAGTAACTATCGGAAGAACATTGCTTCCACAAAAAGTCAAAGTATAGTGTGGCATTTGGTTTGGAGGTGTCATACTTTTTTGAAAATGACGAAGTGTGACACAAATTGTCATTCCTGATGGCTACAGCTACATGATTACAATATTTTTTTGCGTGAAATTCAAGATATGGATGTTGGAGATATGTGGTTTCAACAGGACGGTGTCACAAGCCACACAACACGTCCCGTGAAGGCTTTGTTGGGCGAGAAATTTCGGGCGTGTAATTTCACGTTTTGGTGATGTGGATTGGCTAGCAAGATCTTGCAATTTCTCACCCCTTCATTTCTTTTTGTGGGGTTACACAAAGGATTGTGTTTATGCGGACAATCCTCAAATTCTTGATGCTTTGAAAACGAGCATCCACCAAGTTATGGACGACCTATTGCCCATTATGTCCTGGCAAGTCATCGAAAATTACCTCAAAAGGATCTAGTTCTGTAGGATGTCTCATGAAGGACATTTGGCAGATGTATTCCACACATAAGGGCAATGTCCAAACAATATATTTAAATAAAATTTTGAACGAAATCTCAATCAAAATTGTGTTTCATTTACATTTACTTTCGGAACCAAAATATTGTTGAGTTGTCTTTGAGTTATTCTGCGACACTACGATGTCTGATGTGAAAGATCAAAGAAAGTGCATAAAATTCTGTTTCGAATTAGGTAAAATGGCAGCGAAAATTTTGAAAATGCTTAAACAAGCATTTGATGAGAATGCTTTTGGCCAGGTGCAAGCTTATGAGTAGAGTTGTTATTTTTTCTGACATTGCAGAGTCCTAGTCAGTACAAGTTAATATGTACAATTGTTTTCAATATACATCGCGTTTTGTGAAGCAGGCGCGAGATCTACGCTTAACTAAAATATAAACATCTGGCCAGCATACATGACCTAACACAATGCATACAATGAACCTGCTTATCTTCAAATTTGAAATCTTTATTTTGGTAACCGGATGCGCCTCGTAAAAAAACAAAACTTTTCATAAACATCTCTTACAATAAAAAATTTTATTTTATTAATACTTAAATCTTATCGTTCTGTATATATTAACAAAAACGCTGAGTTATAATTTCATACGAATACGTGTTCTTTGTAAAACCCGATCCTGTTCAGCGAACTCAACATGCGGCGTATTGCTGCGAAGTTTGTGCCAAAGTTACGCAGCATTGAACAAAAACGATACTGTGTTCATGCAGAGCTGAAAGAAATTGCCGAAGGGAATACAAACTTTAGTAACAGAATCATTACTGACGTCAAGTTCAAGCAACGTCAAGTCGATGTTGATTTGATTTTTTGCCGCTGTTGGCATCGTATACAAAGATATTCTCCCACTAAGTGAAGCAGTTAATAGCGATGTTAGGCGAAGTGGCGTAACGACACCACGACAATGCACCAACTCACACGTTACTTGTTGTGCCTCAGTTTCTAGCCTAGTTGAAACTGAAGCTCTAGGGATGCCGTTTTGATATGATTGAAGAAATCCACGCCAAATCGCAGGCAGTGTTGAAAACGTTTACACGTGAAGGCTTCCATCGCTGCTTTCGGTCATGGACTAGCGCTTGGATCGGTGTATCCTGTTACGACTAAAGCGTCGCGCTTAAGGACAAAAAAAAGGAAAAATTCCAAATGCACCCCGGAGCAGATCCGGTCTCGGGCGACTGAAACCGCCCCCTGCCCGTTCTTGCCAACGTCCAACGGCCCACCCGGCTTCTGAGGCTGCCTCAGCCCAGGGGTGGGGAGACCCAGAGGTAAGTAAATCAACCTAAAATGGTGGTCAAGGGCGCCACCGAATTTATGCCGCTGGACGTCGCAAACTCGGAAACATTGACGAAAATATGTTATAAAAAAGAAAAGGCAAGTAGCGTGGGGGGTAGAAGGCCGGTTCCGCAACCGGGACTCGTTCCACTCTCGAGGATCGAGAGACAAAAAAAACTACGCTGTTTCCAACCAAACAATTCCTATTTATTGACACACTCAATATATGCGATGAAGGAAAAAAAAAATTATAAATCTTGAACTGGTGAACTAATGATTAAGTAATTACTTTACTTAGATACCAAGTCTAAAATATATAATCGAAAAACTTAAACGGATATATAGAATTTATACTATGCGGCTGAAGGCCAGTCAAAAGTAAAAAAAAATTATAATTAGGAACAATGGGTGATGTACTTAAAATAAATCGATATATAGAATTAATTACAATGCGGCAGATGGCCTTAGTTCGCCCTAAAAAAAACAAATACATATTCCTTTCTTTCTTGTTGGTTCACAATGTATTATACAATTTCAACAATTCATTGAAATAAATCGATCTTAAGCTAGGAAGTTTTAAATTCAAATAAGTTGGCAAAAATATGTATTGCATATAACTAAAGTATTCAAATAATATACATGAATAAAAGCAAGTTAATATTGAAAAGTTTACATCTGTTCGTGAAGCGAACGAAGAAAAGTATAAGAAATGACCCAAAAAAACAGGTCAGGCAACACAGGTTATTTCATTTGAAAAACACCTGGGAATTATTAAAACGGTCTCTTAGTTAATTGTAATAATAATATATAAATAATAAAATAAGAGAACGGCGAATGACAAAAAAAGAAATAAAATAATAAACGAAAGCTTATCTGTCGGGTAGAACGGCTATGGTGTTCCTTCTCCCTTCCGAAAAAGCGTCGCATACGGGAATATTCAGGTGGTTTTTCGTTATTCCTCGCCCGTCGGTTACACCATCTAAATAAAGGAATAAACAACGAAATAAGTGAAAGGAGAAAAGTAAAGAAAGCCTAGATACATACCGAAGAAATCGTTCGATGGCGGTGAAATTAATAAAGTGCTGTTTACGTGTATTTACGTATATATATTCTTATCCCATCACTTAAAATCCTCTAAGTGAGATATCGCATTAGCGAATAATTCCAATATAAATATCAATTAAATCCCTCGCGGGGCCGTAATTATACCAATTACAGTAAGGCTACATCGATAAATATCGGTGATGAGAGAGAACGTAACCACGTTTTAAGATCGGCAACTAACGACGGAGTGTAGAGAGCGAGTCCCGTACCTTTCCTTTGAAAAAAAAGGCGAGCACTGAGGTTCGAGAAAAAAAAAAAGAAAAAAGGTTGAAAGAAATTAAATATATGGATAAATAACGAATAACGACACCTATACAGGTAAGTTCGTTAGAAATGAAGCAAAATATATTAAAGATATCATTAATTATATTACAAAATAACGTGATGAAGCGTTGAGCGTTACGGACACGTAACAATCCATGAGGAAGAAGAGTACTTTGAAGGGGATGGTAGTGAATAAATTTTAAGAACAATTTATTGTTTTTTTTTCACATTCCGGGAGTTTCTGAGTAGCACCTCGTATATCAAAGAATTATTCGTTATAGTTAGAAAATGCAATAAAATGTAATGGGCATTTATCTTCCCATACTGGATAAACGAACACTCCATTTATTGAGTGATACCATAAATACATAGAAACAAGCACATTGTTTCATAAAAACTATGCAACCATTATGTAAATAACATATGTATCTAAATATGTTAAAAAAAAACTGGTTGGGACATTATTTTTATAGACTTATATAGCAGTGCTAATGAGTTTTGTAAACAGCGACATCTCCGATCGCCTTCCATCTTCATAAACTTACAGTCTGACAAAACATTCATTCGTACACACACACAAATACACAGACATGTGGTTATGTTGCATGTTCGGACATATGTCTAAAAGCAATGAAAAAAAAAGGAGCTAAACGAATCACGTCGCTTGAGTATCAATTAGCGACTAATAACAATGGAACGTCGTCAAGTGTCGTGTTGAAAACCTAAAGCAAAACAAACGACTAACATAATTTGAATATACTTTGCATATTTTATGCAATACCTGTTCACCACATTCAATTTTTTTTCCTAGTAGGAGAGAGCAAGAAACGAATAAATTTATCTATTTCATACTTTTGTAGATACTAACATGTGTATATATTATATACATATATATTACGTATATATATATATATATATATATATATATATATATATATATATATGTGTGTGTGTGTGTATATGTGTATTTGTTAGAGTGTTGGGTGTTTTTGTATGTGCACAATCATGTATATCTTTGCAAATGAATTCCAAGGCAAACTCGCACATAAATTAGTGCGTTTCTTTTTCTTTTAGTAAATGGGCAGGATTAATTATCATTCTAGTGCCCCCCTCATTGAAAATTTATTTATGTGTAGCAATTAATGCAACTTGTGAAGTTAAATATCCTAATCTAGAGCTAATTTAGAACTAATTCAAGGAACAATGAATTCTTAATATAACTGTAGACACTTACCATGCCTTCAGTGAAATTTTCATTTAGAGTAGCCTGTGATTTCAATATAAATTTGGGAACACTGTGACACAGTAACGTTTTTTTCGAAAGTCAAATTTTAACAACTGTCATCTGACAGATTACAATTTAGTTGTGTTACAACTTGAAGGCGCATCTTAGCGAACTTGTTTGCATAGCTAGTTTAGCTCAGCTCGACTATGGAATGGAACAAATAATTAGCCAATCGGAGCATGCGAAGTAATCACGTGTTCAGGTAGCACAGCACGGCGACAAAACTTGATCAATTTCAATTTTTATAGCCGAACGAGATAAGCGATCACTTCAACTGTCAAATTAAATTTGTCAAACCTAACCTGACTTTTAAGATTGTGAACTAAAAAGATTGTAATATTGTATATTTCTGTGAGATGGGGGCTTAAGCCCCCATCTCCAACAAAACCTAATAGAATGGAATCCCATAAATGAACGAATAATTACTGCAAGAATAATCCTAAATGGACATCATGTCACCATAGTTCAATGTTATGCGCCAACAGAAACAACAGAACAAGAAGAAAAAGAACGTTTTTATGACACATTAAATAATACGTTAACAAAAATCAATAAAAAGGACATACTCTTATTAATGGGTGATTTCAACGCTAAAGTGGAAAACCACACAGAAAAAAAGCTTTGAAGAAATCATCGGAGTACATGGGATAGGGAAAAGAAATGGAAATGGTGAACTACTACTAGAATTATGCGGCAACTTCGAGCTACAGATAGGTGGTACAATGTTCGAACATAAAACATGCCATAAAATAACGTGGGTATCGCCGGATAGAAAAACTGAGAACCAGATCGACCACATCTGTATAAAGCAAGAATGGAGTAAAGCGCTGCTAGATGTCAGAAACCGAAGAGGGGCAGATATAGGGTCAGACCATCACTTAGTCGTAGCCAGAATCAAACTGGATGTTGGTAATTATAAAAACAAGGGGAAAAGAATTAGCAAACATACAAAAAGACAAAGACTATTGGACCCACATAAGTTAGACGAAGGTGCAAAAAAGGAAATAATACAGAAAATAGAAAATTTATCTCAAAACATAGACCACACTCTAGAGATAGAAGAGATGTGGCAAAAAATTAAAACGTTGTATACTGTGAGCTGTAAACAAACGTCAAAAACCACAAGAGACAGCAAGGAATGGATGAGCAATGAATCATGGACTAGAATTGAGGAAAGAAGGAGAATTAAAGAGAAAATGTTAAGAATCAGAGATGAAACAAAAAAAAGGAAAATACAAGAAGAGTATACAAGATGTAGCAAAACGATAAGAAGAAGTATAAGAAATGATAGAAAGAGACACATAGAACAACTGGCAAATGAAGCACAGACTGCAGCGGACAAAATGGACAGTAGAGAACTATACAAAAGGATAAATCAGCTAGCAGGAAACAGGAAAAAGACTAGGGAATTACCATTAAAAGATAAGGACGGAGACAACTTATACAACAAGCAACAACAACTAAAAAGATGGCAAGAATACTTCGAAGAGATAATGAATATCAATGGGACCAAATTACAGCTATTGCAGGAAGAAATCGTGCAGGAACTGCCCATCAATACCGATGTTCCTTCAAGAGAGGAAGTGATAAATGCATTGCAAAAAATTAAAAATGGAAAATCGGCAGGAAATGATATGATAACAGCTGACATCTTGAAGATCGATGTAAATGCAACTACAAAAATATTGCTACCCCTTATCCAGAAAATTTGGAATGAAGAAAAATTCCCTAAAGACTGGAAAGAAGGATTGATTATAAAAGTACCCAAAAAAAACGACCTGCGACATTGCGAAAGTTGGAGAGGTATCAGCATGTTGAATGTCACATTTAAAGTCTTCTGCCGCATACTGTTAAATAGAATCAACGACTCTCTTGACTATACCATCAGAAAAGAACAAAACGGATTCCGACGTGGACGCTCCTGTGTAGACAACATTAACACAATTAGAATGATAATAGAAGAATCACTCGAATACGAATCACCACTCCAGTTGTTATTTATAGACTACGAACGAGCATTTGACTCGGTATATCGGGAAAATATATGGATAGCACTCAAGAATAAAGGTCTTTCTCAAAAAATAATCCAACTGATTAGGGAAGGATACACAGGATATCAATGTCGAGTACTCCATGAGGGAGAGCTGTCACAACCTTTCGTCGCTAGTACGGGTGTTAAACAGGGCTGCATACTCTCACCACTGCTTTTTTTGATAATGTTGGACACGGTACTCTACGCAACAACAAATAACAAGAAGAGAGGAATACGATGGGGGCTGACGGAAGTTTTGGAGGACATCGAATACGCAGATGATGTGTGCCTTTTTTCATCGAACATTAGGAACATGCAGAGTAAAATTAATTACCTTCTTGCGGAATCAAAAAAGAATGGCCTTAGCATAAATAAAAATAAAACTAAAATGTTGAAAATTAACACCAAAGATACAACAAACATAGAAGTCGAAGGCACACAGATAGAAGTAGTGGAGGAATTCACTTACCTTGGCAGTGTTGTCTCGAGCAATGGAGGAACATTATCTGATATACAGCGAAGAATAGACAAGGCACGGAAAGTTTTTGCAGGTATGAGAAAAATATGGCGCTCTAAAAGTTTGTGCTTATCATCAAAAATCAAAGTGTACAACTCAACAGTGAAACCAGTTCTCCTCTATGGCTCAGAGACCTGAATGGTTACCTCAACAATCAAGAGAAAACTCCAGTCTTTTATAAACAGATGCCTTAGAAATATACTAGGAATATGGTGGCCGGAAAGAATATCAAATGCTGAACTATGGCATAGAACAGAACAAAACGACATAAATGAAGACATTAAGAGAAGGAAATATAAATGGCTTGGTCATACATTAAGAAAGCCAGTTGATACACCAGCTCACACAGTCCTACTTTGGAAGCCACAAGGAAAGAGAGCGAGAGGCAGACCACGCACCGCCTGGAGGAGAACAGTTATGAAAGAGACTAACAAGTCCATCCCACAACTGAGGAGCATTGCCCAGGACCGAATAAAATGGAAAAAATACATAGACATTATCAGTGCACATACTTGCTATACGAGTATGTAATGTATAATTACCCTACGTCCCGAAAGGGAATAATGGGTTTAATAATAATAATAATAATATTTCTGTGAACTGTTGTTCTGGTCGTTGTTTATTCATGGACGAAGTAGAAAATTGTATCAATTTAGTACAAGCTAAAGAGGAATTGTATAATGTGCAAAAATTACAAAATTGCAATTAAAAAAATTACAAAAATGTTATTTATGCACCAAGGGTGTTATGGGTATTATATTGCTCCGAGGTCGAAGTTAATTCAGCCCAAGGGCCTCTGGCCAGAGGGATGAATGTCGACCGAGGTCGACAGTTATCCCTCGGGCTGAATCAACGTCGACTTCGGGCAATATAATTCCCATAACGCAAGTGGTTTATACAAGATTTTATTTTTCACGAAGAATTAATTTCTTAAGCGGAAAATTCAAATTACATTGGAAAAGTTCCGAGATTTCTGTCAACTGTCATGTCGTTACGCATCATTACGCATCTTACATGACTCCTTGAAGCAACGATTTAACCTTAATTTTATTTTACACTTTGAAGTTTTCAAGTTGTCAATGTTTAGATACTCTTAATTTTAATAAAGAATGCTAAAATTTTGCCTCTTTATTTAGACTTTCTTAAAAATTCAAATTATTAGTTCTGTAAAATGTATATCCTTTCTTTTCGGGTCTTATTTGTACCCACACAACATTAAAAACAACTGTGAATAAATTAGAGGGCGTTATGGGCCATATCGTCCGGTTATAACGCCCACGGGCGATATGATGTGAAGTGAACAAATAATACTTAAGTGAAAAATAAGGCAAATATATGGCAAAAACTGTGGCAAATTGTTGTAAACGTAACTGAAGAATTTATAAAATAAACCGGGTGTCATTCAATAAGAATCGAAAAATAATTCTTTGTCCTAAAGCCGCATTTCTAAACTTAAATTGCGAAATGCACCCGCAATTTCTCTGTAATAAGAATCTTACTATGGTTTCGCATCTTCAGCAATTTACAGTAAAGCTAACAATAAATTAAATTTTTCTTCGCCGTTGATCCATCACAAACCAACGTCAACTGTCAAATAGAAATGAATAACCAGAACTGTCAAATAGAAAATGCCTTAAGACCATGCACGAAAATAAACTATTCTGAGCTATGTGTTTCCTCAAGCATTATGATATCCATTAATCACTAATGAGCATCTCTTTTAGCCAATTGGCTAAAAGAGATGCAAACTGTCAGAGATTCGTTCTTGGAACAGACCTATAATCCACTGGATGTTGAAGCAGCATTCGAATAGCCGACAGTGTCAGTTAATAAATCGTCTTCCATATCATCAGTTGAACCTGAGTCTCCCACATGGATGATAAACTCCTCAACATCATCTTGCAATCCATCGACAATCCACATTCCTTCTTCAATTTTTTTTACATGCTGAATATAATTCTTCCAATTGTCAGCTGTCACATTACTATAGGCACTCGTAATTAATGGTGCCATATCTTTTACTTTGAACGTAGTGTTGTGCATCTTTATGTGATTTTTCACTTGGGCCCAAACCATCTCTATTGGATTCAGCTCACAATGGTAAGGGGGTAAACGTAGAACTTCTCGGCCAGTATCTTTCGCCAACATATCAAGCTTATATTTGTCATATTGATATTTTACTTGTGATACACTAAACAACAAATCTCTCTTTAACATATTATCTTCAACAGATATATTTTTTTCAGTCAGCCAGTCAATTATATTTTCTTTTCTCCATGCATTTGTAGGTATCTTCTCAACCTTTCTGTTGTGGTACGATGCATTGTCTAGAACAATTACAGCATTTTCAGGAGTATTTGGCAATAAATGCTCAATGAACCACTTTTCAAACGTATCTGCATCCATCTCATTATGTGCATCAGCTGTATTTTTCTTGCATAGAAATGTTAATTCGCACCAGGAAGTAAGCCATTTTCATTGCCAGCATGTACTAATGCAAAGCGAGGACCAAGACCACTCGGAGATTTTAATCCTGTACTCAATCCTCGAACAAATGCTTCTCGAGTACTTTTTATTGTAGTATCTTGCCAGACTTTACTTACTGTGTGTCCTACATTAACCCACGACTCATCTATGTAAACTATACACCTACCTGGAACAAATATTATTATAGGTATATGCTTTTATATAAAGAACAAAGAAACTTTACCTTCATTTCGAAATGTCTTGATATCTCGCAGATACTTGTGTCTCCACTTGTGTCTATAATATCATCTCGTTCAATGAGTATGCTTTTCCGTTTTACAGTTTGAAATTCAAAACCAATATCTTTCAAAAGTCTATATACAGTATACTAATGTTGATCATGTAAAAGTAGGGAGATCATTGTCATTGTTGATGGTAGCAAGAACTGTATTCACAGTGGGTGGTATGTTTTGCATGAAAAATCTATGAACTTGTTGTCGTACAAGTGCGTGTATATTTTCATCATAACGGTGTAGACGAGCATTTACTTGTACCCCTTTTCTCTTCTGCTTTTTTTTTTTTTGGACTCAACAACGGCCCTTTTTCTTGTTCCTTTCTCATGTTGTATATGCTGTGTACTGAACAATGTAGTGCATCACTTGCTTCAGCAGCAGTAACAATCATAGGTTTTTTAAGAAAATCATTAAAAACATTTAGTATCATCTGCTTTTCTCTTCGACTAAAACATTCACCCCTTCGTGATTTTTTCTCTCCAAGCTCCATTACTGAAGTTTAGAATCTGTAACGGTAATGTTTTTATTTACGAGCACATTTCCTACACATTCCAACTTACCACAAACTTTTGTAAACAACGGGAGAATATAATAAAGAGAGAGAGAATATAATATATAATAATAAGACTATAAGGTATATAATATAATAACACTATAACAATATAACAAGAACGAAGAACAACAAATAATATTTAATAAAAATACGGAAAGGAACAATTTGACACTTGACAAGATAACAAAGTGAACAAACTACTGTACTGTAGCAGTCTGGTTATCTATACGAATTAAAAATCCCCAATAAAAATTAATATAAATTTTCGACATAGCGAGCGGTGGAAAAGGATAGCGCGATACAATTTCTAAAAGAAAATAAAAGAGGGGAATGCTCCATAAGAGCCCATACTTCATCGTGGGCGTGAAACGCTCTATAGTGAATAATGAGATCATTATTCACTGGTCTATCAAACTTCAATGTGATGTGTTAACCATAATGGAAATTCTTCCGACTAGCAGTTCGATTTTCTACGTAGACATAAATACGATAAAAAATAAACGTACATGAAACGTCAAGTCAGAGCGAATTTAATTTGAAAAGTCAACAATTTCTTGGTTCGACTTGTAAAGCTTATAAGAGTTATAAGATAAGTATTAAAGTATTGAAATGGATACAGATGGTGAAAATGAGATGTCTTGTACACTTCCAGAAAGACAAGAAACGGTAAAAATTGCATCGTTGAACTTATTACCTGAAAAATCAAGAAAATTGTAAAGTGCCTTTAGAAACTTTCCTCATTGGCGATGGCCATGTTCATTCAAAATTCTACGTTTGTGACAGACTACATGCACTATCATCAACCATTACCAAAAAGCATGGCCGCCTCTAATGAAGAAAGTTTTTGAAGGCACATTATTTATCTGCGTATAAATCTTTTGTGCAATGGAGAATTGCCAAGAAAATCGAGTCATTCTCAGAATCCGTCTTGTTGGTATATTTTACAGAGTTGTCCAGAAAATATGAACCATCAACATTGTGGGCAACCTACTCAATGTTGAGAAATACAATTAACATGAATGTTGTATTAACTGTTGTTATCGATGGACCTGGAAACATTGTCGAGGCTCTTGCGAGAGTTTTCTCTCGGTTATATTCTGATGGTGCGTGCCCGTCCGATGCTTCTATTGATGTTGCACTTATGGATTGTTTGAATATTGATGCTATCAGTGGTCAAGATATCTTATGGAGTATTCAGAGATTGAAACCGACCTTGAATGCTGGTGATGATCAGATTCCATCCATGATTATTAACGATTGCCGAATGGTGCTTCTTGTTCCGCTGAAAATAATTTTTAATCTTGCTCTGAGACAAGGAAATTATCCCTCCAAATGGAAGATTGCTCGTATTACACCTGTATTTAAGAAGGGAGATAGAAGTAATCTGAATAATTACAGACCAATATCTATTTTGTCAAACTTTTCGAAGGTGTTCGAACAAATTATATACAGGTATCTTTATGCTCATGTCAGCTCAAGGATTTCTCCTATTCAGCATGGCTTTGTGCGTGGACGTTCGACAGTGACGAATCTAATATGTATATCTCAAGATATTTCCGACACGCTTAATGAAAGAGGGCAGATGGATGTGGTGTATACCGACTTCAGTCGTGCATTTGACACTCTTAACAATGATATTTTGTTGAAGAAACTACACAATTTTGGAGTTAGTAACGATCTGCTATTGCTTCTTGAATCCTATTTACATGGGAGGATGAACTACGTTTTTTACAATGGGTTTAAGTCATCCGAGTTTGTTTCGAATTCTGGAGTTCCTCAAGGATCTAACTTGGGCCCGCTTCTTTTTATATTATTTATTAACGACTTACTTCAGTCTTTGACGTGTTCTGGACTAGCCTATGCTGAAGATTTGAAGGTTTATATGCGTATTGAGCACTTGATGATGCACTTCTCCTTCAGAAGAACATCGACTTGGTGTGGACGTGGTGTCAGCGTAACGGTTTGAAGCTCAACATAGGAAAATGTTGCGTGGTTCGATTTTCAAAGAAAAAAGATCTTTACCATTTTGATTATAACATTAATAATGAAGTTTTAACTTCTGATGGTACAATCAAAGACCTAGGAGTCATATTTGACAGCGATTTAACATTCGTCGAACATATTAATATGTGCAAATCTGCTTCTGCTGTGCTTGGTTTTGTATTGCTCAGCTCCAAATATTTTTCACAACCCGCAACTATTAAGCATATCTACTGTTCATTAGTTCGAAGCAAATTGGAATACGCTTCAATAATCTGGCATCCCATCTATATTCATCATAAACTGAATGTGGAGAGTGTTCAGCGTCGTGTTTTAAAGTATCTTACTTTTAAAACGAGTGGTGATTATCCTCCTAGAAATACTGACCATAACCTACTTCTCAGGGAACATGATTTGGTGTTGCTGGATGTCCGGCGTGAAGTAACCTGTGCTAACTTTCTACGCAGTGTTGTGCATAATAACATCGATTGTCCTTCGATACTTGGAAGACTGTTTTGCTGTGCCTCAGTTTGCGTCTCGCAATTTTGTAACTTTTGCCTATCCCGTGTGCCGGAGTAATGCATTGGTGAGGAGTCCGATTTATCAAATGTGTATATGTGGGAATAAATACTTTAGAGACATATTTTTTGAACCGAAGTTTAGAGTTTAAAGTTTGATTTTCTTCTTTTTCTTTTTTTTGGATATAAGTTAACTGTGTATTGGATATGTTTTTGTTTGTTTGTTTTTGTAAATTTATTCATGTACGATACATTTTCTTTGTGCCTATATTTGGCTTTGCTGTTGGGCGCTTAATAAACTATTATTATTATTATTAACATTGACAGTTGTAGCAAATTGCGAATATTGTTGAAAAGTAATTCTGAAAATTTTCGGCCGAAAAATATATTTTCTCCAGCTAATATAAATGATTTCCTTACGAAGTCATCTGACGATAAATATCTTGCAATAAAGATAAGGAAAAAAGTTTTTCATGTATTGGTGTATGGTAACAAATATTTGTTCGAGATGACAATGACAATGGGAGTAATGGGTGTTTGTTGTGCAAACGAAATATATACAATGAAACTTGATGATTTACAAGATCTTAGATCAGGTTTCTTAGTGAAAGTGAAAAAACATCGAAACAAAAATTAATCGCAAATTTACAATCACCGATTAATTTTACCAAATTTGCAAAAAGTACATCAGCCTTCCTCCACCTCATGTTATATCTGATGTATTTTCTTTTGAACTATAAACACGGCAAATGTACTTCGTAAAGAATAGGTATTAACAAGTTCACACAAATGGGGGAACAAATAGTAACATATTTGCAATTACCCGATCCAGAAAAATTCTCTGGTTACAGTTTCCGTACATCTTCTGCTATATTTGTAGATGTGGACGGAAATATGACAGTTTTCAGGCGGCATGGCATTTTGGATGGAAATCCACGACGTTAACAGAAGGCTACATTGATGATTCCAAAACAAATAAATTTAAAACAGCTGAGAAAATCTTGAACACGATACAGAATCCAACATACAAACAAAATGAAACCATATCCACAAGCTCGTCTATAAATAACAAAAACATTACTATAAGTTGAAACTCATGCATTCAATCAATTTTTAAACATTGTGTAAATACAAATGTTACTACAAAGGTATTTTTAATAATATAAAATATTATTAAAAATCTGGTGTGCAGAACACAAATACAGGTTCACTATTAATATTGTTTGTGAACGTGTCCGAACATATCCCTCCCCAGAGACGCAGATACGTATTTCGCCTTTCTACAGGCTCATCGGTACGCCCCTGCTGGAGAAAGGATATCCTTTCTCGTATCGTTTTCGATGCTTTTATAGCGTTGTTATACAGGCTGGCCCAAAATGACCGAAGGGGTTTGAGTTCATTATAACTCCTTAAGACATAATTATTAAATTTTTTTTATTTTAAATACAGTATATTAATGGAGAATATTTGTAATTTAATTATGAAAAATTATATCTCGCAATGACCGGAGGGGTTTGAGTTCATTATAACTTCTTATTTAAGACATAATTATTAAATTTTTTTATTTTAAATATAGTATATTAATGGAGAATATTTTTAAAAAAATTATATCTCGCAATGGATCGTTCATTTGAGAAATAAAGGTCAACGATTTTGGCACGTTGTTCAATTGTGTACTGTTATATTTTAAATTCCCCAAGTCTTCTTTACAAAATACTGAAAACAAAAAAAAAATTATAATAAAAAAGTTATAAGGAATTAAAACCCTTTAGGTCATTTTGGGCCAACCTGTAGAAGCAAATTAGAAAAATTAATTATAAAAACTCTTCCCACACTTCTTGCAATTTATTTATTTATATTTTACATACAAATGTACTAAATTTAAAGAAATGCGTTACGTGGGGCTTCAGGCTGTATTTGAAATTTCATATATTTTATGCCAATAAGATTTTTATTGCACATTTTGGCATCAATATCAGATTTTCACATTCCCAATACGTTCCTGTCCTGTTAAATGCAAACAAAAACTCGTTTCATACGAATAGTGCTGTATATTCGGCGAATTTACGCGCAATTTCCTGGTATCGTCGAGATATCGCACTGTAAATACACACACATAAAACCATTATTTTCTACATCGTATCGCATTTACAATTCTATTTATAATATTATTATAGTTGTAAACAAGACCATTATCGTAATTTATGTTAAAACGCTTATGTTAAAAGTTTTTCACTCTCCCTTGTGCCTTCCTGTTTATTCCATAACAAATATTACACAACTTATAGGAATAGTGTTATATATTTGGTGAAATTATCGGTAAATTCGCCAAATATATAACACTCTGCCTTCCTTACTATTACCAAATTCGATCGGATCCATTAATAATGGTTTCTGCGAATCAACAGTGATTTCTCCCCTGCACTGTCAGTTGCGATGATGTAATAGGAGAGGCTAAATTAAATTTCAATGTCAAGCCCTGACCATATTGTGTGTTTTCAAGGGCACGACAAGCTCCTTACCAGTCAGCAAAGCCACGAAGTGTGCAATTTAGAACTGCTGACGCAAATACATTACTAAAACAGAAGATGTAATCAGAGCCTTGTTACGGCGTTAGCGTTATTATTGTTGTAATTATGTATTTTTGGGCAGATATAAATGGAACGTAATTCGTGTATTTTATATTTTCACATTTTGTATGTACAGTCCGCGATAAACAAATTCCGGTCTTGTTTTTAATAAAAATATTAATTAAATGACAAAAAGATGAAGTTGCTATTTTATAAAATATTTAGCTAAATGTTTTTTTCGGGTGATATTCCGCATTCACAGCTGGTTCTTAGATGAACTTACCTGCAGCTACTCGACATTTCAATGAGGTCTCTCTCATCTTCTTCTGGAGCGTGGTATATATTGCTATGAAATCTTAATGAAGCAGGGTATTAACTTGGATTTAATCTTAAATGAACGGTTTTGAATATGAATTGTAAATCATTTATGTATGCCAAATGTTACAAAGATATAAAAAATTACGGCAAAATATTATCATTTTGAAAGGTAGTATTATTGTGAAATTTGTGTTAAAAAAAACAAGCAGCTGGGATTTTTTAAAGAAAAAAGAGGGATGAAGAGACTATTGCATTTTAATAACAACGAAAACGACAGTAAAAGGAATATAAATCATAAAATTAAAAAAAAAATCGTTATTTAAAAGATTATTGGGTAGAATATTAATAAAAAACTAGTACCAGATATTAAAATGGTTAAAAAGTTAAAGTAACATATATATTATAATAATATAAAGAAGAAATATTATGTTGGATTATTACATGTGTATTATAAAATGGATGTGATAAGAATTGCAAGACTTCTAATGTAAAAAGGAACTATAAAAGATCAATAAAGATTTCAAATAAACAAAGCAAATGCAAGGAGTGAATTTGAGAGAAAAATACTTCAACGTGGGATACTAAATTGAAGAAAGGAATCAACAGAAGATGAAATATAATTTAAAGAAAAATTGATAAATATAGGTTATCATCTATTAATTGAAACCGAAATAAGAACATTTAAATAGAAATTAAACAGGTTAAATTTACAATTGAAACAGACATGTAATATACATATCTGTAACTGTACACATGGACAATACACCTCGTATTTTCAGCATTTACTTCTGCTTAAGACACGTGTTTCTGCCATCTAGGCGTCATCAGTCAAGCTAGTGAAGCAATGTATACAAAATAATACAGATCTGTTAAACAACAGATTTGTATCTGTATATACATTTACACTGAAATCGCTTACAAGGTAAAGAAAGTTTCGTCCTATAAGGTGGCACTATTTAATAAGTGACATCTGACGGACGAAAGAGACTATGTCGGAAAAGGCGACCTTCCGTTCGACCTGCTATGCTGGTACCAAACTTGCTTTATCTTGTAAGCGATTTCAGTGTAAATGTATATACAGATACAAATCTGTTGTTTAACAGATCTGTATTATTTTGTATACATTGCTTCACTAGGTTGACTGATGACGCCTAGATGGCAGAAACACGTGTCTTAAGCAGAAGTAAATGCTGAAAATACGAGGTGTATTGTCCATGTATACAGTTACAGATATGTATATTACATGTCTGTTTCAATTGTAACAAAAGCGTTAAACGTGCATAATGTATTGATATACTTAAAACCTTTTTGTATATTTACTGCCATCTGGCTCGTTGTTAATGGACTACACCGATATACGTATTTTTTCGTTTTTTGTACCAGCATAGCTGGTCGAACGAAAGGTCGCCTTTTCCGACATAGTCTCTTTCGTCCGTCAGATGTCACTTATTAAATAGTGCCACCTTATAGGACGAAACTTGCTTTATCTTGTAGGCGATTTCAGTGTAAATGTATATACAGATACAAAATCTGTTGTTTAACAGATCTGTATTATTTTGTATACATTGCTTCACTAGCTTGACTGATGACGCCTAGATGGCAGAAACACGTGTCTTAAGCAGAAGTAAATGCTGAAAATACGAGGTGTATTGTCCATGTATACAGTTACAGATATGTATATTACATGTCTGTTTCAATTGTAACAAAAGCGTTAAACGTGCATAATGTATTGATATACTTAAAACCTTTTTGTATATTTACTGCCATCTGGCTCGTTGTTAATGGACTACACCGATATACGTATTTTTTCGTTTTTTGTACCAGCATAGCTGGTCGAACGAAAGGTCGCCTTTTCCGACATAGTCTCTTTCGTCCGTCAGATGTCACTTATTAAATAGTGCCACCTTATAGGACGAAACTTGCTTTATCTTGTAGGCGATTTCAGTGTAAATGTATATACAGATACAAAATCTGTTGTTTAACAGATCTGTATTATTTTGTATACATTGCTTCACTAGCTTGACTGATGACGCCTAGATGGCAGAAACACGTGATTTAAGCAGAAGTAAATGCTGAAAATACGAGGTGTATTGTCCATGTGTACAGTTACAGATATGTATATTACATGTCTGTTTCAATTGTAACAAAAGCGTTATACGTGCATAACGTATTGATATACTTAAAACCTTTTTGTATAGGTTAAATTTAGTTTTTAAGTATGTAATTATGTTCAATATGATTTATGAAAAAATAATGAATTCACTTAATATAAAGGCAGTTCATTATTTTTATCTTTCTTCTTTTTTCGTTTTATAAATATGTTAAAGTTTGGCACTATTTTCTTTTTGCATAGGCTAAGAAATAGGTAGAATTACAGATCCTTAGTTCAATAAATATTTAATTAAATCGAATTTGAAATTTTAGTTTTAATATTTTGACGCACCCACCGCGGTTTAATGCTAATAAGTTTATTTTCATACTTGTAATAATACACAGCAGGGTCATCGAAAAAGGTGTTCAGGACTTTGAAGCGAAATAAAAATCTTAATGTAAATGGTAGAATATTTATTTGTACATTAAAAGACGCAGCAAATCTTAAATTTAATTATTAAAATCAGAGGGCGCATGCGCAGACGCGATCATGCCGCGCGCAGCCATTTCAGTGCGGCTGGACTTGATCAGTCAGTTCCATAGATAATCCCTATAGATGACTTACTTCCATGTAAATTTTTTTTATTGCGTATTACAGCGCCATCCGATATCTTTCACCTAACTACTAAGTCATATCCCGGGCAATTTGAATTTTTATGGTGTCAATTTTTTAAATGAACAAGTAAAAATCAACGTTTTTTCTATCCGTATTTATTTCACATACATAAAATAGATTATGTATCCATAATAGATACAGATAGAAAAGAACAATGACTTTTGCTTGTTTGCTTGTTAACGTAGTGTAAAACCAAATTTAACACTCACATTTTTAAACATGAAAATATATTGTTTTTGTATAAATTAATATAATATCTTCATTTCTATTTAAAAAATGGTACCAAGATTTTATTCATATCAAAAAGGAAAAATAAACAAACAACATGTAAACATTGATTAAGGTAAATGTATTTGAAAAAATTATTTTCTATACAGCATAGCAGCTTCAAGATACACGGCACTCTTTAATCCTCGTCTCCCTTCTTTTCATTTTGAAATTCTATTTATTCCTGTCGTCCAATTATGGCAACAAAGAGTTAACAATTTATTAATAGAAAGGTTTTCTCTATGGACCTCTGTATGGACTGTATAGTTAAAATTAATAACATTTTGTAAATATTAATACACTATGCTGAAACATAATTTTTTATAAAATACTTTTGGTAAAATATGTATAATTAAATTTGTACATTTTGAAAAAAATTAATATTATATTTATATCATAGTACTGCAACCTTTTAGGTTTTATTCCTGAGTAGAACATATTAATGCATGCCACTCCTCAGACACTCCTTTTTGGTGATAATTGCTTGATTCTTGTAACTCCGCAATCTTGAACCAGTTCTGTAAATAGATTACACATCATTATTATATACCAATAAAAATCTTATTGTTCCACTTACTATCCTTTCGCTTTGGTGTTGTACAACCAGTATGTTCTAGAACCTTCTGTAGCTCTATTTCGGATGGTGCATTTAAAGGTTGGAAATCAGGACACACTTCTACTGAAGTTATTAGTGTCGAAGGCAAAATTTTAGGTCTCAGGTGTATCAATATTTACTAAAAACATATTCCTGTTTCTTTATTTTATACACTATTCATATCACTAACCATATTATATTGATAATGTAGAATTAATAAACTTACATAATCTGGTAAACGTAAGCTTGGAATGGCATCATTCGTCAAATGTTTTAAAGATTTTCTTGCTGAAAAGTGGAAATGAATATTACATACTTTTCTTGATTTAAACTTCATGAGGATGCATGTTCAATAAAGCATCATTTGCACATGCAGTCAACCATTTATTGAATCGTTCTGGATTCTTTATGTAGTTGGGAAAAGCATGCCTGGATGATGTTTTATCTTCACACCCTTTGACAGAACAATTGCGATATTTCAGAGTTCCTTGTTCACTATCACAATTTCACTAATAAAAATCTAAAAAAACATTTATATTTACTAAACAAATAAAAAATATATTAAAAGTAATACTTCTACAAAAGTTCAAACGCAATAATTATAGGCTAAAGTTAGCAATCCACAAATCACCAAAAAATATAAATTGAACAATAGCAAAAAAAAGTTGGCAATGACTAAAAAAAAAACCAAACACAAAACAAACACTAACGAAATTGCTATCTGTTGCTATCCGTCGTTACCCAACTTACCTAAATAACAATTGGCTTGTTCAGCCAACGATATAGTTTCCTGTACTAGCGCCATCAGTTTAAATTCACCATAACTAAAACACCGAATAAACTTGGTTGTAAGAGCTGATACCCCCTGGTCAGTTCACAGCCACCATGACTACCGTACAGCAGAAAGCGCAGTGTGTCTTGTACTCGTAGTACGCTAAGTTCAAATCAGTTGTGTTAGTGCAGCGTCATTTTTGGCGAACTTATAGACACAATCTGCCTACAGACAAAACCATTGTTCGTTGGTTTAATCAGTTCAAGGATTCTGGAAATGTTGACATCAAAAAATCTTCAGGGCAGTCATGTGTCCGAAGTCCTAAGAAGTTCATTGCCTGACGCAGTTTGGAACTTGGTATGGCTAAAACAACAATATTCTTCATAAGCGTCTCAAATTACATGCTTACAAAGTTCAACTACGACATGAAATAAAACCAGCAGATATGCCAAGGCGCATTGACTTTGCCGTACAGATGCTACGTAACATTAACGACGATGGAAACTTGTATCTTAACAACATTTTATTCAGCGATAAGGCAACATTCCATATTAATGGTGGCGTAAATCGCCATAACTGTCGTATATGTGGAAAACAGCAACCGAATGAACCAATACGTAAAAGTTAACATATGGTGTGGACTTATGCAGGATCGTGTTATCGGCCCTTTTATGTTTGTAGAAAACGCAATTACATGCATTATTTATGCGGACATGTTAGAAATGTGGTCATTAATGTCATTTTCCAGCAGGATAGAGTCTTTTGATGTACAAATAAATATTTTACCATTTATATTAAGATTTTTATTTCGCTTCAATATCCCGGACATCCTTTTCGATGACCCTGTGTATTTTTAACTTGAAACTTTCAAATATCTCGAAAAATAGGTAGTTCACTTTGAAATCTTAAATAGGAACCCATATATTTTATTACAGATTCGAATTCTACTAGAAAAAGTACTTAGGATTTGTCTGAAACACTTTTTTCAATTCATGATAGATGGCACTGTAATCCATGAAATTAATTTTTGTCAATTTCTCGTACTGAGAACCTATGCATAGAATTTTGCAATACGTGTGCAATAAAAAATACGTTTTCCACCAGCAATTTACATTTCTACAGGTGACATTTTCCCAGTTCTTCAAAATTTGTAAAATGAATAAAGTTTTTCTAAGACTAATTTTGATTATTTACAAAGAAAACGTATTTTTTATTGCACATGTATTGCAGAATCGCATGCATAGGTTCTCAGTGAGAGAAATTGAATTTCATCGATTACAGCGCGATCTATCATGAATTGAAAAAATGTTTTAAACAAATCCTACGTACTTTTTCCAATAGAATTCGAATCTGTAATAAAATATACAGGTTCTTATTTAAGATTTCAAAGTACCTACATCGAAGGAGAGAGAGGAGCTAATTTTAGCACTAATGTATTTATTTCCTCCAGTGAATTGTTAAATTTTAGATCTAGACATTTTTTCGTGAACTGCATATTTTTAGATATTTGAAAGTTTCAAGTTAAAAAATACACCTGGTATATCCATATGTACAGGGTGTTCTTGGTGTTCAAAATATTGTCCTAAAACTCCCTCTCATAAGCGAGAAAAATGACAAAGATATTTAAAAAATATTTGTAACGCCACTGTGCGATCGACTATATCATACAACGATAGTTAAAGGTGAGCGACGATAACAAAAGCTTTAGTAGTTTTCTTATTGTCTGTCAGCTTTAAATTCCGTCTACGATTCAGTCAGTTCTCGATCTATACGTGTGTGCTAAGCTTTTATAAACAACTACATTGCATTCAATAGCGGTATCTTTATAGACATTGTGTGTCTCTATTTATTACTTCTCGTAACAAAAAAAACATTCACGTAATACATGTACTACACATTTTTTTAAATTTTTAATAATTTACGTCAATGTATCAGCAACTAATTTTGTACGTAAGTATGTTGAGGTTATTGACCTTAGCATCTTTACTCCTTTTTTAGATTTATTTAAGAAAACTGGTCTATTTCTGAGCGATGTCAATTTCTTGTTAATTTTGCTTCACTTCTTGAAAGCATCACAAATGCTAGTTTGATATTTCTAGGTTATCAGATTATCGGTGTAGAAACCAATGTTAAATTAATGCAAAAAATTGAATTATTGAACTAATCCAGAATAGTTTAAATATTCAATATATGAATATTTTCTTTCGCTTAGCTGACTTAGAGGCTGACTTAATTAGAGTCTTGTAGGTCCCACCAAAGATGACAAGAGAAGATTATCTTTCTCATCAAACTCTAAGTCTCTGTCATTTATTCTCAGAATTTCAGCTTAGATAACTGCTGGGCAGGGTATGAATAGTGAATTCATCCTCGCTTCTCTGTTTTTTCTGCAGTGGCATTTCCGAGAGAAAAGATATTATACCATCAGGTATGTTTGAAGCGTTTTCCAAATTTTTTAACTAATCCAATATCTAATGAAGTCACAATAGTTTACAATAACTGCAAGAAAAAAATAAAAACAAATATATATTTCAGACAAATATGACAACACTATTAGAAGAACGCGAAATATGATATTAGTTAAGCTGAATATTGGGGTTATAGTTGTTACTATTTTCTATAGTTTCATACAATATCTTGAAATCTAGTGCAAATATACTTACCTCCAATTATCTCTGACAGCCATTCCATGAAACTAATGCTTTACTAGTTGGCACCTTATTTTACTAACTCGTAAACGAAATTTCACGAACTTTTACATAAATCTATCAAAACGATCTTTAAAAAGTTTTATATACGCAAGTACCCTTGATTCACGACCTCTACTTATGTGTGTGCAAATATTTAAACGACGGCAGTTCTTCGTCTCTCGGTTTACTGTTGGTTTTAAAATTACCAGATTACAGTGCAACGCCCACTCCAAAACTAATGTTTACAATATTGTGCACACAGCCTCAAGATATGTAAATGTATATTTTACAAAACGACCTACGTAGCGACATCTCTGTTTAAAAAGCCGAACAAATAAATTGACAGGTTTATAGATGGATCCTTTTAAAAGGACAATAGTATAATCTGGGTTAATATTCATGTGTAGAGATTTTAGTATCATAAATTTACAAATATTACCAAACGATATTCACTAATTTTTTTAAATTCTCTTCATTATCTTCAATAGATTTGGTTTCATATAAATGAATATCTAGCGTTACTCATTTCTTCCAATGTAAACAAAAAAGATGAGCTCATTTTGCAAATAACGTAAATAAATTCTGAAACAATAAGGTTCTTTTAAAGTGGACAAACATTTTTATTAACGACGGTCTACAAAACATAATTTTTAATAGGCAGGGCAGCGTACCCGGGCGACTTATGCAACAATAACTACGACCAATGAATTTAAATTTAAATTATTACCAGTACCATTAGAGCCAATTGTATACCGCTATTTTTAGCATAGTTAAGCTAATGATAGGTATACATATACATATGTATAATGCATGTGGTTGCTCTCAATCGTATTTTATAAAGTCTTTCTATTACCTTTATGAGCAGTTAAATTAACATTAACATTAATAATCACAGGACAGGATGGACATTCTAATTTATATTTATTTGTTTAATCTACAAGAATATTTAAATATAATTAGGGTTAAGTACGGTTCATTGTATGTATGTATACAAATGTAATTGTTTGGGACGATATAAAATAAAATATCTTCATTTTAAGTCAAACCAGAAATTTCAGTTTCATTTTATAAGAATCTAACAACAGAAACAGGTTTTGAATAAGTGAAAAAATTTTTATTTAATAAATATACGAGGGAATCCGATATTGAAGGTGCAGGTGGTTGATATACAACCCGCACAAGCGCAATATTCGTACCATATACAGGCTGTTTGACAAGAAACACCTCATCCCGTAACTCCTTTATTTAATATAATATAAAGCGGAGATGGTTTTATCGAGTCTACAAAGTGGCCATGATCCCAATTTTTTCCAACGTTGTCTTAAATATTAAGAATTTTTTAAATTAATATACGATGTAACAGATAGCATATCAATGATTTTATAGTACGGTGACCCCTGTGCTCAAGGGTTTGGCGTCTAATCTGTAAGAATTAAAACCAAATTAGCAGAAAGTCTTTTTTTGAGACTGCGGTTAAGTAAAAACTTAAAAAAGGTACAATACCCCTTACCGCAATTAATAATAGTATCCTAAATACGTATTTAGACAACTAAGTTGCCAACCTCAATAGATAAAATTAGTAGTAGGGACACAGTAAATCTAACACAAAGAATTGCGAAAAACTTGACAAGGCATCCATGTATATACTATTAAAAAAAAATTTAAAATTAGGTCAACTTACACCTCTTCAGAAATGGCACACATGTGTTTGTTCTCATACCCTACGTTTTCTACCTCTTTTCTAAGAATCTGATAGACAAGTGGCTGGGACAGGTCCGCTGTTCGCCTTCAGAGAGTTTTTTTCGTTTTTAACTATATAATATATATACAGTGTGGTCATAAAGTTTGGAACCAAGCTTATAACCGCATTATTTTACATTTTTAGGAAAAACGCTCGGACAGGTAAATTTTCTTTTTTAAACCGCCATCTTTTGACATACAATTTTTTTTTATGACGTCATTGGTTTTCGAGTGATGACGTTATCAACACTTTCTTTAAATGGCAACCATATTATTTTTTTCTCGTTTTTGGTAGATCTTTATATCCACCAAATAGTGATATAAAACAATTGGTATGTTGCATCACAATTTTTTTGAAAAAAATGATATAAATTTAGAAAAAAATACGAAAATTTTATTTTTGTACAAAATTAAAATTAAATTTAAAAAATACATCTGAACTTAAATTTATTGTAACAGTTAACGTAAATTTTCAAAATGGACCCCACCAACCAACTGACACTGTCCCAGCCGTGTGTAAACACTTCGTAGACTCGCCTCAATTATGTCTGGGGATATTTGTGTAAGTTCTACGCGAATTCGTTCTTTTAAATCTTCTAAATTGTTCGGTTTGTTAAAATACACTTTCGATTTCAAATAACCCCACAAAAAAAGTCTAACGGAGTCAGGTCAGGAGAACGAGGTGGCCATTCTATGGCGCCTCTCCGTCCAATCCATTTATTGGGAAATATTTCGTCAAGATAGTGGCGAACCTCTACACCATAATGGGGAGGCGCCCCATCTTGTTGAAACCAAATATTTGGATGGGCTACATCACCATCCTCGTGATTTGGGAAAATAACAGCGAGCGCTGGAACCAGTTCAAATCTTAAAAATTCTAAATATTGCAGTCAAATTTCCTTCAAAAAAATATGGTCCTAAAATGCGTCGTCCAATCATTCCAACCCATACGTTAACTTTTCCTCTGCGCTGACTATGACACGCTTGAGTCCAATGCGGATTGTTGTGAACAGATCCATTTAGGCAGAACGTAGCTTCATCTGAGAAGACGATGTTTTCCAAGAAATTTGGATTTTGGTCACAACGTAACATTACGTCTTCACAGAACTACAGTCGACGATCTTCGTCATCCTCATGTAATTCCTGTACAAGTTGAACTTTGTAAGGACGATAGTGTTCTTTTTTAAATAAGTTGACGACAAATGAGCGAGCCACCTGATTCGCTAACGCAAGTTGTCGGGTGGAAACATGATGCCTTTCTTCTGCTTCTAGAAGCACATTTAATTTCACATCTTCTCCTACTTGAGGTCTACCTTGCCGTGGTCGATCTTTTACGGATCCAGTTTCGGTAAACTTTCCAACTAGTTTTGTCACCGTAGACCTGGTAATTGGAGGTCTATCAGGGTGTTCATGGTTAAACAATTCGCATGCTTCTGCATGCGTTTTTTGTCTGTCCCCATACCCAGCCATAATTAAAATTTAGATTCTTTCTCGCTCAGATAAATGTGCCATTTTTTATATTAGCGAAAATAAACAATTTTTACGCAATATCTCAAAAATTTAACGTCAAAAATAGAAGTAAATAATTCAACAATGTTGTCGCCATAGAAGCAATTTCAAACTAAAATTTTTGTACATAAAATGTATAAAAAGAAGCAAGAATGTCATAAAGAAATATCTTGCAAAAAAGTGCGTGTTTTTGTTTTTGTAAATTTTTTGCATAGTAACATGAGTACATGTGCTTTTGACGATCCGGTTTCTTCAAGAAGAATATTTAAGTCCTCACAAAAGACAGAAGTGTGAAAAAAACTTACTTACATATTTCAGTAAATTTTGTAAGCTTAATTAGTTTTTGAAATCTTCAATTTTTGGGCGATAATTTTAATTAAGAAATGGTCTGTCACATCATGTCAATTTTTTAAATAAATTAAACTTCTTTGGCCCTTTTTTGTGAATCTATTTAATGTTAAATAAGATTTTTTAATAAGTAATTGGCCGATTGGGAAGACAAATTTCTTTTGACCTGGAGCGGATAACGCAGATTACTATTTATCGCAAAGCATTTACACTCGGCTGGGACAGTGTCAGTTGGTTGGTGGGGTCCATTTTGAAAATTTACGTTAACTGTTACAATAAATTTAAGTTCAGATGTATTTTTTTTAATTTAATTTTAATTTTGTACAAAAATAAAATTTTCGTATTTTTTTCTAAATTTATATCATTTTTTCAAAAAAATTGTGATGCAACATACCAATTGTTTTATATCACTATTTGGTGGGTATAAAAATCTACCAAAAACGAGAAAAAAATAATATGGTTGCCATTTAAAGATAGTGTTGATAACGTCATCACTCGAAAACCAATGACGTCATAGAAAAAAGTTGTATGTCAAAAGATGGCGTTTTAAAAAAGAAAATTTATCTGTCCGAGCGTTTTTCCTAAAAATGTAAAATAATGCGGTTATAAGCTTGGTTCCAAACTTTATGACCACACTATATAGTAAATTCAATCAGTTGGCGATTTAAGGTCTGGCTTTACTTTAAAGTATATATATTTAAAACAACCCTACATGTTTCGGCAATGATGCCTTTATCAAGGATATAAAATATAAATGACAGTATACAAATGTCATATAATTGAGTTGCTATGGATAAAATTATTCAAAGATACATTCCAATTGAATAATAATAAATCATGCCTTAGTATCCCAAAAACAGATAGACAACAAAAACAGGGAAAAGCAAGACATGAGTTATTATTATGTATGCGCCCGTGGAGCGTCTTAAGATGCAAAGTTGTCGGCATTCGCCTTAAACGAGAAGGAAAACCACGAAAACCTACTCGGACAACCAGACAGGAATCAAAACACGGAACAGTCGGCATGATAAGCAAATGTATATGATATTTAAATGTAATTGATATATAAATAACTTAAGATATATAATTATATAACAAAAAAAAAATATATTATGATGGTAAATTGCAGATCGTTAGACAATTAAGTTATAGTATATACTGCTTAAATTTTTTATATAATTTCTGTTGTTAATTTAATTTTTTTCCTGTTTAATACTAATCATTTCCTTAATTTCTCTTTTGATTGTGTGTTGTGAATAAATTAAATATCTCTTAAATTTCGCGTAATTGAAGTTAAAACTGAAATTGACAATGAAAAATAGAAAAATCAAAATTTAAAAAAATATAAATTAATTTGAAATAAGCAAAGTTGTTTATGATATTCATTTATTGACATGTCGATATTATTTTCACAATATGCGTCCATCTATTTATATTGTAAGAGGTTGTTTGAATAATTCCTGCTTTGTCAGTTTCAGAGGAAAGAATACAACCCCTTGATTGAACTACAACAATATATATATATATATATATATATATATATATATATATATATGTCCAGCTCCCTCGAATTGTTTATATTTTTGATAAATTTTAAACAATATACGGCGATATTATGATCAGCTTCTAATACATGACAGGCAACACTAGATTTTTCTGAATTTAATATGCGAAATATGTTCTTTATTACGGGTTATTATTGAACGTTTCATTTCAGCAATATATTTCAAATTACGATAGCGGCAATTAATTTCATATATACCCGATTTCTGATTCAAATCTACTTTATCTTTGATATTACCAAGGAGACCTTCAATTGTGTTTTCGGACCAAAAAGCAACTTTCTTTAAAAACTAAGTTCTTCGTAATTTGATGATATGGAAAACATATATACTTTTTGTCATGATTATGTAGAGGTAACAGTGGAATTGCGGATTGTCTTCTTTAAATTAGTCTTTCTAATTAAGTTATTAATTATTTCAGTGTCAAAACCATTGTATCTTGCGATGTTTTTAATGAAAACTAGTTCTTTTTCATTTTTCTCTTTGTTAGCGGAAAGTTTAGCAACCGATCGACTGGAAGGATCCGTCTTTTGCTAGCAACTATGATTTAAATCCGCGGTGATAAATCTATTGAAACTGCTTTGTTTCCGGAATATATCGATTCCTATTTTATGTTTATTTATAATTATGCACTAATGTATCTAAGAATGGTATCCTATCATTGTTTTCCTTTTCCAACTTGAATTTAATGGTCGCGTTGGAATGGTCAAATTTAGTTTATTCTACGAACATGTCCAATTCACACACATGTCAAATTTGAACCAAATTACAGTGCACTCTCTCCTTACGGACACCTCTCTTAAGCGGACACCTCCCATAAACGGACACTTTTTGCAGTACCAAAAGATTACTTATGGTTTTTTAAAATTTTTCTCTCATGAGCGGACAACCCTCCCATAACCGGACGCGGACACTTTTTTCCCACACCAAAGTGATTTTAGTTCCCCATAACCGAACAGCTTACAACACTGTAACACTGTTTTTCCGTTTATTCTTCTTCATATTCGTACAGATGTTGCTTATTGAATAATACGTGTATGCACAAAGGCGAATTCCCTAAATACGCACAGCATGTTGTTTTGAATGTAGTACGTAAATACATATTACATTTATAGATTCTTATTGTATACATACTTGAATCGCTATGCCTAAAGCAGTGTTGACTATTAGAGACAAAGTTAATGTCACTGAAATTCAAAAAATGAGAGACTTAGTGTACGCGAGTTAGAAAAGAAATGTAAGATCAGTAAAACTCAAGCTGCTTGTATCATCAAAAACAGAGACCAAATTTTAAGATTGTGGGACACTGATGTCAATCCGGATAGAAAAAGGAGTATGCTGAACGTCAAAGGCGTTAACATTGATAAATTGTGCTACGAATGGTTTGTGAAGGCTCGAAATAAATGTATTCCTCTCTCGGGCACACTTATCAGGAGCAAGGCTAAAGAAATTGTAGATAAATTGAATTACGCAGATTTTAGTGCATCATCTGGCTGGCTGGAAAGGTTAAAAAAACGGCATAGCATAACCTTCCGTGCCATTTCTGGAGAAGCCGCTAGTGTAAACCAAGATGATGTCAAAAGTTTTACTGAAAAAGTGCCATCTTTGATTCAAGGATATGATTCACGAGATATTTATAATGCGGATGAGACTGGATTGTTTTTTCGGGCATTACCCGAAAAAACATTTGCATTAAAAGGTGAAAAATGCACTGGTGGAAAAATGGCTAAGGATAGGCTAACGATTTTGCACTGCGTCAATATGGCTGGAGAAAAGGAACCCCTTTTTGTTATTGGAAAAGCTGCAAAACCTCGGGCGTTTCGCAATATTAATTTGAACAATTTACCAGTTACGTGACGATCAAACAAAAAGGCTTGGATGACGTCTGATTTGATGACTGATTTTCTAGCGCAGTTCGATAGAAAAATGCAACTTCAAGAACGGAGCGTCCTGCTATTTTTAGACAATGCGGCCTCTCATCCTCGCGATCTTAAATTGAAAAATGTTAAAGTTATTTTTCTTCCAGCAAACACAACAGCATTTTGTCAGCCCCTGGATCAAGGCGTTATAAAAAACTTTAAGTTCTTGTACAAATCGTTATTTTTAAAAAATATTTTGCTGCAGATGGAAGAAGCAAATTCTGCTTTGGATTTATTAAAATCAATAAATTTGTTAGATGTCGTTTATTTCATACACAAAGCGTGGGAGCAAGTGGGTCCCCAGACAATAAAACATTGTTTCAGGAAAGCTGGTTTTGAGAAAACAGATATCCTAAATGACGATAGCGGTTGGACCGCAGAAGATGAGCTTCCACTATCAGCACTTGCTCAGTTCTCCAACATTATTAATCAAGTTCAGAGCCAAATCCAAATTGACGTCGAAGACTATATTAATTTAGATAATGAAGTCTTCATTAATGATGAAGATGTGGAAAACATTAATACTGAAATGTTAATTGCATCCCAAGAAACGCTCGCCAACTCGTCTGAAGATGAGCTAGAAAGTCAAATTGAAGACAAGTTAATTTCCTATAAAGAGGCTTATTTAATTATAAGAAAACTAAAGGCTTTTTCTTTGTATCACAGCGACCTTAAAGGTGTTCAATTGCTTACTGATCTTCAAATACATCTCCAAGATAATGAAATTAAAGGAAAAACGCGCCAAGCTAAAATTTCTGACTTTTTAAAATCTATTTGAAGACCTTGCATAACAAATTTTGTTTTTTTTTACTTCTCGCAAAAATGTTAATGAAAATTCTGTTTCCTTTATCTAATATTTATATGTTCGTGTTTTGGAAATAAAATTGTTTAAAGATAAATATATTACAAATTATTATTTACTCTTTTTGTACTTTTCTCATAAGCGGACACTTCTCATAAGCGGACAAATTTTTCAGTCCCATGGCTGTCCCCTTAAGAGAGAGTACACTGTACTAATAAGTGTACGAATGACAGTAATACATAGATAATGACAGTTAAACTTAATTATTTACTGTGAAAGTGTCATGTAATGTCGAAAATTGACGAAAATCTCGAACAAAATAACAAAACATAGGGTGGGCGGTTAATTCTGCCGCTGATGTACTTTCTTGTTTTTCTCTCATTTTGTTTAGTAACTTTTGAAAAAAAAAACATTCAATTAATTTAAGTCCCTTAATTCATTGTTCTCTAGCTTCGTATTTAATATCTCATGTTGTTGCTTATTATTTCGTTAAAAGATGGATAAATTTTTATCATACATTTAACTCTACTGAAAAGTCATAATAACCCAGATGAACAGTACATATTATATAAACGGAGCAATTATTTTTAATGTCTATACAAATACAGTTGATCAGATAAAAGAATAATCTATTATATTTTTCACCCGCCACGTCAAATTATTTGCTTTACTGTTATCTCTCGGTAAAAAATATCAAGTAAAATATGACAGAAACCCGTGACAGCTTGTATATAAATATAAACCAATTTTACATATAACTGATGTTCAAGATAATACTTAATAATCTATCTACACATCACGTTTACCCGCGTATGATAACGTAGGCATATTAGAAGGATCAAATCATATTTTAATGCTTAATTTATCTGTATCATTAATAAAATTGTAACAGAAGTTATTTCCATAACGTAATAAAATAAAATTTAATAAAGATATTCGACAAGAACCGAGAATCTGAAAAAAAGGTATTAAACCCTTTACCACATTAATATTGTATCTTATATACTTATTTCGATAACTAAGTTGTCATCTTCAGTAGGGAGTAATAAAGGTGTTTATCGTAGGGTACAGTAAAGCTAACACATAAAAATCGCGAAATACTTTACTAGGCGTCTACATATACACAGTGTATGCCACAGTCTCCAATGAAAGACTTTTAACATACGATGATGGTACAATAACTTCTTAGAAAATCCAGGAGATGGCGCTTATAATATGGCAAAAATTTGCATTTAGTTAGCGTGATTTGTTATTAGAACTGCTGTCAAAATTTCAGCTAACTCCATCGCGTGGATTCATTTTTATACTCGATTGAAGCAACAAACTTTGGTTCATTTAGCAAACTGAAAAAACATGAGTTTCGTGCGGTGATTAAACACTTTTATTTAAAAGGTTTAATACCGAAAGAGATCAAAGCCGAGTTGGATGACGTTCATGGCACATCTGCTCCTGTGTTTGCGACTGTTCATAATTGGGTAAATGAGATGAACATCGTTCGGGACGTCCACTGGAAATGACTTCCACCAAAATGATTGACAAAATCCACGATATGATCTTAGGCGATCGAAATCAGAGTGCGCAAAATAGTTGAGGTCACAGGCATATCACAAGGTAAAGTGTTTTCAATTTTACACGTAAAATTGGGTTGAAAAAATATTAGCAAGATGGGTGCCACATTTGCTCTCATTGAAGAAATAATCGCAGCCGTGTGATCGAATTGACACTTTTCCGTCGCAATCCTGACGAGTTTCTACGTCTCTACATAACTATGGACGAAACATGGATACACTACTATACTCCAGAAACAAAGCAACAGTCGAAAGAGTGGGTCATCTACCTTAATTAATTGCAAAATGGACATACGATAAATGGAGAGTATTATGCAACGTTTTTGCACCGTTTGAGCGTAGAAATCAAGGAGAAACGTCCTCATCTGACAAAGAAAAAAATACTCTTCCATCAAGACAATACACGCGCAGTTTCGATGGCGAAACACTTTATTTTAACCCTAGAATGGTATCGTTATTTTCTAGTACATGACTAGTACAGTGGTGTCGCATATGACACATCATTATATCTTTAACTTTTATATAGTTATCGTTCAAAATAAAAACAAAAGTATAATTTTACATTAATTTTATTATAAAAAATAAAATGGTACAAAAATATAAAACAGTTATTCTCACAAAAATACTAATTACAGTTCTTCACTGCAGGGAGGACAAATAGGCCTTCTGTGTTCAGCACAAATGTGTTCACCGCATCTCACATAGTTCTCGACCTTTTCTGTTAGCATTTCTAGGGCAAATATGACAACGTTTCTGACCGACAGGTTGATTTCTTTTTTCCAAACTAGGATTCTTTTCTTCCACACCTAAAATATCCTGAATTAGTAGACGTAAATATCTGGATATTGTTGGCACATTCAGTCTGCTTTCCAATTGTGGTTTGATCAATTGCATGCCTAAGTTTTGAAGAAATTGTCTTCTTGGGATGTATTTATAAGCACTATTTTGTTTTTGTTTGTTGGCGTTATAGATGACATAAGCATTGATTCCAATTCCATCTATCATTCCATAAAATACACGTAAAGGCCATCGACGGGTTTTTCGTGACACAGTTTTTGAGTGACACAATTGATTATATGTATCTACACCACCTTTAGTCGAATTATAAAATAGAATGATTTCGGGTTTTTTAGTTTCGTCTTCAATTTCGCCATAAGTGTGAAAAGTTGACAACAACCAAACTATTTTATTCTTTTTAGGTGAAAGCGAAACCATAGTTTTATTTTCGTCGTAAGCAAAATCAGGGCTGGGAACAGTAGCTTTTTTCTTCAAGAAAGTTGGCGGAATATCTGCTTTATTTTTACGTAACGTTCCTACCATGGTTAGTTTCTTTTCCAATAATTTATTTGCCAAATCCGAGGACGAGAACCAGTTATCCATTGTAACATTCCGGTTTGATCCATATATGCCTTCACACAGTTTCAGGACATATTGAGTAGGTAAAGTTTCAGAACTAGTTCTTCTTTCTTTTCCAATATATGGAATAGCAGAAAGCATGTAAAATGTTTTAGAGTCGCACATCATCACAATTTTTATGCCATATTTATCCGGCTTATTTGGAATATAGATTTTGAATGGACATCTTCCTCTAAAACCAAGAAGTTGTTCGTCTATAGTTACATATGCGCCAGGTGTATAATTTTCTTAACACTTTTCAATAAATTTATCCCACAGAAATCTGATAGGTGCAAATTTATCATCCTTACGCTCTTGTCTGGTATTTTTGTCATCAAAGCGGAGACAATTAAGTAAAAACTCAAAACGTTTTCGTGACATGGTTGCTCTGAAAATTGGTAATCCATATTGTCTGGACCATAAATCAGAAGTACTTAGAGAACTTGTTTTTAGAACCCCACTCATATACAACAGCCCGAATAAGGCCAATATTTCTTGTCTATTAGTACACCCTATAAAGCTTTGATTATTAGCATATTTGGAGGATTGTCTTGTTATTTCTTGGTTTGTGTGTTGAATAATACAATTAATCATTTCGTCGGTGAAAAATAACTTCCATGCTTCAATCTCATCTGCAGCTTTTAATGCGTTTGACTTTGGCCCTGGTAATCGAAGCACAATGTTCTTTTGCACTGTACGGCTATTTTTTGAAAAAAATGGTGATTTATACCATTTGTAACCATTTTTTCCATAATTTACATTTCGACGTGTAACAGATTCTTCTTCGGACTCTTCTCCCTCACTGCTAGACTCGACAGAAAAAGTATCTGAATGCTCACTGTCTAAAAGTTCCTCATCTTCAGATACACTGTCGTTGCTCACTATTTCTGGAACAATATTGTCCAAATCTGTTTCACCTCTGTCGTAAGAACGTATAATATCCTCTAACTCTGCTTGAGTCAATGCTTTACTAGTGGAAGCCATATTTTGTAAATTAAAAAAATAATATCAAGAATGGTATTCTGGAGTCGTATGTGACACAACCAATTGCTATCGATACGTAAAACAGAACAGAGCACTTACAACTACCGCATTCAAAGCTGTACTGACACGTCGAGAGGTACGTAGGTGGTCGCTAACTTCTCTCTTCAATTATGCGTTTGGGAAAGAGATAAAGTGTAGCTGTGTCATAGGCGACACCAACGTACCATTCTAGGGTTAAGATCAGTGTATACGTGGACGCCGTGTAAAGTTATTACGTTATTATATGTGTTAGCTTTACTGTGCCTCAGGTGCGACACTTTGATTAGTGGTTATACCTACTAATGATGACAACTTAGTTTTCGAAATACGTACTTAGGATACGATTACTAATTGTGGTAAGAGGTTATATACCCTTTTTGAGTTTTTACTTGTCCACAGTCTCCAAAGAAATACTTTTCTGATTAATTATTTTAGTTAACATCAAATTGCATCTAAATTAATATTAAACATAAGCAAAGAAGCTGTTTTACCTGAAATTAGTTCCAACAATTTTAAAACGATATCATCACTTTCGACAATTGATATATCATTAACTAATGGATAGAAAAATTTATTTAATGGTTTTTTACGACGTAAAAATTTTACTTCAAATTCAGTTGGTTTTGCAAATATTACCCTGGCTATATAGTAGATTACTTTAACTTTGTTACAAAATTTTACTAATAAAAAATTTTCATTTATTATATCATCGTCGCGCAATAAAACCGCAGCTGTTTCTCCTTCGCTATCGTCCGATACGTCATCTGATGCCAAAACGACTGTATGATTTCAATCAGAACTGCTCTAGCTAATTTTTCGTTTACGCGGGGTTTAGTTTTCTCGTTATGTTCTGGAAAAACTTGCTTAATCACTTTCTGTATTTTCTTCTCTTCTTTGCCTTTTTTTGTGAATCCCTCTTTCATACTCCAGTTGTTCTAACCGATCCTTCTCCGGAGTATCGATGTAAATCCGGGATTTTCTTTTTTTATTGTCAGCGTTTTTCTTTTTCTTAATATAAGGTCTTGGAAAAGGTCGTACTAAGTCTGGTGTGAGAAAAAATTTACCACATTGTTTGACTGATCTTCAAATTACCTTGGTTAATTATTCAGCTGAATATTTGTCGGGTAGTTTTTTTTGTTCTGGAAAGTAATGTTCGATGTTTGACGCCGAAACATCTCGAAGCTTCTCTCTCTCGAGACACTTTTTTCGATAAAATCTCCTGAATTTCCTTTTTCATATTGGCTTCACTTACATTTGCTCTGTTTGTCATTTTTTTATGTGTTCATACCATCTGAAATACACCATTGCTTCAATAATATTATAGCTTTTTTCACGGTTTAGGATGGGGCAGATTCGACCATTGGCTAAAAGTGCCCATTGTTTAGGTGGCCGAATCTGTCCAATAGCACATTTTTATAAATATTCGTATGCCTTGTCAACATTAGTGCTTTTCAAATTATGTCAATCTGGCATACAACTTTCAAATGATAACAGAAAGACGCAATAAACAAATGAGTTAAGTAATGCTTTAAACTTTGTTGGCATTGCAAAAAGTAATTCGTGAAAAAATTTACCTTGCAGTGCACTATTTTACTCTTAATTTTTTAATTTACTTTCGACAACTCCTAGGCTCATAATAGTCAGAATATTTTACTGACAGTTATAGCACCTTATAAGTAATACAATAAATTTTTAACAAGCGCTAAATTCAGATGCGATGCCAACTGGTTGAAAGTGGGCCCTGGTCGAATGTGCCCCCTTTCCCCTAATGGATAGGTTCTTTAAAAAGGACTTCAATTTAATGGACGTCTATGACCAAACTAAAATAAGAGGCTAAAATTTAATAATGGTTTATTTACAGGCATCTACAACGCATACAATAGTTATTTACGAACCAAGTGCGTGAAATCATATTTCGCGAATGAGTGACCAGTTTAAAGCGCGAGCCGTATGCGAGCTCTTTATGGACACGAATTCGCGAAATGTTTCACGCACGAAGTTTGTACAATATTTTTTGTACGAGAACTATAATTATAATACATATTGTTAAATACGTTATCGTTTATGACACACTACTAATCTCTTGATATTAATTTAAAAAAATTGAGTTGGCAGTATTGATTATTTGAAATGACATTTAATTTAAAATTATCAAATTCAAAAAATTCCATACAAAATAAAAACCTCACCAACAACATGAATTCTGATAATGAAATGCAATGTACACCGCCTGAAATTCGCGAAGCTGCCAATATTGCAGTGGGAATTTATTACCCATAAAATCAAAAAACATATACAAAAGCACTTATACTAAATTCGTAACTTGGGCTAGATCTAAAAATATACAAAAATACTCCGAAAATTGTTTATTAGTTTATTTTCAAAATTTACAATCAAATAAATCATTATGGTCCACTTATTCTATGTTAAAATCATGCTTAATAATATATGATAATACGGATATATCTAAATATGCAAAACTCATAGCGTATTTAAAACAGATAACGAAGCAACATCAGCCTAAAAAATCAGCAGTATTAACCGAAGAACAAATTACTAAATTTATTGTTGAAGCACCAAATTCTTTGTTCCTACTAATGAAGGTAAAGTCATTTCCATATATTTAAATTCCATACAACACTATATGTATTTATAGGCTGTATTAATATTGGGTATTTCTGGAGCGTGTCGACGTGAAGAACTTTGCAAAATGTCATTGCGAGACATAGAATTTAAATCGAATTTAATTATCGTAACAATTCCAGAAACTAGAACAGGTAATAGCCGTACATTTGCAATCATTAAGCCTGAATGGATTGCATTAATTCGGCAATATGCAAATTTAAGACCGGACAGCCAGCAGCGATTCTTTTTAACATATCGCAATGGCAAGTGTGTTTGTTCACCTGTTGGTCTTAATACAATTGGCAAAATTCCAATGCGAATAGCTGAGTACCTTCAGCTTGATAGCGCAAGTAACTTCACAGGTCACTGTTTTCGAAGGAGTTCAGCGACATTGTTGGCAAACCAAGGAGGTGACTTGCTTTCAATTAAAAGGCATGGTGGATGGAAATCATCTACGGTTGCAGATGGATATATCGAAAATTCTCTGCACAGTAGAATTCAATTAGCTAAAACAATGACGCCGTTAGAGATATCGACTCCGCCTGCAACTTGTTCGACATCTGAAATACAAGATATATGTAATAATACAATCAACGTTACTCTACCTTCGCAATCCAGATGAATTCAAACAAACCAGTTAATCCCTGGGGTATCAATCTCTGGTTGTCAAAATTGCCCAATCAAGATTTTTAATAATTGTTCCGTTTCAATTTCTGAAAAGAATGAATAATGGTAATTTATATAATATTTGTTGCTGTTCTGACATTGAATTACATACCTTCCAAATATAACAATTTCTATTTCATTTCTTTTTATTTTCATAGAAAAACAACGAACTGGGTAGCATATTATTAAGGTTAGGGATTTATGATTTTAAAATGTCACTAAATTAATCAAGTTCCAGGAAGTACCAACTTTACTTTTACGCACTCGTGTTTAAAGTGACTTTTTACGCACGCAATTCGAATCGTGAAATGACAGGTTTTGATAAGCGAGTACAAAAAAATATTTTATCCAGAAACTTATCTATAGAATAAAGAGAATAAAAACATTCTTTGGAATGTAGTCCAGCATTACACCTGTTACACTTTTTTTTATACAAAACTTACATTTTGTTTGTTTTATATATCATAAGGTGATCCATATGATCAAAGCGAGAAGTTTGATGAAATGAGAACTCCTAAAATGCACCACATTTCCGATTCAGATGTATCTCTCACGCGATTATGCTGAGACGGATGCAAGTTACTAAAACTACACACATCGGCAATAAGAGACTTTTGTTAAAGAATAAACAAAAAAGTTCTACGGAATTAATATTATTTTCAGATGGATATGGTGTATTCCAGATTGCAGTTGGTTCGGGTAAGACTTGTCCTAAAACCCAATTGCACGCTTTCAAATTTTTAAGTTGAACAAAGTGCGACAGATGTAAATTATCCTGTTCATCTTATGACTCTTCTGTATCTTCTTGAGGAAACGGCTCTTCGAAATTTATCTCTGCTTGAACCATTAGTTGACTTCCTGGAAGGTTGTCCACGCATACGCCATCATCCTCGCCGAAATCTTCATCTGTAATTGCCTCATTGGCATTGTGCATGTAATTTTAATGGGCGGCGATCTCTGTAAAAGAATATATGGTAGCTGGTAACAATGCTAAAGTCCTTTTAAAGGTGCCGCCATATTGGCATAAACTGATACTACACGAACGGTGTTTCTCGAATCACACATAAATACTGAAGTATTAATGAGAAAACATCATGAAATTTTTCAAATCCGCGCGAATTTATAAACTATTTAATTATACTTACCTCCAGTTCACCACGATTCAGTTTCTTCAAATCACAGAATGGGTATTGTAGCACAATTTCTCAAAACGCTTGTAGAATCAACAACAAACGAATGCAAACAGTTAGAAATGTCATTCGAAGTCATAAACAAATACCGTTATCTATTCTCAAGGGTTTGAAACTTTGCAATTATTAAAATTAATAGGTATCTACAAGATGGCTTTTAAAAGGCCATTAGCTTTACATGGGTTAAAGAGGGAAATGCTTTGCGAATCAGGAAAAATTGCGACCTTATTGTGGGCTACTTTGAGAAGCAGCAGTACTGCGAAGGAATGTTCGAACTATTGTTGTCCTGAGATAAATGTTTCAACGTTTTCGGAGTTTATATCGAGAAATAAACGAAACTATGTAGTTTTTTGTGGAATGTATTAAATATTTTCTTTAATTATAAATGTTATTGTAATTTTGACTTGAAATATCGAACATCTCCGTATTATTAATAGGAAAATAAGTAATTAACATTATTGGAGCTTTTATATGGAATAATAAGACAACTTTGGAGAAAAACGATAACAAAATAATTAACTCATAAGCATTCGCGATCTACAAGAGATGCAATCATACAAGATCGTGTCCAACACAGCAACACATATGAAATAGAAGGCGTTATTATTATGTAGTATACCCATTGTACATGCAAGTCTGTGTGTCACGTATGTATTGGATGTATATGCGTATTGTGAACTTCAGTAACAAACAGCTGCTGTAAGCATCAAGCAGCACTCGAGGTCGTTGCTCTTACATCTCTAATTCATCCTCTCAACTACACAACATACATACAGATCTTGCTCGCTCGCTTTGCCGTGTTTGCCAAGATTTTTTTCCGTGTGTCCTTTTTATCAGCGTTAGTGCTGCTGCATATGTTGATATCGACAGGCCAAACAAGATAAACAAACAACGAAGACTATTATATGGTGTATTTGCCTCTTTTTTTACTTCGTCATTTGATCGTCTTTTTTATCCACAAATCGAGTCCCTAGAGAGAATACACAAAAGATACGGGGCGCATAAACGTACTTTCTTACACACATGAACGCACTTGGTCTCTGTAGAATAAGTGTCCTCTTTGTGTATCTTATCGAGCGCATATAGCATCATGAATTTTTATTGTTTTAAATCGTCCGACCAGCAGCTTATTATTTTATCGTCCGAGTTTATCATATATTGCTTGCTCATTTCTCTGTCTTCATCGGATGTGTTGTTAATATTAGTTTTGATCCGTAACCGATATATAGTGGGTCAATAAAATATTTCTACAATTTAGGAAAAATAAAACAAATTCAATAAATATGGATCTCAATTTATTTTCCTATTTTATATATCAGGTTTATATATAAATTTGTAGCGTTTATAGTTTAAATTATTAAATTTTTTTATTTCCTCTTAAAAATAAAATTCCCGGACTATGTGAAGGAACTACGGCTATATTCGGTTGGATACGGTGGCCAAAATGAAAATAGCCAAATTGTTCACATGTTTATGAATTTATTTCAAAGGCATGCTCCACCAGAGATAAGTCGAGATAGCCAACTCAATACAAAATTTTAGTTCGGCAAGATTGAACTGGTCAACTGTATTTGAAGATGGGACAGAGGGCGCGGATAACGGAAATGCCGGGAAAATTGAATCACGCATCTCCCTTTATTATTTTCGTATTTTTCTATAATGATGTATCTTCAATAGATATTTAGCCTGAGAAGTCAAAATCTATATATATGTATACAAATATATATTTTGACCTCATGGCTAAATATCTATCAAAGATAAGTATTTTTTATTCTACTTATACATTAATAGCAATGACAAAATTTAAAGGTTTTGTTTTTAAAAAACACCAAACATGTCTAAAAATTTATTTATTTAGAAGCATAATAAATTATATACCATACATATTGTGTAATATAATTCATTTGTAAAAATGAAAAACTAATTTTTACACACATAACACAACTCTTAAAATTTATATTTTATATTCTAGTGTAATTAATAATTAGAGAACGGACACGCTTACCACCCAGTGCAGTACTGGCGAAAGGCTGTATTTCTAAAATATTTAATTTTATTTATATAATTGGAAAACGAACGGGTGGTGATCTATAAAATTACGAAATACATATTTATTTGTTGAAAAGTTGTATTTATAAAGTTTTTAATTTTATTTATATAATTGGAAAACAAACGGGTGGTGATCTATAAAATTACGAAATACATATGTATTTGTTGAAAAGTTGTATTTTTAAAGTTTTTAATTTTATTTATATAATTGGAAAACATACGGGTGGTGATCTATCTATCTAAAATTACGAAATACATATTTATTAATTAATTTTATTTATATAATTGGAAAGCAAACGGGTGGTGATCTATAAAATTACGAAATTCATATGTATTTGTTGAAAAGTTGTATTTTTAAAGTTTTTAATTTTATTTCTATAATTGGAACATTTTTATTTGTTAATTTTGTCGTTCAAGTTGAGTAAAGGAGTATTAATATTGAATATTGACTAGCAATAGTTTCTCAAGGTTTTCTTCTGTCAATTTTGTTCTCTTTGAATTAAGTATATCCTTATAAATAGAAAACGTCCTTTCTACATCGCAACTGGTTATAGGTGCATACTGGAAATATTCTTTTATTTCTTCATATTTAGCCGTTAGATTTTGTGGAATTGTCTCCATACATAATTGCTGTAATGTAATTAAATCTGGATTTCTATTAAGAATTGCTTCAAACTTTTGCCGAAGGCCACATCACATCAGGCCGAAGTCACTTGAAATACTTTTCAAACTATTAACAGCCACATCTAATGTGGTTAATCCGTAATTTAATTTGAGATTTCGATATTCAAAATAAGTGATTAGTTTTGGCAATTTTCCAAAGTGTTCGTGAAGAAAGTACAACTGATTTTTTAAATTTGGGATTTGTGTGAGCTCCTTGCACTCACCAATACTTCTAGCATCCTCCTTTAGCAGTGTTACGAAATGTTTTAGACTATCGAAATTCTCAGCATAATAACTAGTAGCTTCCAGCCATGTTCCCCATCTAGTTATTACTGGAGTGGGAGGCAGTGACAGAGATGGAAATTTTTCCCTGAAAAGAGCTACTCTCAATGGTGCTTTTCTGAAAACTTTTTTAAAAGCTGATACAAGTCTATCAACTTCCGGAAAAGTTTCTCTGATATATTCACAGATTCTGTGGAGAGCATGTGCTACACAAGTAATATGCAGCATATTAGGATATGTTTTCTTCAATAGTCTGCCTGTTTTTAACATATACGCAGCACTATCACTGACAAATAAAAATATGTTTTCTTTGTACGTGGCGTCCGAATGAAGCATTTTTTGCATATTCTCCTTAATGGTTTCAGCAACTGTTTCCGCATCAACTCTATTTATAACACTTGTTGCTATTACATATGAGTTATAGGGAATAGTTGGATGTAGTACACCAGCTACAACATTTACCACACAGCGTCCTAACATATCCACCGTTTCGTCGGCGCTTATCCATATGTATTATTTAAAAGATGGCTTCTAATGCGTTCTACTGTTCTCGTATAGCACCTAGAAACATAATATTTGCGTAAAGTTGATTCATCAGGAACATTTCGACCAGCATATTTTTTCAGAAATATTTTTAAAGTGGGATTGCTAAGTTTATTTAATGGAATATTAGCCGCCATAAAAGTTTTACAGAGTTCAGATGTGTTTGCGATCCTAAGTGACGAATTTTTGACGATATTTTACGGATTTTGTAATAAATTTCGGAATCACTGACAATGGACATACAATCAGTATGACCGTCAATCCAACTCGCCATTGTTTTACAATGCCGTTCTCGACATTCTTCCATATCATGTCTGAAAAAGTAACTTAAACAATGCTCTAGATCTAAATAAATGAAAACTAAAAATGTGTGCGTAAGTTATTGAAACTGAACGAAATTCAATGCATACTTACGTCGAAATAATTGGTATAAATAGATTCAATCAAACGATATTAAACAGGATCTATTACAAAAATTACGATGTAATTAACAGTTAAAACTATGAAAACAAGAAACTTACTCACAGCACTTTATTTATCTTACGAAATATAAACTAATAAATAAAATACATTATAAAAACCCCGCTTCTATCTACACGCATGAAAATACTTTAAAAAACACTATATTCTCCGAATACAATAGCTGGCTTGTCCATTGTTATCGCGGCGAGACCAGGTGCCCGAGTAAGTCAAACAAATACTTCATTGAATTACGCCGGGATGTATTGAGCGACGTTATACTCAATTCCAATTGCCGATTGCGTTTTATGGAATTTGCGTCCGTTCTCTATTAATAATATAATGCTAATTTATTATACAAAGCCATATCTGTACAAGAGACTGGTATAAGCCTCTGGTGTATTACCTAAATGTTTACATACAAAATGTTTCCCTGTTTCAGATAAAAGTAACTTAAATCTATAACTGAATATAAATAACTAATTGTAAGTATAGCTTGTACAATAGCTTTTTTTTTAGAGAATTTACTTCAATGTTTTGTAATTCTATTTAAAAAATTTACTTTTTTCAACATTTTATTTATTTTATAATTATTAGTTTTGAAATGTTAAATTTTCATCATAATACATCTATATATTCTATTCCGTTTACTTTTTAAGATAAATATTATTAACAAAATAATTTGAAACATACATGAGTGGGTAAAAACCACACCAATTTGTATAATACAAAAGTATTTTTAATAATATAAAATATTATTAAAAATGGGGTGTGAAGAACACAATACAAGTTATATATTTGTGAATGTATCTCCTCTCCAGAGACGCAGATACGTATTTCACCTTTCTACAGGATCGTCGGTACTAATAATATTTTATATTATTAAAAATACTTTTGTATAAATATTATTAATATAAACATTAGATACATGAGATATACCTCTAAATCTTGAGTTTTTTGCATGAATTCCAGATGTACCTGGTGTAAGTTTAGGAGTTTTTGGTTGTGCTATTACAACATCTGCCATAATTGATGAAAGCTCTGGGGTTTTCGTCAGAATTTCAGATGTATCCAGTGTAAATTTGGAAAGTATGGCCAAAGTATTAACTGTACTAGATGATGACTCTAGAAAAATAAATTTTAATACCTTACAAACACAATGTTCGGTAATAGTAGGTACCTACATTTTCTTCTACATTACTTGGATACAAAGTTGGAATAGCATTCGAACATAATTTTTTGGTTTCTATGTTCATATTACTAGAAGGAGTAAAGTAACGGCAGCAAATTCTATAATTATGTAGACATTTGTTTATTTATGGTATATTATTGATTTAACATCTTACTTTTCTAAATTTGTAGGAAAATAATGCATTTTCTCTACTTCTACTTCAGGACATCTGCAAATTAAGCAAAGATCTTGCGGTATTGGTGGCATCGTTAATGAAAAAATGTTTATTTACAGCGTATATATTTAACATTCTGAACTTACTGCAAATGAGAATTAATGAATATTAAATCTCATTTTTACATGTCAATGTCGCCTTATGTGATGCATTAATAACTACAATCCGACAAACCAAGTTTGTACTAGCATGTATAACACACCTCGTCGCGACTACGATCTTACTGGTTGTTAGGATAATGTATATTTACATTGACATGTAAAAATGAGATTTAATATTCATTAATTCTCATTTGCAGTAAGTTCAGAATGTTACCTATATATACACAAAGTAGAGAAGTGAAAAGCCATATCTGTCTTCGAGATATCGTACATTGATAAGCTTCAATTAGAGCGAAACGCGTCTGTACGTTCCCGTTGATGGAGTTGGCTTTTCAGTAATTTTTAATTATCCTAACAACCAGTAAGATCGTAGTCGCGACGAGGTGTGTTATACATGCTAGTACAAACTTGGTTTGTCGGATTGTAGTTATTAATGCATCACATAAGGCGACATTGACATGTAAAAATGAGATTTAATATTCATTAATTCTCATTTGCAGTAAGTTCAGAATGTTAACTATATATACAAAAAGTAGAGAAGTGAAAAGCCATAACTGTCTTCGAGATACCGTACATTGATAAGCTTCAATTAGAGCGAAACGCGTATGTACGTTCCCGTTGATGGAGTTGGCTTTTCAGTAATTTTTAATTTTCACAGCGTATATATGTAAATACTAAAATTAAAAATAATGTAAGTAAATAAAAAAATAATTGTAAACCAAGTTCATACACAAATTAGTATATAAATTCACTTATTTCTCAACAGAATTCTTACAAAACCACAATAACAAAACAGAAAAAACTTAATTTTGTCACATGTAAACAAAACAGCAACTACAGCGCACGCGCAGTAACAAAATATGTTTGGTAAGTCACGATATACATTAGCGCCATATCAGACATCTTCAAAAAAAGAAATAGGAAGATGGAGTAATTCATGTTTTAAATAAAAGACAAAGACAGACAATTTAATCAAAATACAACCCTTTTTGCTACGTAATTAACCATCTCGACTTATCTCTGGCTCCACTTACATTACAGTCCATATGGATTTGTTTTCCATTTCGTGGACATTCGTACTTACCTGCTGATCGGGTATTTGGCAGGGCCGAAAGATTGATAAGAGCATAAAGAATGATAAAATCCCCAGAAAAATGCTGGAAGCTTTATTCCAAAATTGAAAAAATACGTAAATTAGGGGTACAATTGGCAGTCATTTAAGACTTAAAAAAAAGTTTGCCATGTTTAAAAAAAGGTGCGGGAATCAGCGAAGCAAAGAGAATCTTTATCAGTGAGAAATTAAGGTGTTGGAATGAAAACTGAGCAATTTTATAGAAATGATGATGAATCGAAAAATCTATTGAAAAGAAAAGGAAAGAAAATTGAAAGTATAGTGCTGCCAGAAGTACCGCTGAATAAGAAAATAAACGGGAAAAAAATAAAGAGCCTAATTAAATTACTAATAGCATCAGCTTTCGATAATTTGAGAAATGATATAGAATTCTCATGCTTGCTCCAATTTTGTCTGATAATGTCGAAGATATTTCTGGAGGCGAAGGTGAGGTTGATGAAAGTGAAGGTGATTTTGAGCAATCAGAATTGTGTCGACGTCAAGAAGATGGTGGTGGGGATAAATTATAGGTTCAAAGTTTTGAATTCACAGTTCCTTTCAACACTATTTGGTCATTAAAATGTTCTTGTTTACCTGAAAATTTTTACTTTCGGCAATAGCTCGTTTTACTATCAAATAGCATTAAGTCCCTGGTTTCGCCAAAGAAAATGATTTTTGTTCGCTCTGGACAATCAAAGAGCAACTAGGCTCGTTCTTTTTAAAATTTCTGGGATAACTAACGAATAGAGATTTTTTGGATGAAGACTTTATTGGAAGACACTTATTTTTCGCAACTTCTTCGGTTTCTTGAATTTTATCAAAACGTAACAGTTTCTTTACAGGGCGTAAATCAAATATGCCGACGTACGCTAAAATATAATACATACGTAACACAGCAATTCAAATCTACAAAAAAAATTATTCTACCGAAACTTCAATTTTCGCAGAAATTTAGGAAAACGAAATTTTCAAATACGGTCCTGTTTCAGGTTGAATTTAAATAAATAGAAATTATATGTTTATATGTTGTCGATTCAACAAACATACAGGAATTTATTTGTTCAAATTCAGAAAAAAACCCTTTTCATATTTCAGAGTAATGTAAAGAGTCTTTGTTTGAAAAGTTTTATAAACATGTATTCATTCACTTTCTAGGTATAAATTTACTTATGCATCAGATGTTCTGTTGTTATTTCTAAGTATGTCAATGGCCTCACCTTTGTAATATCTCGAAAGAAATATAATATCGAGTTTTCTAAAAAATTTTAAACAAAACTTGAAACACATTTGTTTCGCGCAACGTTTTACCACGCCATCCCAGCCAACGCCACCTTAAGTTATGTGATGCCATCATAAATACATTTGTACCATGCGATGCTATACGATGTACGATATTTCTGTCATAATAATTAACTATTTTCACAACAATAACACAAAAAATTAACAATATGCTAGCACTTACTATGGGTTAGTTTAGCTTAAACTGCGAAATCTTCTGCAAATCTGTTTAACACGTCGTTATGTTTTTGTAAAAACAATTGATCGGCGTTGCGTAGAATGGGGTATGAAGGCGTTGAATAAATGTACTCAAACAAGCGTGTATTGAAAATAAATCAATAGAATGCAACGCGATTAGATATTTAGCGCGTCTTAAGACGTTGGATGGGATGGCATGGTAAAACGTTGCGTGGGACAAATGTATTTCTAACTTAACAGTTTTGTGGTGATATGGAATTTGCAATTTAGTTGTTTATTGTTTATTAAATTTACGCCGAGAAATAATAAGTTACATTTGTAATTTTTAATTGAATGTTCATATTTATTTCTGTGTTCTATTTGCCTCTTTCTTTAATTACAATTTCTTTGCCCTAAGTAGAATGCTTAATGGAGATGTTCAATGTGGCTGCCATTTGCGTAAATACAAATTCCACCGCATCTACTACCCCACATTGCAGGCGCGGCTCGTAATGACGTATTTGGGAGTGCAAGTACAATGATGCGAGTGCCTCGTGTGTTTTCGGTGTTTACTAAGAAAACGTTACAGTTAGTACACGAGAATACACCAAGCACTCGCATCATTGTACTTGCACTCCCAAATACGTCATCACGAGCCGCGCCTGCCACATTGTCTTTCATGGCCACAGCCTTCATAATTTGGATGCAATGTACCGTCATCTCTTAATGTATACACGGTTTGTAAAACTAAATCATTTGATGGACATCTTCGGTACGGAAACCTCCTTTCATAAATACGTCTAGTAACTCTAACATTTCCATGTATTTCACCGCATATGTAGTAGGGCAATAACTGTGAATTTGTGATTGAATAAGCCATACTTCACGGAAGTTGATAACAGATTGAGTTCTGACTTACAGTATGTATTATCACATCTACAACTCCCACAATTACGCTTCAGTAGGGGTAGCGCTGCAGTTATAAAGAAATACTAGTTACCAGAGTCGGGTCGAACCGCGCGTATTTATTAAATATTTTTTTTCTGCACCCTCGTTCAAGATAGAGTTTTCATGCGTCAGCATTTTATGCTTAATATTATTACAGCTATTACATATTAAAGTATGTTGCCGTATTTCGTTTACACCCTGTATAATAAACTTTCTTAGTTCCGGAAAATTATGTAATTTGGACAAAACGCATTTTGGTCGTTTGCTCCTAAATTGTACGTATTTAGTAGATATTGCATTTACTGTAACTCATTTTTGTTATTTTTGTATTGTCGGACTTCTAAAGCGCATATAATTAAGGTGACCAACTATTTTTTGTTCAAAAAGAGTACACTTTGCAAGTATTTCATAGGTGAAAAAAAAAGAAGAAAAAACGATAAAAACTTTATTTTCTTTTAAAAACATATTTTTCTTCGGAGTGGATTTTTTTTACTAAATGAGGATGTTCGTCTAATAATGTAGTCACATCCGAACAACTTTCATTTTGCATATTAAATTTGACTGTTAAGACGGCAGATAATGTTATTACAGAAAGTTGCGACTTCTCACTGCTCCAATAATCATTCCCTAGTGAAAATACCCTTTCAACAGCAGCATTAGTGCCTGGACAACATAAGGAAATTTCTATTAAAACTTTTAAATTTTCATGTGGGATATGTTCTACTCTAAAATGCCGAAAGATTTCTGCCCATCTTTTGTCAAGTTCTATTTTCTCACTGTTCCATTTCTTCAATTTTTCTTCATTTAAATATAAATTTACTCTTCGAATTTCTTCAAAGAGAAAATTGTCATTAATAACAATATCTTTTACATCCTTCATTACAAATTCGACTGCTGAAGAAACTTCTTTCCATTCAATTTTACTATTTAGAAGGGTCCATTTGAAACAATTTAATGCTCTAAAGTTCACTATCCATTCTTCGATATATTCATAGCAAATTTTATACAAATTTTTAACTTCTTTTAAAAATTCATTTTTTATTCCGGGATTGGAATCTTCCAAAACGGTCAGTTTATTCTTTAGAATTAGTGGTAAAAATCCATCATTAAATCTTGATTTACATTGCAGTATGAAATCGTTTAATATAATACAAACTTCTGCTGCTGAAATTTTATCTCCTTCAATTTGTAGAGTAATTTTATGAAACAACGACGCCTGACTGTGAATAAAATAAAGCATAGGTTCTGACATATCGTTTTGAAAGAATTTCTTCAAAATTGTAGGACATTTGTCCTACAGGCTTAAAAAATATGAACGTAGTGGATCATATAACTGCAAAACGCGTTCTAATGCTGGAGTTAAAGCAAGCCATCTGACTTTGGAATAACCAAGCAGCCTCTTCACAAAATTCTTTCAAACTTGCTACCCGTACTGTAAACCGATTGAAATATAAATATATATATTTGTAATAATTACTTCCACATCTATTGACATTGAACTTGATGCTGTATTGATGGCATTTGATATAATGTGAGCATTACAACCAATTCCCAAAATATTTCGTTTCAGAAGATCTTGTAATTTTGTGTACACATTATTGACACCTTTACGGGTGCGTCCTCCAAAATTAGTATTTGTGTTATCAGCCGAGAGCGCCAAAATTTTCTTATTCAAATTGTTGTCTGTTATAACTCGAAATAAGTGATTAGACAAAATGTCTGATGTTTCCCCTTCGATTGATTCCAAATTTAAAATCTTAATTTGAATACCGTTCTTAATATCGAAATACCTTACTAAAATTGGATAAAGTTTTATTTCATTGTGATTCGATGCGTCTGATAGAATAGATATATATGATACAGAATCCAGATTTTCTGATAGCATTTTCATTTCATTTTGCAGTATTCATTAAATACGCTGGTTACGATAGACTCACATTTTGTTCGCGCACAAGAAAATTTTTCGTCACAAAATTTTTTTAATAATCTAGTAGTGCAGCCCATGCTGCGAAAACTTTGATTATGGATTATTGTGTGAAAAGCGAAAGTACCCTCCATAACTGCCAATTTTTTTTCATTAGTTCCAAAAGTATTCCCTTTAAAAAATGTTGTCAGTTTGGATGTTGACGCTGCTGTGTCATGAGACGTTTTATGTACTTTAGTTTCAATGTGTGCCGTTATTGCACTACGTCCATGAATTGCAATAGAAAATTCCCTATTGCAGATTGTGCATTTAACCAAGGAGTCATCATTTCGATTTTTCACTACAATGAACGGAAACTCTTTTTTTAAATTTTCGTTTAAACGATTTTTCCTTCTTTTGTTATCGCTCATATTTGAATTAATAATCTAAAAATTATATTAGTAATATATTTTTTATTTTGATTTTAAATAAATATTATAATCTGATATTATTTAAGTAAAATGAAAATGAAACTATAATATTAATACTTACATGCACTAGATACATAAAATAAAATTTTATTTTATTTTGAACACCTCAAATCTTGTTAACTTGAACTAAAAGTACGAAATTGTTGGTTTTCTCTAACCTCAAATTAATTAAACAGAAAGGGAATTCCCATAAAACTTTGCCGTACATACTACGCATGCGTCAAGATCGTCAAGCATGCCGTACATACTGCACATCAAAGATCAGCCTGGGGATTACGTACACAAATATTGGAGAGATAGATATATCCATCTCTTTTCACAAATGTAATTTTTAATTATACAAATGAGCACCTTCAGAGTACAGGATTTGAAAAGAGTACGGTTTGCGAAAAAAGAGTACAAAACTCAGTAAATGAGTATAGTTGGTCACCTTAATATAATAAGTTAACTATCGATTAAAAAACATTGTAAGTATTTCTATTAAGAGGACAAAAATTGCGGTACCATGATGAGAGATTAGAGATTAGTATATGTACTTTGAAAAATATATTTATTTATTTGCAACATACTATTTTCTTGGTTTACTTAAGTTTAAACACGTTTTCCTGCGATTTAAAATTTTATATCCGACACACACACACAAGCATTTAAAACATACTTCCTAAATTTCATTCATTAATTTAAAACTTTGTTCAGATTTTGCAATATTTTTTGTTGACAATCAAAATGACGATCAGAATATTTTTTTTATGTATCCAGGACGGAGAAATTAATAATAATTCAACCAACAAAGGATGTTCTATTCGTTATAATTTATACTTTCGTTCTAAATAGAAACTTATTTACATAATCCTCGCTTGTCCGATATCGAGGACTTCAAAACAAGCTAAATTAAATAAATTAAACGACGGACTAACAAGCGAACATCGCGTCGCTTTCTATCGCAATCGGAAGAAGAAGAGGAAACCGTCGCAATGTATCATACTGAGAGGTATTCGTCTTGTTATCAGCAGAAAGCGAACATTTTTAGCGGGTCGGGTTGTTTGTCCACTTTATCTCATATGTTATGAGCGCAGATGAGATATTATATGCTCGAATTTATCATGTTTTAAATGCATAGCCTTATAAGATTTGTTGTCTGAATTTAGATAACTTGTTTGTCGCAAATTGTATATGCATATCTATATATGTATATACATATATGCCTTTACTATATGGATGTAAATATATAATATAAAACTGCCTTATCATTTTTTTGTTATTTATGTTCAAGTAGATAGGCATACACTCTTTGACAAAAATATTAATCACGCAAACGCCTTGATGTTATGTTACTATTGCCGTAATAACTGGTAGTCATGTCGAAAAGGTAATTATTCGGTAATGTAAATGTAATGTAATGTAAAACGTAATCGTTGCTTTCGTATTGGTACATATCGTTAATCGTTACACTCGTATTTAATTGCTTTCGGCAAATATCGTTACACTCATATTTGATTACATTTAGTACCTATCATTACTAGGGACCGGACACGAGAGGCCCTTTACCCATCGCCCACGGGCGTATTATTGAAAATTTGTATTTTTAAAGAGTTTTTAATTTATTTATATAATTGGAAAACAAACGGGTGGTGATCTATAAAATATGAAATACGTTTTTATTTGTTCATTTTGTAGTTCAAGTTGAGTAGAGGAGTGTTAATATTAACTAGCAATACTTTCTCAAGGTTCTCTTCTGTAAAATTTGTTCTCTTCGAATGAAATACATCTTTATAGATAGAAAACGTCCTTTCTACATCGCAATTGGTTATAGGTGTATACTGGAAATAATCTTTTATTTGAGCGTATTTAGCAGTTAGATTTTGAGGCATTGTCCCCATACACAATTGACAATGTTATTAAATCTGAATTTATATTAAAAACTGCTTCTAACTCTTACCGAATGCCATATCCGAGGTCATATTATTGATAGCCACATCCAATGTGGTTAATCCATCGTTTAATTTCAGATTTTGATTTTCAAAATAAATCATTAGTTTTGACAAATTTCCAAAGTGTTCCTAAAGAAAGTACAACTGATTTTTTAAATTTGGAATTTGTATTAGTTCCTTGCATTCAGAAATACTTCGAGCATCGTCATTTAAACATTGAACAAAATTTTGTAAACTATTGAAATTCTCTGCATAAAAACTAGTAGCTTCCAACCATGTTCCCTATCTAGTTATCACTGGGGAGGGAGGCAGTGACAAAGATTAAAGATTTTCCCTCTAAAGTGCTACTCTCAATGGTGCTTTTCTGAAAACTTTTTTTAAAACCGATACAAGTCTATCAGCTTCCGGAAAGTTGTCTCTGATATATTCACAGATTCTGTGGAGAGCATGTGCTACACAAGATATGTTTCCATTAATAGTCTGCCTGTTTTTAACATATATGCAGCACTGTCACTGACAAATAAAAGTATTTTTTATTTGCACCTGTCGTCCGAATGAACCATTTGGTGCATATTTTTGTAAATGGTTTTAGCTACTGTTTCCGTATCAACTGTATTTATAACTTTTGTTGCTATTACATATGCGTTATATGGAATAGTTTGATGTAGTACACCAGCTACAACATTTACTACACGGCATTCTAATATATCGACAGTTTCGTCGGCACTTATCCATAGGTACTGATTCGAAAGATGGCATCTAAATGCGTTCTACTGCTTTCATGTAGCACTTAGGATAAATTCATCAGGAACAATTCGACTAGTATATTTTCGGAGAAATGTTTTGAAGGTGGGATTGTTAAGTTTATTTAATGAAATATTTGCCGCATTAAAGTTTCATAGAGTTTTTCGTGAAAATTGTCAGATTCCAACGGGCCTAATTTCTGTGTATGTGTTTGCGATACTAAGTGACGTTTTACATGTGATTTCTTGGAATTTTTTAACAGACTTTAAATTTCGGAATCACTGGACATACAATCAGTTTGACCCTTAATCCAACTCGCCATTGTTTCCTGATTCTCGACGTTGTTCCATATCATATCTGAAAAAGTAATTTGAACAAAGTTCTACATGTAAAAAATTAAAATTAAAAGTGTATGCATAAGTTATTGAAACTTAACGAAATTCATTGGACGCTTACATATACAGTATGTTTGATCACTCGTATGCATAATTTGGAGGGTATGAAGTTCTCAAATTGTATAATGTATGTATTACCAAAAAATCACGCAGCAAAAGTTTTCAAATAAGCGTGGAAAAAAAAAGAAGAAAATATGGGAAAATGTTTTTAAGACGGTCTACATGCTTAGTGTAAGCATATGTGTATGTGCCCTCTACGTAAGTTTTATGCTGTCGACTGTTATTTAAAGGAAAAATTCTGATCTGTAAACAATAGATCCACTTGTTGAACATATGGGACTATTTTGCTTACAGTATCATATTAATACATTTACCACTGAAACTTTAATGTTCGTATTTGTACCGGCCACTGAAGTTGAATTAAGAGATAGTGGACGAAGAAAAACTATTTAATTCAATATTTTGTAATTGAATAACTGAAGAAGTAGGTGAGTAGGTATTTTATTTATCATTGATGAATGTACAATATGAAACAAACATGTAAATAATTTACATATCTGTAACTATGCACATGGACAATACACCTCGTATTTTCAGCATTTACTTCTGCTTAATACATATGTTTCTGCCATCTAGGCGTCCTCAGTTAAGCTAGTGAAGCAATGTATACAAATTAATACAAACCTGTTATAAACAACTGGTTTGTATCTGTATTAATTTACTGAAATAGCCCGCATAGATCAAGCAAGTTCCGTCCTATAAGAAGACAACTATTTAATAATTGACATCTTACGGGTGAAAGAGACTTCGTCTGGAGGGCGTCGTCTGGAGGGCCAGCTTAACTGAGGACGCCTAGATGGCAGAAACATATGTATCAAGCAGAAGTAAATGCTGAAAATACGAGGTGTATTGTCCATGTGCATAGTTACAGATATGTAAATTATTTACATGTTTGTTTCATATTGTACAAACGCTTTATACGTGCTCAACGTATTGTCATACTTAAACAAAACCTTTTTGTATATTGATGAATGTGTTTACATAAAGCATGTATCGACCTTTAACCCAAATCTTTGTATCAGAATAATTGAAACATACATGAGTAGGTAAACCCCACCAGTTTTGTATAATACAAAGGTATTTTTAATAATAATATAAAATATTATTAAAAATCTGGTGTGAAGAACACAAATGCAGGTTCACTATTAATATTTTCTGTGAACGTGTCCGAATATATCCTATTCCCAGAGACGTAGATACGTATCTCACCTTTCTACAGGCTCATCGGTACGCCCCTGCTGGAGAAAGGATATTTCCAGACACATTCACAGAAAAGAACCACATCGCCCTATCACCGTAATTATCCAGACCGAGCGCAGAAGTAAGTTTCTCCAGCAGGAGCGTACCGATGAGCCTATAGAAAGGTGAAATACGTATCTACGTCTCTGGGGATAGGATATATTCGGACACGTTCACAGAAAATATTAGTAGTGAACCTGCATTTGTGTTCTTCACACCTGATTTTTAATAATATTTTATATTATTAAAAATACCTTTGTATTATACAAAACTGGTGTGGTTTACCTACTCATGTATGTTTCAATTATTCTGATACATTACACATGCGGTTAAGCCGTAGTATGAGTGAAGGCACAAACAAAATGCAGTTTTCTAGAGAGATTGTCTGTGCCAACCTTTGGAAGGGCGTCGTTACTTCACATTAATTATGTGGACGGTATGCGAGGTACTTCGGCTGTCTGACAACAGGCAGCGCCGAATTTACTTCTGCGCTCGGTCTGGATAATTATGGTGATAGGGCGATGTGGTTCTTTTCTGTGAATGTGTCTGGGAATATCCTTTCTCCAGCAGGGGCGTACCGATGAGCCTGTAGAAAGGTGAAATACGTATCTACGTCTCTGGGGATAGGATATATTCGGACACGTTCACAGAAAATATTAATAGTGAACCTGCATTTGTGTTCTTCACACCAGATGTTTAATAATATTTTATTTTATTAAAAATACCAAATCTTTGTTATTGCACATTAGCGTTAATGTTGTAATAGAAACAATTTTATGAATCACCAGTCTAATAATAAAAAGCAAACAATGGCATATTTATTTACTACGTTTTCTTTTTTGTAAAGGTCACTGCACTGTGTGTTTGAACTAACTAAACAGCGACATCTTGTAATTTATCACTTACCAACCTCAACACAATGTGTACTATCTAACATAAAAACGTTGACTTTTCCTTAAAAATCAACACAATTAAAAAAAAAATTTTTAGCGGATATTGACATAATTGACGTACATATACATACTGTTTATATTATATCAACTAATGAACAAACACCCTGTATATGTAATTAACAGCCAAAACAGTCACCGCACTTTATTTATCTTACGAAATATAAACTAATAAATAAAACAAATTATAGAAACGCCTCCCGCTTCTATCTACGCCTATGAAGAAAGGAATTTATGTAAAATATTGAAGTAAATGCGTCACAATTCTACGACAAAAAAAAACAGATGTGTGGTTAACCTAATGAATATTGCTATTCAATAACTGCGTGTTGTACTTAGCGATGTTATAGGCTATTTACATGATCTATCGTAATTTCGGCCTCTCGTGTCCGGGCCCTAATTATTACAATTATATTTGATTACTTTTGTACAGTGAGTGTAAGTTTTAAAATTTACAGGGGCGAGTTAGGTAATTGGAGACTCGCGATGGGTTGAAGCGTCAGGGGCCTGCAAGGTGGTCCCGGAGTCTGCTAGGATGCCCCGAGACCTCCTTGTAGGCCACTGGTACCCCCTTGCAGGCCCTTGGCACATAACTATCCCCACATAAAATTACAAGCTCACCCCAACTTACCTTAGTTTTAAGTATGATTTACAGTGTACTCTCTCCTTACGGACACCTCTCTTAAGCGGCCACCTCCCATAAACGGACACTTTTGCAGTACCAAAAGATTACTTTGGGATTTTTAAAATTTTTCTCTCTTGAGCGGACAACCCTCCCATAACCGGACGCGGACACTTTTTTCCCACACCAAAGTGATTTTAGAGTGATTTTAGTTCCCCATAACCGGACAGCTTACAACACTGTAACACTGTTTTTCCGTTTACTCTTCTTCATATTCGTACAGATGTTGCTTATTGAATAGTACGTGTATGTACAAAGGGGAATTCCCTAAATACGCACAGCTTGTTGTTTTGAATGTAGTACGTAAACACATAGTACATTTATAGATTCTTATTGTATACAAACTTGAATCGCTATGCCTAAAGCAGTGTTGACTATTAAAGACAAAGTTAATGTCATTGAAATTCAAAAAAAATGAGAAACTCAGTGTATGCGAGTTACCAAAGAAATGTAAGATCAGTAAAACTCAAGCTGCTTGTATCATCAAAAACAGAGACCACATTTTAAGATTGTGGGACACTGATGTCAATCCGGATAGAAAAAGGAGTATGCTGAACGTCAAAGGCGTTAACATTGATAAATTGTGCTGCGAATGGTTTGTGAAGGCTCGAAGTAAATGTATTCCTCTCTCGGGCACACTTATCAGGAGCAAGGCTAAAGAAATTGCAGATAAATTGAATTACGCAGATTTTAGTGCATCATCTGGCTGGCTGGAAAGGTTCAAAAAACGGCATAACATAGCCTTCCGTGCCATTTCTGGAGAAGCCGCTAGTGTAAACCAAGATGATGTCAAAAGTTTTACTGAAAAAGTGCCATCTTGATTCAAGGATATGATTCACGAGATATTTATAATGCGGATGAGACTGGATTGTTTTTTCGGGCATTACCCGATAAAACATTTGCATTAAAAGGTGAAAAATGCACTGGTGGAAAAATGGCTAAGGATAGGCTAATGATTTTGGACTGCGTCAATATGGCTGGAGAAAAGGAACCCCTTTTTGTTATTGGGAAAGCTACAAAACCTCGGGCGTTTCGCAATATTAATTTGAACAATTTACCAGTTACGTGGCGATCAAACAAAAAGGCTTGAATGACGTCTGATTTGATGACTGATTTTCTTGCGCAGTTCGATAGAAAAATGCAACTTCAAGAACGGAATGACAATGCGGCCTCTCATCCTCGCGATCTTAAATTGAAAAATGTTAAAGTTATTTTTCTTCCAGCAAACACAACAGCATTTTGTCAGCCCTTGGATCATGGTGTTACTTTAAGTTTTTGTACAAATCGTTATTTTAAAAAAATATTTTGCTTCAGATGGAAGACGCAAATTCTGCTTGGATTTATAAAAATCAATAAATTTGTTAAATGTCGTTTATTTCATACACAAAGCGTGGGAGCAAATGGGTCCCCAGACAATAAAACATTGTTTCAGGAAAGCTGGTTTTGAGAAAACAGATATCCTAAATGACGATAGCGGTTTGAACCGCAGAAGATGAGCTTCCACTATCAGCACTTGCTCAGTTCTCCAATATTATTAATCAAGTTCAGAGCCAAATCCAATTTCATGTCGAAGACTATATTAATTTAAATAATGAAGTCTTCATTAATGATGAAGATGTGGAAAACATTAATACTGAAATGTTAATTGCTTCCCAAGAAACGCTCGCCAACTCGTCTGAAGATGAGCTAGAAAGTGAAATTGAAGACAAGTTAACTTCCTATAAAGAGGCTTATTTAGCTATAAGAAAACTAAAGGCTTTTTCTTTGTATCACAGCGACCTTAAAGATGTTCAATTGCTTACTGATCTTCAAATACATCTCCAAGATAATGAAATTAAAGGAATAACGCGCCAAGCTAAAATTTCTGACTTTTTTAAATCTATTTGAATACCTTGCATAACAAATTTTGTTTTTTTTTACTTCTCGCAAAAATGTTAATGAAAATTCTGTTTACTTTATCTAATACATATTTATATGTTCTTGTTTTGGAAATAAAATTGTTCAAAGATAAATATATTACAAATTATTATTTACTCTTTTTGTACTTTTCTCATAAGCGCACAAATTTTTCAGTCCCAGGCTGTCCCTTTAAGAGATAGTACACTGTATATTAGAAGCATGCAATTTGCGACGTACTATAATTGGATTCTATAATCTGTTGGGCAATATATATATATATTATTATTATAAAGAAGATGGGCATAAGTTTTATCAAAAGGCTGCATTCCATTGCGAGTATTAACGTTTAAAAGCCAAAAATTTTGAAATTACTAAAAATAGAATTCTGTTTATCATTGAGTAAATAGCTCTGGTATATTAAAGTCATCAACAGTACCGTCTGAAAGAACAAATGATGAAAAATAGCATTTCAAGGTCTTCATTATAATCTTTTAAAGGATGAAGTATATAGGCCTTTCTTATATGTAATATAAATTATAATTTTTATAAGTTCCGTATGTGTAATATGTGTTAGTATATTTTTAATAAATATTTAATTTATGTAAACATTTATTAGTAATTATTAAAGTGTCAAATCAATTATATATCAAGTTAAAAGTAGGAGTATATCTATGAATACTAGAGGAATGTAAATGTGCTCGTAAGTACAGCGTTCAAGTCATTTAAACGTTTGTTTTTTTTTGCAATAAAATAACTATTATTTTAATTGGTGCAATAGACTTAATAAAAATAAAGTGCTCGCGCTTATTAGTAAGCCTAAGCTCATATATAATTATAAATTATAGGTTCGTTAATGTTATTTTTTTCTGCTACTGAATTGAAACATTGGAAAAATAATTGTGAAAATGTATATGTGTTAATGTATAAATTGTAAGAAATATGATTTACACTTTATATATACAGACGTGCACGTGCGTAGAACAGTTGAACTTATTATGTTATTAGCAACACGTGTCAATTTCATAAGTCGTTTAAAAAAAGCTAATGTGAACACGTAGAATATATATTAGAGCTTTAATAAAAAGAATGAATAAAGATTAAATTTAGTAGAAACGTAAAAGACCAGGTATGACAATGGAAAGATGTAATTTTATAGAATACACATCCGAAATTCCCCCTCATAAGCGAGAAAAGAAGTGACGAAGATATTTAAAAAAATTTTGTCACGCCTCTGTGCGACCAACTATATTGTAAAATACTTGTCTTTCTGGGTTCTTTTAAATAAAACTATCGGTAATTTAAACACACACTAGATTAATAACAAAACTCACGAAATAACAATTTAAGAACTAATAACTAATAATAAGAATATTTATTTACAATATGTATTTAGATGTGAGTATTTATTACATTTATATAATATCACGCAACGGCGATTACTCGTTGAATGAATGTAATCTCTTCCGAGCGTTTCTTATATAGCCTGGCTTGCCCTGCTGGATTTTTTCCGGTGTATATCTCATTCGAGAGCCTTCTCGTGGCTTTTTTCTAGCAGATCCGGGAGATTTGATGGCATATTCGGCGCTTGATACCGTTCGCATGACGTATTGTCGGATGACTCATATCTCACTATTATAAAAAGTTCAGAGACGATATTTTAAAGTGGACCGTCAATAACAAAAGGAATATTATGTATGTTTTACATTTACGTCTCGTTATCGAACCCTTACCATAACAAAACTTGGACACAATATTATCTTCAAGCGTTTTTATAAACATAAACATTCTGAATCGATATTACTTCTCTTAACAAAAAAAAACATTCACGTAATACACATAAAACGTTCCAAAAGTCCACAAATTATTTTTAGTATGATTTTTAAAATGAATTTGTAAAGTAGTCTAACCCGTCATAATTTTTAATAATTCACTTGAATGTATATAAAGCTGATTTTGTACGAGGTATTGACCTTCATATACACGATGTTATAGTTTTTATAACATCTACAGTTGTTACGAATGTAAACATACAGTGTGTGTGTAACTTCAATAGAGATATAATCGCGAGCAATAAATTCTGGTCGTCAATGACATTCTTAATGAGTTGACAGCGTCTTAGTGTGTACATCTGGTTTTGGTATTAACCTTTTTAAACGTTGTCATTGTTTTCCATTTGTCAGATAGTTCTCAAATATGATGAATATTGGTACAATAATACAATAAGGACATTAAATAAGAAATAGAACACAGTTTACTAGACTAAAGTATTTTGAAAACGTATACGTTGTTTTGCATACTTCTGACCAACATTCCCACATGTTTTCTATATGCTTCAAATCAGGACTCAAACTCGGCCACTCAAGCACATTTATATTGTAGTTTTTGAATCATTCTGTTACCCTATGAGCAGTATGGACTGGATAATTGTTGAAAAATGAAGTCGCCTTCTGAAATACCTTGCATCTCTAAGGGCAACGTTACATCTTCCAAAACCCTAATATAAACGTTTTTTTTTGTGAAACGTTCTTCTAGATACAATACCCTAGGACTACTTATAGAAATCCATGCCCATATGTTTACCGCAAATCAGCAGCTGGTTTCAACCTTTTGTGTAAATTTTGCATCATACCGTCAACCCTTGGTCTATATACTAGTCTTTTCATCACTAAAAATTACGTGGTCCCAAAAGTTATTGTCATTCACAAGGTACTGTAATGCAACGCCCAATCTGAATTCTTTGTGTCTAGCTGTGACTTGGATCTTTCTAGCAGCAACGTAATTTTTTTAATTCGCTTCCCAAATACAACGCCGCGCGATAAAAACGGTTGCGGGGAAGTTAGGATAAATGATTGCCTCTGTTGCGTTAAAAAAAAGGATATTTTTAATATTTTGCACCAACATAAATAGGATCGTTCAGCACAGTTGATACTCGAGGTCAGCCAGAACCCACTTGTCTTTCCAGAAATCCTTTCTCTCTCTACCGCCTTATAATTAAATTTACCGAACTCTTTGCCATCTATAACTGACCTGCTACAGCAGCTTCTAATAAACCTGTTTCTATTAGGAAATGGCTCTAATTTTATTAAAGTAAGAAATTGGTGTCATGACTAGAAAATTTCTTGACAACTCAAAATAAAATTAATGTTTGACAGTTTGTTGGCAATTGCTGACAATAAATAAATTTAATCGATCAGCTAAAATATCAAGTTTGTCAAAATATGACAGAATTTTGTATGACGACCAGAATTGATTGCTCGCGGACTGTATACGTGATGCTGTGAAATTGACCTTGAGTGGAAAATAAAAATAGAATTAATAACATATAAATTAATTAAACGTAAAGTGAATAAGTGAAAACAAATTAACCGAGGTTGTGTCTTTTAAATGCACCTCGTATTTAATATTCGTATGTAGTATTAAAATTTTAGATGCATATTACTAAGAATTGATATGTAATTAAGTTAACGTTATATCAATAAATTTTAGGTTAGCTTGATTATTGAACACTTCGAATATAAGTAAATTAATAAAAAATGCTGTACATACCAGTAATATAGTAAAAGAATACATAATAATCTTTATGCATTAGTAACGTTAGTAATCACATTTAATTTCAATTCATTATATTTTTATAAATATACTTGCCAAAACGGAGGGATTAACATACGACGTTTAAAGCATGTTAAAATAAGAAAAATAACTATATAAGCCATCCAAACGGCAAGAACAGGACCAGGAAAATCTAAAACCAACAGAAATATCAGTAACAAAAATCAAACAAACATTTCAAAATACAAATAAAGCAATTAATGCCATTAATGTTGCGATGTAAACAATGCCATGTGTTGAAACGGAAAGCATCTGAAAAGGCGCATGCTTAATGACTATAACTTGTGTTTACAAGGGTGGAAGCAAAGGACAAGAAAACACCATACGAACAAGTTCAGGGGAAATAAAGAGAAGAAAAACACTACGAGAAATTTGGATAATACGCAGGCACAGATTCCGCGAAAAATTTTCATGTTCAAACGAGTAGTAGAAGTCGTTCTGGGAAATAACGAGTTTACAATTCCATAATAAAAATTACAAATATTAAAATTAGGACGAATAAGAAAAAATATAATGTATAGAATTCACGGTTGGCTCTTGGTGAAACATGATTAATAATTTACTAAATAAAACACTTGGTATATTTGTTTCACAAAATGTATTTAAAATATATCTGACATATGTTTCGACTTATACAGTCATTCTCAAAGAGTCATGTAAACTAAGTGAAAAGAATACTCCTGCCAATATTTATGGCTTATTTTTTGAAAGTTTTATTACAGCATCGATTGCGGGGGTATTTGAAAAATCCAATTGCGTGTTTGTGACCTGTCTGTTGAGATTTATGGCTTTTTTTATTTCTAAAATTTCCAAGAAGTCGAGCCTTTTACCCTTATTACAAGAGTGTAAAAGTTTGAAATTATTAGCATTAAACAGATGGGAATTTTGAATACAGTGTTCCGCGAATCCCGTGGTCATATTGCCATGTAGAATAGAACTTCTGTGCTCTTTGATAGGTAGTTTGATGGGTAGCCCTCTTAGCCCGCTACTCGCCGAAATTTATCTAACAGATTTTGAAGATAAACACATTCATAATTTCAACCACAGTCCTTTATTAAAATACATTTCCTTTTGGGGCAGATATGTAGACGATATTTTGTGCTTATGGTCGGGCACCGACAGACAGCTGGACCTATTTCTTAACTACTTAAATTCCCGTAATAAAAAAATACAATTCACAACAGAAAAAGAGGTAGACGGAACGATTAACTTTTTAGACTTAAAATTAACAAGAGTTGATAAACGATTTGAATTTGATATCTTTAGAAAACCCACTACAACAGATACAGTAATTCCGGCAAATTCCAACCAATCGTGGAATATAAAAATGACAGCTTTTCACAGTTTCATACACAGACTGATTAATTTCCCTCTAAATAATAAGAACTTTGAAAAAGAAGTATATACCATAAAAACTATAGCTAGAAATAACGGGTACAAAACAGAATTCTTAGACAAAATGATTTACAGAAAACAACGCGCTTTCCTTATGAATAATTTTTACTCCGGACATACATACATAAAAACTAACAAAGTGTTTCATACCCTAAACTATATACCTGGGGTTAGCAATAAAGTTTCTATTAAACTAAATAAATTAGGTTTAAATGTCATCCTAGTAAATAAATGCAATTTAGGAAATATTCTAGTTAACAATAAACGAAAAACATAATTGCGTGATAAGTCAGGGGTGTATGAATTAACTTGCAGTGATTGTGACGCGGTATACATTGGCCAATCAGGACGCTCTATAAAAGAACGTATCAAAGAGCACAGAAGTTCTATTCTACATGGCAATATGACCACGGGATTCGCTGAACACTGTATTCAAAATTCTCATCTGTTTAATGCTAATAATTTCAAACTTTTGCACTCTTGTAATAAGGGTAAAAGGCTCGACTTCTTGGAAATTTTAGAAATAAAAAAAGCCATAAATCTCAACAGACAGGTCACAAACACGCAATTGGATTTTTCAAATACCCCCGCAATCGATGCTGTAATAAAACTTTCAAAAAATAAGCCATAAATATTGGCAGGAGTATTCTTTTCACTTAGTTTACATGACTCTTTGAGAATGACTGTATAAGTCGAAACATATGTCAGATATATTTTAAATACATTTTGTGAAACAAATATACCAAGTGTTTTATTTAGTAAATTAGAAAAAATATATAAACAAGGTTATAGCGTATGGAGATGGAAGAAACGAAGCTACCCATTATAGATAAATATACACAGGGATGAAAATGTTAAATAAGTATGAAAATTAGATAAAACCGAAATAAATGATATGAAGTGGGGAAGAAATTCTGGGAAAAATCAAACGCAAGGGGATAAATAGGATCAGCACCGCGAAATTAGGACATTTTGCGAGAGTCACAAAAATTCCTTCGAGATCATTTTTTAAATTTAATTTTGATATAATCGACAATATCCGAAATTTTAAGCCTGCTGTTAAGAGTAAATAAAAGTTTATTTTCATTTTTATCATTATTATTATTATCGTTATTATTCTTATCCTTAATAATGTACCAGGAGGAGTTCGAAAATTTATATGTTGAACTTGGCTTCGAGTAAGTAAGAATTGTACAAGCGATAAAATTGGAGTATGTATATCTAGAGTCAATTAAATCCGAAAAGTGCATGTGGATCGCTAATTTAAATAATTAATTAGTTATAAATACACGATTAAAGTGTATCTCCGGCCAGATATTAGAGTCTGATGGAGAGGAAGTAGGGTTCCCCGAATACTCTCGAAATATCTGTGACATTGAAATTTTAAACTTAAAACGTTCAGCAATAGGCGTGGAAAACAAAAAAAAAATACTTATACAGTATGATAAGCGTTCTATTCTGTTGGAACTCGTTTCCATACTAGCATACTCGCATCGTAAAAAGATATCAATAGAAGACAATGATCCACATTTCAGACAGATATAGGCTTCGAGTACTAATCTCAGCATTAGGAAGGCAAATACCCACTTTTGCGAGTAGACTTTACGTGTGTGATGCACGAAAAAATATTTGTATATAAAAGTTTTATTGATAAGTTAAGATATAAGTTAAGAAATGAAGTATTTTAAGTTACAACAAAATGAGATGTGAACGTACAAACACACAACAAAATAATTTTTAAAAGTTACTTCTTGTATTATTTCTTCGCATTTACTTTGGACGCTAGCCCTAGTTGTGTGAAATCCAAAAAGATAGCCCTGAGATAAAAATAAATTAATTTTAAAGCAAAACTTCACAGCAATAGGTATTATTTATACACATTCTGGATATTTTGAAGTCATAGGCGAAACATCAAACAATTTTCTGGGAGTTTTTAATTTTGGGGTTCGCGTCGTAATTGACACAATATTTTGGATTCATATTCTATATAATTACATCTTTTCCATTTTGCATACATTGTCTTTTCATTTCATGGACACCATGTATATATATATATATATATATATACATATATATATATATAAATATATACAGGGTTAGTTAAAAGTATGGAGACGGCGATTTATTGTCGTTAATATTCATTTTAGGGAATTATGTTCAATATAAGATATTTTGATCTATATTTGAGATTATTTGTTTTTTTTTCTTCAATTGTTTTTTTAGATACGCCTGTTCGCGCATTTTTTTTTTAATGGGAACTGGTAAATTTTGCTCTTCCATTCGATAGAGGTTTTTTTCTCTTTACAATAATATTTTTGTATTTTTTAAATTCATTTTAATAACTTTTTTACAAGAAAAATAAAACAAATTAATAACAAAGTAAATTAAAGTACGTGTTCAAATTGTCGTCCATTAGTAATTTGACAATGACCCAATCGATTTACAAAACCCCGAACAGAGTTCTGTAAAAAATCTCGGGGAATTTCTTGTATCGTTCTGGTAATTCGGATTTGTAAATCTTCGACGTTATCGGGCTTATCTTTGTAAACTTTGTTTTTTACGTATCCCCAAAGAAAAAAATCTAAAGGACTTAAATCTGGCGAACGGGCTGGCCATTCAATGGTTCCTCGTCTTCCCATCCATCTGTGGGGAAAAACGTTGTCCAGATATTGACGAACATTTACACCATAATGTGGTGGGGCGCCATCTTGCTGGAACCAGATACTGTCATTGGGCAGGTGTTCATTGTTTTCATGAGGATAGAGCGTAGCACTAGCAGGTATTATTTCATTTTGCAATAACTGCAAATACAGAGCCGAACTTAAATTGCCATTGATGAAAAAGGGACCGATAATATGACCGCCTAGAATGCCAACCCAAACATTAACCTTTTGGGGGTACTGCGTATGGTGCTCCAAAAACCAAGAATAAAGAATATTGTTGACAAAATTTTCATTATTATTGCAAATATTTAACATTTCTTCAGAAAATTGTAATCTCCTATCAAAATCATCTTCCGTTAACTCGTGTACAAGGTGTACCTTATAAGGTTTATACTTTTTAAAAATGACACGATCGATGACTGTGAAATATTGAAATTGGCCGCTAATTGATTGGTTGATAAATGGGTATATTCAGATACAGCCAATAAAATATCCAGTTTGTTATCATCGCTTTTTGCTGTTCTAGGTCTACCACTCCTTGGCAAATCTTTAACGCTACCCGTTTGTTCAAAGCGTCTTAAAGTTTTACCAACAACGGATTTAGAAATTGGATTTCTATTTGGATGCGTATCATTAAATAAATTACTAACGTCTTGTAAACTTCTGAGTCTATCTCCATATCCCAACATCATAAGTATTTCAATTCGTTCATGTTCACTTAAACTCGCCATTGTTAATATTAACAGCAACAAATTGCACAAATGAATTATTTCTGTCAAAGATTTGACCTACACAATAACCACTGATAAAATTATGTCACTCAAGTTTGTTTATCGCTACGCTTCTGTCTATCTACTATGTACCGAACATCTGTTAAACACATGAACCGGCTTTTTCTTATAAAATTGGTATTAAAATGAATTTTAAAGAAACAAAAATATTTCTGTAAAGAGAAAAAAATTCTCTATCGAATGGTAGAGTAAAATTTACTATTTCCCATTTAAAAAAAATGCGCGGACAGGCGTAACGAAAAAACAATTGAAAAAAAAAATAATCTCAAATGTAAATCAAAATATCCTAACAAACTTTTATATTGAACATAAATCCCTAAAATGAATATTAACGACAATAAATCGCCATCTCCATACTTTTAACTAACCCTGTATATATATATATATATATATATATATATATATATATACGCATAGAAACCTGATGATTTTTAAACACCATTGATCGCTTACTGCCTGAGCTGACCACATGGATTGTAAGGGAGAAGATAGTGTGTTTCGTGCCGTTTCAGTAGTCATGGAGCAGTGGTCCGGGCGACATCTTACGTTCGTTGTAGAATCTAGAATGTAGAATCTCTCATTGTTTTGCAGTGATTATTTCGCAGAAACTAAATAGAAAATTGCTTGCGTTATTTTTATAAAAAAAATTCGTCAGGTTAGTATGCTCCAACCTGTACTTGATAAAACGGAAAAACGTAAAAATGTTTCTTTTGGAGTAGCGGCCAGGTACAATATTTAATCGTTTCGGGTCTATGTATAGAACGTTCTTCAAAATTATTAATTTTGATGTAATTGTTGAAGACTTTCCGATGACCAGTACCGATACTTCTGTTTATTTATGAAGCCACTTAAATGAAAATAAGTTTCATCCGTCATTAACTAATAACGCAACACATCTTGATCTTAATTCAAGATTTCTAAAAACTTTTTGCAAAATGTCATGCGATATGTTCTAACGGCTTCCTTTAGACACTGCACAATCTGAATTTTATAGGGGTGAAGACGTAAATCATTTTTAAGAATCATACGAACACTTTTTTCAGAGATTTGCAGGGCCAATGAATGTTTTTTCGCAGATCGCATCGGACCTATGTTAGCGGCGACACAAACCCATTCAATATTTTCTGGTGGCCAAACCTTCGTAACACCACCTTTAAATTCTAATGTAACACGGCCTCTTTCATTAAATCATTCACATTAAAATCATTCACCCACCTTAAAATTGTCTTCTGCGATGGAATTCTCCTATGTATTTCAACATCAAATTCCTGCCGAAAACTTCTTTGAGCTTGGATAACGGAACCATTACTAGAGTAAAATCATTTCGGATGAGACTGGCGCAGAAACACATTTTAGTAATTAGAAAGAGAGTCAACTCATAAATGAGATGAATAGCTAGTAGTATAAATCCGTGTACTATACGAGCCACAAACGTTTATCGATTATTTGTCAGTCGGTACCAGGCATTTGATCGGTGTGTTTCGTAGTGGTGTTGTACGTATATTGAGAGTTTTCCTATTTGTAATATTATTGTTGTGTTTTATCTATTAATTATTTTTTTTTCAAAGCTATTCAAGAGTAAGAATGCATCCTCTTGTAAGTAGAAATATACTTATCACAAAATTCCTGAAAATTTAGTTGTATTTATTTACACAGGGTAAAATGTCTGATATGGCAACAAACTCTGTCCTGGAGGAAGTGAGCCCTTGTTCGAAAAAGAGAAAAGTTATTCTTGAACAATCTCGTGAAATAATTTTTAATGTATATATCTATTTTAAAAAACAAGGTGTGACAGGTAAATATATTTACAAATTAGGTGGATACATAATATTTAACCTGTAATAATATTACTTTTTTTATATCAAGTGCAAAATTAAAATTAATGTTGTTCATCATTTATAGGTCAGCTGCTAGATACAGTTGCAGAAGCAACAGGTATTTCTAGGAGCACTGTAGGTCGAATAATTAAAGAAGGTCATGCTGTTGAAACAAGAAAAGTAAATTCATTCTTATCGACAAAAATAAAACCACCAAAACCATCACCAAAATCTACTGTCGATAACTGTGGGGAAGAAATTATTCGCAGAATTATACATAATTTTCATGTGACTGAAAAGAGAAGACCCACAATAAAAGCCGTTTATAATAAAATTCACGATGATGAAGGAATCGGTTTTGCAGGAGGGCTATCATCTTTTAGGAAATTATTGCTGCGAATAGGATTCAGGTACTTTTTTTATTATTTTCAGTAATCACTCTAAACTTTTTATTTGTTAGATGGAAAAAAACTACTGATAACCGTAAGATTTTAATGGAGCGGTTTGACATAAGAGAGCTGAGGTGTTCTTACATCCGCAAAATAACAAATTATCGTACCCAAGGACGTCCAATAATATATACAGGTATAAAAAGCATTTAGAAAATCTATTTAGTACATATTTTAAGTACATAAGTAATTTTTAAATGAAATTACATACATGCAGGGCATACATCTCCTTTTGGATGGGTCGATCAATCTAATGAAGGATTAAAGTGTCCAATTTCAAAAGGGAAGCGTTTAATAATTGTTCATGCTGGTTCTGCACAGGGTTTTGTTAATGATGCGTTATTAATTTTCAAATCAGGTCAAAAAAGTGGCGACTACCATGACGACATGAACTTCATAAATTATAAAAAATGGCTAGAAACATCTTTAATTCCTAATTTGCCTGATAATTCTGTGATTGTTGTGGATAATGCCAGCTACCATAATGTTATGTCATATAAACATTCAACATCAGCCAGTAGAAAGTGTGATATGATACAGTGGCTAAACGAAAGGGGCATAACTTACGATGCAAATTGTACTAAACCGGAGTTGTACAATTTAGTAAAACTTCACAAGCCAAAACATATACAGTACAGCATAGATGGTATATTTGCAAAAAAAGGCCGCACCGTCCTGATATTGCCACCATACCATCCAGAACTAAACCCGATTGAAAAAAATCTGGGGCATTGTAAAGAATCGGGTTGCATCAATAAATGTTACATTTCATATAAATGATGTTGAAAAATTGGCGAGAGAAGAATTTTCAAACATCAAGGTAGAGGAATGGTCAGAAACTTGTCGACATGTGGAAGGTGTAGAAAAAGATTACATTATGAAGGAGCACATAATGGATGATTTTTGTGAAGAATTTATTATTAATGTCAATAATGACTCTGAAGATGATTTCTACGATTTTTCAAGCGATGAAGACTGAAGATTTTAAATGTTTCAAAATACATATATTACATTAATTTTGTCATCAGCGAAAATAAATATTGATTATACATTGTATGTATGTATATTTGATTTAATAAATACAAAAATTTTTCTAGGCACATGCTTGTGTATTTATCTTCTTTTAATGTCTCTAAAGTGAGATTTTGGTTAGGAGTAAAATTATAATGAGAAAAACCAAAATTAAGGCTAATGAAAACCATATTACAAAATATGGATTAATATAATAATAATTTGTAAATACAAAGACTTAAATGTGAAAGCACTATAAAAAGAAATATTTCATTGTAAAATACAATTTATAAAAAATTTGTTACATAATACCTATTGATTTAATAATTATTTTATTCTTCTTATTCTAATTATTCTTCGCGAAGTAATAAGTTTATTTAAAATCGACAACAAAACATAATTATTATGGTTTAATATAACTAAATATTATTTAAATTTAAAACTGCCGCCTATATTGTCAAGACTGCTCAATGTTTTTAAGGTGTTCAGTATTTGTGTAACGTCATCGCTCGCGCATCTTCAGTCTCATCCGAAAGTAATTTTACTCTAACAAATTCATTCTTTGGATAAATACGTTGGTTTAGTAGAAATTTTGCCACTGTAATCAAAATTGCATTTATAGGCATGAAGTTTAATATCAAACTAGCTGACATCACATTATTTGATTTTTCAAAATGTGTCGTACCAGTTGCCGAACCTTGCATCAAGAAGCAGATCAAGTTCGCTTACTTAGGCACAATATATTTAATATCACTCTGGCTATTAAGGTAAGAAAGAGCTCACATCTTAGTTGCGTTTACGTTTCATTAATCCTTCGCCGTGGAGTACTAGAAAAGTACTAACCTACTTTTTAGTCAAATTAAAATAAGTTGATTATGTATATACCCAGATATTTATCTAAGATTTGCGTAAAAATATATCAAATATGACTAAATTAACTTTAATATTTTCGACTGAATCTTAAAATATTTTGTTAAAGTTATCGTAAATTGTATAATAACCATTACATTATGTACAAGAAGTCTTAAAAAAAACTGCAAAACAGTATTATAACATATTGACTTTCAAGACGGTTTTTGGGTTAACGTAATAAATAAATCAGCACTGAAAGAGCAGTTTTGCGAGGTAATATATTGTACGTGCTTTTGGTACGTTTCCAAGCCAGAATTAAATCATAAAAGTTGCATGTAATTGTTTTGTTGAAAAGTCGAAGTTGAGTTTTAGTAATGTTTCAGTTTCAAAATAGTAAGGCATCTATTGCGGCCTGGTAAATACGTTAATAATATAAGAGTATAGTTCGCAAAAACGAATAGGGTACTTGTAAGCAAATATCTAAATAAAAATCTGATAAATGAAACCAATAAATAAGAAACAATATCGGCAAAAATGCTTGCCAAGATTATAGAATGTTAAGTTGATGTTGAAGATTCAAACAATCACTTACACTTTTAATTCTGGCATATATGTAATTTAAAGTTTTCTTCAAAGAGTTATTTGTTGCATATCTTTTCATAATTATATCTACTTACTAATATTGCCATCTAAATGATCAGTCATAAACTGGATGAGAATAGTTAGATTAGTAACGGTGGTTCTTCTATTGATTAAACCTTAATGATCCTCAGAGAAAAGCGTGTTAAAATTGAATATATATACGAGGGCGGTTCGTAAAGTTCCGTTTCTGCCTAGTGAGCAGAAGAGTGGGAGTATACAAAGAATTGCTGTTTCCTTTGTGAATGGGACAGTCGATCAAGAACTTCCTACTACATTGTTAAAGGCTGGCCAATCAAGGCTCAGTATATTCCTGGTTAAAAGAATATATGTACTTCATAAGTCACTAGTTGAATCTGAAAAAATACTTCTGCCGCCATTACACTTAAAATTAGGTTTAATGAAAAATTTCGTGTAGACAATGGATAAAGATGGCCGTGGGTTCCAATACCTTACACAAAAATTTCCCAAAATCTCAAATGCAAAACTTAAAGATGGAATTTTTGTAGGGCCCTAAATTAAACGTCTACAACAAGATAAAAAATTTGAAGAAGACCTAAGTGATTTGAAGCGTGAAGAATTTGAAGTTTTCTAAAGCTTCGCATGTGCACCAATCTTTCATTACTTAATTACTTAAAAAACAGCCAACTATAATGAGGAATGCTTTTCAAGGCATGTTATGTATTGTACTTGTATAAACATTTTTCAAAAACCTTCGAAAATTTGTTACTAATCCGTACAGGTTGCTATGTGCTTCAACGAACAATAGACTTGCGCCTTCTCACTTACTTTGATACCTAACTTCAGATCTATCAACTTACCCCAATAACATGATTGTCCCGGAGATCTTAAGATAAAGAAACCAACTCAGTTGTAAAGGCGAGCGGAAGGGGGGACCTTATTTTAATGAGGGCGCCACCATGTTTTTATATTCTTTAGCCGTTCCAGTGAACATAGACACTTCGAATAAATCAAAGTTATCTACGTGTTTCATATACTTAGACCAATAAATGAATAACTAATATATCGTACCATAACACAATTAACTACGTATAGATGTCACTAATTCTCAAATCCCATATCGAAATACAAATTAAAAGTTATAACTGACGTCTTCAAAAATTTTCATAATTACTTAGGATTTCTTTTAATTAGAAATGCTACATTAAAACAACGTTCATTAATTTATAGAAATCGAAATGACTTGCATTTACGTACACACACACATATGCATTCCATGTCCGTGAGAATCCAAAGCGCATGTTCGCCTGACTTGAAATGTTTCCATTCTTAATTCAAATAATGACGGGCAAGTAAAAATTTAAATTAGCCTTCCCTAGAATGGCACATATTTATACAATGAGATCTAATTAACCTATTAATTTAATATTAATTATAGAATATCCAGATACGATAAGTTATAGGAAAACCATGATATAACCTAACCTAAGTAGACGTTCTAAACGATGTTATACATGACCAATACTAAGATCTTAACAAATGGGTCCGTTTCAATCAGATGTACCGATAATTTAACGTTCCAAATTCACGTACGTAAACTACCAAATATAACAATGCATCAGTAATTAAGTTATTACAAGTAATACATATTTCTAAATATTACAAAGCAAGTTAACAGTCTGAACTTACTGCAAATGAGAATTAATGAATATTAAATCTCATTTTTACATGTCAATGTCGCCTGATGCATTAATAACTACAATCCGACAAACCAAGTTTGTACTAGCATGTATAACACACCTCGTCGCGACTACGATCTTACAGGTTGTTAGGATAATTAAAAATTAGTGAAAAGCTATGTCCATCAACGAGAACGTACAGACGCGTTTCGCTTTAATTGAAGCTTATCAATGTACGGTATCTCAAAGACAGTCACAGCTTTTCACTGGTCCACGGGAAACGGACGTTTTTGAATCGCGCAGTACTTGGCGACTGGTGGAGGGAGAAACTCGCGGTGAAGGTTATTCAACTCCCCACTCCATGCCATTTAGTTGTCATCATGCCGCTGTGGACGAAAGATCATCGCGTGTTTGTATACGATACCTTTGTAAAAAGTGGTGAGTCTGTTATTGAAACTCAACGATGCTTTAGGCGTCACTTTCGTATTGGTCGTCATGGTGAAGTCCCAAGTCGGAATACAATTTTAAGGTGGTGAATGCATTTAGATCTAAAGGATCAGTAATGAAAACAAAGCCACCCGGCCCTACTCGTACTGCACGTACACCACAAAACGTGGATAGAGTGAGAGATGCAATTCAGCGCAGTCCCGGCCGTTCCGCAAGGCGTCACGCAATGGAACTTGGACTGAGTAGGAGCACAGTGAAACGCATCTTACACAAGGATTTAGGGTTTCATCCATATAAAATTATGATTGTACAGAAGTTAAATGAGCCTGATCATCAACAACGCATTACGTTAGCTGAGACAATGTTAAACATGTTTGAAGAGAATGAGGATATGAAAATTGTGATGAGTGATGCAGCTCATTTCCATTTGAATGGGATTGTTAATAAACAGAACTGCCGTTATTGGGCCGTGGAAAATCCTCGTGAGCTACATCAGAGACCATAGCACAGTCCAAAAGTCACCGTTTGGTGTGCTGTAGGAAAATGTGGAATTTTCGGACTATTTTTCTTTGAAGAAAACGAAAGTACTGTGACTGTGACTTCTGAACGATATGTGAATATGATGACAGACTTTTTCATTCCGGAACTTGAAAGACAAGAAATCGATCTCGATCACGTATGGTTTCAGCAGGACGGGGCTACTGCTCATACGGCCCGAGCCTCTATGGCAGCAATTCGAGCATTGTTCCCAGGGCGAGTGATCTCACGGTTTGGTGATGTTGCGTGGCCACCACGTTCACCGGACTTATCAATGTGTGACTTCTTTCTATGGGGTCACCTAAAGGCACATGTTTACAAAGAAAAGCCACGTACTCTAGAAGAATTGAAGACTGAAATTCGGAACCAAATTGAACTAATCAATGAACAGTTATTGATAAAAGTGGAAACAAGTTTTCGAGAAAGACTTGAAATGTGTGTCCGTTGCAATGGCCGTCATTTGGGTGATGTAATTTTTAAAAAATGAATCAAGGTATTTTTTTTGTAAATGGCATAACCTTACCTTTATTTCTATAATAATAAAATTTGTCTATGTTTAAAACTTTAAGAGCAATTGTTTTTTTTAATCCATCCGTTTCCCGTGGACCACTTGTATAACATACCTCGTAGCGACTACGATCTTACAGGTTGTTAGGATAATTAAAAATTAGTGAAAAGCTATTTCCATCAACGAGAACGTACAGACGCGTTTCGCTTTAATTGAAGCTTATCAATGTACGGTATCTCAAAGACAGTATTAATGCATCACATAAGGCGACATTGACATGTAAAAATGAGATTTAATATTCATTAATTCTCATTTGCAGTAAGTTCAGAATGTTAACTATATATACACAAAGTAGGGAAGTGAAACGCTGTGACTGTCTTTGAGATACCGTACATTGATAAACTTCAATTAAAGCGAAACGCGTCTGTACGTTCTCGTTGATGGAAATAGCTTTTCACTAATTTTTAATTATCCTAACAACCCGTAAGATCGTAGTCGCTACGAGGTGTGTTATACATGCTAGTACAAACTTGGTTTGTCGGATTGTAGTTATTAATGCATCACATAAGGCGACATTGACATGTAAAAATGAGATTTAATATTCATTAATTCTCATTTGCAGTAAGTTCAGAATGTTAACTATATATACACAAAGTAGAGAAGTGAAAAGCTGTGACTGTCTTTGAGATACCGTACATTGATAAGCTTCAATTAAAGCGAAACGCGTCTGTACGTTCTCGTTGATGGAAATAGCTTTTCACTAATTTTTAATTATCCATTACAAAGCAAGAAACCGTTATGAAAGGTCTGATAACTTGGAAATAGGAATAAAATTAGCGAACCTCTATATATACCTATTGGTTCAAAAATAACCAACAAACCGAAATGAAATATAAGGTAATTTAATTTAATCATTTAAGTAGTACGATAGATTAGTAATAATTATCGAAGATACTAAAAATATACAAGGGTCGAAATCGACGTTTAACAAGGTCAGTAATATTATCCTCTTTCTGCTGCTCAGGACACAGCCTAGTTAGTAATTTTCCATCAATTTGGGAAGGCTTATTTTGCTAAATTAAACATGTGGTGAAGATGTGTTGTGTTATAAGTAGAGCTGCGGATGTTTGCGGTACGGCAGGACCGTATGTAGTGCATCCCCACCAGCGTATAAACACGATGCAGCGAAACACTTTAGTTAGTCGTGAACTGGCAACGTGATCGTGTGTTGTCTTGAGCTCTATTTAATAAGTATGACGGACGTGCCCAAGCCAAGAAAGCGCCCATTGTATAACGACGTGAAGAAATTTATCCGAGACTTTCCCGATTTGTATTATAATGGAGCAAAAGTGGTTTGTAAATTATGCGATAAACAGTTACTTTGCTGGGACAAATACGACTGTAAAAGACATGTTGAAAGTGTACACCACAAAGACAAAAAAAATAATGTGCTGTCTAAAACGCAATTCATTTTCGATTTATTGACAATGCTACTCGTCTGCGATGTGCCAGTTCACCTGCTAGATAAAAAAGCCTTTCACGACTTTTGGAATAAATACAATTCCAACATAAAGCTACCGTCACGGAGAACGTTACTCACCTATTTACCAATTGTGCGTGAGGACATTGAAAACAGAATGAAAGCAGTAGTAAATGATAAACAGTTATGGGTATGTGTCGACGAAACGACAGATCGAAAAAAACATTCTATTGTGAATATTATAATGCGTGTACTAGATCCTGTCAAATCAACATTTCCCATTTTATTAGCCAGCAAAAGATTGGAAAAGTGCACTAGCGAAGTAATTACGAAGGCAGTGCTCGATACGCTACAAAAATTTCAAGTTTCAACTAATCAACTCCTGATGATTATGAGCGATGGTGCTGCGACAATGCGTTCTGTAGGCCGTTCTCTTAAAGCAGATTGTGAGAGACTTTTGCATGTGACATGTAAAGTTCATGCTTTACACCTTGTGGCACAAACTATTCGGCAATGCTATCCAGAGGTGGATGCATGAATAGCAACCACAAAAAAGTGTTTCTAAAATCTCCCAAACGAATTCGAAAGTTTCACAGTCGGTGCCCTGGTATTCCCGAACCACCAGAGCCAATCCTTACACGTTGGGGAAGTTGGTTAAAGGCGGCATTTTATTATGCCAAGTATTTCCAACAAATAAAATCTGTGGTTCTACAATTCAATCCTGCCGAAGCTGTAGCCATTAAGGAAAGCCAGAGACTCTTTCAAAACCCTTCCCTTGATGCAGATTTACAAACTATTTATAACAATCATATAGGATTGTTTAACGCAATCGAGAAATTTCAAAATACTGCATTATCGTTAGCGGAGTCACTGCAAATACTGGACGATGTACACGCCCAGCTATGCGCAGTAAATGACAACAAAAATGTTAATGTAATAGAAAAGTTCGAGAGTGTGATAAACAATGATTTTGATTTTACCAGATTAAAACAAATTAGTAATGGTGCAAGTGTAGATTCGGTTTCTATCTATAAAGATTATTTTAATTGTGCGTGTGTTACATCCGTAGATGTCGAGCAGTCTTTCTCAAAATATAAAAAAAAAATATTAATCACGGCGTACATCGCTCACTGCTACAAATATGGAAACGTATCTAATGCTACAAACTTACTGCAAGTCTTATCCACTTGGCGCTATGCTATAATAATCGTAAATAAGGTAAGTGTGTTATTTATATACAGTACACATAACTGACATACCTAAGTGATATAAATAGCGAATGCATGTAAAGCAATAAAATCACGCATGCATCACCGATCGAAACAAGGTCATTATATTCGTGCGTTTAACTGAATACTATCCTGGCACGCCGCAAACATCCCCAGCTCTAGTTATAAGAGAATAAACATTACCATGATCAACACTGCTTCATGAAAAAGAGAATATCACGTTCTTAGAATTTATCACAGCATTAATGAATGGTACTGAATTTGGTAAAAGAGGGAATATGTAAACTTACTTAAAAAATTCATAAAAACGACGAATAATTAAAGAAGCAGTGGTACCTTTTTCACTAGTTATTGTACTAGGTATTCCAGTATGTAGCTTTTTTTTAAGACGATAAGACAGATTAAAAATTTAATTTAAATTAATATTTAACCGATTAGTCGTCATCATTTTAACAGATTGGATTACGAATTAACTAAAGTACTTCATTAGTTCATTTTTTACATTATTTGCAGCTTTTTGTTTAGCTTATACATGTATAAACACTTAACTTTAGCCGGCTACCAATAGAATGTATTACGCGAATCACTCTGTCCTGCTCTACATACATATAAGTTTTTTTATTTGTTTATTTCGTCCTCGATGGAACCATTGGCGTTCCGAATTAATTCCAATTATGTAATAATACTGTTTTTGCGGTTGACCTTCAACTTTGTTTATCGTCGTGGTGATCTTTGTAGAAATTAAATTCGCACAAAAACAAATATTAGGTCACGAGTAAAAATAGAGTGAGAACGAATGTATGCGAACTACTAGTCAACTGATACTACAGCCGCGCAGAGCAGAGGGATAAATTGTCTCGTCCGTCATTTCGACTCTGGCTACGAACTCGGAATAGCCGACACGATTCGCTCATTTAGAAAGAACAGAATCTGAATCCTTCTGTCGTTTTTCTTACTCGTATTGTTTTCTTTGTCGAACGCATCTGATATTAATACTACATTTTTTGTGCTTCATCGAAGAAGTACGTGTTCAAATTGTCTGAATTGCGATGTCCGAAACCTGACGATGATTTAATGTCGTACCTATTTTCATTGCCGGAAAAAAATGGTGGAAGAAAGAGCGTAATTTATTTTAATCAATGCATAAGGATCTATTGCAATTCCAAATGATTGATTTACTCAAAATATATAATAATAAATAATTGTTGAGGATACATTTAATACTCTTTTGAAATATTTTAATTTCAAACATTTTTTATTGTTAAATATAAGTAAATCTAGGATATACAATTCAAATATAACATGTACAATTTTATCAATATGCAACGTTCATTTAAAAAGTTAAAACCGCTGTATAACAGAATTTTATTATTGCACACAAATTTAAAAATTTTCTCTGGATTCTAAGAAGCGGCATTTCTTATCTTTGCAAATTTATTTATTACTTTATACATTAGACCGCTTGTTTATTCCTTAGTTTGATTAGTAAACAAAGGGCTTAATCTGGATATCCATTTTTAAAAGCACGTTTCCTAAATAGGTCTCAACAAATTTCATTACTAAACAATGGAATTTATTTTCAACTGTACACTTATATTTACAACCAATTCTTAATTAATAATGATATTATAAGATTAGACTAGTTAAAACCCTATTGTAAACCTTGGTACTGTTGCCAGTAGGTATGGTTACGACGAATTGATCACTAGAGACAAAGACGAGATCCAGGAAAGAATTACAAAAGGTAGGAAAAGTATTGGACGACTCAATACCATACTGGGAAAAACCATTAGACGAAACACAAAACTTCGTATTTACAACTCAATTGTTAAGAGTACTTCGATATATGGTTCAGAAGTATAAGATTTGAGTAAAACTAATAGAAGGACGCCGTTGGTCATAGAAATGGATTTTTTAAGAAGAAGTTGTCGAATATGGAGACTCGAAAGGATAGGAAATGTAGAAATAAGAAGGAGGATGATCATTGAGAGGGATATTATTGATGACATAGAGAAAAAACAATTGACTTGGTTCGGACACACAAAAATAATGAATGAGGCGAGATGGCTAAGGACATTAGCAATTTCAAACTTTCAAACTGATATCTGAATATTAATATCGGTGCCTTATAAGACGTTTCCAAAAGACTTGACACCAAGGTCCTCGTGGCTCAGTTGGTTAGAGCGACGGTCGGGCAAACCGTAGACTTGGGTTCAAGTCCCAACGTGGACGAAAATTTTTCAAATAAAATTTTGTTTAATTTGCGTTGTAATTTGCAGACAGTAATGTTTACATTCACATTTACTTCGCAAAATAACATACTAATTTGAAAATATTTAATAAAAAAGACGAAAATTCCAAGAATTTATCAAAAGATATATTAAATAAACGGCTAAGAAACTATCTCTATATATTAATAGCTAAGGATGAAGAATTAGCAATTTCAAAGTTTCAAACTGATATCTGAATATTAATATCGGTGCCTTATAACGCGTTTCCAAAAGACTTGTCACCAAGGTCCTCGTGGCTCAGTTGGTTAGAGCGACGGTCCGGCAAACCGTACTCTTGGATTCACGTCCCAACGTGGACTTCGCAAAATAACATACTAATTTGAAAATATTTGATATAAAAGCCGAAAATTCCAAGAATTTACCAAATGATATATATATATATATATATATATATATATATATATATATATTTCGTCGAATGTTTTCGCGGTCGTTTGTTAAAGTGTTGTTCTTCGGGATATTTCGCCGCGTTTGGATGATTTCGTCCTGAGAAGGACAACTTTCTTCCTGACGTTTCGGTGACATCACTTTCACCTCTTTCTAGAGGATCTTCTCGTTGCGATGGTAACTTCAAGAGTTCGTCGATTTCCTGTGCCGCTCGTATTATATGGTCCCGTCGTAGTGGGTACGCGTGTCTGACTCCTCGTGATTGGACCGTCGGTTGTTCTGTCGCTTTCGACTATTGGTCGATCGGTTTGCGTTCGGTCCGAGTTAGTATGACTGGGCTGTGGCAAGTTTGATATCATTACGTCGCTTGTGTGTAATCTGCCTGTTGAGCAAGGCCGGCTTCCATGTGTCAGGCAAACGCTGTCCGTCGTCACGTTTGTTCATACAGTTTTGCCGTTTCCCAATTTCTATAGCTTCTCTTATAATCCTGTACGTTAACCTCGTACTGCGTGCTATAGTTTTTGTACCGTCAAAGTCGATAGTGTGTCCTGTATGTAGCACATGCTTAGTTAGGGATGATGTTGTTTCTTTTTTCAGCTACCGCATTTCTGTGTTCTTCCCTCCGTACGGTGGTTTTACGGTTAGTATGCCCTATGTATGTTTGTTCGCATTCATAGCACGGTATTTCGTAGACCCCTTGGTTTTCTTGTTCTATCTTGTCCTTTGTATTAGGCAAAATGTCTCTTATTTTCCTGTCTGTCGTATAAATGGTGTCTATGTCGTCTCGGCGTAATATTCTACCTATATTCTCAGTCGTACCTTTCATGTAAGGGAGAAATGCTGTCCGTGCAGATCTTTCTTTCTTTTTTGGTTGATTCTTGTTAATTCTTGTCGCTCTGTTAATGGTATGTTGTGAATATCCGTTCGCTAGTAATATGTTTTTTATTGTTCCCATTTCTTCGTTTTGATGTTCTGCGTCTACCAAAAGTACACAAGCCGGATGTGCCACTGAGACCGATAGTAAGTTCCGTTAGCTCACCGACTCAAGCGCTTTCACGCTTCTTAGCACAAAAACTACAACCCCTTGCCGAAGAAATACCATCATATGTTAAAAAGTCAACTCACCTAACTGAAATACTCAAGGTTATCACCATGGATCAAGACGACATGTTGGTGAGCTTCGACGTAGTTTCGCTCTTCACACAGATCCCCATTAATGAGGCAATAGATCTACTAATAAAGAAACACCAACTCTCCGACTACGACATAGATCTAACGAAACACTGCCTGTCAAACACGTATTTTATATACAACGGACAATTTTTTAAGCAAACCGATGGAGCGCCGATGGGATCACCGCTGTCACCTATACTGGCGAATTTGTTTATGGCAGATTTCGAACAAAGAGCACTGGAAACGCTACAGACAAACCAAAACTCTGGCTGCGCTACGTAGACGACACCCTGGTGATTTGGTCGCATGGAAGAGAGAAATTAAGCGAGTTTTTACAACATCTGAACACCAGACTTCCATAAATAAAGTTTACTGTCGAAATGGAGGGAAGTAATCGGCTACCGTTCTTAGACTTGATGATAATTAAAAAACCGGATGGCTCGCTAACATACACAGTGTACAGAAAACCTACACATACGAACAGATATCTCAACGCATCTTCACATCATCACCCAGCACAGTTAAACTCTGTAGTAAAAACATTAATCCACAGATCTCAAACTCTGCCAGACGCAGAACATCGAAACGAAGAAATGGGACCAATAAAAAACATATTACAAGCGAAGGGATATTCACAACATACTATTAACAGAGCGACACGAATTAACAAGAATCAACCAAAAAAGAAAGAAAGATCTACACGGACAGCATTTCTCCCTTACGTGAAAGGTACGACTAAGAAAATAGGTAGAATATTCCGCCGACACGACATAAACACCATTTATACGACAGACAGGAAAATAAGAGACATTTTGTCTAATAAAAAGGACAAGATAGAACTAGAAAACCAAGGGGTCTACGAAATACCGTGCTACGAATGCGAACAAACATACATAGGGCACACTAACCATAAAACCAGCGTACGGAGGAAAGAACACAGAAATGAGGTAGCTAAAAAAGAAACAACATCATCCCTAGCTAAGCATGTGCCACATACAGGACACACTATCGACTTTGACGGTACAAAAACTATAGCACGCAGTACGAGGTTAACGTACAGGATTATAAGAGAAGCTATAGAAATTGAGAAACGGCAAAACTGTATGAACAAACGTATATATGTGTATAAATGTATATATATATAATTTAAAAGAAATTATCGACCGCACTATATTGGTTAAAATAAATTAAAAACGGGCAAGCGGTCTGCCAAACTCATTAATTATCTCTATATTTCGCAACGAGTTTGTTGCTTCTTCGTGAGATAAAAATGTAGAGTTCAAAAAAAAAATAAAAGTGACGTACACGGAAATTAAAATTGAATTGAACGGAATCAATAAATGAATAATATTTTACATTAATAAAAACACTTTTTTTTATTCAAGATTGGTGAAGCTTTACTCACTCAAGTATGTTTAAAATTATTTTGTCCTATATTTATATATTTTTTTTGTAAATCCTTTCCATTCCATCATACCACTGAATGTGGCGCTGTCGTCTATATTCTTAAATTTCTTGTATTACTTTCCTTTTTATGGCGCCTCATAATTTACTTTTTAAAAATCATTATAAAGAAATAAATGTAATGAGTTGCATACAAGGTAAGGTTAATTCATTCTTAATTATTTGTGTGTGTGAGAAATCACGTAAACTTGAAATATAATTTATCGGTATATGTTCATGCAAAACAATAAATTCGCATTTATTAAACGAACATTATTTTTCACTATACCGTGCTGGAAAAAATGTCTGAAACATAACGGGTGTTCAGAAACATTCGAAGTCAAGTGGGCTCTGAACAAAAAATCGTATATCTTTACTTAAGTATCTGATTTGTAATAATTATTAAATGTCAACTGTTGTCTGTCAAAAATCAATCTATCTCAGACATGACTTCATATTTTCAAGGACTACTTTGACTTCGAATGTTTCCGAACACCCGTTATAATTTAAAATTCTAGGCGAATTTCTTAATATCTTAACATGGAAAAACATTTTGCTACTTTACCAAGAAATTAATTAATCAAGACAGGTAATCAATTTAATTTATAAACGAAGGCAGTTTATATGTTGTATTTGCTTAATACCAGTTAAAAAAACTGACCCATACTCGTGCCCAAGATCAAATGATTTAACTCCAAAAGACCAACGAGAGGTCAAATGAACTAACGATGTCTAATAAAGGCACTTATACTATACTGGCTTTCATTATAAACATCTTTACATCTTTCTTTCGTATAAAATGTGAAAACTTGGTAGCCAATCACAATAATCAATTATAATTGTTGACGATTGCGTCAATTATGTAATGTTATGGAGTTGCATTGTATTTAGTTTCGTTTTCGGAGAAAACCTGTCGATTTTATAATTCATTAGTTCGTGAGCCTTACGTTTATGTGGATAGGAATGAAAACATGCCATTATAATTTATTTTATTATTGGAAAAAGCTCTGCTTTTTTCAATAACACATAGTATGAAGCATATGGAGGTTGCAACTGAAATAATTCAAATTAAAACGGGCGGGGGGGGGGGGGGGCAGAGAGTTTTACACTTTCGTTTTATCTGTAGCTTCAAAATCTGTTGAGATATAATTGCTTGACTTTTTTAATAAATACAAGGGGGGGTATTGATATCTAGTTAGCCTAGACCGGGTCCGTGGATAAAAAGAAGATTGCGATACCATAGCAACGAAAAATAACATTAGAAGTGTCACTGTAAAGTATCACGGCAGAAAGTCAAACCGAAGTTGCGCAATAAAATTTGAAAAAAAGGACGTCGACCGAAATAGTGAAATTATTGCGATTATCAGGTTTTATCGTTATATTATTATTAGAGCAGACCAATTTCCGTGCGCGCTATGAACGCCGGTAAGGGAGTGTAATTCGTAATATATTAGAATATGCGATAGAATAGGGACGCAACATGAGCTTGTTACCGATATACGTATAGAAGTAGAGACATTTATTCTATCAGAAATAATTAAATATACATTTGGTTTTCTGCTATTAAAGTAATATGCATAAACACACGAAAAATAAGAATAGTACATATTATAGCAGCGTTGTATGTACCTATAAATAAAATGGGAAATGTATGAAATCAGTGATTGTGTGCACGACAGAGTATTTAAAAAAACACTTACCGTTTTAAGCGTCTTCCAAGGATTGACAAACTGGAGAAACTCTATTGTATATTTTCAACATCAGGTGCGTTTCTAAGGTTTTTTCTGAAAAACATGTCCGCCGTGAGGAAAAAAATATGTTTATATTCGGAAAACGAGCGTTCTACATCTAGTGATGTTATATTCGCATAATCAAAATACTTTTTTAAGCAACTTAACGCATTGTAGACGTGCCCTCACAAATACGTGTTAAGGTGTCAAAATCTGCATTTCTATCTAAAACACTTTTAAATTTAATTAGAACACTTTCACTTTTTGCGTCTTCTACAGGACACAGTTGTTCGTGAACATCTTTAACGATTTGCAGTGATTCCTCTAACGACAACGACGAATTTTCTAATTTTGTTATTGCTTCTGCTAGTCCCAAGTAGTTCTCGCGAATACTTTGTAAATCCTTTGTAATCTGGGCATCTTGAAATGTTTTCTGGCTTGTATTGATAGCTGCACTTTCTTTCGGATCGAATGATAAAACCACGTCCTTAATATTTTCAAAATGTTCATGATAGTAAAACCCCGCCCGTAACCATGTACCCCAACGTGTCAGAATCGGCTGTGGTGGCTCACGGGTATGGGGACACAATTCGTGAAATTTCTGACTACGTTTTGGAGATTTCAGGAATACTGCCTTTGTACTCGATATTAAAGCATCTACCTCTGGATAACATCTACGAACCTGTTCTGCCACAAGGTGTAGAGCATGGAGTTTGCAAGTAATATGTAACAAGTTTAGGACAATATTTTCTAAGAGACCGGCCTACAGAACACATGGTTGCGGCACCATCGGTCATAAACATTAATACTTGGTCTTTCGAAAGTTTAAATTTTTCACAAGTATCTAATAGCACCTCTGAAATTTTTTCGGCATTACATTGTTCTAGTCGTCTGGATGCTAATAAAATTGAAGACGTTGATTGATGTGGTTCCATATTACGCGCCATCCCATTAACTACAGATTGTTTTTGCTGTCAGTTGTTTCGTCCACACATAACCACAGTTTTTTATTTTTCAGTTCGGCTTTGATTTTATTTTCAACCTGTTTACGCACCAATGGTAAATTCCTTCCTAACGTTGCCGTGGTCGGTAATGTTTGATTCGCGTATTTATTCGAAAATGAAATAAATGAATCATTACTTAACAAGGTAAACGGCAGTGTACACACAATCATAGTTACACGTAGTTCACGTATAAACTGTTGTCGATTAATTTTGTTATTATTGTGCTTCGAACTGCTTACGTGTTCTTTACAATGTGTTTTTGACCAACACATTAGATATGTATTGCACACTAAACATTTAATTTTTGAGCCATCGTATATTAAGTCCGGGAAATCAATAATAAACTTATTCTCTTTGTCTGACAACGGCCGTTTTCTCGATTTATGTGTGGACGGCATTTTATTACGTATGCTTACAGTTACATGCAGTCTAAGCAAGTACCACACACATTCTAAATGCTTTTTATTATTTCTGATGCAAAACAATCATCCTCACATCGGCGCACTAAAATTGGTCTGCTTTAATTATTATTATTAGAGAACGGATGCAATTTCCATAAAACGCAATCGGCAATTGCAATTGTGTATAACGTCGCACAGTACATCCCAGCGTAATTCAATGAAGTATTTGTTTGACTTACCCGGCCACCTGGTTTCGCACGATAACAATGGACAAATCAGCTATTGTATTCGGAGAATATAGTGTTTTTTAAAATGTTTTCATGAGCGTAGATAGAAGCGGGGTTTTTGTAATGTATTTTATTTATTAGTTTATATTTCGTAAGATAAATAAAGTGCTGTTTTAAATGTTAATTACATCGTAATTTTTGTGATAGATTCTGTTTAATATCGTTTGATTGAATCTATTTCTACCAATTATTTCGACGTAAGAGTGTGCATTGAATTTCGTTCAGTTTCAATAACTTACGCACACATTTTTAGTTTTCATTTATTTAGATCTAGAGCATTGTTTAAGTTACTTTTTCAGACATGATATGGAAGAATGTCGAGAACGGCATTTTAAAACAATGGCGAGTTGGATTGACGGTCATACTGATTGTATGTCCATTGTCAGTGATTCCGAAATTTATTACAAAATCCGTAAAATATCGTCAAAAATTCGTCACTTAGGATCGCAAACACATCTGAACTCTGTAAAACTTTTATGGCGGCTAATATTCCATTAAATAAACTTAGTAATCCCACTTTAAAAATATTTCTGAAAAAATATATTGGTCGAAATGTTCCTGATGAATCAACTTTACGCAAATATTATGTTTCTAGGTGCTATACGAGAACAGTAGAACGCATTAGAAGCCATCTTTTAAATCAATACATATGGATAAGCGCCGATTAAACGGTGGATATGTTAGGACGCTGTGTGGTAAATGTTGTAGCTGGTGTACTACATCCAACTATTCCCTATAACTCATATGTAATAGCAACAAGTGTTATAAATAGAGTTGATGCGGAAACAGTTGCTGAAACCATTAAGGAGAATATGCAAAAAATGCTTCATTCGGACGCCACGTACAAAGAAAAAATACTTTTATTTGTCAGTGATAGTGCTGCGTATATGTTAAAAACAGGCAGACTATTGAATAAAACATATCCTAATATGCTGCATATTACTTGTGTAGCACATGCTCTCCACAGAATCTGTGAATATATCAGAGACACTTTTCCGGAAGTTGATAGACTTGTATCAGCTTTTAAAAAAGTTTTCAGAAAAGCACCATTGAGAGTAGCTCTTTTCAGGGAAAAATTTCCATCTCTGTCACTGCCTCCCACTCCAGTAATAACTAGATTGGGATCATGGCCGGAAGCTACTAGTTATTATGCTGAGAATTTCGATAGTCTAAAACATTTCGTAACACTGCTAAAGGAGGATGCTAGAAGTATTGGTGAGTGCAAGGAGCTCACACAAATCCCAAATTTAAAAAATCAGTTGTACTTTGTTCACGAACACTTTGGAAAATTGCCAAAACTAATCACTTATTTTGAAAATCGAAATCTCAAATTAAATGACGGATTAACCACATTAGATGTGGCTGTTAATAATTTGAAAAGTATTCCAAGTGACTTCGGATGTGGCCTTCGGCAAAAGTTTGAAGCAATTCTTAATAGAAATCCAGATTTAATTACATTGCAGCAATTATGTATGGAGACAATTCCACAAAATCTAACGGCTAAATATGAAGAAATAAAAGAATATTTCAAGTATGCACCTATAACCAGTTTCGATGTAGAAAGGACGTTTTCTATTTATAAGGATGTACTTAATTCAAAGAGAACAAAATTGACAGAAGAAAACCTTGAGAAACTATTGCTAGTCAATATTAATAGTCCTTTACTCAACTTGAACGACGAAATGAACAAATAAAAATGTTCCAATTATAGAAATAAAATTAAAAACTTTAAAAATACAACTTTTCAACAAATACATATGTATTTCGTAATTTTATAGATCACCACTCGTTTGTTTTCCAATTATATAAATAAAATTAATTAATAAATATGTATTTCGTAATTTTAGATAGATGGATCACCACCCGTATGTTTTCCAATTATATAAATAAAATTAAAAACTTTATAAATACAACTTTTCAACAAATAAATATGTATTTCGTAATTTTATAGATCACCACCCGTTCGTTTTCCAATTATATATATACTAAAATTGGTTTGCTCTAATTATTATTATTGTTATAAGTAGGTATTGCAAAATGTCAATTTTCAAACACATATTATATCATGTTCTGTTTTATTACAAAGTTCTTGTTGTCTTTTTAGGCTATTCCAATCTGTTATGTATATAATTTTCTAAGATTCCAATGGGTATCTTTTATCAAAGTTTTAACGTACTTCTTGAATGTCAAAATAAACAATATTTATTTATTGAAGAAAATCTGCAAGATTTAAATGTTGATTATTAAATTATGCTACCATATTATAATGTTCTAAATATCCTTTTAAATCTTGGTACATAAATTCTAAATTTTAATTTTTATAAACGAAATCGTAACGAAATAATAATCTATATGACACTGAACATTGAATATGAATTTAACAAGAAGACATAGATGTGTTTTTCTAACACGATCTGTTTTGTCACATCTTAAGTCTATTATAAAATACAATATAAAAATCTCTATATTAGTACTAATTAGTATATATATATATATATATATATTAGTATATATATATATATATATATATATATATATATATATATATTGATATAATACTGACAACAGCCCCTAAGTTGGGCCGCCAAATGATATAATACGGAGAGGCTAAACAGAGAAAAGCCTCACGTTCTGGTGACAATAAAGTAATAATATATAAATATGAGAAATTAATATATTTATTAAGGCAAATATTACTCAATCTCTAGGGTCTCGAAGTAACTTCTCGATACACAGACAGACATCTACTAATACATGAAATAAAACAGAAAAGTCAAATTTATTTAAAGAAATATGTATATTTAAATAAAGTTATCTTGTTCAAGATCAAAATATAATAAGTTTATAAATTTTCAAATATAATTACCAAAACTGACATTTAAAAACAAAGTAAAATGGCGTTTGAGATGACGTGAGTTAATGTTATATAGATAAGTGACTTCAAGTAATGTTATATCTTTAACAAATTTATATATCACCATTTTCACTTAAATACCTGATAAATACATTAAATTTTGAAGTCCACAATTTCATTAAGTTCTTTGGATGAAGTTCTCAGGAAAGTTTTCAACTAGAACATCAAGATCGGCTGTCAGTTGCTTGATTCAATCTACTGGATAATATCCTATTCGCTGCGATGCTTATGATTCAATTTTGCAGGATATACCACCAGGTTATATTCAATATAAGATCCTGAAGAGGTGTTCTTATTCCAAAATACTCCAACTAGACATCCAGAATCTTCCTTATGTACATTAAATGTCCATAAACATATTATATAAGGAATATAAACGGAATATTGATAAAACTAAATTTATATACTGGAAAAAAAAATCTTTATAATATCCGTCAGAAAAATAATATCAATAATAATGTTTTTCGTCGTCAAGACTCCCATCAGAAATTTTGCAATAGTATAAATCAGATATTCTAAGGAATATATACAAAGGTTTCTAAAATAATATAAAAGATAAAATAATAGGAAAATCCACCCACGTAATCTCAATTACAAATTTTTTAAAAAGAAGTTCACATAAGTCAAACGAATAACAAATTTTACAGATATTTGCTCAAAAGTAAGATAGAACATAGTTGCTTTTAAGAATCCAAAAACCTCGCGAAAATAAATTAAAGTAAATTTATTAATAAGCAATACATAACAATAGATTAAATATAACATGCAATATTAAACGATAACATGATTTCAAAACCAATTATGAACCCATATCAAAATTACAAAATTCTTACTAAAAAGTAATACTTCACAAATCTGAACATTCAAGATATAACATTCTTGAAACCGATATCTTATTAGTAAAAGAATTAATTAAAAAGGTAGGTTGACTCACAACATTATACAGGGCAATCCAAATTAAGTGTTCACCATTGGTAACTTTGTTATTATTAAAGATACAAGATTGTTTAAATTAGCAAACTAGTAGTACTTTTAACGCTCTTTAAGATGGAGGAATTAAAAAAAAAAGAGCAGCGCGTTTTCGAGTTTTCCCGAAAAATATGTTTTTTTCAAATGGAAACCCCTGTATATTATATCATTTTCTGTTAGAAATTCAATTTTTAAACAAAAAATCTTATAAGAAATTTTTTACTGGGATTAAAAATACTTGAGTTATAGTGAATAAACAAAAACAGCTAAGTCAAGTGCATTTCTATGTTTCTATGATAACGACGTTAATTCTTTCTAGTAAACGTCAAATATTAGGACAGTTTTATTAGTCTTTCACTCATAAATTTCATTTTGCTAGTTATTAATTTGACAAAAAAATGATTTTTACCCATGCAGAAAAGTGTGATATGTTAGAATCTTATTTAGTGTGCAGAAAATCCTCTAGGAGGGCAAAAGAACACTACGCTGAATTATATCCACTCCGAACACAACCAAATGAGCAATTTTTTCTGAGACTGTACCGAAAATTTAGAGGCAATGAGAGTGTTTTTGCCAAAACAAGAACAAGAAGGACTTTTATAATAAGCGAGGCCACGGAAATTCTAGTTCTTGCATATTTTGAGGCCAACCGTGAGAATTCCATATTAGATATTATCAAGGAATCTGATTTGAGTCACGTTACTGTGCATAGGATTCTGAAGAAACACAAATTCATTCCTTATAACTAGAAACCAGTTCAAGTTTTCTTGCCAGGGGATCCAGAGAGAAGAATGTTTTTTGCCACTGGTATCTTAGCTTTTGTCGCCAAAATGTAAACAACTTTCGTTATATTTTATGGACCGGTGAATCAAATTTCTCAAATTCTGGAATGTACAATACAAAAAATCATCATTACTGGTCAAAGGAAAATCTTTTTTTAGTACATCCAAGACGCCCGCTAGTCCGTTACAGTTTTAATGTTTGGTGCGGTTTAATTGGTTCAAGGATTGTTGGTCCTTTCTTTTATGAGGGCACTCTAACTGGTGAAAGGTACATAGAATTTTTGACTGAAATTTTGAATAATTTCTTAGACGATATTGATCTCATAAGTAGACAGAATCTGCATTTTCAGCAGGATAGCGCCCCTGCGCACAACTACAGAGGTACTCATCAAATTTTAAATACTATTTTTAACAATTCATGGATAGCAACAAATGGTCCTATTCAGTGGCCTCCCCGATCGCCAGATTTAACACCGCTTGATTTTTTTAATGGGGTTATTTAAAGACAGAGATTTATAAGCAAAGGTACGAAAACGTAAACGCCCTAGAAATTGCAGTTAGTGAAAAGATAAACCAAATAGATGGTAGGACCATACTAAAAGCAGTTCGACAAGTTCAGAAACGTGTTCAAAAATGTATTGAACAACAAGGTGGTATTTTTGAACATCTTCTATGAAAAAATCTGTGATTTTTATTTTCTTTTAATGATATGTTTATGTATAAAATAAAGTTTATAAAAATTATTTAGCAGTTTTTGTTTATACATTACAACTCAAGTGTTTTTAATCCCAGTAAAAAAGTTCTTATAAGATTTTTTGTTTAAAAATTGAATTTCTAACAGAAAATGATATAATATACAGGGGTTTCCATTTGAAAAAAACATATTTTTCGGGAAAACTCGCAAACGCGCTGCTCATTTGTTTTTTTTAATTCTTCCATCTTAAAGAGCGTTAAAAGTACTACTAGTTTGCTAATTTAAACAATCTTGTATCTTTAATAATAACAAAGTTACCAATGGTGAACACTTAATTTGGATTGCCCTGTATATATATTAGTACTAAACACTAAATTTGTTGTATCGATGCTCATACAAGGTGAATTCCTTGCACCCTGTATGACCCTGAATTGATCCGTTTCAATTTTTTCACTGCTGTTTCTTATATTCAATTTGTCTCGTTTAGAAGAATACACAGCAATACGTCACAATGGAACGATTCGCATGTTTTGTGTTACAGGAATTTAACGAAACTGGTTCGACTGTAAATATTCACCCTTCTGAACTTCCGTGAAATGTGCGAACTAATCGTGTGGCACAAGATCTACGCCGGTCAGTGCGAAAACAAGCTTCGGTTACGCAGTTACATAAGCCTATTGTTTTTTTACATATTAAAAAATGACGTGAAACTACGCCCTATTAAAAAAAACTGATTATTCTATAAGATTGACGTTTACCAATCAAATGTTGGAAATATTTGACGATTTTCATAGAATCTCCTTCTCTGATGAAGCGCATTTTCATGTGCATGGTTACATCAACAAGCAAAATAGTCGATATTAGTTGCAAGAAAAAATAGAACTCCATTACATAGTCCTAAAGACAGTGGCTGCTCGTGCTAAAAATTTTAAGGTGTTCTGCAAGTTTTACAAAAAAATTTACCTTGCACGGGCAGTAAGAGGTTGTCTCCCATCGATCTTATCGTGCTTTCTTCGCCTTCCGCACTGAAGTAATGGATTTCTGGAACGATTGTCAATTGTCACACAAAAAAATAAGAGTCACTAAGCACTACTTTACTAACAAATTATTTCTTATAAATTAAATCTATTCTACGTTCTTTTCGATTTGCAAATTTTGTTATCACTTTGTCATTAAAATTGTCTATTTCGGAGATAAACTTTTTTTCGATAGATAGCATGGAAAGAGATGTTAAACGATCTTCGGTCATTGAATTTCTGAGAAACGTCTTAATTCGATTTAGTGTTGAAAAGCATCGTTCGGCCTCTGATGTTGTCATGGGAGTTGTTATTACAATTTCTAATAATTTTCTAGTCTCCTTCAACGTATCTCCCAGATTGTTTTTTATTAAAAATTTTAGAAGAGGTAGTGCGCCTTTTAAAGATCTACAATCAGTTCTTGAGTAAATAACAGACAATTCAGTTCGTAATCTTTCTTTATCAAGGGTGGGATAATAGGAGCATGCGGAAGTGAGTTTGTCCTCAGGAAATTTACTGCAATACTCTCCAAAGCATTCCGAAAAAAAAGTGATGCCACTACTAGATGCTCTTTAAAATGAAATCGATCTTTTGCACAATTTAGAATAACATCACACACCTCTAAAGCCGAAATTCGATGATTAAATCTGCTGTTATTTGGACGTTTGCGTTTTTCTGGTGGTGGCTCATCGCTTATTAAATCTGATGCTTCACTTATGATGTTGTCAATATTATTTCGAACTTGGCCTATACTGCGTTCAAAATTTTCGATAGCGTCTTTTACTAGAGTGGGTTCAATTTTTCTTTGCTGCAATTGATTAAACAGGATATCTACATGGGGCATTACATGATGGAAAAAAGTCAGCCAAAAATTGAAGATCGGATCATTTAATGTACGGCGAATAGAGGCGGCTGCACTACAGACTGTGTTGTTGGAGAATTGTTCTTCTATTTCTTCCGTACACTCAATGAGAGAGGCCCTATTTTCGTACACAACATTAATGGTCCTGATATTAAAATTCCAACGGGTTGTAGCGCCGTGGGGATCCTTCTGTTTACAATCTTGTTTAACACTTCTACTCGTTGGGGTGAATTATTAAAAAAGCCGGGAATGTCTTGTAGATTTCCAAAAAATACACGTACTTGCGAATTTGCAGAAGCAGCTTTAGATATAATTAAATTTAATTGATGGGCATAGCAATGTACATAGTGCGCAAAAGGGTACTTTTTTTTAATCAATGCTTGAACGCCTGCGTGTTGTCCGCTCATCACCGCTGCTCCATCGTAACTCTGTGCAATCAATTTGTTAGGTGAATTTTGAATTAAAGCATCTATGACACTTAAAATTGTTTTGCTAAGTGTTTCTGCATCACATTTTTCAGGAATGACGTAGTTCCAAAAACGTTCAATTGGCTCACCATCACGAACATATCTAAAAATAACTACCATTTGAGTTTTTGCAGCAACATCCGTTGTTTCGTCCGCCATGATCGCCAAAAACGGAGAATTATTAATTTCGTCAATTATTTGTTCTTGGCAGACTTCAAGTATGCACTGTAACAGATCATTCTGTATTTCTTTGGAAGTGCCTTTAAATACCGAACAATTTTTTAGGTGCTCACTTAAAGTTGCATCTAATTCAACCGAAAAATTAATAAGTTCACGAAATATCCCCGGATTCTCGGAAGTATCGCTCACATCATGTCCCCGAAGGGCCAATTCAAAAGCTCCACAAAATTTTATACAATTAATAATTTTTGATAAAATATACCGATTCTTTGACACATTTTCATTATGTCTCTGTATAGTTACCCAATAAGCAGAATCTAGTTGAGCCATAATATTAGTTTACCCTAGTAACGCAAATTCCATACAATTATGAAGATGGCTTTTAGAATTCCCATGTCTTTTTATTTTCAAACTCAAGTGCTCTAGATCCGTGACCCCTATTTCCGTCCAAGCTTTATCGCCACCAAAAAGTAAACAGGGAAAATAATATAAAGCATTTTTTTTGTTGCATCCACAAATCCATTCGTTTTTTGAATAATGTGTATAATTTTTCCCTGTACTTACACCAGTTTTTTCAATAGTGATATCTACTAATGGCCTACGATTTGCTTTTAATTCTTTTCTTCGTATGAATATTTAAAGAATCTCTTCACATTAATTAAATTAAAGACCACCTCCATAATACACAGAGTTTATATAAATTGTCAACAATACACAAAAACAGAAGCACGCGCACTCTAATATTATTGTTTTTACGTTAAACTCGCCGCACCGTAAAAAATCATCCATTTCAAATATTAAATATACCGAATCATATCGCCCTCCGCGCTGGACTAAATGCAGCGAACAGGCCTGCTAAAATCACGCATTGGTTTTAAACAGCCGCGGGGGTAGCGGGGTGCGTGTTTGAAAGAGCTCTGAGAGCACGTTCGTGTGGACCAGATAAGGAACAAGTGAGCGATCGCGCGAATTAGGTTGGTTATTCCACTGGTCGCCTATTGAATATTATTTGATAATAACCGGCGTTGGTGTTGGAATTTCGGAAGCGAATATCTCGGCTTCTACTGGTCGGATTTTGATGATTGAGGTGTCAAATTGTAGGGTTTGATGCCCTCTACAGGATGATATAGAAAAATATGCAAATTTTTTGATATACAGGGGGAGAATTTTCACAACAATATGTTACGCTTTTATAAACATCAGAAATATCGGAAAGATTATGTAAAAGAAAACTAGTTATAACTAATACAGGTTCGCCCGCCCAATTTTTTGGGAGCTCTGCAGCACTGCAGCGCTTATGCGCTAGCCGCCACTGCCTAAAGATATTGTTTGAGCAGCAATATCCTCCAGAGGCACAGCAGCCCATACGTTTTCGAAAGTAACGAACAGACAGCTGGTCCGTGAATTTTTTGGCCCTGTCCTCCATATATCAAATACCATATTACAAGCTGTAAGAGAATTGTTTCCCGATAAATTGATATCAAGAAGAGGCGACAAAATCTGGCCACCAAGAAGACCTAGACTTGGCTCCAAACGATTATTTTTGTGGGCATATTAAGAGTAGAGTTTATTATAACGCCTCAACAAATTTGATTCAGCTAAAAAATCGTAACCAGGAAGAGATTAAAACCGTTACTCCTGACTTATGCACAAGAGTAATGGAAAATTTAAGACATCGGTTAGAAGAGTACCAGCGGCGAAATGGGCGACATCTACATGATATAATTTTCTATAGATGAATTTCAAATAAATGTAATTATAGTTCTAAATTAAGTTAGTTCAGAAAACTGAAAATTGCTGAGCAACATTAGAAAGAAAGGTGCAAAATTCTCTGAGACAACTTGTATTTGTGCTGTATTAGTGCTGTATTTATTTTGTAAAAATAGTATATTAAAAAACAAGTTTCATAAGGCACCATTTTGCCGCACGAGATCAGTTTAGAAAACGAGCCGCGTTAGCGGCGAGTTTTCTAAAGAGCGAGTGCGGCAAAAGGCCTTATGAAACGAGTTTTTTATACTATTTTTTCTATTTTGCGTTTTTTACAATAATAAATTGCTTAAATTGGAATTATTTAATTTGAAAGTTCAGAGTTTAATTTTTATATAAAGCATGCAGTTGGTCACATTGATACTTGACATTTTCAAATTTAAATCTTGCTATCCGCGAAGTATATTATATTACATATTATTTACTAATTTCCGTTAACATTACTTGATACTTCATTTAAAAATATAAACATGAGTGACATAGAAACATATATATGATGTTGTCAATTGTATACAACATACGTTGTTTGTGTAAAATACGGACATATATCATACCTGTCAAATGTACATAAATTCTAAAAATCAAATGACAGCAATGATATTTATTTCTGTATTCGAACAACGCCAACATTGAAAAATGAAAAAGAGCGTATCGAAATGAAGCTCATTTCGATACTGTTTTGGATTTCATAATGAGTTCATTTCGAACGCAAAATAGAAAAAGTATATTGAGGAGGTTGTTTTTCCTGCTATTTTAGATCTTATTCATTACACCAATTTACGTAAATTGGACAATAAACAAAATGTTATTGATTGTCATTGTATCTTTAAAATATCAGTGTTTGGGAGGGTACTTGAAACTGTTATTAACAGAATCTAATTAATTTATGGTCTGCCTTCTCTATCGCCTCATCAGCATGATTTGGTCCTTGTTTTCTTGGACTTAAGAAGTCGTATCTTATTAATGGGATATTATATTTTTAGTATTGTTACTTTTCTAATGTCTTCCTATCTATCACTGGGTTCCCCTACGCTACAATATTGGCCCTTTATTGTTTTTACAGTTAATCAGTGCTTTACTTACAAGGTTGCCATCAATGCTATGGGTTATGTTGACGATATTAAAATTTTCAATGTAATGTCAAGTAATACTAATACAAGAAAGTATTGATTTTATCAATAATTGGTGTTATTTTAACTGTTTATCGTTGAATATAGTTGAATACTTTGTCAAAACGCTATGAAAATATCATCAAGTCATTTTACAGCAGGATATCGCTGAGCTTCATACTGTTAATATTACAAAAGGGGCCATTTAATAACTGGGTTAGGAAGTCATTCCGAATCCACCTTATTCTCCTGATTTCACGCCGTTAGATTTTCATCTATTTATCTCTTTATTAATCCGTCAGAATTGGACATATATCAAAGTATTTACAAAATTAAAAACGAAATTAACACTTACAACGCTAAGAAAGGTCCAATTCCCTATACCTGCTTGTATAGAATAGATATAAGAAGAGGCCGTAAGGACGAACACATGTGCGTCATTTCGGAAGAGGAGTAAGTGATCTAAATTTTAAGTTTCTTGAAAACTCAAAGTATACATTGACGTCTTGTAACGTGCTTCACGATTTTTTGTGTTAGCTTTACCATTTATCAACATTGTGATTGTTATTTTTACCTACTGAGGATGGCAACTTAGTCATCGAAATGGTATTTAGGATACGAATATTAATGTGGCAAGGGATTTTATTCCTTTTTGAAATCAACCAAATAGTTTGACAGAGGTTTTGAATACATTATACATGTTTAGATTCATTAAAATACAGAAATGCATATTTACAAAACGTGATCGTTTTAAGTCATCGTAGTAAAGTCTATTTAACACAAAATTTACAAAATGTGAAGCAAGTATTAATCATTTATTACCACTTGTTATTCTGTTCTAAGGTATACTTTATCCCATTATTTTTTTCAAATGTTTGCTGTAGTGAAAATATTTATTTAATTTTATTTGCAACTTCGTTACACTTTAGTATAAACAATTTATACAATAATATTTACACAGGCTATCAATTTATTCATTGGCGTTGTCCAGGTAAAAATCTCATATTATTTTCGGTAATTCCGTTATTCACTTTATGTATTTCTTTCATACACTGATGAAAAGGAAATGTTTTGTGTATTTTAAGTATGTTTATCGGAATCGTAAAAATTATTTTTTAAGTTATTTTGATTGTTTATGACAGGTGTAGTGAACATTTGTAGATTTGAATTTACTGGGGTAAAAGAAATTTAAAACGAAGACCTAGTTACACAAGAATTTATTAATTTTATATAACTTTTTTCTTTTCGATTCCGATTTAATTTTTTCATAGATTTTTTTAATTAAATTTTTTATGCACGTTTTTTATGAATAATAAAACTATTGTAAACAAATTCCAGCGTCTTACAGAAAATATTCTTTGAGTACTTGCCAGTCCGTTTGAAGTATAAAATTAGTTTTATTGAAAAAAAAATTCTCATGAACTTGTATAAGATATACAGTGGGTCAATTAAGTATTTGCACACGCTATACTTTAGGAAAAATATCGACAGATTCAATAAATATAAATTCTGATTATATATCGTAGTTTAATGTATAATAAATGGAGACCGGATGCAACAGGCCAAAATTACGAGGGAACATATAAGTGCGCACCACTGGAGACAGGCTTTCACCGTAATAACTAGAGAGACAATGCCTCAAAATCTAACTGCTAAATACGCTTAAATTAAAGAATATTTCCATTATGCACCTATAACCAGCGATGTAGAAAGGACATTTTCTATCTACAAGCATGTATTTCATTCAAAGAGAACAAATTTTTAGAAGAGAACCTTGGGAAAATATTGCTAGTTAATATTAATACTCCTTTGCTCAATTTGAACTACAAAATGAACATATAAAAATATATTTCGTATTTTATAAATCACCCGTTTGTTTTGAAATTATATAAATAAAATTAAAAACTCTTTAAAAATACAAATTTTCAATAGTACGCCTATGGGCCTCTCATCGGCCTCTCATCGGCCTCTCTTATCCGCTCCCTAATAATAAATAAATATAAAAAATATAATATTTAGAGAAATATATTGTGGGACTTGGAGATAAAACACTTGGATATATTTCACTAACGAATTAACCGAAGTGATGGAAATCTCTTGGTGAAAATTGTACAAATTGAGGAAAATAAAACACACTTATTTCATAATTATTATATTTAACTCTATGTATACGTTTCGCCTTGCGGCATTTTCAGGAGTTTTAAAATAACTCTTGATGATGCCGCAAGGCGAAATGTATACATAGGGTTAAATATAATAATTGTGGAATAATACTAAGTGTGTTTTATTTTCCTTAATATTTCACTAATTTAATTAGAATAACTAGAATTTATCAAGAGAATACAAAATATAAATGACAGGATATTTTATATCCTGTCATTTATATTTTGTATTCTCTTGATAAAGGCGAACTGCCGAAACATGTAGAGTTTTTTAAATACATATATTTTGAAGTAATATACAGACCTTTAATCGCCTACTGATTAGGTTTACTATATATATATATATATATATATATATATATATATATATATATATATATATGGTAAACCTAATCAGTAGGCGATTAAAGGTCTGTATATTACTTCAAAATATATGTATTCAAAAAACTCTACATGTTTCGGCAGTTCGCCTTTATCAAGAGAATACAAAATATAAATGACAGGATATAAAATATCCTGTCATTTATATTTTGTATTCTCTTGATAAATTCTAGTTATTCTAATTAAATTAGTGAAATATTAACGAAAATAAAACACACTTAGTATTATTTAGTATTATTATGTCATTTATATTTTGTATTCTCTTGATAAAGGCGAACTGCCGAAACATGTAGAGTTTTTTAAATACATATATTTTGAAGTAATATACAGACCTTTAATCGCCTACTGATTAGGTTTACTATATATATATATATATATATATATATATATATATATATGGTAAACCTAATCAGTAGGCGATTAAAGGTCTGTATATTACTTCAAAATATATGTATTCAAAAAACTCTACATGTTTCGGCAGTTCGCCTTTATCAAGAGAATACAAAATATAAATGACATGTTTTTTAAATACATATATTTTGAAGTAATATACAGACCTTTAATCGCCTACTGATTAGGTTTACCATATCATACCAAGGTCACGAAGTTATTATATATATATATATATATATATATATATATATATATATATATTTATATATATATAAGTGTTTAGATAATTTCTTAGCCGTTCATTAAATATAACATTTGATAAATTATTGGAGTTTTTCGGCTTTTTTATATGAAATATTTACAAATATTAAATTAGAATGTATGTAATTGCAGAGTAAGTGGGGATGTAAACATTGCTGTCTACAAATTACAAAGCAAATCATACGAATTTTTTTATTTGAAAAATATGGTCTACGTTGGGACTCGAGCCCAAGTCTACAGCTATCCGGGCTGTCGCCTTTACCACTAGGCCACAATAGACCCAGGTTCAAGACATATAGAAATGCATTATAAAGTAACAGTGTTAATGAATCAGATGTCAGTTATTGAATGTAGATGTCAAGCTGAAAGCAGAAGTCAGTTTTTGAAAGCTCATGTCAGTTTTGATAGCAGATGTCAGTTAGTGAAAGCAAATGTCAGTTATTAGCATTTTCAAACATTCAAATCTGATATCTGCTCTCAAAATACTGACATCTACTTTCAGTAACTCACATCTAATTTCAAAATAGGCATCTGCTTTCTAATCTGACGTTTGCTTTCATAACTGACACCTGCTTTCAAAACAGACATCTGCTTTCAATAACTGACATTTGCTTTCACTAACTGACATCTGCTATCAAAACTGACATGAGCTTTCAAAAACTGACTTCTGCTTTCAGCTTGACATCTACATTCAATAACTGACATCTGATTCATTAACACTGTTACTTTATAATGCATTTCTATATGTCTTGAACCTGGGTCTATTGTGGCCTAGTGGTACAGGCGACAGCCCGGATAGCTGTAGACTTGGGTTCGAGTCCCAACGTAGACCATATTTTTCAAATAAAAAATTTCATATGATTTGCTTTGTAATTTGTAGACAGCAATGTTTACATCCCCACTTACTCTGCAATTACATACATTCTAATTTAATATTTGTAAATATTTCATATAAAAAAGCCGAAAAACTCCAATAATTTATCAAATGTTATATATATATATATATATATATATATATATATATATATATATATATGTATATATATAGACTATTAAGTATTATCGACCGTACTGTATAAGTAAAAATTGATAACGGGTGAGCGGTCTGTCAAGTAAAAATAAAACCCCTTTATTCCACTCTATATTTCATAACGGATTTGTTACTTCATCAGGAGTGTAATTGAGAGTTAAAATTTAGCAAACAACGGCACTAAACATATTAAAATTCATCAAATTTAAAACATCAAATCAATATGCTGTTAGTTTATCGTCAACCTTTTAAAAACAAATATACATAAAAAAAAATTAAAATAATAAAAATTTTTTTTTTATGTATATAAGGAGTTTCTTGTAGTTTTCCCTGAAGAAGTAACAAATTCTGTTGCGAAATATAGGGTTACTTAATAAAGGAGTTTTTTAATTGACAGACCGCTTACCCGAACTTAAATTAAATTTATATATATATATATACATATATATATATACATATATATATATATATGTATATATATATTGTAATAGTACGGATAACTGCCCCTAAGTTGGGCCGCCAATAATGTAATAATGCTGACGTGGTATAGAAAATAAGAAAATTTATTAATGATAAATATAAATAAATTTAGAAAGAATACCCTGTATTATGCTAGCTCAAATATTATGTATATAAAAGATAATCTGAGATGAAAACTGCTTATCTCAGGGTCAAAGGTAGGTTCCGGACGTACAGACAGCTACACAAGAATACATAAAATAAAACGATTAGGTCAATAATAATAGTAATATATTTTAGAAATTAATTGATGTCCTTTTCCAAACATAAAACAAGATGTAATATTATAATATATGAAAGTTGTATAAATACTTTGAAATGCCGTGAGTAAAATTAAATATTAGGTATTTGATCTCGAGAATAGATATATCTTTTATATAATTAAGGTAAACAATCTTTACAGAATACCTGTCACTTTAAGTACAAATGGAAATGTCAAATCACGTGTCTTCTAACATGTAAAATGTTCCGTAGAAAACCAACAAATACAGCAAAGGCAGGTTACGAAATCCTTATTTCGAACGTCTGGTAGATAATCTTGTTGTAGAATCGCCAATGGTCCTCTTGCACGATGTAAACAGCAAGGTTATGTGTATATACGATTTCTAGATGAATGTATCTTGTCCAAAATTACCAAAAGATAATTCCAGTAGCTTCTTTAGTAAAACTGCATAAACGAAGAAAGATTAATATATAGAAGGAATCAAAATAGTGAAGATTATTTGGTTTCCTTGATCTCCACACACGAAGAAAATCTTCTCGCAAGGTAAATATGTCAAATAATTATAAATTATCCATTTTCTGGTGATTAGAACGTTGTTATAAGTTATTATAAGAATAATTTCGTAGAGGAATTCAAAAATAACACTTAATTATCCAACTGCATGCAAAAAAACTTCTCTATCAATAAATATTGTTTTTCGTTGTCCCGGTTCCCATAAAATAAATTTGTATTTCCATAAATCAGATTTTCTTAGGAATTTGTACAATGATCTCGAAAATTATATTAAAGACAACTATGACAAATTCAAATAAATAATAATTTTGAATGTTACTTTTGTAAATAAAATATATAATTTAGTAATGAAAATAATTCTGACAGCTAAACGTCATGCTGATAAAATCTACTCACGTATTTCAAATTACCAATTTAGAAATGATATTATCCAAGGAACAATAAAAGATATTACAATATTAAAAGAAATATATGTATAACAAAGAATATAACTATAATCAGATTTAGAAAACCTAAATCTTCGCGGAAAAATATAAAGATATTTAAATAAAGAGCGAGTAATAAAAATAGATTGAATATAATTTACAATGTTTATCGATATCAATATTTCTAAATCCAACTATGGTTTTACATTAATATACAAAAATATAGCTGTTCAATAATCTCACAAGACATTATTTTTCAGATATAACATTCTCGGATCTGTTATCTATAAGCAGAAGAATTTGATATGAGGGTTAACTGCCCTACAACAATATATATATATATATATATATATATATATATATATCGGTGCCCTTGAAATGAAGGATAACGTATTATAAATGGAAGATGTAATTATATGGAATATAAATTCAAAATATTTTACCAAAATTCCTTCTCATAAAGCGAGAAAGTAAATTACGATGGTATTTCAAAAATTTATGTCACACCACTGTGCAATCGACTACATTATAAAAGAAGACAAAAAGTTGACCGACAATAATAAGAGGAATAATTTTGTTGTTGTCCATTTCATCCAGCTGTTACGTATATAAACATACGCTGTAGCGTATTTGTGTATGCGGTATTTATTTTTTATACACATTCTGAATATTTTTAATTCACGCGACGTAATACAATTTTCAGGTGTTTTAAATTTCGAGGTTTGCGTCGTAATTGACTCATTATATTTTGGATTCATATTCTATGTAATTACATCTTTCTATTTATCATACACTGTCTTTTTATTTCAAAGACAGCCTGTATATGCATTCGGCACTGCCATTGTCTGCTGTACGTTTTGTGTCTTTTATAATACAGTGTTTATTAATGGCCAAGTTGGTCGAAATTTTAGTTATACAGTTAATTATATTATAGTGATACAACAAAGTAATACGGGTTTTATTTAATTCATTATGAAATGTCACAAAGTAACGGTTTACAGTATTAACCTGATGTCCAAACACTTTATTGACCCACTATAGGTAATAATGCAAACCATATTTCTCAACACCCTTTCAATATACGCGTTTTAAAATAACATGTCCGGTTTGAAAAAAGTAACAAATGATAAAAAACACGTAACGTATATTGACATCTGTCATAAAAACCGTAACACATAAATATACATGAATATTTCACCGGCATACAATAGTTTTCATCCCTTATTTTTACGAACGCGCAGGGTGAATCCCTCGCACACACCTGCTGTTCAGGTACTTGTCATTGAGGAATCGAAGCTTCGCCAACAATCGAAAGACACGTATTATAATTCCTTTGGCGAGGTAGGACGTGTCCCGACAGGTTCATACCTGCCAACCGAAGCGAACAGATTCTACACAGAATCTATATATAAGTCGTTGCGGTAAAATCAGATTGCCTGTTCATCCTCGCAGGTGCAGGATTTGCCGTTAGTTACTCATACGTATCTATCAGAAGTTATGAGTCACTTCTTCGCCCAGATGGCCGTGTTAATGGCCTCTAATCTTCGTGATGTATTGCTTGGGTTCAGGTAAAACTCTCGACAATCGATCATTGATGGTGGAAGATACATTTGTGTACATAAATTAGACGGAAATGAAAATTTGTATTATTCTTTGTAATGAGTTAAACAGAATTACGACGGAGGAAAATAATAATAATGATAAGCTTGTATCGTCAACAGATTAATATACATATAAAGGACAAAAAGACCATAAAAACAGTCATCATGCATAATATACAATACTACATGGCATACAATAATATACAATAAATTTTAAAAAAATTAAAGAAAGAAAAATCAACAAATTTCTATTGTTTGCAAGATTTGAATAATCCGACGTTTCGGCAGTTAAGAGTAGCCTTAAGAAGGGCTAATTATTGTCAAACTCACGTTTGATATATACAGGCTGACTGAAGTTTCATTTTGTTTTTTTTGGGGATATATTCTAAAAAATATAACAAATAAAATAGTAAAAATTTTTTCTAATAACAGTTGTCTAGAAACGCCAAAAGAAAATTAAAAATAAAAAATAAAAAAAAATTTTTTGGCGTTTCTAGACAACTTTTATTAGAAAAAATTTTTACTATTTTATTTGTTATATTTTTTAGAATATATCCCCCAAAAAACAAAATGAAACTTCAGTCATACTGTATATATGTATACAGTTATATTTTTTTAGAATATATCCCCCAAAAAAAACAAAATGAAACTTCAGTCAGCCTGTATACATATATATATATATATATATATATATATATATATATATATTTAATGTTAATAAGAATTAAAATTTATTTCTTATTTATTTTATTGTCCGTGTCATAATATTAAAATAATAGACTTTTTTTGGTTTAGCGACCTTTAATGAATTCCATTTTTTTAATACGACGTTTCGACTTTTTCATTAAGTCTTTTTCAAGTAATTAGAACTAAAAAATTAATACAAAGAAAGGTAAGAAATATATTTACATTTGTATGAATGAATTAAAATTAAAAATAAAATAATGAAATTAAAGTAAGGAAATTAAAGGATACAAAACTCACCAATTTATTTCGAATAAACGAACGAAATAAATTGGTGAGTTTTGTATCCTTTAATTTCCTTACTTTAATTTCATTATTTTATTTTTAATTTTAATTCATTCATTCAAATGTAAATATATTTCTTACCTTTTTTTGTATTAATTTTTTAGTTCTAATTACTCAAAACAATGGATCGTTGATTTGAGAAATAAAGTTCAACGATTTTGGCACGTTGTTCAATTGTGTACTGTTCCATTTTAAATTCCCCAAGTCGTCTTTACAAAATACTGAAAACAAAATAAAAAAAATTATAATAAAAAAGTTATAAGGAATTAAAACCCCTTCGGTCATTTTGGGCCACCCTGTATATAAAATAATCTTACATGTGCCTTTTTCAAAGAAATTAAAATAAATTTTTAAATTAGCTCCTAAGATTTCCTCATTCGCTCCCCCAGAATTGGTGGCAAGTATATGTAATATATAATTGTGGGTCTTCACCTTTCGACCAATTTTATAGAGATGCTGCCTGAATGTCAGAGACCGGTCTAACATTACTTCCACAAATTAAGGGTGGGATCATGGTTGATCCGACCACCACGAAATTTAACATTCAGCTTCCTTGTTACACAAATGAAGGACACATGATTCGGATGTTGAAGGGTTTGGTTGTAAGTGCCATTCCTTATAATATTCATCTAAAGCTTACAGATCTTCAGCAAGTTGGAATTCTGCATCCTCTAAATTATTGGTTTGGGTGCATAAAGCTAGGTTATCTGCATACAGAAATTTTCGTGATTTTGCGGGTGAAAGATCATTAACGTAAATATTGAACATTAGAGGAGCCGTGACCGAGCCTTGAGGAAGGCCATTTTTCAAGGTTCTGTCATTGCTGGTTCGATTGCTTAGGGAGACTGCGATTCAGCGATCACTCAGTATATTCTGGATAAGTTTGATAATTATAATCGATGCACTTTTGCATACGTTTGAACCAACTTTCTTGGGACTTTTACCATTAGGATTAAGGCATGTCCAAAACATTCAGTTTGAGCGCATCAAGCACTTCTTCTAGCGTCAAAAATAGTTGACCACGTAGTTTATTTTTGAGGTATGAGAATAAAAGGAAATCATTGACATCAGGGCTGTATGACGAATGACTCATCAATTCGATGTTTCGATGGGTCAAATCTTAAGTTGCTTGTGTCGCTGAAATCGAAAACCTTTTTTTCAGCTCGGAATTTTATGGCTTCTGTTCTTGGAGAGTCCCAAAGGAGTTCCCCAGGTTGATTATTTGTAGAATTTATTGCTGCAAACTACAGAAGGATAGTAGGCTGTAGCAGACTGCATTGGTGTCCTGTTTTTTTTTCTTATTTCTTCAAAGGCTTCTGGCGAACAGATGGTTGTGTATTATTCAGAATTGATGGTTCTACAACCCTTTAGTGACACCGTAGCTGCGTCTCTATTTTCCCCCAAAATAAGTGACCACTTGCTTCGTAGTGGTTCTTGCGAGTATTTTAAGATGAGCCAAACCCGACAAAACTCGCTCAATTTTGTCATAGTGAAAAACGGTTCTGCGTTTCTGGTTACTTTTTCTTGTTTCCCTAAATACTTCTGGCAAATAAATGATTGTGTACCATTGAGAATTTACCGATCTACGATAATCTAGTGGCACTAAAACCACGTGTTCATTTGCCTTAAACAAACAGGCGATCATTTGCTTTGAAGGACATCTTGCATGTGCTCGAAGATGCTCCAACAAAAGTTGATCCAATTTTTGTTAGGGCATCTCCACAAAAGTTGTTCAACTTAATCATGGTGAATAATGGTTCTGCGCCGCTGGTTGTTTTTTTGTTTCTCTAAATACTTCCGGTAAACAAATAATTATGTGCCATTGAGAATTGACTATTCTATGATCCCCTAGTGGCACAGTAACGTGTTTATTTTCGCCAAACAAACAGGCGACCTTTTGCTTTGAAGGGCATCTTGCGGTTGTTCCAGGATGCCATAACAAAACTTGATCCAACTTTTTTTGGATTTGCTTCATCTTGAAATACTCTGTTGGCTGCTGTTTGCTTTCGGACTCATATGCATATATTCATGATTTGTCACCTATGTAGATGAAACGTTATACACGCCTTTTGACTGACCGCAATTGCATTTCTTGAGCATTTCTTTGCACCAATCGACACCAGCCTGTTTTTTGGAGCAATTGTCAAATTATGCGGAATCCAACGCGAACATATCTTTTTCACGGTTGAATGTTTATGAAATATCGTAAGCTATCATACTCATGGTATGTCACATGATGACCTTGAATTATCAGTGTGGTCACAGCATCGATGTTTTCTGGCACGTCGATTATGCACGACCTTTTTTGAATTTACTAAGCCAGTGATATACAGTGGTTTTAGATGTTTTTTCATCGGAAAAGTCGTGCGTGCGTACGATAAAACGTTCTGATTAAGTATTCCGTCAAAAATGTCAAACTTTCCCATAGATATGTCAAATGGCGCCTAGTGTATATATCGAAAATAACGAGCCATCGAAAAAATTCATAATTGGAGTGGACTGTGAAATTGGGTTGGTACTTTAACCACTTCCACATAATGACATTTATTATGTGATATTGAAACTATAAGTTTGTGTCAAATTTTTCAAAACTCTTATTAAGAAAATTGTTTGTGTTTAGATCTAAATGGACAACATTTTCAACAACTTCTGTAGTTATATGTAAATTTTGATTATGATTTCGATATTAAATAAATTATTTGTTTTCTTTTTTGTTGTAGTATCATTTCAATGCCATAACCTTTTTTTACAATGAAACCAAATGAAACTGTCAAGCATCAAGTAATGTGTCATTATGTGGAAGTGGTTAAAGTACCAACCCAATTTCACAGTCTACTGAATTTTTTCGATGGCTCGTTATATCTTAAACGTTAAAAATTAGTATGATTGTAGAATACTTACATCATTAACTAATTGAATACTCTTTATTACATGTAAACTTATAGTAATTCGTCTTAATTTAAATCCGATCATTTATTGTCAACAATTTTTTGCTTGTCACGATATTCAAATTGCCCATTAAGTGTTTTAAATGGTTCGATTTCGCCACAGTTTACGATCAAATAACGCAAATAAAAGATAAATATTTTTCTGTAATGCTCGGCCATGGTTTTCAATGTTAAATACACGATTATATTAGCGTGAACGTTTCAAGAAAGGAACTGACATTGACTGCATTTAAAAAGAGAAAACTTGCGTGTTAATTTCTGTCAACAAAAGCTGTCAGTTAATCGATGGTCTGATGAATATCAATTCAAAGAAGTTTTAGAAGACAATACGTAAGAATATTGAATGCGAATTAAATTAGATTGTGGTTGGTTGTGTGTGAGAAAATAGATAAGGTGATAGGAGCAAAAGTAACAAATAAATATTGTTAGAGGCTTAGAAGTTACGGACAATAGTTAAGTATTGTTGCACAAAATATTTTTGTTTTACAATCCAGACAAAATCTACGTATTACAGTTTTAGTAAACATGCTTACGGCAATTATTACCGAGAGAGCTTGTTTTGTTGTCATTAAATGAAGGACAAAATCTACAAGAGTTCTGTTTTACAATAACGATACGTTTCCAATTCTCTGAATCCTTTGTACAACATTTATATTATGCTGGATATCGTGAATTTTGAATTGTGATCATAATGATACGAATACGAATTTCAAACGATAATTTGGAACTGTTTAATGCGAACAAAGCTGATTTTTTGCGAAGTTTTGTGACACTTGGTCTTGCCTTCTGAACCCAAACTGCAATCCTAATAATGGACACATCATGGAAAAGGCACAATAGAAACTTCTGGTCGACGAGATTAAAATTAATTCCGAAAGCACACTCTCTTGTGTTCTCCATGTGTCTCTATAATACACAAAGCAAAGCTTGAAATTTCTGGGCTTGTATATTTCAAATGACTTGTGGTGGCGTGCATATCTAGACTAGCTATAGCAGCAGCCTACTACTTCCATATTCGACATTCGACGGATTAAATATATAGCAGGAACAGAGGCGGCCGAGTTGGTATTTCAAGGGTGCTACTACACAGACTAATGCCTTAGAGATATCCAGTATAAATTTTTAAAATACCTTTCTTTTAAATGTGTTGGACGCTATTCCGTGTCTGGAATAAATTAAAACGAGTCACCTCAGCGACATGACGTCATCTCACTATCGAAAAAGAGGAAGACCACAAGCGCTCTATTTATGTGGGATGGTGTTATTGGTAAGGTTGAATCACATGACTAGATCCAAAATTGATTTTTTTTGTGTCATGTGTGAAATCAGGATCACATTTTAATAATATTTTATATTATTAAAAATACCTTTGCATTATACAAAACTGGTGGGGTTTACCTACTCATGTATGTTTCAATTATTCTTATAGATCACATCAATTGCTTGATATAATGACAGTAAGGACGAATGTATTGTTAAAGGCGCCTACGGTATATTCGTTAGAGAATTTCAATCTGGAATGAATTTATCTTTATCTTTATCTTTAATCTTTAATCTTTAATCTTTAATCTTTAATCTTTATCTTTATCTTTATCTTTATCTTTATCTTTATCTTGATCTTTATCTTTATCTTATCTTATCTTTATCTTTATCTTTATCTTTATCTTATCTTTATCTTTATCTTTATCTTTATCTTTATCTTTATCTTTATCTTTATCTTTATCTTTATCTTTATCTTTATCTTATCTTTATCTTTATCTTTATCTTTATCTTTATCTTTATCTTATCTTATCTTTATCTTATCTTATCTTTATTTATCTTTATCTTTATCTTTATCTTTATCTTTATCTTTATCTTTATCTTTATCTTTATCTTTATCTTTATCTTTATCTTTATCTTTATCTTTATCTTTATCTTTATCTTTATCTTTATCTTTATCTTTATCTTTATCTTTATCTTTATCTTTATCTTTATCTTTATCTTTATCTTTATCTTTATCTTTATCTTTATCTTTATCTTTATCTTTATCTTATCTTATCTTTATCTTTATCTTTATCTTTATCTTTATCTTTATCTTTATCTTTATCTTTATCTTTATCTTTATCTTATCTTTATCTTTATCTTTATCTTTATCTTTATCTTTATCTTTATCTTTATCTTTATCTTTATCTTTATCTTTATCTTTATCTTTATCTTTATCTTTATATCTTTATCTTTATCTTTATCTTTATCTTTATCTTTATCTTTATCTTTATCTTTATCTTTATCTTTATCTTTATCTTTATCTTTATCTTTATCTTTATCTTTATCTTTATCTTTATCTTTATCTTTATCTTTATCTTTATCTTTATCTTTATCTTTATCTTTATCTTTATCTTTATCTTTATCTTTATCTTTATCTTTATCTTTATCTTTATCTTTATCTTTATCTTTATCTTTATCTTTATCTTTATCTTTATCTTTATCTTTATCTTTATCTTTATCTTTATCTTTATCTTTATCTTTATCTTTATCTTTATCTTTATCTTTATCTTTATCTTTATCTTTATCTTTATCTTTATCTTTATCTTTATCTTTATCTTTATCTTTATCTTTATCTTTATCTTTATCTTTATCTTTATCTTTATCTTTATCTTTATCTTTATCTTTATCTTTATCTTTATCTTTATCTTTATCTTTATCTTTATCTTTATCTTTATCTTTATCTTTATCTTTATCTTTATCTTTATCTTTATCTTTATCTTTATCTTTATCTTTATCTTTATCTTTATCTTTATCTTTATCTTTATCTTTATCTTTATCTTTATCTTTATCTTTATCTTTATCTTTATCTTTATCTTTATCTTTATCTTTATCTTTATCTTTATCTTTATCTTTATCTTTATCTTTATCTTTATCTTTATCTTTATCTTTATCTTTATCTTTATCTTTATCTTTATCTTTATCTTTATCTTTATCTTTATCTTTATCTTTATCTTTATCTTTATCTTTATCTTTATCTTTATCTTTATCTTTATCTTTATCTTTATCTTTATCTTTATCTTTATCTTTATCTTTATCTTTATCTTTATCTTTATCTTTATCTTTATCTTTATCTTTATCTTTATCTTTATCTTTATCTTTATCTTTATCTTTATCTTTATCTTTATCTTTATCTTTATCTTTATCTTTATCTTTATCTTTATCTTTATCTTTATCTTTATCTTTATCTTTATCTTTATCTTTATCTTTATCTTTATCTTTATCTTTATCTTTATCTTTATCTTTATCTTTATCTTTATCTTTATCTTTATCTTTATCTTTATCTTTATCTTTATCTTTATCTTTATCTTTATCTTTATCTTTATCTTTATCTTTATCTTTATCTTTATCTTTATCTTTATCTTTATCTTTATCTTTATCTTTATCTTTATCTTTATCTTTATCTTTATCTTTATCTTTATCTTTATCTTTATCTTTATCTTTATCTTTATCTTTATCTTTATCTTTATCTTTATCTTTATCTTTATCTTTATCTTTATCTTTATCTTTATCTTTATCTTTATCTTTATCTTTATCTTTATCTTTATCTTTATCTTTATCTTTATCTTTATCTTTATCTTTATCTTTATCTTTATCTTTATCTTTATCTTTATCTTTATCTTTATCTTTATCTTTATCTTATCTTTATCTTTATCTTTATCTTTATCTTTATCTTTATCTTTATCTTTATCTTTATCTTTATCTTTATCTTTATCTTTATCTTTATCTTTATCTTTATCTTTATCTTTATCTTTATCTTTATCTTTATCTTTATCTTTATCTTTATCTTTATCTTTATCTTTATCTTTATCTTTATCTTTATCTTTATCTTTATCTTTATCTTTATCTTTATCTTTATCTTTATCTTTATCTTTATCTTTATCTTTATCTTTATCTTTATCTTTATCTTTATCTTTATCTTTATCTTTATCTTTATCTTTATCTTTATCTTTATCTTTATCTTTATCTTTATCTTTATCTTTATCTTTATCTTTATCTTTATCTTTATCTTTATCTTTATCTTTATCTTTATCTTTATCTTTATCTTTATCTTTATCTTTATCTTTATCTTTATCTTTATCTTTATCTTTATCTTTATCTTTATCTTTATCTTTATCTTTATCTTTATCTTTATCTTTATCTTTATCTTTATCTTTATCTTTATCTTTATCTTTATCTTTATCTTTATCTTTATCTTTATCTTTATCTTTATCTTTATCTTTATCTTTATCTTTATCTTTATCTTTATCTTTATCTTTATCTTTATCTTTATCTTTATCTTTATCTTTATCTTTATCTTTATCTTTATCTTTATCTTTATCTTTATCTTTATCTTTATCTTTATCTTTATCTTTATCTTTATCTTTATCTTTATCTTTATCTTTATCTTTATCTTTATCTTTATCTTTATCTTTATCTTTATCTTTATCTTTATCTTTATCTTTATCTTTATCTTTATCTTTATCTTTATCTTTATCTTTATCTTTATCTTTATCTTTATCTTTATCTTTATCTTTATCTTTATCTTTATCTTTATCTTTATCTTTATCTTTATCTTTATCTTTATCTTTATCTTTATCTTTATCTTTATCTTTATCTTTATCTTTATCTTTATCTTTTATCTTTATCTTTATCTTTATCTTTATCTTTATCTTTATCTTTATCTTTATCTTTATCTTTATCTTTATCTTTATCTTTATCTTTATCTTTATCTTTATCTTTATCTTTATCTTTATCTTTATCTTTATCTTTATCTTTATCTTTATCTTTATCTTTATCTTTATCTTTATCTTTATCTTTATCTTTATCTTTATCTTTATCTTTATCTTTATCTTTATCTTTATCTTTATCTTTATCTTTATCTTTATCTTTATCTTTATCTTTATCTTTATCTTTATCTTTATCTTTATCTTTATCTTTATCTTTATCTTTATCTTTATCTTTATCTTTATCTTTATCTTTATCTTTATCTTTATCTTTATCTTTATCTTTATCTTTATCTTTATCTTTATCTTTATCTTTATCTTTATCTTTATCTTTATCTTTATCTTTATCTTTATCTTTATCTTTATCTTTATCTTTATCTTTATCTTTATCTTTATCTTTATCTTTATCTTTATCTTTATCTTTATCTTTATCTTTATCTTTATCTTTATCTTTATCTTTATCTTTATCTTTATCTTTATCTTTATCTTTATCTTTATCTTTATCTTTATCTTTATCTTTATCTTTATCTTTATCTTTATCTTTATCTTTATCTTTATCTTTATCTTTATCTTTATCTTTATCTTTATCTTTATCTTTATCTTTATCTTTATCTTTATCTTTATCTTTATCTTTATCTTTATCTTTATCTTTATCTTTATCTTTATCTTTATCTTTATCTTTATCTTTATCTTTATCTTTATCTTTATCTTTATCTTTATCTTTATCTTTATCTTTATCTTTATCTTTATCTTTATCTTTATCTTTATCTTTATCTTTATCTTTATCTTTATCTTTATCTTTATCTTTATCTTTATCTTTATCTTTATCTTTATCTTTATCTTTATCTTTATCTTTATCTTTATCTTTATCTTTATCTTTATCTTTATCTTTATCTTTATCTTTATCTTTATCTTTATCTTTATCTTTATCTTTATCTTTATCTTTATCTTTATCTTTATCTTTATCTTTATCTTTATCTTTATCTTTATCTTTATCTTTATCTTTATCTTTATCTTTATCTTTATCTTTATCTTTATCTTTATCTTTATCTTTATCTTTATCTTTATCTTTATCTTTATCTTTATCTTTATCTTTATCTTTATCTTTATCTTTATCTTTATCTTTATCTTTATCTTTATCTTTATCTTTATCTTTATCTTTATCTTTATCTTTATCTTTATCTTTATCTTTATCTTTATCTTTATCTTTATCTTTATCTTTATCTTTATCTTTATCTTTATCTTTATCTTTATCTTTATCTTTATCTTTATCTTTATCTTTATCTTTATCTTTATCTTTATCTTTATCTTTATCTTTATCTTTATCTTTATCTTTATCTTTATCTTTATCTTTATCTTTATCTTTATCTTTATCTTTATCTTTATCTTTATCTTCTAAAAAATCGGAACAAGAACAATTTAATGAAGATTTGTGTCAAATGTTTTTGTGTCTGCAGATATTTCACTACATAAATTAAACAATTCAAATGTCAAGTTATTTTTGCAAAAGTACATCAGCAAATTAACATTGCTGACGAGAGCACGTTAAGAAAAAATTGTATTCGTTGAAACATTGAATAACATTAACAAGGTTGTTGCAAACAATTATCTTTATGCATGCGTAGATGAAACTACTGATAGTGTGGGCCGAGACATAGTTCATTTAATGATTGGTATCGTATCGATTCCAGCAAAATCTTATTTAATTTCGTCCAAACAGTTGGAAAAGGCAAATAATTTAACAATAATAAGGTTTATACAGGAAGAACAGGCAACTTTCTTCTTAACGGAATCGATTCCAACAGAGAAAATTCTATTGTATTTGATGGATGCTGCACCATACATGGTGAAGGCGCTTTCAACTTGAAAATGTTTTACCCAAATTTAATTCACCCAACTTGCTTAGCGCACGAACTAAATCGTGTTGCAGAAGAAGTCGGAAACCATTTTTCCTTAGTAAATACTTGAATTAGTAGTGCTAAGAAAGTATTTTTAAAGGCCCCATTACGAGTTCAGTTTTACAAACAACATCTACCCGATGTTCCGCTTCCTCCTCAACCAGTAATCACACGATGGGGAACGTTGTTGGAGGCTGCTATTTTTCATGCAAATCATTATGAAGGAATAAAGATAATTATTATGGATCTTGATAGGGATGCATAGTCTGTGATAGACGCCCAAAAGTTGTATTCGAGTAAAGAAATACCTCAAAAGTTGGTGTTTATTACAGCCAATTACAGTTTTATTTCCACATTTATATTGCAGTTGGAAAAACAATCTATGTCTCATCGAGAGCGTTGAAATAAACATAAACAAATTTGAAAAGTCATGATTTGATTTTAAAGGAGGAGTGAGACAGTCCGTGTTTGAAAAATTTTTAAGTGTAATAGAAAAAATGAGGGTTTTAAAAAGTTAAAGGACATTGCTAAAATCTTGTGTGGTGATTCAGTAGAAAATATTGAGTTGACAATAGATGATATTTCTAATTTGAAATATGCTCCTATAACAAGCGTCGACGTAGTATGAACCTTTTCAATATATAAATACATCTTTTCAGACAAGCGTCACAATTTTTCTGTTGAAAATTTTGAGAAATATGTGATTGTAAATTGTTTTCATAGTTAATTATGTTGTAAAATGCTCTAAATAAACTTGTAGTAAACATAATAGAATATTTTTTTAAACCTCGCCAATCCACAGAAATCTCTCATCGATACTATGACAGTCGTTTTCATTTTGTTTTGCGTTATTAATTTACATTTTTAAGTATACCTAAGAAGGAACTAAGAGCTGTAACATTGTTTTTGTAATTTTCTTTAGTTAAATATATGCCGTTGAAGTATACCAAATTTGATTTTCCTTGACCTCTTATTTAAAAAGTTACAGGTTATAAAAAAAGTATTCCCAAATTTTTTTAGCAGTGTATAATATAATAATAATATAATAAAAATTAAAGAAAATACAACTACAATGATGGGATTGATATGGCAACTTTTACGGTGTAAAGGTGGCTTTTTAATTTACTCTTTCCTAGTAGGTGATTTTTAGATTGTAATATTTAGTATTTTAAGAATAAAAATGAGTGATTTATTGGTATTTAGTAAAAAAAAATAAATGATGTCTCTTTAAAAAGAAAAACACATATTCAGGTGGAAATTTGAAGCAAAACTTTTATGACAAATTATCAAAGTATTCAATTGCATTGAATGGTTTGTAATTGTTCCAAAGTGTATCACAAATACATAAATTCAATCAATTCAGAAGCCATTTTATTATGAACTACTTCTGAGGCAATTATACAGTAGCTATTGGCCGTTTGTAAAATAATTTACTGCAGTGTAACGATTAGTGTCGAATGATATCGGAATATTTAATCAAATAGAAAGCGACACTAGAAATTGCACGTCAATATCCGAGCCTTCTAGCGGTAAGTCCGCGCAGCCAATTGTGGGTCTTTTGTGATTCATTTATTATAAAAGAAGTACACACAATTCAGTGCACAATTTCGATCCGTTCTGTTGCTAACTAAAAACTTGTTACCAATCGTACTTTAAAGGAAGACAGAAGAATACATCTCTAATTATTTATGTACAATATATCTCCATTATGTTAACATTTATATTATATTCTTTATATTCGTCGTACTATATTTAGAGAATACATTTACATTTAGAAATTTCGCTGATTTATTTAAAATAGTTAATGGCTTCTTAACATGCGATGTTTGAAATAGCAACCTGTTTAAATTTTGGCTAGGTTATACTCGTGCGGATAATGGCTCATTATGTAAAAATTGAATTAATTTTATATTTAGAAAGTGAAGTTTCTTTTTATTCGAATTCTGTCTTCTAGACTTATATGTATACCATAATATGTTTATTCCTTAAAAAATTTGAATATGATCTAAAATTAATGAAAATCTGTTTAAAATATTACAATTGCATTTCCGCGAAGTAATTAATATGAATGAAATAAATGTTTTCTACGTTTTACGGCGAATTCTTTTACCGAAAAGAATTCGCCCTGAAGCAGGATTCGAACCCAAAGCAGTGGTCCAGCAAACCAATGGTTCGAATCCTGCTTAAGGGCGAATTTTTTTCGGTAAAAAAATTCGCCGTAAAACGTAGAAAACATTTATTTCAATACGAAGGGTGTTCAGTAATTAGTGAGTCTAGACAAAAGAAATGTAAATTGTAAAATGTAATGTTTTCCGATAGAGACAGGTTCTCTGAGACAGTGGCGGTGCTAGACCAAATATAGACGTCGGCGACATCAGCTTTGCGAGGCCTCTTTCATTTCCCAGTCAGAAAGAAAACGATAAATGGATTGAGACTGATGTATGAGTATATGAGTTTCATTGTTAATCAAATATTGCAAAAATTACATAAACAATCACAAATTAATATAAACGAATATGTTGTCTTTTAGCGTAACTGAATTTTTTCATGATTATATCATAGTTAACACCAGCCGCTATTTCCGCTTCAATTGACAGAATTGATAACGCATATAGTCTCTCTTGGCTCTTCGTGCTTCTCAAGTTAGGTCTTAATCAATTTTAACTTTGAAAAACTCTCAGCAGTAGGGCTGGGCAAAGTATCGATACATCGTCCGATACCCGATACCCTCATATAACGAAGGTATCGATTCTAATGTATAGATTCCAAAGCATCGATACCTATCGATACTTTACCGATTCCAGTACTCGGTAAGATGTATCGGGAATCAATGTATCGGGTAGCGATGTATCGGGTAGCCATGTATCGGGTAGCCATGTATCGGGTAGCTTACCTTTGTGCATTTTTTTAAATGCACGTGAAAGATGCAATAACTTTTTAAGTATAGAATTTTTAAGTATATATAGCATTATATAACGTGTGTTTATTTGAAAAGTCAATCTAGGTTACTTTGAAATTTTGATAGAATAAGACGCAAATATATTAGTATGTGTCCAAATGACATTTGATAATGTCAATCACAAATATCAGTTAGTGCATAAAATAATCGTGCGTCGATTCAGGTTTAAATAAATTGCTTCTCAGTTTTAAAATGGCTTTCACTTTAGAACATAAATTTTTTTTAGTCCAGGCTTATTTTCGAAGTGGTAATAAAATTGATGGTTTATGGATTTATTCAGTTCAAGATTGCATGGTAGAATTTCAAGTTGACTTTCCACATTTTGTAATAGATTATATACAATTTAAGAATACTTTGGATAGAATTTAAAAATTTTTGTCTGAAACTGGTAGTCTCTTAAGAAAATCAGGCAGCGGAGCAGTTAAAAAACGTACACCTCAAGTTGTGAATCGTGTTGAAGAAATAATGGAAAATGAACCACAAACATCTGTTCGACATTTGAGTCAACAAATAAACCTTTCTGTTGGTACAACTCACAAGTTATTAAAAAAAGATATGCAACTTTATCCATACCGTGTCACAGCAGTACAAGAATTGTTAGAAATTGATTACCAACGTAGACTACAGTTTTGTAATTGGTTTGTAAATATGAACAATAATGGAGAACTTTCAAAGAGTCATCTTTACTGATGAAGCATGGTTTTATAAAACGGGATACCTAAATTTACAAAATACAAGAATTTGAAGTAGTGAAAATCCACATGTAATTAATGAAGAATCGCTACATCCAGAGAAAATTGGTGTTTGGGCAGCGATAAGCCAAAGGCGAATCATTGGACCAATATTTTTTCAGGGAACCTTAACTGCTCAAAGGTACCGTACGGAAATTTTACAACCATTTGTCAATCAGTTGCATGATGATAAACTTCAAAATGCATATTTCCAACAAGACGGAACACCTTGTCACTGTACTACAGAATCTTTGGATTATTTAAGAGAATTTTTTGATGAGCGTATAATTAGTCGAAATACTGAAATTTTCTGGCCTGCACGTTCATGCGATTTAACACCTTGCGACTTCTTGTTGTGGCCTTATCTAAAAAATAACATATTTCGAACACCTACATTGAATTTGAATGATATGCTACAGAGAATCAAACAGAAATGCATGGAAATTAATAATAATCCAGTTATGATGCAGAATATCATCAGAAATTTTGAACGGAGGATTTTAAAGTGCATTGATCTTGGAGGACAACATTTTCAACATTTGTTATAATTTTCAATAAATACCTATTATTTGTTATTTATTTGTATGTATGAAACTGTCAAAATATACGACTTCGTAGGTTAAGTAATAAATTTTAATTTACGACATGCTTCAAAATGTTCTCAGTAAATCACATGCTACTAGATTGACTTTTCAAATGAACACTTGTTATATTATATAGTATATATTTCAAAGGATGTTGTTGAATTTTATATTATGCGTAGCAAATATCCATATTATAATATAAACGTAATAACTATAATTATTACAAAAAAAAAAAACACAATATTGCAAATTTCATACCGTAGATATGGTAGAATCTATAAATTAATTTTATATCTCTTGATACCGATATCAAACAAACGATACCTAGAAAACGGGTTATGAATACTGATTCCTAGGTATCGAATCAAGGTATCGATTCCAAGGTATCGATTCCAAAATATCGATTCCAAAGCATCGATACCTATCGATGCTTTACCGATTCCAGTACTCGCTAAATATCGATGTACCGGTTAGCCATGTATCGGGTAGCTTACCTTTGTGCATTTTTTTAAATGTACATAAAGGATGCAATAACTTCTTAAGTAAATAATTTTTAAGTATATATGCATTATATTTATTATATAATATATATTTAAAAGGATGTTATTATTGTGTGCAGCAAATATCCTTATTATGACATAACTATAATTATTACAAAAAAGAAATCTCACAATATTGCAAATTTCATACCGTAGTTATGGTAGAATCGGTAAATTAATTTTATATCACTTGAAACCGATATCAAACAATTGACACCTAGAAAACGTGTTATGAATATTGATTTCTAAGTATCGAATTAAGGTATCGATTCCAAGGTATCGATTCCAAGGTATCGATTCCAAGGAATCGATTCCAAGGTATCGATTCCAAAGCATCGATACCTATCGATACTTTACCGATTCCAGTACTCAGAATCGATACCGTGCACAGACCCGATACATCGCTAAGTATCGATACCTTGATTGGTATCGGTACCCGAGACCGAAAACGTCGGTATCGCCCTGCCCTACTCAGCAGAAGCTGTACTGACTGGAACTGTGAGCATTATTTTGATTGTTATGTAAACATTTGGATATACTTCTTCCAAATTATTTTCTAAAATGTACTGGATATGTTGTTTTGCATTATTGACAGCGTTTAGTGAATTGAATTTTAAAATCTGGAGTTCTTCATACAGTTCATAAGGTTGTATGTCGCTGTTTTCACCTTCTCGAAGTATTGTACCTAAATCATTACAATTCTTGAGAAGGTCCGTTTTTGGTATAGATTTGAAATAATTGATATCATAAATAAAACCAAATCATTCATAATATTTATAGAGCGATTTGAATCGACATTCGATGTCAACTATGATGGCAGCTATCATTGTGTTAAAAAAATTAACTCTATACTGCATTTCAACAAATTGTATGGATTCATCAATATGTTCATAACCGAATATAGATTTTTTCTTTGCTATTCTTTATTCTTTAAAATGTGACTCAATTTCGTAACTACTTTTTCTACAGACAATCGAGCTTCTGCAACGATTTTTTCATATCCTGTATTACGGAATTCTTGAATCCAGCTACAAAATGAATGTAATGTGTCAATAGCGACTTTCAAGTTCACTTGAACCGATTGCCATAGTTTACTTATATTGTTCACACGTAATAAAATATCGTACCACACGTGTATTGCAACAATAAACTCAAAAGTGAACATTTCGTTTAAGACTGCTTCACAGTCACTTAGAGTTCCAGAATCATCAGTTTTTATTTATCAAGTCATTAACGCATTCGATGACATCATCAAATTCTAAAAATATCGCTTTTACTCCTCCGATTCTCCTCTCCTATCGTGTTTCAGACAGAGACTTTAAAGTCAATTTTAATTTAGCTTTTACAGGATCCTAACGCTTGCTTGACTTTGAGAAGAGCACATAGATTTTATTGATAAAACTGAAATATGCTTTGGCTATTGTAGAAGAGTTAGCTGCAGCTATTAAAAACAAATTCCAACTGCGGCATCCGCATGGTATGAAGAGTGCTCTTTCTAGTTCTTGTAATATTGTATTTGTTAAATATTCCCCCGTTGTTTCTGCGACGCTAATAAACTCAACAAAATGTTCCTTTATCGCTCCAGTTGAGGAATTACAAAATCTTAATATTATTGACATTTGTTCAACACGGCTCACATCCCTGGTGCAGTCGAACAAGAGGCGTAGTATTTTGCTAGTTTAACTATGTTCATAATTTCGTTATTACCGGATTTAGACATTAATGTAATTAATTTATTTTGGATGTCATGGTTCAGATAATGTTGATTAAGTTGTTTTTTATTAACACGTTGTAGGTGCTCCCGTAGTGTCAGATCATATTTGGATAATAATTTAAAAAGGTCTATAAAATTACCATTGTTTACACTATCTTTAAGGTTAAGGGATTCTCGATGAGCTCTAAATGCCAGATTGTGTGAGGCTAGGTTGTTTAGTATATCTATCAATCTTTCAAACAATTTATTCCAATACTTTTGCGATTCCCTAATCAATCTCTCAATTTCTTGATCTACAGTTTTTCCGTGTTTGATTCCTTTTTAGAATTTCATCTATTTAATCATGCACTCCACGTGCCCTTGACTTTGTTCATGTCTTTGCAATAACTCAGATCTTTCCAGTCACAACATCTTTCTTTTACCATCTGTGCCTGCAAATGTGAAAAAAGTCTACATGGAAAGCAATAAACTTTGTCTTGAAATATGGAGTAAGCCAACCATCTACGACCGTTACTCAATTTTCGAGTAAAATGAAATTTTGAAAAATGCCTTTTATTTGCATCTTTGGGGTAACTTTCATCAGATTTCTCTAGGTTTTGATCGGGACCTATTTGAATTAAGTCATAACGCTGCGAATTCGTTTCTGGAAATACCTACTTCCTCGGATCTAAGTCTATAAATGACTCTCTTAATTGATCTGCTTGCTATTGATTTTCTAAATTGCAAATCTGCTCACTTTCTAACTCTTCATTGGATTCAGAATCTTGGATCACGGTTAATTCACCCGATTCTGAAACTGTGTCAGAAATTTGGGTAACAGATTTCTTCGATCCTGAAACTGGTTCTGCTTCAGAAATTAAAGAAACTTGGATAAGTGACTCATCAGAGGATTCTGGAGCAGTTACAGGTTTCTTAAGAAATTTAATCATACTGGAACTGATAGCTTGGTTGGACAGAACCGTTTCAGCCTTTCCCTTTCTTATTGATGCACCGGATTCCCATTTCCTCCCTATATCTCTGTCTCTACTGGGTCCTCCAGACATGATGACCTAAAATAGACATAAATAATTAAGTAGTTGGGTAAGCACAGTACTAAAACTAAACTTAAAGTACGTATTCAATGTTATAGTATAGAGTATACGAGGTGTGATCATAAAAATTAAAAATGAATTTGTAAATGAACAATTAAAAATTCAGTTCAATTTACGCTCAGACTGCTATGATGCAAAGAGAAGTTATGAAACACCGCGTTGAACTCGATATTGGTATGATGCATGGATGCATGAAGACAACATCGTCTTTGTCTTGAACCAATGGCGATGGCGATAAATATTTTTTGCGACTTCAATGAGTAGAGTCATAGGAAAAACAAGCACTTATACAGTGTACTCTTGCGCTACACCGCTACTAATCTCTGGTGGTAAGTTTTTTTTTGACATTTTACACACAAATATATTCCAGATATGCCAACATTGAATAATGAAAAGTTACGTGACATAATAGGTCCATTATATGACGTGATTGGATGACATAATAAGATCATTATGTATGCAAAATAGAAAAACGGATTTTTTAAAGAAAATTAAATATCTTCCAAAATATTGAAGGTATTGAGAATACTATAGGGAATATAGGGCTTTCCATTTACCTTTTTAACTCGACATCTGTTTATCTGGTGCCATCTGATAGAACAAAATTTGCTATTTGTTCCGAAAGGCGAGCCGTTAAAAGCCACTTCATTAGCTAGACTGATGACGTCGTAAGTCAGAAACACGTACCTTTAGCTGAAATGAACGTTGGTAAAATACGAGGTATATTTCCATGTGTACAGTAGGCTGAGTCATATATGTATGGAGAAAAAAAAATTTAATTTTTTTATGGGCACGGTGGCAAAAAGATGCCAAATTATAAGTGTTATTAGGTTACGAAGTTTGGTAGCAATCGGAGTTAATCTTCTGCCTCCGGTTTAATGTTGAATCTTTCAAAAATATACTTAAAAAAGAACTTAAAGCATGATATATAAAATTACTCTAATTAAGTTTATTTATTTGGAAAAGTTAGAAATCCATTGTAATTATATTTATTTCGAGAAAAAAAGCATGACAAAATTTTTTTTATAAAAGTGCAAGAAAGGATAATCATAAAAATAATGAATATAATGAGTTTATTTTGTGACAAAATCCTTTTTGCTATCGAATTTCGGCATTAATTTTCTTGATTCTATCTGCGTTTTGATGAAACCTTCTCTTGTTGTTTTGTTGCACAAAGTTGATGATGCGTCACTCACAGCTTTGACTGCTCTTCCTACCGCTTGGGTGTGACAGGGAAGGTGTAATAGCTCAATTCCTCCATTGCTTTTTCTTCAATAAACAGTCGAAGATTTTCTTCATTTACAGATTTTGATAAAGGTGGTTCAGTGATAGTTTCTTCCCAATTCAAAAGGTCAAAATATGATGATGCATTAAAGTTTATCGTTGGTATCTGAAAAAGCCGTAATTGCTTTGATGTTGCTGGTTTAATTTTTCAAAATTCGATGGATAGCTAATTCACGAATGTGTTGCTGAGAATCTGTCAACATTGCAAGTAATAAGTTTTCAGGGTGTGCAAAATAACTGTTTCTTTGAATTACTGGGTCAACAACGGCTTTCAAAGTTGTTGGTAAATATTTGCTTAGTTTAATTAGTTTAAAAAGGTGTCGTGGTCCGTCTTTACAGCTGTGGAGAGTTTTTATAGAAAACCACACTGGAGCGTAAACCTTGACAATATATATTGCAAGAGCGGTAAGGTTTGCAGAAGGGTTCTCAACTGAAATATATAGACGAAGAATTCTGTTAGCACGTGTTAGCCATCGAGCATGAGACATTTTGCCGGGTGATTTATTTGCCAAATTGTTTGCAGCTATACCCGTTGAAACTATTTTAGTTTCCCTCTCATATTTTAAGCTATGACGGGTCCACTCATAAAATTTCATCACATCTTCATAAGTTGGTAATATATTATCTTTCAAATCACATAAAACACCAAACAAAGGACACCTCCAACTATTTCTGGTACGCTCCATTTCTCAAATGATAAAATAAACAAATAAATGACAGCACTTTACAACGCAACACTAATTATTTTAACGATCGCGGCACACTTGTCTCATCTAACTCCGTGTTGTAAGAAATAAAGATTGTACGGGGATTTGCCTATTTTGTTTTTGCCTTGAACCGTTGAGATAACATATACAAAAGCAGCACGTTTTTTAGTTTTTGTAATATATAAAAAAGCAGAATTTTATATTATTGTTCCTTTTAATGACTTATTTGTCCGTATTAAGGTTTAATTGGATGTGCCATAGCCGTAACCAAAAGTCAATTAATATCTACGGTTACGGCTATGGCGTTACGGCATGCTACCAAAATCGAAAACATTGTAGCACATACGATTAGTTTTATATGGTTACGGCTGTTTCACGTCTAATTGAACCTTTAGACTGAATCAGTGCTGTATATCGCTACCTTAATATAGAAATGACCTAACTCATTTTTTTAAATCGAAGTTTTTGCTTGTTTCGATATACGATCTTCTAATATATCGAAATATCCAAAAAAAAAACTCGATTTGTAAAAAATTGAGTTAGGGACTTTCTATATTAAGGTTGCGATATGTAAATGCGTGTTCTGGGGAAATTTAACAGTGTGAATCCACATTGTAAATGTACAGTTTTATATCGGGATTACCTCTATATACCGATACTTAGAATTATTTTGCATAAAACTTGTATAGATATGTAACTTAAAAAGTATTATTAAAGTGATGTCAAAAATCTACTTTTTCTGAAATTTCTATCGCTATCCAGAGGCAGTAAAACTTTAAATAATGCAATAAAATTTTATATGCAGATTTCCTGTACTATTTAGCACCTTTTTATCACTGAGCCTCTCAAGAAATGAAGAAAAAAATTTTTTGACCCAGCCTAGTGTACAGATACAGAATGTGTATGCATATATGTATCATTTGTAAGAAGATGATATGTAAAATTGGGTTTCTAGTACCAAAACGTTACAGTAAAGTATTACAGTAACTATACTATCTTAAACGTGTCATCTCTTTCGAGTTAATGTATTTTATTCATCGCGAGTCTATTAGATGAATAAACCTTATTATTTAGTATTTCTGAGCTAGTAATTATCTTCCGACCAAGAAACACCAGTAAAATCTAAGAATTTAATTTTTGTAATACGCCATTATAAAAGCTGTAATTAAATAATTATACCACAATAAAATAACTAGTGCATATCATTTTCACACATTTTTTTCACCGGCAATTAATCTCGCTGAACTCCTGAATTTTCATTACAAAGTCGGGATAAAAAAATAACAAACAAAAAGCTTCCGCAGAACGAGTACGTTCTTATCACAGAACATGAATCTCGTTTAGTACGAACCATACAACAATAATGTTTGTTCAACGTACGCGTATACAACCGAACGGAAGGGAGTAAATCATATTTAAAATAGTTGATAGTAGGTACACATTTTTACGCGAAAAAAAGTGTAATATATACGGGAGGAATATATTAAAAGCTGCCAAGCGTGAATTGGTCTGCGATGCCGAACATATACGCAGGTGTGACCTATTTTTTTAGTCGTTCAAGCAAGCAATAAAGCACGAATAATTCGCAGCTATAAATTTAGTGGTTACTTCGTAGAGAATCATTGGATAATTAAATTTTTAAGTAATAAAAATAGAAGTAAATAAATTTTAGTTATTGGTTTGGCACCGAATTGTGGATTTTCCTAAGAAAATAAAAACAATTTTTGTACAGAATCAAATATAATTTTTTCTACGCATGACATTGAAATCAGTCAATATGAAATCGATTACGATGGTTGAAATCGCATTTCAACCACTAGAGTTTCAAATTACCGGATTACCGGGATTTCGCATTGTTTGACATTCAATTTCTGACAAGAGGAATGTCACTTCATGTATAAGTTCATTAATTTGTTAAAATAAGTGATGATATTGACGTAGAGCTAGAATAAATTATAAATTATAATGCATTTTGTAATTTAATCCCTCCCAAGTCGAAACACATTTTAAGAGTTCACTTACAAAAAGTTTATAGACATCGATGAATATATGCAAGAACCGATATAGCGTAGACGTTATTTACAGGTTGTTCGGGAAAAATAGATTTAATTTTGTATTTTTAGTTTCATTTAGATATAAGCAAACAGATGTAGGTATATTTATGGTAATGTATTCAATCCTAGTTTTAAATTGTAAATATTGTAAAGTTTACTGTCATGAGCAAAAAAATCGGGACAGTGTCAAAATCGATATGTCAATTTACTTTATTTTTTAGCGTTGTAATTTTGACGATATTTGATTAACTTTCAAACTCTACGTCAAATTATATATCATAGTTGCTAATTCAAAATTGAAAATGCCGCTTCTTTCGAAAACTGATAAAGCCAGACTTGTTACTAGTTTGAAAAATGCGAAATCATTAAAAAGTGTATCGGTTCAATTTAATATTGGTAAAAGTTCAGCCGTATATATATAAAATATATTAAAAAAATGTAGGGAAGAGGATAATTTAAATCGGAAAATAATTTACGGACGTAACAAAATTTCGAATACGCAGGAAGACGAAACATTAGTTACTGAGATTAGGCACAACTTTCAAAACATTAAAGAAAGCTATAAGACAAAGGTATTTTTAATAATATAAAATATTATTAAAAATCTGGTGTGAAGAACACAAATACAGGTTCATTATTAATATTTTTTGTGAACGTGTCCGAACATATCCCTCCCCAGAGACGTAGATACGTATTTCGCCTTTCTACAGGCTCGCCGGTACGCCCCTGCTGGAGAAAGGATATTCTCAGACACATTCACAAAAAAGAACCACATCACCACATCACCGAATCTACTTCTACGCCCGATCTGGATAATTTCGGTGATGTGGTTCTTTTTTGTGAATGTGTCTGAGAAAGAATGTGTCTGAGAAAGAAAGGCGAAATACGTATCTACGTCTCTGGGGAGGGATATGTTCGGACACGTTCACAAAAAATATTAATAGTGAACCTGTATTTGTGTTCTTCACACCAGATTTTTAATAATATTTTATATTATTAAAAATACCTTGGTATTATACAAACCTGGTGGGGTTTACCTACTCATGTATGTTTCAATTATTCTGATAAAGCTATAAGAACAACACAATTTCCTGTCTCATCTTGTGTCTCAATGGTTACAAGAGAATGAAATTTAAACTTGAGATATCCAGCCCTACAGTCCTTATCTAAATCCCATTGAAAATGTATGGAGATTAATGAGATAGACCTTCTACCCAGGATATTGTTCAAAATGCTTGGCATCAAATTTCTATAAATGTTATACAAAATATTATCGCTTCAATGTCTACAAGATTAGATGCAGTTAATAATAACGGTGGAATGACGAAATACTAATTATTTTAGTGTAATAATTATTTTAATTTAATAAATAACCTTTCTCTATCGTTTTTAGTAATTTTAGTTTAATTTTAGTAATTTTTATTTACATTTATTTAAAAATGTTTAATAAATGTCAAAAATACACACATTTTTGACAATTCCTGAATTACTATTATGAGTAAAGATAGCCACTTAAGTAGTCACAATTTAAACCCACGCAGAAACAGTGTCCCGTTTTTTTTGCTCACGAGAGTATATAAAAAAGTTCTTGGAGTTCGGATATATTTAATGTTGTCAATTACCTATGGCCTGGTCAGGTATTACATTTCTTTATTCATTGTCTTATTTTCTACGGTCACAAAAACTATTGATTTTAATACAGGCACAACCTTCTTGTTAATCCATCCATTTAGTAGTTGTAAATGTAATGTATAATAAAATAAGTTTTATTGACATATTTCCTGCTATAGATAAAGTGTTATATTATTATAATAGGTCAAATAGTTCGCTTCGATGCGATTCTGGGAAATATTATGTTATCTCTAACGCACTTCCTGTGTATTGTATATTTATTATTTTAACAGTTATTTCATATTTCTATAATTAAGGGTTTTCGGCGTATGTTGTTTATTTTAATACATTGATGACGTTGGAAACTATAGCATATACTTTTCTTGGAAGAAAGGTAAAAATAGTTGTATAGAAATTTCTGTATAATCAATTTCGTTGTTTTCTCCCGCTCTTGTAACTGGCGGGGACAAAGCTTTCTTGCTGAAAAATAAGTAAATGAAAAAAAAACAGTTCCATAGAGCTCACTACAGTTTCAAGTACGATCTCTTCGAGTTAACTACAGTTCTAGTTTAGGTCTCAGTGATCTAACTAACAGTTCCTACTAAGATCTCAGAGATCTAAATAGGAGCAAATATTATCTATTAGCCAGTTTTCTCGGTCTTTAGTGTTAAGATCAGATACTGCATTTGTATTAAGTTAACGGAACTCCAAGACTAAATTTGTAAATATATTAGTGTTATTCAAAAACTATTGCATTATTTCAACTCATACTTCGGTCGATACATACCGAACTTCCTTCAAATCAGGAGAAATAAACACAGGTAAACAATCAACAAGCTCAAGTTCAGTTATTCCTGATGGGTCTTGTCAAATGAATACAAATACTTCGGATAAATGTATAAACACAATTGGCGCTAATTGCACAAGTTGTTCTATTATAATTAATGTATATCGAAAATAATAAGAAATGGTTTATTAATGTTTATTTTAAAATTTCTTAGAAAAAATAGTATATGCAACTCGTAGCTGATAAAGTTTCAACGTCTCGCAACTCGCTATCGCTCGTTGAAAAAAAACACTCTCAACGTTGAAATTTTATTTCAACCTCTTGTCCCATAATATACTAGTTTCTGTTCATGACAATGAAATCACTCATTTTGGAATTGATTACGATAGTTGAAATCGCAATTCAACCACTAGTGTTTGAAATTATCGGATGTTAGCCCTTAAACTGAATAGGTAACAAAAACCACAGTGGGAATTAGGACAAAGCCCTAATTCCGCCCTTGGTCTACAAAGGCCCCCGAGAAACTCACCGGCCAGCTCAGAAATAAATTGCGGAAGCGTCGTGGGCTATCACAACGCATAGATAGTTAATTGGGCACCACTACGTTAGGTCTGGCAAGTTCACAGGTCAACGTAGAATCACCCTTGGGCCATAAGGGCTTAAGAATACTTACTATAAAGGTGGTCGTATACCTGGTTACTAAAACTAACACTTTATACAAGGACTTACAGAAATAAAACACTAACAACGGTATATAACAATAACAACAATATTTATTAAGGAAAATAATCTAGAGTAACAAAATATAAATTGCACCATAAAAATTTAAAAGAGAGTTAAACAGCCTGTATCTACAGGACGGAGTATGATTCAACCAAATAGTATAACGTAATAGAATATGAAAGTCAATATGAACTAGGTACGTGTATTATGATATAACATTTGCATAAATAGTTCCTCAAAGCTTTGACGTACCTTACAACAATTATGCTACACTTAGTATATGTAAAATTATATGTATGAATAATTAAAAAAAAAACTGGAATAATATTCTCTAAGGAGAAATTGATTTCTAATAAGGTGATTCATTTATTTAACCAAAGTTTAGATAAAAGAAAAACATCAGAATTCGATACTGATTAATAAAAAAAAAGAATTAATTTTCACAAATTTCTCACTTTTAAATCCAATCTAAATATATGAGTTTGATATTATATTTATATAAAAAAAATATTACAGCAATTTATATTAGAAGAATGATTATGCTTGTTAAAAAAAAGAACTGAAAATTTACAGGGATGCAAGATCGCAAATTTAATTGCACAAAATGGCAGGTCGAACACCACGAACTCCCAAATAAAAAAAAAAATACATATAACAATTATCTAGCCCTCTGTCACAAGAGAATAAAATGCTACGGACACTACCTTGCGTCTTAGTTGTACTTGTATCCAATTAAGGGATTTTCCGAGGTACCAGGTACCAGATGATCAAGGATGCGTATTTCGGCGTGGATGCTGACCAAGATCGATATATATCTCGCAGAAAAAAATCGCCGCAACTTCCCCTTATTCGACACACAAAAAATAGCTTTTCAGTAGCCTGCATTAGCAGCCCTAAATAAATGAGAAAAGAAAAGAATAAATGGAAGATCCCAAAGTAATATTAAAAAGCAGAGACCAATGCCGTGATAAAATTACAGCCGTCCCCTTATCTAGAAACTCACCTGAAGCAACACGTGGTCACGAAAACTTCCAGAACCGAGGAATACCAGTGAATTTAATAAACAAAGTCAAATTTGATCAAATCCTGCACAAGCAGAAAGTAACACAATAGAAACTTAAAAAATTGACTACGAGTTTTCAAACAACTGAATACTTCAGAGCTTGATCAGTAAAGGAAAGAGGATCTTCCTACGAATGTACGACTATTTATTCGGGAGGAAAACTACGTCATAGTAACAAAAACAGTTCTGGACGGAATATTTGAAAGAAAAGAAGATAATTACCCAAAAACCCTGACAAGGTTAAAGAGTGATTGAGGAAGCTATCAAACAAAAATCCGGTAATTAATTCGCAGCAATAAAGGATAATTAGCCAATTCAAGATTGTACCACCCGTCAAGCGATCTATAATCGGAAGTTAAACCAAGTTGCGCGAAGATGTCGCTCTGAAATTAAAGATACCAAATTTAAGTTAAAAAAAGGCTATACAATGAATTAAAGCATCCTAATATATTTACAAAGTTCTAATAAAAAATACCACAATTTTAGAATTGTTTAAAGAGAAACAATAATCAAAATATCAATATAAATATACGAATCATGACTTCGCATAAAATTTCCAAAATGTCGACCTGCGCCGAAGTATATAAAAATAAGCCGGATAAAAATATAGGGATATAGAGACATCCAAAATATTTGAACATACAAAATAATATGAAGATATTAAAGTTTGAAATAGCCTATGATGATCGATAATTAGTAATTAAAGTAAATAAAATTATATTAAACGATAATATTGAATTTAGAATAGCCTATGATGACCTAAAGTTAGCAATAAATGTAATTAACTCCTTAAAAATTGCCCAAATGGTATAAGGATCATTTTTCGAGCGTAACACGGACTACCGGGATTTCGGATTCCAAATTGTTTGACATTCAATTGCTGACAACAGAAACGTACAGCTGGGTTCATTAAATTTTGGTACGACTCTTACAGCGAATTTTCCCAATTTTTAAATGTTGTAAACAGGACTGTTCAAAAATGTCACAAGGGAGGTTATTTACAGAACGATTTTTCTTTGTTAAGGTGACTGACTCTCTTCTTGGATTTTTAGAATTAGGTTGTATGTCTATATTTTTTATATAATTTTCATAGACTATAAAAAAATATTTTTAAAGTTTATAGTAATATCTGTATGAATCGAAAAAAATTCTTTCATTTCTTTTTATTAACTATGTTTATTTTCAAGTTATAAATAATTCATCAACATATCGAATAAACAACTACTTCGATGAAAACACAAACAAAAAACTAAATAAAAATTCAATATTTTGTCATGTCCCCGTTTACATTGTAGTCTGCGGGACATTGATTCATATAAAGGACGCGTAATATTTTCTTCGTTGCATATGGATGAAATTTCTTCGCAGAGATGTTCCTCACTTTCTAGCAAAAATCTGCGTTGGTACAGATTATTTGCAATTATACTCCAGGCATTTTCTATGGTGTTCATGTCTGGGCTATAAATTGCCCAAAGAAGTGTTTCAAACATTGTTTATTTTTCACTTATCTGTAATTAGTTGTTTATATCTGTGATACGCGATATATAACTCCATTCATTTCGCCCTAGGGCATAATAAGCGGGCGTTATCATAACGCTCGCTATTATTAATAAAAAGTAAAAAATACAACAATCTGAATATTAGAACTGTTTGATTGACAGTTTTGATAGAATTTTTGCTTCTCCAGTCGTAAAATTCTCTCTCATGAAGTGGTCGCGATTTTTTGGGGAGTAACGCCCCATCAGCTTTTAATGCTCGTTCGTGTATTACTTCCGGAATTTCTTCTTCTATCACATGCGATGTAACACACTTCGCAATTTTTTTTTCATGAGATAAATAAATCACTCAATCGTCATACGTCAACGTACAAATACAAAGTAGACTTGTGGTAGACTTCGTTTGTATTAACACGCCTTTTGTCAATTAATAATTGATTTTAAAATGAAAAATAAAACGTTATATGAACCTTTGGCATAACTCGATGTTTATAAATCTCGGGCAATTTACAATACAATACGGTTTTGTAAACTGTCGACCTAGAATATAAACATCCTCATTATGCCCTTGGTACATAAATAACTATTTCTTGCATTCATTTCGTAACAATGTTGGCAGTATAGATTAGATAGTTGTCTTGTTGGAAGACAAAATCATTTTCTGGAAAAACCTGTTCGACACTTGACAGCATGACATTTTCCAAGATATCCAGATAAGTTCGACCCACAAATCATCCTCATACATTGACGTTGAAATGACCAGCTGCTCGGTAGTGATTCACATACGGTGGATCAAATTTGGCATCGTCTGACCGATGCGCTTTAATTTTGCCTTTTTGAAATTACTGAAAAATTTTTTCGTTGATAAATATCAAAATTTAGTGCAAAAAGCAAACGAGATTGTTTTTGTTGTGGGGTGAGTTCTGTTTTAATAGCTGCAACCCGGCACTTTAAACAAGACCTTTGTATTCTTCTTAAGGCGGTTTTATCTTACACCATGGAAACTGAGACAAAATTCTAGCTTGCTTTGCCGTTCGAAATGGGCCCTCTTGCAGCCTTTCTATTAGAGTCGCATCTTCTTTATGGGTGGAAACTATCGGTCTGGCTGCTGCTACTCTCCTCTCTAGCCTTCTTCTTCCCTCCATCTTTTGTTAATTAAGAATACAGTATTATGGACAATATTAAAATGATCTGCTACTGCTGCAAGTGACAATCCGTTCTCTAGCTCCGTTACAATCCGTATTCTCTTCTCTTTGGTAGTATATGGAGCCATTTTCGAAATTTACTGAAATAAATTTGAAACTTTTGACTGACACTAGGATTATAACATTGAAGACAGTGACATGTTTTTAGCAACGACATTTTTTTATTGAAAAGAGCGGTTTACACATGAACATTTTAATGTAACTAAATTTAATGACCCCAGCAGTACATTAATTTGTTAAAATGAATGACGATAGTGATGTAGAGCCAGAAGAAATATAAAAGCGGCTAACAATGAATTTTCTAATTTAATTCCTCCAAACAGTCCAAACATATTTACGAATTGTCCGTTAGATGTCACTAGATTATATGGTGTCACCTGATAGGATAAAATTTGCTATACCTTATGAGGCGATTTCTTTAAGCTTTACTTACTTCACTAGCCTAACTGATGAAGCCTGATAGTATATGGCAAAAAGACGTGTCTTAGGCAGAAGTAAATGTTGGAAAATACGAGGTGTATATCCATGTGTTACAGACGTGTATATTATTGCATGCTGTTTCATTTGTAACAAATGCGTAATAAGTGCTTAACGTATTGATATAATTAAGCTTTTTTAGTAATACTTTCTCAAGATTTTCTTGTGTAAAATTTGTTCTCTTTAAGTTATATACATCCTTGTAGATAGAAAACGTCCTTTCTACAGCGCAACTGGTTACAGGGGCATACTGGAAATATTCTTTTATTTCAGCGTATTTAGCAGTTAGATTTTCAATCATTGCCTCGATACACAATTGCTGCAATGTTATTAAATCTAGATTTCTATTAAAAACTGCATCTAACTCTTGCCGAAGACAACATCAGAAGTCACTTGGAATATTTTTCAAATTATTAATGGCCACATTTAATGTGGTTAATCCATCATTTAATTTGAGATTTTGATTTTCAAAATAAGTGATTAGTTTTGGCAAATTCGCAAAGCGTTTGTGAAGAAAGTACAACTGATTTTTTAAATTTGGAATATGTAATAGTTACTTGCACTCAGAAATAGTTCGAGCACCGTCATTTAAACATGTAACGAAATTTTGTAAACTATCGAAATCCTCTGCATAAAAACTACTAGCTTCCAACCAAGTTTCCCATCTAGTTATTACGGGAGAGGGAGGCAGTGACAAAAATGGACGTTTTCCCGTGTAAAGAGGTGCTCAATAGTGCTTTTCTGAAAATTTTTTAAAAGCGGATGCAAATCTATCAACTTCCGGAAGGTTGTCTCTGATATATTCAGCATATTAGGATATGCTTCCTTTAATTGTCTGCTTGTTTTTAACGTATATGCAGCACTGCCACTGACAAATAAGAGTATTTTTTCTTTATACCTGTCGTCCGAATGAAACATTTAGTACATACTCTCGTAAATGGTTTTAGCTACTGTTTCTGTATAACTGTATTTATAACTTTTGTTGCTATTACATAAGCATTATATGGAATAGTTGGATGTAGTACACCAGCTGCAACATTTACCACAGAACGTCCTACTATATCGACAGTTTCGTCGGCTCTTATCCATAGGTATTGATTTGAGAGATGGCTTCTAATGTGTTCTACTGTTCTCGTGTAGCACTTAGAAACATAATATTTGCGTAAGTTGGATTCATCAGGAACATTTCGATAGGATATTTTTGGAGAAATGTTTTGAAGGTGGCATTGTTAAGTTTATTTAATGGAATATTTGCCGCCATTAAACTTTCACCGAGTTCTTCGTTAAAATTGTCAGATTCCAACGGGTCTAATTTTTGTGTATGTGTTTGCGATATTAAGTGACGTTTTACTTGGGATTTCATGCAATGTTTTAATGATATTTTACAGACTCTGCAATAAATTTCGGAATCACTGGTAATGAACATATAATCAGTATGATCCTTAATCCAACTCACCATTGTTTTACGATGCCATTCTCGTTGTTCCATATCATATATGAAAAAGTAACTTAACCCTTAAATGCATTATGTTGCTATTTGGCAACATACTCATATTAAATGCGGTAATAAGACTAGAAATACAAATATGGGTTCTGCGCATAGTGTAGATAATTGGGAACATTCCTGTGTGGACATGTAGTTCCTATACACCACACTAGATTGTGCAAGTTGTACTAAATGTACGGTATAATATAGTTGAACATAGCCTTGCCGAAGTGTTGGTGCACGTTGGTTTTAGTGTTATTGTTGAGTGTTCGGAAAAAGTAGTTACTAAATAAAAAATTGACTTCTATGAAGAAAGAAAGTAAGTTTTTCAATACGTAATATTGAAATTTCAATATTCCTTCAATGTTTTACAAAATCTTGACTTCTTGTTTTGTTTCCAAATGGCAACAAAATGCACTTGGGGCAATTACAAGATGTGATGTGTATTTGTCTTCTGATATGGAATATATTATTTTTACAGGATAAAATGAGTGGTCGTAAACAACAATGTCTCAATGTCTGTCTCATAACGAAATAGTTGAATTTTGGGAAAATTTCACTGGTTTAGAGAGTGAAGATGATGCCGATGAGAGTGACTCGAGCGATATCGATGATCCAATTTTCGCTCCTGAAAGCAACATCGACCATGAATTTGAGTCAGACAGCAATTCTGAGGATGATCCAATCGACGAATCTGATAATATACCAGAACATACTGAAAATAATAGTATAAATGTATTTTCAGACATCCCTCAATACAAACCAACTTCAGAAAGGAAGTCTGCGCAAAATAAGCGATTTACAAGCAAAAACATAAACTGGAAGGCCAAGTCATTGAAACTAAATGAAGAACAGTTACAGTTTCATGGACGTACAAATTTACCTGCTAATATTTTAGAATTAGAAACACCATACCAATTCTTTATTTATTTCTTTACCGATGAATTGATACAGAAAATTGTTACTGAAACCAACATTTATTCATTTCAAACTAAACCAGAAAGACCACCAACCTTTACAGAAATGGAAATAAAGCAGTACATAGGAATACTGCTATATATGTCCCTTGCACACATGCCAAATACGAGATCGTATTGGTCAGAGGATCTAGAATTTTATCAAATAAAAAATATCTTTACCGTAAATAGATTCGAGAAAATTCGACAATACATCCATTTCAATAACAACCAAGCATTTGTACCAAGAGGACAAGACGGATATGATAAAATTTATAAAATAAGACCATTAGTAAGTCACCTGAATTCGTTATTTTCTTGTATACCATTAGAAGAACACCTTAGTATCGACGAACAGATGTGCTCTACTAAAGTGCGGCACTACCTCAAACAGTATATGCCAATGAAACCCCATAAATGGGGTTTCAAATTCTTTGTGATGTCGGGAGTTTCAGGTTTTGCATACAAATTCGAGATTTATAGTGGGACAGAAAATGTTGAAGGCTCTGTTGATTTGGGAGCAAGAGGAAATACAATTTTACGCTTAGCTGATAAAATACCAAGAAACCAAAATTATAGGTTGTATCACGACAACTACTATACAGGCTTACCACTTATGATTCATTTGGCAAAAGAGGGCATACATTCCCTAGGAACTGTCAGACGCAATAGATTACCTAATTGTCCACTGCCCACAGAGTCAGCAATGAAGAAAGTTAGCCGTGGCACAAGTTACGAATATATGGCCGCACCGCAGTTGATGGAGTAGATATTTCCTCTGTGGTTTGGAAGGATAATAAATGCGTGACCCTTCTTTCATCGTTTGTAGGGAAAATTCCCGTAAGTACCATCAAACGGTATGATCGAAAGGAAAAAAAGACTATTGATATAGAATGTCCTCATATTATCCGAGAGTACAATAGGCACATGGGAGGCGTAGACCTTTTAGATAGTCTTATGGGAAGATACAAAATTCGCATAAAGAGTAGAAAATGGTATATTCGGATATTTTACCACCTTATTGACTTGGCTATGGTAAATGCGTGGCTGTTATATAAGCGAGTTTATCATGAAAACGGCAAAGATTCAGATGTAATTAGTCAAAGTAAATTTCGTTGTCAAGTTGCGAAAAGTCTTTGTTTGGTAGGAACGTCTTCCTATAAACGTGGTAGACCAAGTAATTTAGAGAATGAAATCGTCAAGAAACAGAAGAGGGGCCCTACACAACATGTACCGCCAAAAGAAGTGAGGAACGACCAAATTGGTCATTGGCCTACTATTCAAGAGGGAAAAATGAGATGCAAATACCCCAAGTGTAAAGGTTTCACCCGTACTAAATGTGACAAGTGCGGCATAGCTCTTTGTTTAAATAAAAACAATAATTGTTTTAGAAATTTTCATAATGAATAACTTTATATATACATATATATATATATATATATATATATATATATATATATATATATATATATATGCGATAAATGCATAATGTAGCCGAAAGGCAACAAATATATTTTTCAACAAATTTTCCAAAAAAACGACGATATATTTTTTTTTATTATTTTTCCTAGGTTCCTTGACATTGTTACAATTTAAAATATTTTTTTCAAACAGAAAAAAAAAGACATGCATTTAAGGGTTAAACAATGTTCTAGATCTAAATAAATGGAAATTAAAAATATATAAGTAAATTATTGAAACTTAAAGAAATTCACTATGTAATTAACAGTTAAAACGATGAAAAAAGAAACTAACTCACCGTACTTTATTTATCTTACGAAATATAAACTAATTAATAAAATAATTTTTAAAAACTCCTCACGCTATCTACGCCCATGAAGAAAGAAATTTTACTGTAAATTTGAATTTATTTCGTTGAAATTCAACGGCAAAAAATAGATGTACTCTGTTAACCGAATGAATAGTGCTATTCAATATCTGCGTGTTGTACTTGGCGATGTTATAGACTATTTATATGGTTCATCGTAATTTAGGTCCGATGCGTCCGATCTCTAGTTAATACGCTGAAAGCCTTTCTCTAGTGGTGCGTGCGCACTGATGTTTCTGTAGTGAGATTAAAACGGGTGTCTGCGTATCTGGAGAGATACTCTCACACAAATATGAATTTGTATTGTGTTCTCCACACCCCATTTTTAATAATATTTTATATTATTAAAGATGTTTTTGTTTATACAAATTTTGATGAAGTTTTACCTAATCAAGTATGTTTCAAATTATTTTATTTAATGTTCTTGTTTTATGTTTCCATTTTACTAACTGCTAGCTGATATAAAAAAAACAAATATAGTTTATTTCAAATTATAAGAATATAACTTTGAACGGCTCTAATGCTTTTATTGCACCACCTTCTGTGATGATAATTATTATACCTGGTCTCCTTATTGAACGGGTACGGTTCACTTATTTGCAACGTATGAATCTAGGGACCGTATTGACTATAAATTAGGGCCCTATAATATAATAATAAAACCCTGTTAATTTCAAGTATATAACAAAAAATATCTGTACATTGGGTTTATATACAAAGAAAAAATTACAAATCGGTGGCAACATGTGTAGTGGATACATATAGATATATAAAGCTAATTTATTTGTAATACACAATAAATTTTTATGTGTCACCGCATTTCATAAATCGTCTGTGATTGAGTCGTCTTGCAAATCGGTGTCTGTGTCTGAATCGTATTGCAAATTTATAATCAAAGGTGCTACTATTTTGTACATGCGCATATATTCGTCCTTTTTTGCTATTGCGTGTTTAACAGCATTTTTCCAATTTACAGCAGTTATATGTTCCATAGAATTTTTTATGTGTGTTACACTGTTTTCACTAAATTTCGGTGTTTGATTTGTTCGTCTTATGGTATTTTTGAGTTGGGCCCATATCAATTCAATGGGATTGAAAATGCAATGGTATGGTGGTAAACGCAAAATTGTATGTCCTGCTTCTTTGGCTCTGTTATCCACATAATAATCCTTTAAATATTCTTTTGCCTTCATCTCCTCTATTAATTGGTTTTTTAAATAATGATCATTTGCTTCTAAAAATGGTTTAATATCTTTCTTATTATTACATTTTGTAGAAACTTTGGTTTGCTGTCGAGAATGATACGGAGCGTTGTCCATCACTATCACACTATCTTTTGGTAAATTTGGCAGCAAAGTATCACAAAACCATTCTAATATCTTTATGGTAATCTAAACTTGAGGATTTAACATTTTTAGCAGACAATAGCGACTGCCCGATCCATCCTTTTTCTGACCCAGCATGAAGAATGATTATTCTCTTCCCTCTCGAAACCGGCGCGTTCAACTGACACATACTTGAACTATCCACCCAACCTTTGCAAATTGTGTCATGGGTGTCATATCACGTCTCGTCTAAATAACATATGAATCGTCCTTCCTGTCTATACCGTCTAATTGCCGTTAAGTATTCATATCGAAGTTTCTGTAACCTCGGGCTTTCCATAATTGTGCGACGTCTATAGTGCCAAACTTAAAACCAGCTTTCTTTAGCGTCCGCCACAAGGTTGCTTTAGAACACTTAATATTTATAGGCTCATCATTGATTCTTTTATGTAAGCAGTCAAGTGTAGATACAACATTTCCTCTGTAGAAGGAGTATACTTGCTGCCTAATAGTATCAATTTCATACTCTTAAATTTTTCTCGGTGCTCCTTTGTCAATTCTTTGCTTTCGAGGCCCTGTGTTATTCTTAATTATTTTATATATTGTTCCAAAAGGCACCTTGGTTAATTGCGACGTTCGTTGAATGTTCTGGGTTTGTAGTTCGTTATTTTCTTCCATCAGGGTATGATAGATATTGAAAATTATCTGTTTTGCATCTTCTCATATATGCTTTCTCTGTCGTGCTCCAACAGTATTATCACTATCCACATCATAATCACTAACACTTTCAGCAAAAGGTCGCCACATGTTCGTTAAGTAAAGAGAGAAAAATCAAATATGTATACAGCAGTAAAGATTAACAATAAATGATAAATAGACTCAATATTAGATGTAATATATACCAACTCTCCTAACTATATTTACTTAAATATTGTTTAATAAATATAAGCACTTATTTCATCTAAATTGTAATTTAATGACTATTTAACTATATATAATAACTATATATTCAAATACAACAAATTAGAATTCAACTGTTGGTACTTATATTATTATTATATTTTATTTCATCTAAATTGCAGAATTACAATTTACTTAAATTTTGTAATTACGGACCTCAGCAGTTTGTTTGCGTAAAAGATAATCGTATTGAGCGGCCAGGTAGTTATTGCCGCAGGTGGTGAAATATAAGCATTAGAGCTGTTCAAAGTTATATTCTTATAATATGAAATAAACTATAAATATACTTTCATTCTTGTAAGCCCCCAACAAACCTTTTGACTAAACATAGAGAAATAAATTGAGATAAATCTCAATTTATTCTAAAACCTAGATTATTTTTAAGTTCTTTACAAGAAAATACGAGAATAAAAAAGATCTATGACTACTGTGTGTAACTTGAACGTCTCGAAGTTGTAATTTATAACTTTATTTCTTTGTCAACAATGGTATACACTTCGAGAACTACCTGCTTGTAAATTGTGACCTTGGATCTCCCCAAAAATAACGAGAAAACATCCCTTTATTCTAGGAAAGGTGTCGTGTTTCTTGAAAACCTCTCTGGAAACACCCTCGGTTGTAATGAGCGGACCTAAATATGCGTAGAATGGAAAGTTTTACGTAAACATATCCAACACGGTCCACGTCGACACGAAGACAGCTAATCGCAAAGACACGGTGTTGGAAAGAGACGATCTGCAAGAGATGTAGATGCAAGAAACAAAGAGGTGACACGAAGTGTTAGGTCGATGTTGGATAGTTTTACGACTTTTGTGCTTTTTGTTACTAAGAAGAAAGGCGACCATGCCGTGGTTTCTTGTACTGGTTGTTTACGTTATAACAACGCACATGTGTGCTTTCTGTTAAGTCTTCACGGACCTTACTTGCGTGTGAGATACTAAAACGTAAATTTATGCTCACAGTTTATGTTCGAAGTACTAAAAATGGTTATATTTAGATGTATTTAATATCCTTCACCAAATACAATGCAAATTAGAGGCTTTCTTAAAATGTATCTATTCATGTATAGAGAAACGTTGTACGAAAGTTGAAATACTGGTACACTCAAAATCTATCCGAGTTAAAAACAGTTTATTCCTTTTCATTTTGTTGTGAAATAAACGATTATAATGTTCAAAATGTTTAATTAACCTTCATTCTCTTGAAAAACAGGAATTAATTTTATGATGATTAGGGAAATTTTGTGATTTTTTTTGAATCGATTGATGGAAATTCATAATTGAATCGGTTATTTCTTATACACCCTAAGTCATTTTTTATAGGTTTTCAGGAAACAAAAAAAACGTTTTATTCCTAGAAACACCAAAAAAATATTTTACCAAATAAAACACTTGGTATATTTGTTTCACAAAATGTATTTAAAATATATCTGAAATATGTTTCGACTTATACAGTCATTCTCAAAGAGTCATGTAAACTAAGTGAAAAAATACTCCTGCCAATATTTATAGCTTATTTTTTGAAAGTTTTATTACAGCATCGATTGTTGGGGTATTTGAAAAATCCAATTGCGTGTTTGTGACCTGTCTGTTGAGATTTATGGCTTTTTTTATTTCTAAAATTTCCAAGAAGTCGAGCCTTTTACCCTTATTACAAGAGTGTAAAAGTTTGAAATTATTAGCATTAAACAGTTTGAAATTATTTGAAACATATGTCAGATATATTTTAAATACATTTTGTGAAACAAATATACTAAGTGTTTTATTTAGTAAATTATTAATCATGTTTCACCAAGAGCCAACCGTGAATTCTATACATTATAAAAAAATATTGTTTACTTTATTTCAAATGATTGTATAACATGTTTTAGACATAATGTAGTAACAATATTTTATATTAATTAAAATTATAATATTAAAAAGAATTTTCAAAAATTCTGACTTAGGTTGTTTCTGCAACAAACGCAAAATTTGTAATACAACTTAAACATTTTTTAGAACTTTACTCGCTATTCCCTTTTTGCAGCTTTATTTTTCCGCTCCTTTGTTTTACTGAAGTTGATAATAGCTTCATAGAAAGATTTCTCGTCTTCATCGACCCATTGCAGCAATGTTTTAAGGTGTTCCAGTTTAGTGTTCAAGATAGGAATGCTTCCTTCGTAAGCACAGGATTTTGGAAAACACAGCAGTCTATTTTTCGTATTTCTAGCATGCATTAAGGGAAACGTATCCCATAAACAACCATTGATTAGTTCAGAAGCTTTTACATATCCAGGATTTGAAGATAAGTGTATGAAATGGTGAAATTTCGATATGGCAAATGTTACCTTTGCATCTCTACAAGCCTTCGCTGATTCCTCGGAAGTAGTGTCCTTTTTATAATAGGCTGTCCACCAATTTTCGAAATCTATAATTTCATCTCCCTTAACTTCCTTGACCGTAAAATTATTTTGCGAGCTTGCTTTGACAATCATTTTTGTGTAGCTGTGTAAATTGTAAACTCTGTCATATTTCCGGAGGTTTCTTTTGGCAACGCCGAAGTCCCTGTCGCAAGGAAGGAAGGAATGGCCTCTTATAGCGTAAAATTGTTGCACTTTCTTAAAACGATTTGTTTCTGCTAAAGCCAGACATAATCGAATAATGCAGTGATTTTTGTTCTGCCCAGGGCAGTTATCAGAAAACAATCGCAGTTCTTCAACTTGTTTAGGCAAATAGTTCTCAATATAATTCATTAAGAACGACGCTACCTCATTGGGACCCTTTGCTGCAACATTTTCGGTGTATGTGTAAAAATAAGCCTTATTGGTTTTGAAATCGTGAATACAAAACACAGACACGCATAATTGGGCTAAATAGAACACATCCTGTACAGGAATTAATGGGAGCTGTAGGTTTTGCATGAAATCAAATGCTATTGCTCCAAGTTTTTCATTGCTTTTACATTCTTCAGTAGCAGTCTGAATTGCTGTGTAAAATTTTTTTGCGCGGCGATGATGGACTATCTTTTCAGCTACTGCAGCTTTTTTTGCCGATTCTCCTAAAGATGTACATTTTATTTTCAAAGTTAGTTCCTCGTATTTATTGCAAGTGTCAACTTGCGGCCGCCCAAAGTGAAGATTAAAATTTTCATGGAAAAATTTTAAATAATAATGGTACCTATGTTACTTTTAAATCAGGATATTTAGCACAAAACATCTCGTGCATTATTTTTACGTTCAGCTTGGCATCCAAATACTGATAGTCTGCCCCAGAATAGTGTGTCTGCTTTACAGGATATAAAGAAATGTGACTTTTAACTAAATTCATAATATCAGCTGTAATGGCATTTCCTTCAGGATACTTTCCTCTTTTATCGGAAGGCGTTTTATTATTTAATAGCAGCTTTTTAATTCTTTTTAGTCTCTCAATACTTACACAATGTAAGTTTGCAAAAGTAAACTGACAAACTTTAATGTTTTTGTTACAAAGATTCACAAAATAGCCATATGATCTACTACGCTCTTTTCCTTCTAAGTTGCGCTTACGCCTCTGTTTTATATTTTGAACTTCAATCAAACATTGAATATAAATATCCTGTTCATCTTTTGTTTTCATAGAATGAAATCTTTGAAAAATTTCCTTTTTAGTAGGTAGATCTATTTTAGTTCCACATTTCATAGGACACCTACATTAGAAAACATACAATAAATAAAACGTTAGTACTATTTAATTACCTGAGAACATACTTGCAATTCGTTAGATTTAAAGTTTTTGCAGGTACAGTTTTCCCTCTGTAATTTTTATACTCTGCTCCTTTAACTCGAGAATCCCGGATCATTTTTCTTTTGTATAATCCGTCATTACGAACACCTTTCTTCCGTTTTTGGAGAGATTCCGCACAATCGATCATCTTAATGTAATAATATTATACTTATCTTTTTAGCAACAATCTCACAGATAATAATCGAAATGCACTGACAAATGCACTCAAACGTTGCACGATTATTATAGGTTATGAATCAGCTGTTACTAAGAAGCGCTTATTCATGTAGTGCTAAAACACCATAAGTCAATGACTTGAGTTGTTTAAGCATTAAATGTAATATTTCATTTACATGTTTCTAAGGTAAGGAATATAGTACTTAGGTTGTATAAGCCCCAAACGATAGGAAACAGCCGCTTTCATATTAATCATATATTAACTCAAAATGGCCGAAAAATGACTTAGGGTGTTTAAGAAATAACCGATTCAATTATAGAAATAAGAAGAAGAAATAATTATAGAAAAAGCAATATTACTTAATTTCCACTTTATTGAGGTAAAATCCCATTACGATTGTTTCAACACACAGTGGCTTCCTCGGCTGGAGTTGCATTGCTAAACTAAACATAAAGGATGTTGACAAATTTAAAATTAAACGACTTGTTATAATGAAAAAAATAAATATAATCAGAAGAATGGTTCAATAATAGGCACTTTACATTCAAGATGTAAACTTTATTACTAGAGACCGGACGCATCAGGCCGAAATTACGGTGGACCATATAAAGAGTCTATAACATCGCTAAGTACAACACGCAATTATTGAATAGCACTATTCATTCGGTTAACCGCACATCTGTTTTTTGTCGTTGAATTGTGACGCAATTACTCCAATTTTACCGTAAAATTCCTTTCTTTATGGGCGTAGATACAAGCGGAGTTTTTATCATTTATTTTATTTATTAGATGATTACAAATTGAGTTAACATTTAACGTTGAAACTTACATAAAATAAAAATAAGAATGGCTAAAATGAACAGGTAGGGAGACATTTAGGTGATTAACAACTGTATGACTGATTGGAAAGTTTAATTATAATACAATACGTAAAGAGAATAAAGAAAAGTCAAATAAAACTCACATTTGTTGCTTGTTCTACACGGGTACGCATTCATGTGCCACATGTGTTTGGACATTTGTTCTCTTTACGTATTGTATTGTAATTAAACTTTCCAATCAGTCATACAGTTGTTAATCACCTAAATGTCTCCCTACCTGTTCATTTTAGCCATTCTTATTTTTATTTTATGTAAGTTTCAACGTTAAATGTTAACTCAATTTGTAATCATCTTTAATCTAATTTTAAACTTAAAAATTGTTAATATTTGTTAAGTCTCCAATTAATTCATACAGATATTAATCACATAAATGTCCCCCTACCATTCTAAGCTATTTTAATTTAATGTTATTTAATTTTCAACGTAAAACACTAACCTAATTCGTAATTCATTTCTTAATATAATGTTAAATTTAAAATTGTTAATTCAATTGTTATATCACACAAAACAAACACAGTTCTCATGTTCATTGTAATGATTCTTACTGAATTGAAAAAAGTCGAAACGTCGCAAACAAACATCTAAATTCAATAAAAGGTCGCTAAAACCAATAAAAATCTATTATTTTTAATATTAAAACACGGCCAATAAAATAAAAAAGAAAAACAAAATTCTTTAAACACTAAATATATATATATATATATATATATATATATATATATATATATATGTTTTAAGAGGTTCTGGGTTTTCTTCCGCGTTTCCACTGTTTGGTCTTCGTAAAGACCGGTGCTGGTTTCTGAACGACGTTTCGGCAAAATCACATTTGCCATCTTCAGGTCAGCGATAACTGTCTGCTTCTGCTTCTGGTTACTCGTAAACTGACGTAGTCGAGCTTGGATGGTGGTTATATACCCGATTAGCATTCTGGTTGGTTACAGTTGGTTGAGTGTGTGCGCGGCTCCTTGTCTCGTTGGGCCTGTAGCTGGAGTGTACTGGCCGGGTTGCGGTGTAGGTGTTTTTGTATATTGTTTGTTATTGACAACTTCTTTGCTTAATACTGGTTTCCATGCTGTTGGTAGCCTCTGGGTATCATCTCGCGAATTTAAATTGTCCGGACGTTTCTCAATTTTGATAGCTTCCCTGATAATTCTGGTTTTCATATGTTCTATGTTCGCCAATAATTTGGTTTTGCTGAAGTCTATCGTGTGGGACGTTTCCTTTGCATGCTGAGCCAAAGATTAAGTTTTCTCGTCTTTTCTTACGGAGTTTTGGTGTTTCTCTCTTTTTAAGTTTACCATTCTGGTTTGTTTGGCCGATGTACGTCTTCTCACAATTAAGGCATGGAATTTCATAAACTCCCTGGTTTTCTAAAGGTATTCTTGTTTTTGGATTCCGAAGGACTGTGCTAATTTTTCTGTCTGCCTTTATATATATATATATATATATATATATATATATATATATTTAAGCTGTAGTTTTTATGTTCTACATTACTGCGCCGTACTGTGTGCGCCTTGGGTAATCTAAAAATAGTACATTTACTACTTTTGGATTACCTGGGGCGAAAGTAAATGCCCTTCTAAAATCACTTGTGTACATTATCTGTAAAATTTTGACAAGTTTTACAGTGACGTTATCTAAGTAATTTTTTTATATTTTTATATAAACATAAAAATTACATTGTATGTACGTACAGGATTCCAGACCTCGCGTTCCAGAGAAAATTGACAAATGCCGAAGACAACTAGATCCCAAAAATGAAAACAAAGAAAAACTAATTGCTCGCAGAGCAGAGCTGTGAGATGATCCAAAAAATGCAAACTCGACAACTAATTGAGTTGTCGAGTTTGTCTTCGTGTAATCAACTACAAAGTTTGTTCATCCCTAACATTTTTAATGTGTTGTGTAGTCCCTGTTTGTCACAATTGACCTTATCGCCTAGATATAGATAACCAAAGCTTCAATAACCTGTTGTTTCCTTTTTCCCTATCCCTACGAATTTAATCTTAATGTAACTTTGTTTTCCCATCATGTTCTTTGTCCTTTATGCCCAAACAAGTTGAGCAGCATGTGGATTTTTCAATCTAAATTCAAAACTAAATATTCTAACTATCTAGATTTCCAATTTATTGAGACAATAAATACTTATCATATTAGCGAACACATTACACATTTTTATAATATAATACGCAGTGTTAATCAGTTCAAAATACGATTATGTAACAGACAGGTGTAATTAAGGAAAATTCTAATTCAAATCTTCTAGTCCAAGTAGAGAAAAATATTTTTTAAAAATATTCCACTTCCAATAATTTCATTTGCATACATTATATGATATATGTTGTTCTTAATTTTGAGTTGTAAATGTTAATGAATCAGTTTCCTTTTATCGCATATATATCTGCATATTTACGTTCTTAATTATAATTAATTATATTAGAATTCTAGAAAATCCCAACATTTCCGTTCATAAAGAGCAGCCATTTTTTTCGAATTATAAAACTAGAAACTAAAATGAAAATTTATTTATTTTTACCTAATTTCTAATTCACCGTCTACATCTACATAAACAAACTATTAACGTTGCTATAAACTTTTATTCTGAAATATTAAACCCATTTCATAATCTTATGCATATTCAGTGTTGGTATATAAATGTTAATTGCTGGAACATGCTTTAATTAACATGAAATATCGACATCGTAACAGTGTCCCATGTCATTCTCACCACATAGTCCCCTAACTAATCTATAATAAACAAGCTTTTGCACTAATATATGCATTTAAGGCAAAACATTATTTATACTTATATTGAAAATATCACGCTGAATTTATGTGGAAGTTCAGTGGTAAAGTCAATGTGTAGTAGTGTTGGAATGATTTATTTTAATTACTTTGGCAATTATTTACATGCATATATGGGTGATATTGATTAATATTAATACTTTCCTAAATATATCGTGTTCGTTCATAGGAATCTTTATTATGCACTCACGTAACCTAGCACCACCAGCAAAATGGCTGATCTATCAATTAAATAATTTAAATTTCAAAGCAGTTCGTCAAGTTTGACATTTCATTCATTAAAATTTGTGTTTTACTGTTTGTTTATTTATAAAAGTACCAATTTGAACTATATTAACGGAACAATGAGTAATTATACAAATGAAGAAATTTTGCCGTTAATTTTAATAACACAGGTCTACAGTGATTTTGATGTTTCAAAGCTGTTTGCTAATTTGTATATCTTATTCCAAAAAACGCCATATTTTTGCTCTATCACGTACATTTTTTTTATAGCGCTCTATATCTTAAAAATGTTAATTTATTAATATACATACCTATGACAAAAATATGTTTGTTCCATGTTAGGCATGATTTTTATATGAATTGATTTTTATGAAATTAAATGTGATTTGGCAACACTGGTTAATATTAGATTTCTCAACAGAGCAACAGAGTCGGCGCAGAAGCGTCAATACAACGTTGAAACCTGCTTATGTGCAGTTTGGTTGTGTTAGTCGTCGTGCTACTGTGTCCGCGCGCTTGTTGTCTTCGTTGTTGCGTATTTTAAGTGTTCTAGAACGTATAAATATGGAAAGAAGACATTGTGTGAACAATCCGAATAACTTTTGTTATATCTGTGGTAGTTATGTCGTAGTAAAGCAGAGGCAAACTATAATTTCGTTTGTGAAGAATATACCACGCTTATTTTGGTGTAAAAATTGGCGACAAAGACAGTCCTGGGCTCCTCATACTGTTTGTTCCGTTTGCGTTGAAGCATTAAGAAACTGGCAAAAAGATAGGAAGAAATGTTTAAGCTTTGGTGTTCCTATGGTATGGCGAGAGCCTAGAAATCACAGTGATGATTGTTATTTTTGTTCGTGTAATGTTCAAGGATTCAGCAGAAAAAATAAGAAACAAATTGTGTATCCCAATCTTGACTCTGCTATTCGACCAGTTCCTCATGGACCAGATGCCTACCGCGCCAAAAGCACTAGAAAACGTCATATCGTCAGAATCAGAGGAATCTAATTGCGACCCAGATGACTCAGATTTCACACCAGATTTCAGAGAGCCCGAAGTGTTTAACCAGAGAGAACTAAATGATTTAATTAGAGATTTGCACCTTCCAAAGGATGCATCGGAATTGTTAGCCTCCCGACTTCGTGAGAAACATTTACTGGCACCTGGCGTCACATCAAGCTTTTACCGGGATCGCGAAAAAGAATTATGTCAATATTTTACTCAAGACGGACCGCTAGTGTATTGCAACAATATTCCTGACTTAATTTCAAAATTAGGAAATGTGCCGTATGTAAAAGAAGAATGGCGCCTGTTTATTGACTCAAGTAAGCATAGTTTAAAAGGCGTTTTATTGCACAATGGTAACGAGCTGGCCTCTGTTCCCGTTGCCCATTCGGTACATTTAATGGAAACGTATGAAAATTTTGAACTTCTTTTAAAGAAAATAAACTACCAAGAACATCAGTGGATGCTTTGTGGTGACCTTAAAATGCTGTGCATGCTACTAGGACAACAAGGAGGTTATACAAAATTTCCATGCTTTATTTGTGAGTGGGATAGTCGAGCAAGGGATAGACATTGGACTCAAATAGAATGGCTCTCTAGAACAAGCCTTACACCTGGTAGCAAAAATGTATTAAGAGATAGCTTGGTTGACCCCAAAAAAGTTTTACTGCCTCCTCTCCATATCAAACTTGGCTTGATGAAGCAGTTTGTTAAAGCCCTAGAGAAGAATGGACAGTGTTTTAAATATTTGTGCGAGACATTTCCAGCCTTATCCGATGCCAAGTTAAAAGAAGGTATTTTTGTTGGGCCGCAGATAAGAACATTATGCAAAGACAAGGATTTTCAAAACACAATGACCAATGTCGAGAAAGACGCCTGGGTTTCATTTAAAGAAGTAATTGATAAGTTTCTTGGGAACTCTAAGGACGAAAACTACGAAAATATTGTTCAAAATATGTTACAACACTTTCATCGTCTAGGTTGTAATATGAGTTTGAAAGTGCATTTCCTGCTTTCACACTTGAACTATTTTCCTGAAAATCTTGGAGCAGTTAGCGAAGAACAGGGAGAGAGGTTTCACCAAGACATTAAGGAAATGAAACGGCGATACCAAGGCATATGGAGCATAACGATGATGGCGGACTACTGCTGGATGTTAAAACGGGTTAAAAACATACAACCGAATGTCCGGACAACGCAGCTTTCTGGCAAAAAGACAAAGATTTCACTTAAAAAAGACTGAGTAAAGTATTTTTTTCCACTTTTTTAACTTGTATTCCACCTTTTTACTCAATAAACAAATAAATTTTTTTAGAAATATCGTTTTTTTTCATTTAATATTTGCAAAAAAAAAACTTGCGTGATACAAATAAATGCATAGAATTTTTTAAATCAGCCTACCAAAATTATATAAAATCAGTTTTCAAAATAAAAATATCTGTCAAAAAGTTTAATTTTGTAGACCGGTGTAATAGACCAATACCATCTGTAAGTACTATTAAAAAATATTTGTAAAATTTCGAAACACTTGCAAACATTTCAGTAGCATCGGAACGCAGGGGTGGTGAGTAGTAATTATATGTAGTGAAAGAATAAAGTGTTCTAAATAATAATCATATCACTGGAAATAGACAAATAGTTTACGTTACAGAAGAACGTGTTTTGACGATCGTAAATGCAAATCCAAAGTATAATTTGAGGCAAATTACTTTTGAAGTTGGTTTATCTAAGTCACGGGTATGGATGCTATTAAAAAAATACAAATATCACCCCCATAAACTAGTATGTCATCAAGAAATTTTTGAAATTGATGAAGCACGGAGGAGTGGGTTTTGTTACGAAATGCAAGAGCGCGCAAACAATAATCCTCACTTTCTGTCATCGATATGCTTTACTGACGAGTGTACTTTCTCCTTAAATAATGAATCCAATGTTCAGAATACATGATATTGGGCTAAAGGAAACCCCAGAATTAATATATCGACCAGAAATCAGTATCCTCAAAAAACATCTGGGCCGGAATTTGTAATAAAAACATTATTGGACCATTTGAAATGGTAGCAAATTTAAATAGAGGGACATACAGTCAGCGACAGAATTAACCGCCCACCCTATGTTTTGTTATTTTGTTGGAGATTTTCGTCAATTTTCGACATTAATTTACATTACATGACAGTAAATAATTAAGTTTAACTGTCATTGTCTGTGTATTACTGTCATTCGTACGCTTATTAGTAATTTGCTTCAGACTTGACTTGCTTAGTGTTAGTGTATTTACGATTTCTTTTCTACTAACCTTAATTAGACTTGTTTAGTGTTGGTGTATATCTTTTCAAATCGGTTTAAGTTAAATTCAAAAACATTTTTAATTCGAAACAATGCCATTGAACGCAAACTCCTTAGCCAAGGCTGTGGTTGTATTCGATGAAGGTTACAGTCAACGTTGTATTGCTGGAATACTTGGTGCTGCCCGTGAGACAGTCAGAGATGCCAACAGGTGTTTTCGGGAGACAGGTTCTTGCACCAGAAGGCCTGGTCAGGGCCACCATCGCTGCATTTCCGTGAAGGACGATCGTTTTGTTGTAAGCACGATTGAAGCCCGTAGTCGTCTTGCTGAGGTTAGAAATGTGGACGCGAGCGACCGAAATGTAAGAAGAAGGTTGGCAGAAAATAATCTTCAGCGAGACGCCCTTACCGAGCCCCATAGCTTTGCCCGCATTACAAAACAGCTAGACTCAGTTTTGCGCGGGAACACAGTATGTGGTATGTTTTTCAGGGGAAGAATGTTTTATTTTCCGACGAGAGCAGAATTGCTTTAAGAAATCCCGATGGCCGCCAGCGTGTATACAGACGTCCAAACGAGCGGTTTGCTTCTTGTTCTCTTCTTCAAACTGTGGGTTACCAAGAAGGCTCAATAATGGTATGGGAAGGAATTTCTTACGAGGCTCGTACGGAACTGGTAATTTTTGTTAGAGGCGATGTAGATGCTCACAGATATGTACAAGAAGTTCTTCAAGATCATGTCATTCCGTTTGCGCAATTTATTGGAGACAACTTTGTTTTAATGCAAGACAACGCACGCTGTCACTTCGCTTGAGTGATTTTGCAATACCTTAATGAAGTTGGCATCAGAACTTTACCATGGCCAGCAAATAGTCCAGACATCAATCCAATAAAACTCATTTGGGATAATCTGAAACGTCGGATTCGAGCACGGAGACCAGCTCCAACCACCGTTAGAGAGCTGAAAACTGCTGCGTTGAAAGAATGGGAAAACATACCACAAGTTGACATTCAAAACGTCATGGATACACTTCCACGCAGGCCTTTTGATGTGATTAGGGCACGGGGGAGTAACACCCATTATTGAGGTCAAGTTCGTTGACAGCAATACTCTTTTTTCATAAATTTCTTGCATTGCTAATCTTGTTCAAAATGGTCGAAATTTTCAAAAACTGTTTTTTCTGTAATATTTTAAGAGTAAACAAAAAATTTCAATTACTTGGTGTTTACTTTTCCAAAATGTACTTCGATATTAAAAACTTAAAAAAGATCCAGAATTACAAAAATCTCCGAATTAATGACAAGACATAAGGCGGGCAGTGTAATAACAAAAGTAGGACCGGCATTGGAAGAAGTTGCAAGAGAAAATCAGGAGATCTGGTTATAACAGGATGGCTGTCCCGCGCATTTTAGTTTAGATTTCTGAAATAATTCATTTCCAAATCACTGGATTGGTAGAGGTGGTGCTATAAATAGGTCAGTAAAATCACCTGATTTGGCACCATGCGATTTCTTCCTGTGGGGACATCTTTATACCAAAGTCTACAAACAACGTCACCCAGATATTAATTTTTTGAAGGATGCAATAGTTGCTGAAAGCGCGTTAATTACTGACAGACAATTGGCAAGACTAAGGTATTGCTTAGCACAAAACGGGGAGATTAGATCTTGGGCTTCTCAGTTATTTCAATATGAATACATAAAATATTTCAAAAATTAGCTAAAATATTTAATTTTTTGTAAAATTAGTTATGGTACTGTGCATCGATTGTTTATCCAGAGTGAAATTATTGCTGAAAATTATAATAAAGGAAAAGTGACTATAACTTTGTACGCAACGTATACAAAATTATATCAGGTTGCGTAGAAAGTATCAACTCAAACCGGAAAGGTCTCATCATTGTTTAACCGTTCATTATCAAAATATACTTTACACTTTTTTTTTTTATTTTGGAGATGTGTAAAATTATTGTTGGTATTGTGATGACTCATCCAACAATACGTCACGTATAATACCTCTGGCGCGTTCTCGGCAGATCTAGAAACGGAAAGACCGAGACTAAGAAAAATCGAGAGGCTCGGCGCCCATATATATAAGCCGTCGAAGAAGGGATGGGGATTTATTCGATACCAGAGCATCGCCGAGTGAACATAAATATAAATACATAAATGTGCTTATTGTTAGTAATTAGTTTTTAAATTGTTATTCGTTTTTATTATTAATATAGTGTGTGTCTACGTTACCGTTAGTTTTATTTAAGAACCCGAAAAGACAAACTTTACAGTATGTATATGCATTCCATTAGATAGTTGAATCTTCTTTTCAGAAAGTCCTAATGCTTTCCGTTCCGGATTACTATTGATACATCATTAAAAAAGCTATTATCAATAAACAAATATGTATTTCTTAATTTTGTTTATGGTGGTAATTTAAACTTTATATGTACTTACATACAGACAGATATACTGTATAAAATATTTAAAATTAATTGCTTGTTTCTGTTAAAATACATACACTTATTTCAAAAACCATTAGCGAAATTTTATTTTACAACGAGACCCTGTCATCTATGATAAATATGCTTACAATACTAAAACATCATAACATTCATAATGTTCTTGATGGTGTGTTTTGCGTTTATGAGGCTGTCGGCTGGTTTATCTCTCTCTGAACCGTTGCTTCTATCGTTAATATGACACCTTCTTGCAAAAACAAGGGTTACAGTGGTACGCTCCTTAAAATTCCTTTATATGCAACGACGAGAAGATTATCGGACGAAACTGTACCTTCTTGTAAATACCCAAAAATTCGACCCGGACGAAACTGTAACACAGTGAAGCGGTTAGCATTAACAGAAAGAGATTAAACAAAAATTATCAGACGAAAATGTATCTGCTCGCAATTTCAACTGAGATAGAATATACATTCCTAATTAATATTATTTCAATTACTTTTTAATATATTTTTTTCCAAAAGTTGATGTGCAAGAATAAATTTGTAGTTACAGTATAACCTCCTTATAATGGACACTGACGGGAAATCCTAAAATGTCCAATATATGGAGGTGTCCAAAATGTGGAGGTCAAAAAAAACGAAAAAAAATATTCATTCTCATATCAATTTAATCACACATAATAAGACGAAAGTCGAAAAAAATTTACAATACTTAATACACATACATACATACATATTTTATGCTAGATTTTACTTGAAATAATCATTAATTGTTGTTTGTCTTGCTTTTTTCATTTTATGTTTAAGTATCTCAGATTCACATTCAAGAAGAGCTTGAGAAATATTGTTAGCAATGTTAAAACTGTTAGTGCTTAAGAAATAGTTCTCAAGATCTTTTAATTTTTGATGGGCTTCTGAAATATTTGATATACTAGTTACAAATTCCTCTTCAATCTCATTTTCCATTTCATGACTGATATCAGTAATTTCATCGATACAATCTATAATGGAAACATTAGGATTTTCAGTAAATAACTCATTATCAATTAATGCGTATGTGCTTAAATCTAAATTAGTGATGTTAAAATTGGGAAATAAAAATGCTAATGGTATATTATCTTCAATATCGCACTCTGCACTTAGATCACTGTCACTTTGATTGAATCCGCATTTTTGAAAACAGTTTCTTACGGTCACAGGCGAGCGTTTTTTCCAAGCAGCTGATATCCATATTAATGCAGTGACTACCGTAATGTTTTTTTCTACCATTTCTAGTGAATTTTCAGTATCCATTAACGCCAAAAGCCTTTTTACAAGCATGCTCCGGTAAATTACCTTAAAGTTTTGAATCACACCCTGGTCCATAGGCTAACAATGCGAGGTAGTATTTGGAGGCAGAAAAACCAATTTTACGTTTTCCAATGAAATCTTCGGATGAGAAGTGGCATTATCAAGAAACAAAATTACATGTCTTTTTTCTTTCTTCATCTTGTTATCAAAGTTCTTTAACCAAGCTGACATAATATCCAAAGTCATCCACGCTTTTTTGTTAGATATCCATCCTATCGGCAACTTATCCACATGAGCTCCTTTAAAACATCTAGGTTTCTTACTTTTACCGATGACTAACGGCCTTTCCTTATCACCCTCCATATTTGAACACAACAATATAGTTAGTCGTTCTTTTGCAGATTTTCCTCCGGCACATTTATCACTTCTTAACGCAAATGTGTTTGTCGGAAGGGCGCGGAAAAATAAACCGGTTTCATCAGCATTAAAAATATCTTTCGGAGAGTAATGTTTGCATATTGATTGCAACTTGACTTTCCAATCGTCTACATTTTGCATGTTTACATAGGCAGATTCACCACACACACTTTTAAATGATATTTTATGTCTTTGACAAAATTTCTCCAACCAACCATTAGACGCTTTGAATTCGGTGAGTTGTAAACTTTGTGCTACTTCCAGCGCCTTTTCTTTGAGTAGGGGTCCTGACATAGGAATATTTTTGTTTCGCACCTTACAGGACCAGTTGAACACTGCTCCGTCGATTGCTAAACCACTAGTTTTTGGAAACTTCCTTTTTTCAGCTAGGTTTCCATTTTTCTCGAAAAGTTCTTTTATTTCACTTTTGTTTTTCACTATATCACTAATTTGCGACTTTCCGACACCAAACTTTTCCGCGAGCTTTCGGACACTTAAGCTTTGCTGTTCACTAACCGCAATAATATCAATTTTATCTTGGATTGTTAACTGCTTTCTGTTACTAGAATCCATGTTGACACTATCAAAGGCTAGTTCAAACTGATTCAAAATATCACTCCACTTATCACCTGACGAGTAGGCCAGTGGTAAACCGTCGTTCCTTTGTATTATGGGAAAAACCCGAGTAGATATACTTCCACGTGTGCACTTTGTACATACATATGTATTATGGGAAAAACCCGAGTAGATATACTTCCACGTGTGCAGCAATAAAAGTACATACATACATACATAATTGCAAAATTTTATTCGGCGCCGCCCGTCTTGTCTGTCCTTAATTAAGAGATATATTTACAGATGTTTTATTGCTTCGGTGAAATAAAGGGTGTCCGCGTCCGATTTATGGAGGGTCCAATATTAGGAGTGACTATTGTTAAGAAAACCCATTATAAAATTTCGTACCACAAAAAATGTCCATTTTTTAGAGGTGTCCGATTGTCGGAGGTGTCCATAATTAGAGGTTTTACTGTATTACTATCGTCAGAACAATAAAAGAAACAAAAATTAGACATAGTTCCTAAAGAAAAATTAAGAAAATGAAAATTTGTTGACTATAGAGCGTTTCACGCCCATGATGAAGTACAGGCCATATGGAGATAGCGTACATAGTTGCCAAGTCGCGAACTCGTTCCTACCAGCATACCTATATTGCTGATAATCAGGCCTGCTGTCAATAGTAGTGTATTGACATAACCTTAATTGTATTTATAATGAACCAAATTTTAAAATTATTATTCTTAGTTTGTATCTATTTATAATATATTCGATGCCAAGAAAAAGTAAATACGTGTGAAATATGATTCTAGTTAATGTATATGAAAAGTAAATCATTAGATTAACAAACTAATTAAAATTGTATGTTTAAGTTATAATTTGGTTTAACCAACACACCATTTGTATACTCAAGGTTTGTTTTGAATTAAAACAATTATTTTATATATATTGGTTTCCTTTATTATAAAAAATAGTTTGATTTGTCTATTAGAATACAAGCAATAATCATAAAAAGTTTTTTTGTGTAGACCATAAACATACAAAAAATACTGCAATATAGATATATTTAACCAATAACATAAAAATATCAACATCTTAAAAACCTTATTTTTTTAATTCAATTAAAACTTGACTGCTGTAGTAACATTAGTTATAGGTTTGTTCCGAGAAGAATCCCTATTATTTTTAGTGAATCGGAATTTAAATCTGTTTTACAGCCATCATCGTGTACTATAATACTGCCTACCAATTGGCTAGAAGAGATGCAAACTGTCAGAGATTCGTTCTTGGAACAGTACCTATAATCCACTGGATGTTGAAGCAGCATTCGAATAGCCGACAGGGTCAGTTAATAAATCGTCTTCCATATCATCAGTTGAACCTGAGTCTCCCACATGGATGATAAACTCCTCAACATCATCTTGCAATCCATCGACAATCCACATTTCTTCTTCAATTTTTTTTACATGCTGAATATAATTCTTCCAATTGTCAGCTGTCACATTACTATAGGCACTCGTAATTAATGGTGCCATATCTTTTACTTTTGAACGTAGTGTTGTGCATCTTTATGTGATTTTTCATTTGGGCCCAAACCATCTCTATTGGATTCAGCTCACAATGGTAAGGGGGTAAACGTAGAGCTTCTCGGCCAGCATCTTTCGCCAACATATCAAGCTTATATTTGTCATATTGATATTTTACTTGTGATACACTAAACAACAAATCTCTTTTTAACATATTATCTTCAACAGATATATTTTTTTCAGTCAGCCAGTCAATTATATTTTCTTTTCTCCATGCATTTGTAGGTATCTTCTCAACCTTTCTGCTGTGGTACGATGCATTGTCTAGAATAATTGCAGCATTTTCAGGAGTATTTGGCAATAAATGCTCAATGAACCACTTTTCAAACGTATCTGCATCCATCTCATTATGTGCATCAGCTGTATTTTTCTTGCATAGAAATGATAATTCGACACCAGGAAGTAAGCCATTTTCATTGCCAGCATGTACTAATGCAAAGCGAGGACCAAGACCACTTGGAGATTTTAATCCTGTACTCAATCCTCGAACAAATGCTTCTCGAGTACTTTTTATTGTAGTATCTTGCCAGACTTTACTTACTGTGTGTCCTACATTAACCCACGACTCATCTGTATAAACTATACACCTACCTGGAACAAATATTATTATAGGTATATGCTTTTATATAAAGAACAAAGAAACTTTATCTTCATTTCGAAATGTCTTGATATCTCGCAGATACTTGTGTCTCCATCTTATAATATCATCTCGTTCAATGAGTATGCTTTTCCGTTTTACAGTTTGAAATTCAAAACCAATATCTTTCTAAAATCTATATAATGTTGATCGTGTAAAAGTAGGGAGATCATTGTCATTGTTGATGGTAGCATGAACTGTATTCACAGTGGGTGGTATGTTTTGCATGAAAAATCTATGAACTTGTTGTCGTACAAGTGCGTGTATATTTTCATCATAACGGTGTAGACGAGCATTTACTTGTACCCCTTTTCTCTTCTGCTTGTTTTTTTTTTTGACTCAACAACGGCCCTTTTTCTTGTTTCTTTCTCATGTTGTATATGCTGTGTACTGAACAATGTAGTGCTTCACTTGCTTCAGTAGCAGTAACAGTTATAGGTTTTTTTAGAAAATGATTAAAAACATTTAGTATCATCTGCTTTTCTCTTCGACTAAAACATTCACCTCTTCGTGCTTTTTTCTCTCCAGGCTCCATTACTGAAGTTTAGAATCTGTAACGGTAATGTTTTTATTTACGAGCACATTTCCTTCACATTCCAACTTACCACAAACTTTTGTAAACAACAACGGGAGAATATAATAAAGAGAGAGAGAATATAATATATAATAATAAGAATATAAGGTATATAATATAATAACACTATAACAATATATCAAGAACGAAGAACAACAAATAATATTTAATAAAAATACGGAAAGGAACAATCTGACACTTGACAAGATAACAAAGTGAACAAACTACTGTACTGTAGCGGTCTGGTTATCTATCTGTACGAATTAAAAATCCCCAATAAAAATTAATATAAATTTTCGACATAGCGAGCGGTGGAAAAGGATAGCGCGATGCAATTTTTTAAAGAAAATAAAAGAGGGGAATGCTCCATAAGAGCCCATACTTCATCGTGGGCGTGAAACGCTCTATGTGTAATCAATCATTCATATTACTTTTCTTAGTGTTAGATATTTAGCTTGAGTTTAGTGTCAAAGAAAATCAAATAAGTGTTCAAATAAAATATTTCGTGGTCACTTCAGGTTTTCATTTAAGTATTTACGCTAAATGGCAGTGTATACGGTCTAACACCCATGCATAAACTGGTGAAACAATATACTAATATACTTTCCGGTAACTGTGGCTTGAAAGTACAATGGCAAGTTCCTTCAAACCAGGAGGAATTCCCAGTAATTTTAGATAAAACTAAACAAAAGAAACAATAGTTTGTCATCGAAAAATTAATTTTTAAGCGATTTTTGTACGAATCAAATTTATCAAATAAACTACTCAAAAATGAATAGGGAATTAGATCTTTTTTTAACAGATCTAATTAATTCGATTAAATTTAAAATATTTTCTCAAACTATAGGTAAATTAGAAGGCCCACAGTCGTTTGTGGACATTTTATTTGGTAAATGTCTTTTCTGTGTGATAAAATATTGAATCTTGTATTTTAACCTTAAATTAATTTAGAATACAAAATTATAAAAATCGCATTTTTTGACAAGTATTATTAATTTTAAACGTCATTTCACATTTTCACGATGCCAAGACGTCATTTAAATAAAGAAACTTTTGATTTAATTGCGTTATTGCATCAGCGAGGGCAATCTGGAGCAGAAATTGCCGCAATTTTTAATGTGTCTCCAAGTGTTGTTAGTAGGGCTCTAACAAGATTCCAACAGGTAGGATCTGCAAGGAAAAGACCCGGTAGTGGATCTGAGAGGAAAACAAATCAGAGTCAAGACCGCTACATACGAATTCAGACAAGGATGAATCCGTTTAGAAGTGCTGTATGGTTGCAAACACAGTTACGTGCCGCCACTGGAGATAGAGTTTCGGATCAAACCATCAGAAACCGTCTGAGGGAAATGGGTCTTCATAGCTGCAGGCCTGTGAGACGCCCAAAATTAACTAATGCCAATAGAATGGCTAGAAGAACTTGGGTTAATCAACGACTAGCAGAAAATTTTCAATGGGAGCATGGTTTATACACCGATGAATCCAGATTCTGCTTATTTAGTGATAATCGTAGAGTAAGGGTCTGGAGAACTCGAGGAGACCGTTATAGACGCGAGTTTACAAAAGCTGTGGTGCCTTTTGGTGGCGGTGTTATCATGGTGTGGGCGGGCATTAGTTTGAATGGACGTACGAACCTCCATCTCTTTGAAAACAATGTCAATAGACACATATACAGAGATGACATTATTCAGCATACTTTCGTGAGGCTGTGGATGAAAACATGGTTTTTATAGATGATAATGCAAGACCTCATCGTGCACAAATTGTAATGTAAGCAATAAATGACCTCCATATTAACCATCTATCTACCTTTACCACCAACGTCTCCCGACTTGAATCCAATTGAGCACAATTGAGACAGACTTCAAGAACAGCGCAACGAACATAATCCACCCCCAGTTAACGTGCAACACTTGCGGGAAATTTTACCGCTGTGTTGGAGAAGAGTGTCACAAGAACACATTAATAATTGCATTATGAGTATGCCCCGAAGATGTACAGCTGTGAGAGATGTCCGTGGCCATTATACACGATTTTAGAATTAATTGTTACAGAAAAATGTTTATTTTAGCTATTGTTAAAAATGTTGCTTATTTCATTTTTGATCATTTCTTAGTAATCTAACGATTTTTCTGAATAAATATACTTGAAAATTTTAAATTGCTGTGTACAATTATGTATCTAATATAATACACGACAAATATTTACCCATACTATCTAAAAAATACAAAAAAGTAAAAATTCCTTATTCATTTTTGAGTAGTTTAATATGAAAGGTTTGATAAAAATATATTTTTCACACAATTAGTAAAGATAAATATTAAATTGATAATATTTTAAGTATATTTGATACAAAAGTAATAAATACAAATACCAATTCTATTTATTTTCTATTTTCAAGAAAAACAAAATTAAATGGCCCTATTTGTTTTAGAATGATAAAAATAGTCATTGTTTATTTATATTATTTATTGTTAATCCAAAATTTTAATTTAAATATTAATTTATTTACTTCATTTATAAATAATTCAATCACGTCAATATTTAAATTTAAAATGTAAACTGTACCCATATCCAAACGCCTGTTGATGTTAAAATAGTTAATATAATCTATGCGGGTATCTGTCGACAGACTGCGTGACGCCAAACCAGATTCTGGCTGTTTGCCATAAAACTGGGTCGTCATGGCATTTTAGCACATTACCTGACCACATCTCCCGTCTTAGTCGCTGACTTTGTAATTATTGTACCTTTATACCTTCATAAAATGAATATTTTATTATATGAACATTTACATAAATATATTGTGCGGTATTAGTATATTAGTATTTTTCTTTGTTTGGTTGATGTTTGAAAGAAATTAATTAAAAAAAAAAGAAAATATTGTTAAGAAAATTTATATGTTGGCTTTTATAGAGTCGATTATACAGTGCATTAAGCTTATTATATAAGTTTCGTTTAAAAATAAAAAAAACAAGATTTTAACTTTCGCTAATCATTTAAAACCAGAAAACCACACATTCAATAATTATTTTCAAATTCTACATTTAGAAAATAAAGGCATAAAATTAAATTTACTGGAAAGCTTTTAAAATCGATCAATTAGATTTAAATAACTTACCTTTATTACTAGGGACCGGACACGAGAGACTCATGACTCATCGCCCACGGGCGTGCTATTGAAAATTTGTATTTTTAAAGAGTTTTTAATTTTATTTACATAATTGGAGAACAAACGGGTGGTGATCTACAAAATATGAAATACATTTTTATTTGTTCATTTTGTAGTTCAATTTGAATACGACGTTTTCTATCTACGCATCCTCGTAGATAGAAAACGTTCTTTCTACATCGCAACTGGTTATAGGGGCATACTGGAAATATTCTTTTATTTGAGCGAATTTAGTAGCTAGATTTTGAGTCATTGTCCCCATATACAATTGCCGCAATGTTATTAAATCTGGATTTCTATTAAAAACTGCGTCTAACTTTTGCCGAAGGCCCCATCCGAAGACACTTGGAATATTTTTCTAATTATTAATAGCCACATCTAATGTGGTTAATCCATCATTTAGTCTGAGATTTTGATTTTCAAACTAAGTGATTAATTTTGGCGAATTTCCAAGGCATTCCTGAAGAAAGAGCAACCGATTTTTTAAATTTGGAATTTGTATTAGTTCCTTGCACTCAGAAATACTTCGAGTATGGTCATTTAAACATGTAACGAAATTTTGTGAACTATCGAAATTATCTACATAAAAACTAGTAGCTTCAAACCATGATCACCATCCAGTTATTACTGGAGAGGGAGGCAGTGACAAAGATGGAAGTTTTTCCCTGTAAAGAGCTACTCTCAATGGTGTTTTTCTGAAAACTTTTTTTAAAAGCCGATACAAGCCTGTCAACTTCCGGAAAGGTGTCTCTGTTGTATTCACAGATTCTGTGTAGAGTATGTGCTATACAAGTAATATGCAGCATATTAGGATATGTTTCCTTTAATAGTCCGCCTGTTTTTGACATATATGCAGCACTGTCACTGACAAATAGAAGTATTTTTCTTTGTACCTACCGTCCGAATGAAGTATTTGGTGCATATTCTCGTAAACGGTTTTAGTTTCTTTTTCCGCATCAGCTGTATTTATGACTTTTGTTGCTATTACATATGCGTTATACAAGGTGTCCAGTATCGTTATGTTCAAATTTTAGGAGTGTAAAGTAGACTTCATTTCAAGTAATGAAAACGCAAAACTTGTATATCCATTTTTATTCGTTTCAAGCTTACAGATCTATGAATGTGAGTGTCAGATCATGAAAAAAAATGTAATCCTATAGTCAATACAAACTGATTTTATTTAAAAAAAGTTATACAATTCAATAACAGGCGTGTGATTGTTAACGTCGCATAATAAAATTTTATCATAAAATGGATAAACACGTGTCGTAGTGCATACAGTAATTTCTTGAAGATCTACAAAAAAGAGTACTGGAAATTGATTTATGATAAAGAAGGTTCTTATTTATTTCGGAAGTGCTGAACCATGAATATCATACAATAAGCAAATGTTCAGATGACTGTTAACGTTGCATATTTTAATAAAGGATTACATTACGTTTCAGTTCATACAACAGCTTATTAGTGAGTGCCGAGTGGACACGTTTTCTTTATTCAAAATGCCTTACCGATTTTCTTCTCAAGAGTATGCGGACATGCATTTTGTGCATGGCTACTGTAACGGCAGTGCACGTCAAGCAGTTATTGAATACAGACATCGGTTTCCCGATAGGCGCATTCCTCATTACAGAACGTTTCTGGAAGTACACAGACAATTTCGGGAATGCGGACTGCGTGATTATCTTTTTGACCAAGGAGTAAATTTGCCAGAAGATTTAGAGGAAGAAGCAGTAGCTATTGTTACAAGAGATCCAACTCTCGGTGTACGACGAATCGCTAGACAACTGGGAGTGTCACGAAGGACAATTTGGCGAATTTTAAAACGTGAGGGCTTATATCCATATCACTATCACTATCGCAGGGGACACGGTTTGCTTGTGGGAGACCACTATGTTCGTCTAGTTCATTCTACCTGGATATTAAGACAGTGACGGCTTCATTTTAATTTCTGCAGAACAGTCCTCTGGACAGATGAATCTACGTTCACGAGAAGTGGTATTACAAATCTGAGAAACCTGCACAGGAGGTCATCAGAAAATTCCAAAGCTATACGCCCATCTAAATTTCAACATGAATTTTCTATTAACGTTTGGGCGGCCCGAATCGATGACTTGTTGATTGGTCCTGTTGTTCTTCCTGGGAGGTTGCCGACAATTACCTTCAACTTCTTATTGACGAACTGCCAGGTCTTTTAGAGGATGTTCCACTGAATGTTCGACGAGACATGTGGTTTCACATGGATGGGGCACCACCACATTTCGGAATTGCTGTCCGAAATTGGGTTAACGTTAATTATCCAAGATGGATTGGTCAAGGTGGTCCTGTTGCATGGCCACCCAGATCACCCGATCTTAATCTCCTTGACTTTTATTTATGGGGGTACATGAAAAATTTAGTCTACGCGCAAGTTTCGAACACAAGAGATCGTATTCACCTGGCTGTCGAGCAAATCCGACAAAACAAGTATGAAATTCGGATAAGTACTTCTTCTGTTGGCTTACGGGCACAAGCCTGCGTTGGACATTTCGAAAATATTATTAATTGGCCTTTTTTAAATAAAATCAGTTTTTATTGACTTTAGGATTACATTTTTTTTCATGTTGTGACAATCACATTCATAGACCTGTAACTTTGAAACAAATAAAAATGGATATACAAGTTTTGCGTTTTTGTTACTTGAAATGATGTCTACTTTACACTCCAAAAATTTGAACATAACGATACGGGACACTTATATATAATAGTTGGATCTAGTACAGCAGCTACAACATTTATCACACAGCGTTCTAATATATCGACAGTTTCGTCGGCACTTATCCATAGCTACTGATTTGGAAGATAGTTTCTAATGCGTTCTACTGCTTTTCTGTAGCACTTAGGAACATAATATATTCGTTTAAGGTGGATTCATCGGGAACATTTCGACCAGTATATTTTTGGAGAAATGTTTTGAAGGTGGGATTGTTAATTTTATTTAATGGAATATTTGCCGCCATTAAAGTTTCACTGTGTTCCACGCTAAAATTGTCAGATTCCAACGGGTCTAATTTCTGTGTATGTGTTTGCGATGTTAAGTGACGTTTTACGTGCGATTTCATGGAATTTTTTAATGATATTTTACAGACTTTGCAATAAATTTCTGAATCACTGGCAATGGACATACAATCAGTATGACCCTTAGTCCAACTCGCCATTGTTTCACGTGCCATTCTCGACGTTGTTTCATATCATATCTGAAAAAGTAGCTTAAACAATGTTTTAGATTTAAATAATTAAAAACGTTTGCGTAAGTTATTGAAACTTAACGAAATTCATTGGACACTTACGTCAAAATTATTGGAAGAAGCAGATTCAATGAAACGATATTAAACAGGATCTATTACAAAAATTACGAAGAATTAAAACAATGAAAAAAGAATCATTGTACTTTATTTATCTTACGAAATATAAACTAATAAATAAAATAAATTATAAAAACTCCTCACGCTTCTATGTACAGGAATTTAACTGTAATATTGAAGTAATTGCGTCACAATTCAACGACAAAGAACGGATGTGCTGTTAACCAAGTGAATATTGCTATTCAATAACTACGTGCTGTACTTAACGATGTTATATGCTATTTATATGGTCCATAGTAATTTCGGCCTGATGCGTCCAGTCTCTAGTTATTACGTTTTAGTTGTAAAGTCTATTGCCTCCTGGGGTGGGATACTAATACTAGTGAACAGATTCGAGACATTAAGAGAAATGAGTTTACATTCAAATTTCCTCTGTGGAAGATAGTGGCTATTATCGAGGACACAAGACTAACAGAGTAGAACTGATAGACTATTGGGGATGATACAAGAAGCACTGTGCTCTAGTGCTTGGACTTATCCACATCCAATCGAAGAATTAAAATAGATAGTATTACAAACACCGGCTTTACACCGAAACCGAAACCATTAGGTTTCGGCTGGAGTGTTAATAATAACGAAATTATTCGATAATAAACAATTAGTGGTGCTGGTGAGGTTTCATCAAAGGTCCAGGACGTGTATGATAATGGTTAAATTAAATAAATACATTAGAACTTACTTACTAAATAAAACACATGTTGTCCTTAAAGTTTGTATTTATATTTACATAAGAAAGAAATTAAGATTGATATATTTAAACATGATTGAATAAAAGTAATATATAGACGAGGAACAGTAAATAAGTAATTAAAAATTAACACAAAATATACTGAAACGAACGTTGGGCAGTAAATTAAATGTGAATTAATATAAAATAACGTCTGTATCGAACAATACAGAGTTACCTTTGAGTTGCGAAAATGGTCGGCCACGTGGTCTGCGAAGATATGCTTGGACAAGTATATGTAGAGCGATATTCGGCAGGAGGAACAAGAAATTAATTAGTTGAATTAATGTGAATTAGATCAAAGAATAATATATATTGAACAATACAGATTACCTTCTAATCGCGGAGGTGTAAGGCATGTGCATGATGGTTGGTACTTGACCAGTACGGCGGGTAAGATGTTTCACTTACGATGGTTCTCACGAAAAGACTGATAGTTTGTGTCGAGAGAATACTAGTCTAGAAAAAGGTCTGTTTTATGACCTAAGTCGAAGAAAGGGTCGATATTTTGACTAATAATTAATAAGAAGTGCGACCTGAAGAGGTGTTCTATCGATGGCATACATATTATTGAAATATCCCTTGTGAAATAAGCTTTCAAATGATATAAAACACCACATATAAAAGGAGATGTATGTAATTAAATTAAAACAATTTAATGAAATGTATATAGAAATCAGGGACCGCTAAAGGCTTGTAGAAATCATTAAGACTTTACTTAGTACCTATATGTACAGACTATCAACCTCCTAATGCATGTGAATATTGTGGTGACATTTTTTTAATTTTTTTGGAATTAACAGGCGATAGAATTAGTTAAGATAATTTTTTTTGGTGAAACTTTTACATACTTTATTTCATAGCACAGAGGGAGAAGTAAAAAGACATAGTTAACTGGAAGGTACTACTCAAATAAAACCAACGATTCTATTTTTATAATTTAATATGCTGTCCCTTTTTATAAAAGTTTTCTTTTAGATAATTTATACAGCTTTATAACCTATAAAATTAGTTATTTATTAGTTTATTTTTCATACGATTTCTCATAAAATAATTTCGTTAATTAATTATTAAATATTAAATTATTAATAAATTAATTAATTTAATTAATTTTATTTAATTAATTAAATTTATTTTTCTGAAATTCCCTTTATTAAAAAGGCAGTTATTACTAATTAGAATTTTTTCTTATTTCTTTGTGATTTTATTCGTAATTATTTAACGTTTAGATGCTAGCTATTATATGCACACTGTCTGTCTCCTATTACATGCGAATATTATCGAGAATTTTTTTTTATTTCTCAGAACTAACAGACAATGGAGTTAGATTAGATAATTTTTTTTGTAAAATCTGTATTCTACTTTATTCAGTGGGACAGAAGGAGAACGAAAATAATGAAATTAACTTGAAGATACAGGAAAGATTTAATTTTTATTTTATTATATATATATATATATATATATATATATATATATATATATATATAGTCTTTTTAATATAAACGTTTCCTTTTAAATAATTACACAGTATTATATTTTATATTTTTTATAAGAATTTCCCGCAAAATTATTTTATTAATCATGTTACAAACACTAAATTTATTCTTCAGTAATTCCCTTTATTAAAAAGGCAGTAATTAGGGTTTTCTCTTACTCTTTGGTAATGTTATTTTTAGTTATTTATCGTTTAGTGCGCTAGCTATAAGTTTCACATGTAAAACGAGACTGTTTGTCTCCTCTTACATGTGAATATTGCGGTGATAGCGTTTAATTTCCCGGAATTAACAGTCGTTATAGATAGATTAGATATTTTTTGCAATACATATATGTACTTATTCAATAGGACAGAAAAAAAGTTTATTGCACGTAATAATAAGTAAATTATAGTAAAGTAAATAATATAATATAACATGTGTTCATTTGAAAAGTCAATCTAGGTTACTTTGAAATTTTGATAGAATAAGGCGCATATATATTAGTATGTGTTTGTTGTTCCGTAAACGTAAATCCAAATGACATTTGATAATGTCAATCACAAATATCAGTTAGTGCATAAAATAATCGTGCGTGGATTCTGGTTTAAATAAATTGCTTCTCAGTTTTAAAATGGCTTTCACTTTAGAACATTTTTTTTAGTCCAGGCTTATTTTCGAAGTGGTAATAAAATTGATGGTTTATGGGTTTATTCAGTTCAAGATTGCATGGTAAAATTTCAAGTTGAGTTTCTACATTTTGTAATAGATTATATACAATTTAAAAATACTTTGGATAGAACTTCAAAACTTTTTTCTGAAACTGGTAGTCTCTTAAGAAAATCAGGCAGCGGAGCAGTTAAGACACGTACACCTCAAGTTGTCAATCGTGTTGAAGAAATAATTGAAAATGAACCACAAACATCTGTTCGACATTTGAGTCAATAAATAAACCTTTCTGTTGGTACAACTCACAAGTTATTAAAAAAAGATATGCAACTTTATCCATACCGTGTCACAGCAGTACAAGAATTGTTAGAAATGATTACCCACCAAAGCAAGTATATTTCGAGGGTCTCTCGGCTAGGGATATAACTCACCATCTGTACTAAATATTATTTTTCAGTACTCTCGCTTTGTTTACATATCGGAGCAGAAAAACATATATTTAGTAGTTATTGTTATAGTTTATATTTAGTTTCCTAAATATTTCCATACATGCATTTATCAAAGAGATAACAGAATTTGAACATATATTTTACAGTTCTAAATCAAAACAAAAAAAAACATTATTTTGTATTTCTAACAATGAACGAAACATTTATTCTAAAGAAAAAGTGGTATTATTGGCAATAACAGATGCACCTTCAAAACATATTTATATTATAGTATCCAAAACAATATTTAGTACACATGGTGAAATGATTCTTGTCTGTCTGGCACATAGTCTGCCGTCTTTAGATATAACAAAAGAAATGCTTTCTCTTTGCACACAAATATGTACAGAAAAATGTCTTAAGTTAAGTTTATATGTATATTTTAATGCGAGATATTTAAAGAAGAAATATTATTTAAAAATAAATTAAAATATTCTTATACTCGTATATGCGAAGCGTAACAATACACAGATAGAAATCGGTATAGTAAACTTTCGTAGACTTTAGAGAAGTTTTATAAAATAACTATGGGTCTGTAATTTTTCAGTAGCATCACCCTTCTTAAAAACAGGATATATTCTTGTCACCTTCCAGAGTTTGGGGAATTTTGATGTAAGGAAAAAATTACGTAACTATAATATTGTTACAAAGTTTACGATTTTTCTCCAGGTTCGTCTTATGATCGCTGCAATAATTGATGTTTCATTGCTTATTTTTTCATATTCTTCGACATCTGCTACAAATATACTATTGCTATTACATTTATTATGGAAAATATTAACCATTTACCGTATTTTTTAGCCTATTTTTGGTATTATAAACATGTTTTAAATCTGATATCGTGCAAGACCAAATAACAATTTATCCCATCTAAGAAAACTACTGAAAGTTACTTCCATTACCAATAAAAAAAAGCTTGCTTATTTTTCTATTCAACCAACGTCAGTGTGCAGGTGGATTCTGTTTGTTAGAACAAGACCTGAAAATAGCTAATGTCTGTCATTCTGGGGGTGGTACGCCTCGCGCATAAAACATAGAAAAATACACAGTCAGTTGTGCACAAGGGAAGGAAGCGCTCGGCCGAAATACACTAAATAAAACACCCATCGGTTCGGGATAGCACCGATAATGCATCTTGCGTGCGGCATTCAAGGGTTGATTTTCACCCCAAATATTTATACGTAGCGCACATTTTATTTCTCTGTGTGATTCGGGTAACGTACCACAGACCCCGAACATATTTAATGATCCTCGCTAGGGTGAAAAAATTTTATTTTTGTGTCAGAAAATATACAATGCAATAGCGTGTCTGCAATCTTTCAGTTGTAATGTTATTTTCTTTTTCTCTCTTGGAGAGTGATTTGAAGAATTTCATTACGCCAAGGTGTTTGAAATTCAGGAGGCGTTAGGAATCTAGTACGATGTGTAAATTTTTGCATTAATTATGTTTGTAGTGATCGCGTGATAAGATAACAGCCATGTATAAAAACTTTTAAGTTGTTTCACAAGAAGTCGTTCACACAAGGTGGTGCAAAAGACGTCAATTGTTTTTAAACTTCGAGCTCGTTGTCCATGATAGATCTTGGGACTACGGACTAAAACACGTCCTCGGCACGGCTTTCTTCCTTCACTTCATGAGTCAAATCTCACTAATTTTGGGTTGAGAAAAACAAATATGACAAACATAAGTTTTATTAGATCTAGTTGCTGTGATATACAGTGCTCAACAATTGCTAATGAATGTTTTGTGCTTTTTTAGAAAATATGAACTATTATCGGGAGAAAATTAAACAAATTTTAATGAATTTCACTTTTTAATTTACACCGTAATGATCGTTTCGCTCCAACCTGAGCTTCATCAGACATATAACTAACTTATGTACAAATTTTTACACAAATGTACCGTAACAAACACATGTTTTGTTTTGAATAGTTGAAGGAATGGGTCCTTTTTAATACTAAAATGTCTATGCACAAAACTTTCACTACGGTTTATACAATACTGTTCTTAACCCCTTGAGACCTGGTGCACATGAGCATGTACATTGACTTTGATCTTTTTGATTACGCATGTCTATGCGATGCATTCGTTCGGAGTTGGTATGGATCTCAGTATACACTTATTCATTAACATGCTTGTGCCGCCCTCTGCTAATCGAGAGTGACACTATTTGTTTTACACTTCTACCTAACCTCTGTGTTTGCCGTTGTTCACGTGGTAAGTACAATTTGTCTATATAATTAGTACATGCATGATAATGTCTTTGTAAAAAAATATTGTGATAAAATGTATATATCAAAATACCTATTTGTGTAATAAAAGCAGTGATTGCCTCAATTTTTCACTTGCAAAGTTGAAAAAACTTTTTGTACATGACCATGTACAAAGGGTCTCCTTTGGTGTTGTTGTTTGTACATGAGCATGTACAAATGGTAATATCAATATCATTAAATGGTTATAGATAAAATTTCAGACAAAGCACTCAGAAAGAAGAAGAAATGGATAAACTGAAGCCAAAATATAATTTATCTAATCCAAATGATGTTCAAGAACTTATAGATTTATTACAAGCAGACGATTTATCAGATATCGAAGTGGGAGCTGGTGACAGTGAAGAGGAAGATGAAATTGTGATGAATCAAGAATATCGAAGAGTTGGGCGAGGGCCTGATACTGTATCAGGGATGGAATTTGGTCCAGACGTCAATCAGGAGCTTGAAGAGTCGAATGATAATAATGACGAGTTGAATACTGAAGAGGGAAACGAACATTTTACGGAACAACATAAAAGAGATAATCACGTAGCCTGGATGAAAGGCACTTTTCAGACAGTAGAACGAGTGTGGGAGCCAGAGACGGAAGATTATGTTACAGAACCACATTATGTTCCTGAAAAACTGTTTGAAGATATGACGACGTACACTAATATGTATGCAATTCAGAATGAGATGCATCTTAGACCCACATCAAAATCTGAAATACATACACTGATTGCGTTACATATAATGATTGGATCTCTTAATAAATTTTCCAAAATTCGAATGTTTTGGGATCGAGCTATTGGATTGCGAGTATTTCTAGATAACATGTCAAGGGATCGTTTCTTTCAGCTACGCTCCTGTCTTCACTTTGTGAATAACTTGGAAATATCACCACAAACCAATGATCGTTTAGCTAAAGTTCGGCCTTTGATAAATGCCATAAAAAACCGGTGCCGTCAGTTGGTTTTAGAACGTCACCTTTGCGTTGACGAACAGATAATTCCTTTCACCGGAGCTATAAATATCAAACAGTATATAAAGGGCAAACCTTGTCCATGGGGGATTAAAATTTTTGTTTTATGCGGCCAAAGTGGACAGGCGTATGATTTTTTATTTTATCAGGGTAAATCAACTCCGTTAGATGAGAAAAATCTAACAAGATTTGGACAAGCTGCCAGTGTTGTTCTACATTTAGCTCAAAGTATTACTAAGTCTGGTCATAAGATATTTTATGATAATTACTTTTCTTCCTATAAGTTACTCAATGAGTTAACAGAAAAAGGGATTTTGGCTGCAGGAACTATACGACTGAATAGATTTTTTAAACCACCTCTTACTAGTGACAAAGCGATAAAAAAGGAAGGAAGAGGCTTCTCTGAGGAGGTAATTAGCACAGATGGTGTAGTTATAGTTAAATGGTTTGATAATAGAACGGTTTGCTTAGCATCAAATTATGTAGGAAAAGGTGTAGAAGATAAGGCTAAAAGGTGGAATAAGAAAGAAGCTAAATATACAACGATCGAGAGACCTGAGATAATAAAAGATTATAATCAAAGTATGGGAGGTGTAGATCTGTTAATAAGTTTATATAGAATTTTCATTAGATCACGAAAATGGACTCTTCGTGTAGCCATGCATATGATAGATTTTGCTTTGGTCAATAGTTGGCTAGAATATAAAAAAGATTGTGCAAAGTGTAACGTACCAACTAAAAATGTACTACATTTATTAGACTTTCGCATTCAAGTTGCGGAAAGTTTGATCAAATTGGGCAGGAATGTTGAACCTAACAAAAGAGGACGGCCATAGACATCGTCTTCTCCTGCTGTGGTACCACTGCCAAGAAGATATCATGTGGAAATGCGGCCTTTCCATGAAATTCAAACGGATAGGGTGGATCACATGCCTCAATTTGATGATAAAAAAGAAGCTACAAGATGTAAAATGCAAGGGTGCAAGGGTAGATCCCATATATTCTGTGACAAGTGTGGAGTACATGTATGCCTTGTAAGAAATAGAAACTGCTTCGTAACTTTCCACCGAAATTAGCACACTTCTAATTGTTATTTCTTTTATTTTAAATTTTTATATAAATGTATAGAATTTTAGTTAGTTGTTTTATTTCAGACCATACATGTACATTGCTATGTACATTTTCAAAAACAAACTCAAAAAAATTAAAAAATACAAAAAATCATATAAATGGCTTACAGAGTTACCTAAGACCTCAAATCAGTCAAAAAAAGATTTTTATGTAGTAGAAAAAAAAATCAGTTCTCAAGGGGTTAAGTGATAAAACTGAGGGTCTACATTATGTTACAGGGAGGTAAAGAAGTTCTACGGAAAAATATAATATATGACTGTCTGAATATTAAATAAATAAATGAGTAAGGGCGAATTATTAGTTTCTAATTGATCATTGAGGATCTTGTCGGTTTTCTTTAATTTATTAATTTCAAGTAACTCCAATAAATTAAGTTTTTTGCCCTTATTTTCTACGTGTAATATTTTAAATTCTTTGTTAAAACTGTGGTTTGTTAAATTAATATGAGACGCATATGTAGAGGGGCAACTAAATTTGTACATAAGTTAGTTTTATGTCTGATGAAGCTCAGGTTGGAGCGAAACGATCGTTGTAAATTAAAAAGTGAAATTCATTAAAATTTGTTCTATTTTATCCTGATAATAGTTATAATGGAATTTCATCAAGTAAAGGCTGAAACAATCCTATAAATATGAACTAAACAGACATAAAAAGGCCAAAAACAAATGAAAAATTAATTTATTCAAATAATGTTACTTGATATTTTATTCTTAATATCCTTTATAATTCAAAAAGTTGTAATTAAAAACAAATACAGAAAATGTTGATAGCGCGTCGACCCACCCCGAGCCCGAATAAGACTTTGAACTCTACCAGGCATACTCTGAATCAATCAATTCAAGAAATCTTAAGGTAAATTTGTTAAAATTTCTCTGATAACATTTCCTAACTGTTCTAGTGTTTCTACAGGCTGCTGTAAGGTGTTCAATTGCCTCGAAATCTGGGCCTTGACATATTCTATATAGTTCATTAAGTTTCCCGATTTCGAAAAATTTCCAATCTCGAATTACGATCAAAAAACCGCCTTCACTATTTTATTTTATCGACACTTTTTCGTGAATATCTCCAAAACTGGAGGAGATATCGAATCGCGGCTATGTAATTCGTAACGTCATGTCGTCTTTTTTTCGTCTCATTTTTCCACCATAAACTATTGTGACGGCATTATATATGCAATAATGATAATAAGTATTCATACCTTAGCAACCCCCAATTGCTTAGCCCTAATTAAAGGGAATTGACTCAGTTATTATTATGCCTGTACACGTGGAGTGGGGCGATTTAAGATATTTGGCTTTCACTTTAAGAGAGAAGGGAAACCGCGAAAACCCTCTCAGAGAGCAAACCCTCGATGCGATCTTGGGAAGCACGATGAGCCTGTGACTTACCATTAGCCTACCAGTCGGCTACTGAAAGCGAAGTACTGCTTAAGCTTCAAATTTTTGTGGTAAATTCATATCGTTTTCTTCATCGACCTTACCCGGAAAAACGAATCATGTAGTTATCATGTATTGGATTATTTGTTTTATTCCGCCTGTGTTCTTGTTTGTGCTTTGTTTACTCTTTTATGTATAGTTTTTTGTAATGTATGTAATTATTACATGTAATTTTATTGCAACTTGAGTTTGAATAAAACCAAAATAGTCGGTAATTGAGGCTACCTCATCGAATTACAGAATAGTTTTTTTACGTAAACCCAAAGATACATTGGTCCTTCGAGCCGGATATAAAGCTTTTTCCTGGAGTATAGAATTAAATTTTCCTCAAAGTACTAAAACAATAAAGATACTACTAAGAATTGTACATGAAAGACCCGTAATATATATATATATATATATATATATATATATATATATATATATTGTTATGGGGCTAATTGCACCATCATTCCAGCTAACTGCAAAGGGAAAGACAGTAATTAAAATAAAAAATTACACTCAACAGAATAGCTAAATTGGCGGACATAATTTGTAAAATTAGTATCGAAATGTAAATAAATTAATATTACGACAACTTCGTATATTTCAAATTAATTTATATTTATTTCAAAATTTACTTTTTATATTTTTATTATCATTTTCATAATTAAAGTCATTAGCGCGAAATTAACAGATAGCAAATTTATCTACATTCAAATTTTGTATCGATACTAATTAGACACGCCCACTTTTTTGAATTTTTAAAACCCGGGAACAGGTTATTTTAATTCCACTTATATAACATAACCCTACATTGAAAAACCCGCTACAACTATCTGTAAATTATTATATTAATTTTCTTTCCATCTTAGAATTAATATTTCATTTATATTCAAATTATTATCAAATGTAATTAAAGTAAAATTCGAGGATATTTCCATAATTTTTACTAGGCTTTGAAAGAAATAATTGCTATCGAGCGTCAGTAGTAAAATTTCTTAAAATTTATTAAAATCTAAAATACCTGCTATAGAACCTTAAAATTACGCTGAAACGAAGTATTTATCCTTGGAGCTACTTTTGAACCAGATTTGGAGGCGATCATATCGAAGATCGGCAAGTGATCGAGCAAAGCATCTTTTGTTGAAACACCGGCCCGAGCAATACCAACGCCGTCGGCCAACGCCAATACCGGCATCGCAGTATCGAAAACACCGTATTTGATCCGTACTTCGAATTTCCTGACCAACTCCGTTTCTATTCAAGATACCGGCTGCATTCTACGAGAAACAGGTTCAATTAAATCAATTTATTTCGAAAAAGTCTTAGAAAATTATTTTTTTAACCAAACAAAACTTTACTAAATTACAAACTCTTGATTTTACTTTTGAATTTGTTTATTTATCTATTTATATTTCCATATACTTGATAATAACATTGCTATTAAAACATAACTTTTTAATTCACACGTGCACTATGTTAATTCCATATTTTGTCGTTAGGCACGTTATTTATTCATTGTTTATAGATATCCTACGTCAATAAATATTTACACTTATCGCCTTAAACAAACTCTTTTATTTATCAGTGCTTAGCTAGAGATAACTTGGTAATATTATTAAACAATTTTCCACCATACACATAGGGATAAACTGACCGACGAGGATCCTAAGATAGTCAATTTTTGTAAAATATAATACTTGTTCTCCGACATCTAGCCGTAGCCTGAGACATTACATGAGAGCGGCGGATGATCCAACGTTATAAATTTAAATAAAGGCGCCCGATTCAAAGTATTATTCTAATACTATTCAATTAACATTATTTATTACATATTATAATTATTATATTATTATTATTCTCATCAGATCGGTCGAGCGCCAATTGAAATATGACTCATATTTCAATTGGCGCTCGACCGTGGTGGCGTTTTTTTATACACCATCAGCGCTATTTCAATATATATATATATATATATAAATATATATATATATATATATATATATATATATATATATGCAAACCGTCAAAATCGCCTCCAAAATATATATGCAAAAGTACTACTGGCCTCAAAAACCGGAGCCCAGTGCGTAAAACCGGAGTCCACTAGGAATCGCTGTGTATATGTATTCCAATCGACTAAAAACGTAAAGCTGATGCGTTTAACGAATTTTATGGTGGAGGTCATTTTCACGGTTACACACATACAGTTATACATCAGAGTTCGAGGATGTACTACTAGAGCGCATCACCTACTAATACATATATACACGTCGTGAAATACTATTGCCGCTCACGTCTCCACACGTCTACCCGATCTTCTGGCCTCCGACATTTGGCAAACGCGCACGGAGGCTTATTAGTACTGTGTGTGTCCAAGAGATTTTTTTTATTGATATACGATATATCTTCTGAATTTATATCGCTATGTAATGTGCGTTTTGTTGTAGATAAGGCGGCAAAACAATGTAGGCAAGAAGAGTATTTGTCAGTGTTATTTATTTGAAATAAAATAAGTAATTATTGTATCTGTAAATAAATAGAATCAAATTGTGAAACGTGTAAAATTATTAATAATTTACGTTAACACCTAAAGAAATAGATATGCTGTCTTAACGTCATAAATAAAATGAGGTTCTATATTTCTGAAATCTGAGATTTACGCAAATTAAATCACCATGGAAAATAATGGGTCACAGTTTAGACTTTGCAAAATGCTCCCAAATTAAAGTTTTTTGAAATCTTATATTTAGAAAGACCGTTTACAAAAATGTACTTATCATAATTGCCTCGTATTTGTATAGGTATTAAAATATATAGCTGACAATTGTTGTGCTTATTGGAGGCTTATTACTTTATTACACACATAAACGTGGTTTCCCGTGTGCGGGGAAAGCAGAGCACTGTTACGTCGACGCGGGGGCTGAATATGGCTCATTGCCAATCTCCGGCGGTATCTCAGCACCCTTATACGCTACGGCCTGTTTGGCCTTAAGATCGACATCTAGATTACCAATGCGTACCACAGTTGATAATTCTCCAATCTTAATCTTACTACACTTGTTTGATGAGTAGTTCGACTTAAGAAGATATTATAACAAAAATATAATTACTGATATCCGTTGCTGTTTTAGTATAATACCAAGAACATATGTTTCTTCGAACTACTTAAATCAAGTGTCTTTTTGAACATCCAAGAATTGGCGGTACATGTTTGAAGTACTAATGTTTTTGTATATTGTTTCTTATATTATATCTACGCATCTTATTAAATGCATTTCCAAAGCGTACTGTTTTCTTATATTTTAATATATCTTTCAACATTTTAAACAAAAAAATATAAAGAAAAATTAAATTATAAAACGTAACGATCTGATTTGTTGAAAAATAATTTGGCATTTTTAGTACTTCTGCCAACAAGTAGCTAATAATAATTTCTCTATATTTTCCATAGTCTTACTTATTACGTATATTCCTGTCTAAAATCTTTAGATTTTACGTAATTATGGCTACGTATATTATTAAATGCATTATATATACTTTAGTATATAATATTATATATATATACAATGTGTCCGGGAAAATGTGGGAAATCTCTCGGATTCAGATACAACATTAAAAAATAAGATGACAAGTTCCCATAATTTTTTTTCCTAGCGGTCCTCCCTACGGAGATACGGCCTCCTAAAGGACGCCACTGGAAATCAATTTTTCTTGAATAACTTTTAAACTACTTATTATAATTTAATGAAAATTTAATATGATAAAAAGTAGTAAGGACCTCTTAAAATACTGCCCTTAAATTTAAATTAGCTTTTTTAGTTTACCAGGGGCGGACTAGGTTGTACATTTTAATGCTTACATTTTTAACACCCTGTATGATAAGGAGTTAAAAAAAAAACAAATTTAGATACCTTGAATATTAAGCTAAAGAAAAGGTACTCTTGTTCATTGTCGATAAAATGAACCGTTTTCGAGGAAAAAAAAAAAAAAAGAATTAATGTTTTATTTCTATTAAAAAGAACCATGTTTTTTATTTTTTTTTGTCTGCAACAAAGTGTGATACAAAAGTCTGAAATAAACCTGTTTTCAGTACTAAAAAACGTATTGTTTTTACAAACGTTAAATATCCTACATTGACGTGTAAATTTTAAATCTTGTAATCTTTCATATTGTTAACACGTTGATCCTTTACTTCGATATTAATTTATTGAATTTTGAATATCTTGGTAAATTTAATTTGATAATGGGCTACACATTTAGTGAGTATGCAGATATGCATCTTATGTACGGTCTTGGCATCTTGCAATGCTTTGGAAGCAAGAAGGTTGTATGAAGAAAGATATCCTAATCGCAATATTCCAAATCAGAAAACATTTCAGCGACTTGACCAACGTCTAAGAGAGACTGGTGTGCGATTCCAGTTAATAAGGTAACATTATTGACATTCTTTAATGTTTTAGGAAGTTTTGCGAAAAAAAGTACTGATGCTGGTGTGAGAAGAACAGTACGTACGGTGCAATTGGAGAAAAATATTTTGGATACTGTAGGTGATACTCCTTCAATAAGCACTCGAAGATTAGCCGCGCAGCTTAATACGTCAAAAACGACAATTCATGAAGTACTTAAAGAACAGTTGTTTTACCCTTATCATCTGCAAAAAGTGCATCTACTACTTCCTGAAGATTTTCCTCGTAGAATCCAGTTCGCAAACTGGCTGTTAGATCAACAACGAACAAACCCAAACTTCATTAGCACTATTCTTTTTACCGATGAAGCAGGGTTTACCAAAAATGGTATTGTAAATTTACATAACTCGCATGTATGGGCTGATGAAAACCCTCATGCCACTGTCGTTCATCGTTATCAACATCAGTTCCAATCAATTAATGTTTGGGCAGGAATAATTGGCAATTTTTTGATTGGACCATGCGTATTGCCGCCACGATTGAATGGTGAACTTTATTTACAGTTCCTTCAGAACGCTTTTCTGGATTCAATAGAGCATTTGCCACTTGCAACCGCCAAAGCATGTATTTTATGCATGATGGGGCCCCACCTCATTTTAGCGTTGCTGTACGCGACCACCTGAATAACGTCTATCCAAACCGTTGGATAGGCAGAGGAGGTCCCATTGCCTGGCCTCAACGGTCTCCCGACCTAACGCCAATGGATTTTCACCTGTGGGGTCATCTCAAAACCTTGGTGTATTCCTCTCCAGTTGATACTAGGGAGGAACTTTTACAGAGAATCACATTTCATTGTGATGTGATAAGAAACAATGCTGGGTTGTTGTGGCGAGTACAGCAGTCCTCTATTCGTCGTGCCCGCGAGTGTATCAGAGTTCACGGAGACCATGTTGAACCCACTTATGAAGTTTTTAATTGATTATTTCTAATTAGCGTATTTAGGTTCAATCTTTGCAAGCTTTAGTGAGTACATTTCGAAACATAATTTTTGTTAAGGTGCCTTTCTGGGACAAAACTGCATTTCTAAGAATCTTTGTAATTTTGTCGTATTAAATAACCTAAACTAAAACTTTTTTGTTCCTGGAATGACTTTTGTATCACACTTTGTTGCAGACAAAAAAAATAAAAAACATGGTTCTTTTTAATAGAAACAAAACATTAATTCTTTTATTTTTTTTCCTCGAAAACGGTTTATTTTATCGACAATGAACAAGAGTACCTTTTCTTTAGCTTAATGTTCAAGGTATCCAAATTTGTTTATTAACTCCTTATCATACAGGATGTTAAAAATGTAAGCATTAAAATGTACAACCTAGTCCGCCCCTGGTAAACTAAACAAGCTAATTTAAATTTAAGGGCAGTATTTTAAGAGGTCCTTACTACTGTTTATCATATTAAATTTTCATTAAATTATAATAAGTTTAAAAGTTATTCAAGAAAAATTGATTTCCAGTGGCGTCCTTTAGGAGGCCGTATCTCCGTAGGGAGGGCCGCTAGGAAAAAAAAATATGGGAACTTGTCACCTTATTTTTTAATGTTCTATCTGAATCCGAGAGATTTCCCATATTTTCCCGGACACATTGTATATATATATATATTATAATATATAAGTATAGTATATATAATAATAATATAATACTTCGTATAGAAAGTAAAATAGGTTTATCTTATTAAATTAATTTCCGCACATATAGATTATTTTTCAAAAATTTTAACGCGTTTGTTTTAATATGTGTTTTCATGTACAGTTTGAAAGAGATTTTTAAAAATTATTGTAACATGGATATGACATTATTATTAATCTTTACAGCTTCACTTTCATTATACCGTACTTATAATAATGATCAAGTTATATTTTATGTCATGTTATTTAAGTATTTATTACAAGAACATATATGACTAGAAGTTTTTTATTTTTAATACTATCTAGAAATTTCAAATATGTGTTTTGTTCTCATAGAGTATACTTTCATTGTAAAACTTTGTATTTAAAAATCAAAAAGATCTAGTTGTAGCTAAATTCGTACGCCTCTCAATATGCAAATATACGAAAAATAAATTTAATAATATACCAATGTATAGATAAATTTCAATATACATATTTAAAATATTTGCTTCATATAACAACACATAATACTCATAGTCATTGTCATTATATATCAATACAATGAACGCCTGTAACACTAAATTTACGGGGCAAGTACTTCCCCGCATCAGATGTGCGTGTTCGCTTTCCTAGCAGAAATTTGTTTACATATTTGGGCAACACCGCTGGAGGTAAATACGTCGAGTACCTTTGTCAATTTATATACTGTAGGAGGCTACTTAGCAGTTCTATAGGTAGAACCTAGTTCCTATTTTGAATATACCTAGATTTTGTATATCTTAAAAATTGAAATTTGTTTCCCCTCTCTTGATGCCTCTGTTAAGGAAGTACAATTTATCATTTTACAGTAGAATACACTTAGATAAATATATTTGTTAGGGTGGAGGTCTGGGCGCGTGTTAGGTATGTGGAGGCCAGTAAGATAGATGTGCAAATATATATATATATATATATATGTATGTATACATATATACATATAGTTGATTTAGATATTCAGCGATTGAAGGTCTGTTTTACATTAATATGTATATATTTAAAATAAGCTCTTACATGTTTCGATAAGTATTACCTTTATCAAAGAATTATAAATGACAAGTATTAATGTCAAAGCTATATAACTGATGTAGTCATGGTGAGAGATACACATTCATAAATACATTCAATGCAATTAATAATAATGAGAGACCGGACATATCGGGCTGAAATGACGTCATTGCGAAGGACGATATAGATAGTCTACAACATCTGTAAGTACATCACGCAGTTATTGGAAGGCACCATTCATTCGGTAACCGCACACAAATATATATATATATATATGTCGAAGTGGTTTCTCAGGTATAGTTGCATGTGGATTTGGTTATGAGTAGAACCTTTATCTCTCTAATACTATATATATATATATATATATATATATATATATATAGTATATTCGTGACCTTGGTATGATAAGGTAAACTTAATTAGTCGGCGATTAAAGGTCTGGTTATTACTTCAAAGTGTATATATTTAAAATAATCCTACATGTTTCGGCAATGGGCCTTTGTCAAGGATATAAAAAATATAAATGTCATTTATATTTTTTATATCCTTGACAAAGGCATCATTGCCGAAACATGTAGGATTATTTTAAATATATACACTTTGAAGTAATAACCAGACCTTTAATCGCCGACTAATTAAGTTTACCTTATATATATATATATATATATATATATATAATAACTTCGTGACCTTGGTATGATATGGTAAACCTAATCAGTAGGCGATTAAAGGTCTGTATATTACTTCAAAATATATGTATTTAAAAAACTCTACATGTTTCGGCTGTATACGCCTTTATCAAGAGAATACAAAATATGAATTCATGATATATATTCATGATTCATATTTTGTATTCTCTTGATAAAGGCGTATACAGCCGAAACATGTAGAGTTTTTTAAATACATATATTTTGAAGTAATATACAGACCTTTAATCGCCTACTGATTAGGTTTACTATATATATATATATATATATATATATACAGCGTGTCCACCAACAATCCCTAAAGAATGGAATGGGTGATTGTACATACAAAAGTATGAGTAAAAGTTTCTATCAACTTGGGTCCGGAAATGCTTCTTAAGGGAGCTACCGCACTTTAGAGATGGCGTCATAAAACTGGTATGACAATAACAATTTTTGACATTGACTATTTTCAAACGATACTATGCTGTATTGTTTTTTTGTTTAAGCCGTAATATAACAAAATCCTTTCATCTAGTTCTTTACATTTGTACTAAATATGAAATAAGAAAAAAAAAGACCGTTCCACATCGGACGTATTTTCTTGGAAACCGTTGGTTTTTCCGATGTTTAGCAGGAGAACCTTCTTAACATTAAAAATATCATAGAATTATAATCTTGCAAAAAAATTATAATTAATAAAAAAGAAAAATCACAAGAATATATATGCCCCTGACACCTCTCCAAAACTGTATGCGATTGTTACTGGCCAATAAATAGAGAAAGTATAAATTATCATTGTAAATCATGTACCAAATTTGAAACGTAAATTAAATGTAGTTCAAGACTAATTGTACAAAAACCAGTTTGGTGACCCAATTTCTGAAGCGCGTAGCTCCATTAAGAAGCACACCGGACCCAAGTTGTTAGAAATTTTTTTTCATAATTTTGTATGTACAATTACCCCTTTCATTCTTTAGGATTGTTCGTGGACAGTTGTATATGTATATATATATACATATATATATATATATATATATATATATATATATATATATATATATATATATATGTAAATATAAGTAGATTAAATTAGTCGGCGATTTAAGGTCTGGTTTACTTTGATATGTATATATAAAGCAATCTTAGATGTTTCGACACAGTGTCTTTTTCAAAGAAATTAAAAATATATATGACAATATATAGTATGATATACTGGTTGATATTCTGTCATATATATTTTTAATTTCTTTGAAAAGGACACTATGCGTAGAAACATGAAGATTGCTTTAAATATATACATATCAAGTAAACCAGACCTTAAATCGCCGACTAATTTAATCTACTTAACATACTAAGGTCAAGAAATAATTATATATATATATATATATATATATATATATATAACAATTGATAAATTATTGGAGTTTTTCGGCTTTTATATGAAATATTTACAAATATCAAATTAGAATGTATGTAATTGCAGAGTAAGTGGGGATGTAAGCATTGCTGTGTCTACAAATTACAAAGCAAATCATACGAAATTTTTTATTTGAAAAATATGGTCTACGTTGGGCCTCGAACCCAAGTCTACAGCTATCCGGGCTGTCGCTTTTACCACTAAGCCACAATATACCCGGTTCAAGCTATTTAGAAATGCATTATAAAGTAACAATGTTAATGAATCAGATGTCAGTTATTGAATGTAGATGTCAAGTAAAAAATTTCGTATGATTTGCTTTGTAATTTGTAGACAGCAATGTTTACATCCCCACTTACTCTGCAATTACATACATTCTAATTTGATATTTGTAAATATTTCATATAAAAGCCGATAAACTCCAATAATTTATCAATTGTTATATTTAATAAACGGCTAAGATATTATCTAAACAATTATATATATATATATATATATATATATATATATATATATATATATAAGTAGACCAGGAGTCTTTGCCGTTAGAACATGTATGAAAGGGTTTTTTTTTGGGGGGGAATCCAGCAAAATTAAACTCTATTAATTAAGTCAGTTCTTTATTTTTTAGCCGAATACTTCGCACCGAATTCGAGTGCTTCCTCAAGGGATTAAAATGTGAACTTGTTTTTTTCTGGGGAAATTACTCATATGTTTGCAATGTTGTAAATTAATAAACCTAATGTCAACGGACGTACACTTAGTTGTTTTGAAATTACTTACATCTTACTTACATCTTAAAATTGAAATTACTTACATCTTAAAAAAAAAGGGCAGCCATATCTAAAAGGAAAGCCACATGTGTAATATTGACGAACAGAAGAATCAATCGTACACACACATGTTCTTGTCACAAAGTTAAAACTTAAAATCTTATTTATATATATATATATATATATATATATATATATATATATATATATATATATGAAAAAATGTGTGAAAGTCGTATCCATCCGGGATGCGCAGACATCGATGTTTCATACTCATTAGTAATTGTCAATACACCTTACCCAGAAATTTTTCCCCATTTTTTCATTTTCCCGGTCAACCTGGACGGTTGACGCCGTGACACGTTGCAGCTACATTCTTAGACAAAGGTGATTTTGTCATGTGTAGAAATTGATGCAACGAATTAAAGCGGCAATGGCATGTACGTGAGAATTCAATAATTATGGGTTCTCATTAGCATTACGTTTATCATATATACATATATATATATATATATATATATATATATATATATATATATTGTTACGAACCTGAGGTGGCCCCACGATTGGGTTAGTCAAAATGTTATACTGCTAGCCCCCTTAAAGTTATGAGTGATATTTAATGTAAATAAGTGAATTACAATAATAATTATATTGCACGACAGTGATGGCATATGTAACAATTACCATATGCACCACGATGGGCCGCCAAAATGTAGTAATGCTGAGGGCTGATAAAGTTAAATATAATAGATAATTAAAGTAAAATTCTGATGACCAGACCTTAAATCGCCGACTAATTTAATCTACTTGGTAAATTCAATTTGTTGGAGATTTAAGGTCTGGTTTCACTTCAAAATGTATATATTTAAAACAATCCTACATGTTTCGGCAAATGATGCCTTTTTCAAGGAATATAAAATACAAATGACATTATATTAATGTCATATTTATACATTTGTAGTTGCTATGGATAAAATTATTCAAAGATACATTACAATTTAATAATAATAAATCATGCCTTAGTACATATTCAAAAATAGATAGACAACAAAAACAGGGAAACACAAGACACGAGGTATTAGTATGTATGCGCCCGTGGAGCGACTTAAGATGTTAAGCTGTCGGCATTCGCCTTAAACGAGAAGGAAAACCACGGAAACCTACTCGGACAGCCAGACAGGAATCAAAACACGGAACTGTCAGCATGATAAGCAAATTTATAGATATTTAAATAACATAAGATATATAATTATATAACAGCAACATATATTATGAATATTATAATGGTAAATTGCATATATTGATGGTAAAAATCATTCTGAAGTCAAGGTATAGCTTAGAATCTTTCTTGTGAGATCTTATTTCTACGATAGTTTTTGATTATCTTTAGTTTTGAAGAAGATTTTTCGCTATTAACGATGCTTACAGGTAAAATTAATGCCTTAATAGTGTTGGGAAAAGTTACTTTAAAAAGCAAATTATTTTTTCGAATTTTTCAATATTCTGACAAATTAAACTATTGGATCTTATAGCAACAAGTTCTATACCCAGGTAAATCAATTTTATAAAAGGATTGGAGCTCCGTCCCCTTTGTCAAGAATTTCGTCTGGTGTTTGCTTCAGAAAACTAGAAGGGTTAAGAAAATTAAATTTTTTTATTTATATGACTTAAAAATCCGAACCGTTTGTTTTTTCTACGTTTATGATATCTAAAGTAGCATAAAATATATTAACTTTAAATTTATTCTCCGAATTTGAAAACCTATTATCAGAACAAAGCTTATCAATATGGAACTTTATTTTTGATAGTCTTTTTTCCGCAAATTGACGATAAATATTTCATTTCGATGCAACTAGCCGCATCGGTGCTGGCGGCGTATCACTTTGCGGTCTCATTGTGCGGCAATAACCAATTGTTGGGATGATCATAAAATGAATATTTTCCGAACGGAGGTACATTCGCTGGTATTTATGCCATTATGCGATTATTACGATTAAAACACGTTTCAAATTTGTTTAGTTCTGGGCTCTTACGACTCTTGCCCTCCTGCACCGCGGGGCTTGCGGGGGTATACTTACACCACTGAATCTGTACGTTTTAGGAATTTTTTTTAGCAGATATGGACAGGATACTTTAAAGACAATTTATATAAACAAAAAATATTATAATATATAGTTTCCTGTTCCCTTTATGATAATAATATTAATACACTGGTAATCACCAATAATAATAGATATTCTAGGAAATAAGCTATAAGTATCATTACGAAACTATTGTATACAATAAGGATACTAAATCTAAAATCTAAATGTTTAATTTTAAAGACATTTTTAAATAGAACACCTATCCTGGTGTCCTGTAATTTTAGATCTGAAAATTTACACAGAGCATCTACACAAATAGTACATCTTCACGTGTGTGTGTTCAATTTTCACTTTGTCCCGATGAGTTCTTATGGTATTCATTGGTTCGTTATTATTAATGATATTAGATGTCTCTCGGTAAAACGTCAAGTAACGAATATCAATTTCATCGAACAGTAAACATTATGTTCGGTGTTGAATTGTTGTATATACTGTTACATAGCGTTGTGGTTACCCGATAAGACAAAAGAAATATGATACACTATAACTGCCACTACATATAATAATTATTATAAAATGAAGAGATGCTTATGATACACGTATAATAGCATCCCGTACTTATGGATTTTGTGGTTTTCGAGGGCTTCCATCAAAGACTCTCAGCTGACTGGACAATTGTTGATTTTAATACAATTAACATTGTTTAAGGACTTGACAAATATACTTCTAAGTACATATCGTATGTATTGTTACCTATGGTAGTTGCTAATATGTGGAAATAGACGCACGCGAGGGAGATCGCGCTTACGGCTAGCCCTAGCTGCTTAAAACATGCGGACAATGGAACCAGCATCAATTTCGTATTGCTTGTCGAGTGGAACATATCTAACATAGAGTCACATTTTGGAGTAATATTCTATTTATTGTTTACAGTTAATCCAATATTTTCTTTTGTTCATTGTTTCTTATTCCTCTTTTCGGCAGATTTATTAATATTTCCGTTGATAGTGATTTTATATATAACTATAGAAATTTTTCGCTTAAAAAAAAAACAATTTGTTATGAATTGTTATTATCTTGTTCAGTCAATCAGACAAGGAAAATTAAAACTCTAAAAAATATTTACTTCTTTTGCAGAGTAGTATCACACTTTGTGTGCAAAGCATATCAGATATTTCCATAAAGGACGTTTGGTTTCAACAGGATGGATGCCCTGCTCATAATGCAACATTTGTGCACCAATTTTCAAAGAGGATATTTGATACCATATTGATATTTGGTTGGGGTGCTATTCGCTGGCCTGCTAGGTCGCCTGATTGAGATATAAATGATCTTTTTGTGCTTTTTTTACCTTCAAAAAGTCTGGAGCATTTCATCACACCCGTTGGATGTCAAAAGCTATTTATTGCCTTAAACTATATTTATTTCGAAACGAATTTAAAATGATACAATTGGAGATAACTAGTATTCGCGACATTTGCATCTTTGTTGTAAGGGTGTATTTAAAAAATTAGATACAAGCACCAGTTGCAGCAGAAGCCCCTATGCAGGATTTAAAATTGCTAAAAGATTTACATGCTTATAAAATTGTTGATGAGAAGATTAGTCGTACGTCACTAAGCAAATTAAGTAATTATTTGTGGTATTTAACCACAGAAACAGCAGCGTTGTCCTTTTATGATCCAAATGTTACATATGAGTCGAAGAATCATGGTACAAGCTCTGGATAACCCTACTGATTGCGAATTAAAAAAATTGATAGTAACTCCTCATACTATAAGCCAATATCTAAATAAGAACATCGAATATTTTATAACCCAAAAATCACGTAATTTTTTTAAAAGGTTTGGTATTCCAACGGACTTTTTAACAAAAGATCCAGAGGAGTGGGTAAATGAACCTAGTTTTAACGTTGGCCTTAATATCGTTGGAAATATGAATGTTGTTAATGACTCGGCAGAACGAACAGTTAAGCTAATGGAAGATTTTAATTTAGTGTTTTCTAAAGATGAAGAAGAAAAGCAATGGATAGTGCAAATTGTTGCGGATTATCGGAAACTCTACCCCAATATGAACAAATATTCTCTTTTGAAATAAAATAACATATAAATAACTAAAAACAAAGCATTTTTATTTATCCCTTGTTAGACAGAGATCTTGTAACATTATCAAATCTGTGGCCACAAGGAATAAGTGAATCTTTTATGTTTTTCCTATTTATTAACTCTGTTTTCCAAAAGTAAACCATTCTTCTATCGTTTTATTAATTTTCATTTATTAAGAAATGTGTCACCAATATATGTATATAAATACATAGATTTTACTTTGTAATTTTACTTTGTATTCTAGTCCTCAAAAATTTGGCTTTAAATGAAAACCAGAGAAGCTTTAAGACGACATCGTCTCAAGTAAATTTAAAATATGTTAAAATTAAAGTCAAATATATTTTTTAGTATAAATAAATATATTTTTTACAACCAAGAAAATTTAATTTTTAATATTTTTGAACCAAATTTCAAGAGCGATGCGCCACGTCTTAACCTCGCCCAATCGTGATAATTTTTTGCACACCGTGTTTTTATACTATAGTGAACATTTTGAGGGGAAGTTACGGTCGAAACAATAAAGTTGAAAAATAAGGACCACCCTAATATATATATTATTATTATATATACAAAATAAAAGTAATATTTTTTGGGAGTACGGCCGGGTAATTAAAACAATATTTAATTTCACGTTTTTTATATATATTGTACGTTTTTCAAAAATCTAAAAATTTATTTAATGTCAAAAATGGTGAAAGGAACAATATAAATCTACTTACATGAAATTTTTGTGCTATTAACATATTGTGATTATTTGTAACACATTTCTAAGTAAGACTAAACTTTTTGCATTGCAGGTAGACCGCTTTTTCGGATATGTGCTTATCAGAAGACATGTTGTCTGAGTCGAACCATGCGGGGGGGTTGGTTTAACTGTTATCGTACATGTGTTTTTGTTTGTTTATATTGTCGTTATATAATGTGTTCATATAATTGGCAGGTATATTGCTGACAGATTTTCGAAATCTGTTCTGTCGTTTATGGAGTTTCTATTTTTTTGTATGTGGATGCTCTCTAGTATATTTCTTGCTTTGTTGTTTTTTTCAGATACAATTATTGTGGTTTTATCGAAATTGAAAGTGTATTTTGTTTGTTTGATATGTTTTTTAAGGGCTGTACTATTGCTTGAAAATTTATAGCCTATTAAACGATCTTGTAGGTGTTATGCAGTCGTTGCATGAAATTTCATAAATAACGTGTGTTTTCTTTAGTGTAGGTATTTTGTCTTTTAAATTTGAGTGTAGGTTGTTGAGATTATTGGAGTTTTTGTGAGCTACCTTTATGTTATATGGTGTTAAGATTTTGTTTATTTTTTCTGACAGATTGTTTATATATGGTATTGGGTCATATTTATAAGTAGTTTGAGGGTTGTTTCCCTTTGTTTTTGTGGTATTTATTTTATTTGTGTTGTAGTGTTGATATAATTTTTGTTAATGAATGGAAGGGGATAGTTATTTTTTTGTAGAGAATCTTTTGTTTGTGATAAAATTTCTGGTCTGAAGTCTGGGTTTGTTAGTTTAATCGCTCTATTGATTATTCCCATTGCTACGTTCTTTTTGTGTAACATTGATTGGCATGAATCGAAATTCAGAAAACGATTAGATGCAGTTGGTTTGTGGTATAATTTTGTTAAGATCTTTTTCTCGGTGCCTATTAAGGTTAAGTCTAAGAATTAAATATTTGAATTATTTTCTTTTTTCTATGGTGAACTGTAGCTTTGGATTAAATGAATTAAATTTCTTTAGTATGTATTCTGTTTTATCAGAGGGGATGCAAGCAATGCAATTTAATTACCCGGCCGCCACTCCCAAAAAATATTACTTTTATTTCGTTTTATAATTACGGCACATAATGCCTTTTTCAAAGAAATTTAAAATATAAATATTTTAAATTTCTTTGGCATTATGTGCCGAAACATGTAAGATTATTTGAAATATATACATATTAAAGTAAAACAGACCTAATCGAATAATTAATCGACGATTTCGTCGATTAATTGAATCTACTATAACATACAAAGGTCAATAAATAATTAACATTGTATTCCCTCGAAACGTTATATCCGCTAAAGAAAAATTTTATTAAACTTTCTGCTGTATTTACATAATCTTTCGACATGTTGAAACATGTAAGATTGTTTTAAATATATACATATTGAAGTAAAACCAGACCTTAAATCGCCAACTAATTGAGTCTATAATAACATACTAAGGTCACGAAATAATTATCTTTTATATATATATATATATATATACATATATATATATATATATATATATATATATATATACATAGGGTTACCACTGAATAACAACGAAGCTATGCGAATCTGAGGAATACGTATAAATGTCTAACTCTAAATCAAAAAGAAATTTATTTATAATTCCTCAAAAATTTCCATATTTTTGGGGCCAAATTTTAGTTAAAGTCGGTCCATATCTTTGTTTATTCTATATTTACCAAAATACAGCTGTAATTCAAGATTATTGATCTGCAAAAAATTCGATAAAATTCCTAGACATATCGTATAACAATAAGTTTCTATTCATAAGAATAGTGAATGTTTCCAAAACATTTAATAGCAATATAGTCAGCCGCACATCTGGTCTTTATTGGGATGTTTTTTTTTTGTAAATATCAAATAATAGTCTTTACGCTGAATATGTCGACAACACTACGGTTCCTATTTGTAATTAATGTATGTAATTAAGGATGCCATTGCGAACGCATTTAGTCACAGCGAAGACTATGTCCATACTAAATGTAAATCGCAACGGTGGATTTTTGTATTCACAAATATTAACTACGACATGGCCGTAGTCTAATAAAGAAGAATCATAGCAACTTACACTAAAATTACGATAGTTAAGTATTAATTATGGTATACCTATTTACATATTCTACAAAACACGATTTATTTCTTAATTAGAGACACATTAACGTTAGATAACACAGGCCTACAAAAAAAAAATTTTTTTTGGTGCATCTCTGTTTGTTTTAATTGTCGATAAAGTAGGTAATGTACAGTATATTGACATACGTCATTTTAACTCATCAGCTCTAGTTTACCTACTACCCTCATTGTGAATTGTTGTCGGTCTTGTTATGGTCTTGCTCGTAACTAGTCATTATTACAATATCATCGATAAAGTTTGTGTTACTATTTCATTATGGCTAGTACGTCCAGACGTTGTGTTAACGATCTTGATATATTTTGTTATGTTTGTGGTGAATACATACTGAAAAATCAGCGTAAATCGATTACAAACACAGTGCGTCGCTTGTATTTTGCTTACTTCGGTATTGAAATTCTACACCAAGATAAAGTGTGGGTGCCTCATAGTGTTTGTAAAATATGCGTTGAACATTTGCGACAGTGGGAGAGAGGGAAACGTAAGTCTTTGAAGTTTGGAGTGCCTATGATATGGCGAGAACAAAAAAATCATTATGACGACTGTTACTTTTGTATGATTAATATAGTGGGCATCAACAAAAACAATCGCCATAAATGGAAATACCCCAATATTTCTTCAGTACAAAGACCTGTTCCTCATTCAGAAAATGTTCCAATACCAACTTTTCACCAGGTAGTGCAGCAATCTCAGGAGGATGAAGCTGAAATACCTATTTCTTCCCAAGTAGATGATGACTTTCAATACTGCGGAAAAACATCAGATCCTAAGCCATTTTCGCAGAATGAGCTTAGTGACCTCATCAGAGACTTAGATCTTTCGAACAAACGTGCTGAGTTACTAGCGTCAAGATTAAAAGAAAAAAATTGTCTTTCCTCAGATGTTCGAGTGTCTACATATCGCACGAGAGAGGGAAAGTTATTGAAGTATTTTTCATCTGATGAAAATATTGTGTATTGCTGTAATGTGAGTGGTTTGCTGGCTTTCATGGGTTTAACGATCTATCAGCCCAATGAATGGCGTCTCTTTATTGACAGTAGTAAACGAAGTCTACTCTCTCGATAGAAATGGTCAATGTTTCCAGTTTATTTCTCACAAATTTCCTGGTTTAAGTACTGAAAAACTAAAAGCAGGTATCTTTGATGGACCTCAAATACGTAAATTGATGAAAGACACAACTAATTTTGAGATTTTGCACAAAATTTCCTCGGAAATCATAAGGCTGACAACTGTGTAGAACTAGTAGAGGAAATGCTGGTGCGATTCAAAGATTTAGGCTGTATTATGAGTATAAAATTACACTATCTCAATAGTCATCTACATCATTTCCAACACAATTTAGGAGATCTAAGCGAAGAACAAGGGGAACGTTTCCACCAAGACCTAAAAATAATGGAGAATAGATACCAAGGAAGGTGGGACAGTCATATGATGGCTGACTATTGCTGGGGAATCATGCGAGATTGCCCGAGTCAGTTTCATTCTAGAAAATCACTCAAAAGACAATTTCTTGATGTTTAATGTCAATAAAATATATATTTTTTCGTGAATTGTGTTTTTTTTTTCGGGAACTAGAGCTGACAGAAGAAAACGGGTAACATTTTTGATATCGCCATGTAAGACATACTTAAAATCGGGTCTAAAATCTCCAGCACCAAAATGGTTGTAGGCCAGTGTAATTTATCAGCTTATGAACCTACCTTGAACCCTTAAAGAGTGTCATGTACATTAATTAATGAAATAAGCATAATTAAAGTGAGCAGCCTTTTGCTTTTATATTTTAACGTTCATTTCTACATTTATTTATAAACCCATCAAAGTGCATTGTCAAATCAATATGCATTACAGAGACGTTTTAGCAAAACTAATGACGATAATATATTTCCCCATAAATTGGAATTAAAAGAAACCGAAAGCGCAGCAAGTGAATCGAAATCCGGCACAACCAAGATGAAATTATTGTATAAAGGTACTATAACACGCTACTGCGATTTACGTTACTTAAAAGAGGCACAGAGGGCAAGAAAAGGGCGTTGTACATCATCCGAGTATCCCGAGGTGGATCGCTTTCGTCTCGTTTAACCGGTTCTCCTAGTGGTTTGGCCACTGTATTACACCAATACGTTCTATCTTCTTCATCATCATCGTCATCGTTTTTTTTCTACTGTTTTTTCTTTTCTTTTTGTGTCTTTTTTTATATTCTCTAGGACTGGTAACAGCGCTCTCGGGGACGAAGCTTAGAAAAGAAATTGTGACGTTGTATGTTTTGGCCGCGTAACCACATTAACATATCTATAAAGGTTCGTTTCACAATCTCAAAACAGGTTGAGTTAGATGAATAGTATAGAGACGACGAATACGTATACGAGTATGTGTGTGTTGCGCGTGTGTATATTGTGTATGTATATACACGTAAGTAGGTATAAAAAAGGAAATAAAAAAGAAAAGAAAACGAGACGAAGCCAAGGAATAAAATTAACTACAGTTAGGTCAAAAATTACACGCGTGTAAAAGTGTGTAGGCAAGACAACTTGTAATTTATTGAGTGCTTACCCGAAGCGACGACTTACATTATAAAAAAAAAACGCCAGAGTAGGAGAACGTTAAGTTACAGAGGTGAAATTTATGGTTGATCGATACGATTATGAATTCATGCAACGTTTGCAAACATTTCGCGTTTAAAATGTAAAAATTTGAATAAATTAAATAAAAAGGCAAGGAAAATTAAAAAAGAAAAGAATATAAATCGATTAACTTTTTAGATCAGCGATTCTCAACTCGCTGGAGTGGGTACTCTTAAGCGGGCGTGAATTAACCAGGGACGGAGAAAAGACAAAAAATTTGAGAGAACTAATAACTTACTGAAACCAAAAAAAGAAAATATACATTCTGTTAAAAGTACAAAAATCGACGTTTTCATCTTCCTGGATTAAACAACTTTAAATTTTTCAATTATGCTTATTTAAAATCAGGTATGCCCCACTATACAATATGCCGATGACATTTGTATTTTTGCACAAAATAAGAACTTGAAGATGCTACAACAAACTACAAAAACCGCATTGAATATTACAATGAGGTGGTTAAGATCAAATGGATTCGATTTAAATCTTAAAAAGTCTGCAGTTATGTATTTTTCACGCCACCGAAGTTTACCAGATCATGGTATTAACCTAAAGGGAACTCAAATCCCAGTACGTTCAAATATAAAATACTTAGGTTTAGTCATAGATAACAAACTTAAATGGCTCCATCATATAAACTACGTATCCACTAAATGTGAGCGATATATTAATGTTCTAAGAATAATATCCAAAGTAAGATGGGGAGCTGATCCTAGCATTAGTAAAAATGTTTACAGAGCATGCGTTAGAGCCATAACGGACTACGGTTCCACTCTGTATGGGTCTGCATCAAACAGAATATTAAAGCGAATCAATATAATACACAATAAAGCTCTACGTATTTGTCTAGGTGCCATGAAATCTACCCCCGTCGATGCACTGTATGTTGAAGCTCAAGAGCCGCCTGTATTTCTAAGGCGCCAATTCCTAGCTGCAAAACAGATAATTAAGATGAAGGCAATTAATAGCAGACATATATTAGACCATATATATAAACTTGCAGTAGATGATCTAACGGAAAAATATTGGATACATCATACAACCCCACCATTAGCCGAAGCTTATAGGAATACCGGTGAATATAGTAGATATATGCATGCCTTGGAACAAAATTAAATTACTTTGAATATATGCAATCTATTAATGTAAATTACCCTCCATACGGCGAAAATACTCTATACAACTCTACTTTGTACAAAAGTATCCGCTCAGAAATTTCTGCATCGACGGTAATTTTTACTGATGCATCCAAGTCTAAAGAAGGATGCGGATGTGCCTTACTTGTGCCTAGAAATGGATATGAAAAGAAGGTAAAATTACATAATAATGTATCCATTTTCACAGCAGAGGCAGTCGCAATTGCAGAGGCTCTAAAATATGTAAAAAAATATAATATTGGGAATGCAACGATTATGTCAGACTCCAAAAGCGTACTGGAATCTTTACACAAGAGAACTCATCAAAAAAAAAATAACCCCATAATATTGAACATCATCGAACGCTTGAGATATCTGGAGAAAAAACATGTAAAAATCCGTTTCTATTGGATCAAAGAACATTCAGGTATAGAGCCTAATGAGGCTGCGGATCGTTTAGCAAAGGAGGCTATAAATAGTAATAACATACTGACGGAAAAAGTACCATCTAATGATCTTATTTCTCATCTAAAAACCAAAATACTAAAAGATGATTGGCAAGCATATTGGAAGCATTCGTATACGAATAGAATGACACACCACGCAAAAATACACCCAAATGTAACTATCCGAGAATGGCATAAGGAACACAGGATATCAAGGATATATCTCACTACCGTCGCTCGATTAAAATTTAACCATGGACAATTTCCAGCACATTTACACAAACTTAAAATTATCGAATCAGCTGCTTGTACATGTGGCACCAATATAGCCGATATGAACCATTTAATCTTCGAATGCCCTAAGCACAATAACTTTCGAGGTGAATTTATAAGCAGACTTGTTAATGCGGGAGTGGTCATGCCTACTAGTATTACGTGTGTCCTAATGTATAATACTAAGCATGTTTACGATCCATTGATGGATTACATTTTTAAATAGAGGATTAGGATCTAAAATCAAAACCTATCCTCGTTTGCCTTTGTGGGAAACCTATTTTCCGATGGCCGTTTTTTATTGTGTCTAAAGTCGTCTGATAGGCCCCAGACGTGAAACATGTTTATTCCTACGTTTCCCTTCCCGATTTGCGTGAATTTTATCTTATTATAGATTCTGTAAACATTTCTTAACGTGGCGATATGGGCAACGATCCCGAATGCCAAAAAAAAAAAAAAAATCAGCTATGCCTTGGTAACTTGTGTGCCAATTTAATAAAACGTTTGCAACATTATTAATTTTACTATCTGTCAGTTTGTGTTATGCTGCAGTGATTTTATATCAAAATGAACAAAATAGAATACACAGACGTTTGTTTATACAGCGAGGACGCATGGGTTGGAACAAATTCATTTAAAATTCATGTGGTTGTTTTTTGGAAAAACGCTATGTCGATTTTTATTTTTAAATTTATGTACACAGGGTGGCCCAAAAATAACTACTATTAGCTTCTTTTTTCAAATCGAAACATCTATTCTTTATTTCATTTTTGAATTCTGCATTGAATTCTTCATGTATGTCCTACATCCAAATTCAAAAGTTATCGAGAAATTTACGTTTGACAATAATTAATAACTGAGAGTGTATCCTACTAAATTTCTTTCACTCTGTGGTCTGGAAAGAACCGATTTATTAAAAAAAAAGAACTACAAATCAAATTAAATGTTGAAACTGTTGACCACTAACTATTGTCGACTTGTTTGTTAAGTCTGGCACTTGATATTGCTCACCGGATATAATTAGCCTTTATAGTTTTAATAGACAAAATCGAATATGGTAGGCATTCACAAGTTAAAAAGTTACAAAATTTTAAACTTTTGAGAGCGGGATATCTGACAAAAAGCTAGATTTTAAAAACAGCAAGCAAGTTATTAAGAATTTATTTTCTGAAAGTTGTCGAAAGTTAAAGGGTAGATTTTACCTTAAAAATATAGAATTTTGCAGATACAGAAGGCGATAGCTTATAGTTATAACTAGGGACCGGACACGAGAGGCCGAAATTACGATGGACCATATAAATAATTTATAACATCGCTAAGTACAACACGCAATTATTGAATAGCACTATTCATTTGATTAACCGCACATCTGTTTTTTGTCGTTGAATTGTGACGCAATTACTTTAATTTTACAGTAAAATTTCTTTGTTTATGTGCGTAGATAGAAGCAGAACATTGTTTAACATTGCCAATGATTCCGAAATTTATTGCAAAGTTTGAAAAATATCGTTAAAAAATTCCAAGAAATCGCACGTAAAACGTCACTTAGCATCGCAAACACATACACAGAAATTAGACCCGCTGGAATCCGACAATTTTAACGAAGAACTCTGTGAAACTTTAATGGCGGCAAGTATTCCATTAAATAAACTTAACAACCCAACTTTCAAAATATTTCTCCAAAAATATACTGGTCAAAATGTTTCTGATGATTCCACCTTATGCAAATATTATGTTTCTAACTGCTGCATATATGTTAAAAACAGGCAAACTATTAAAGGAAACATATCCTAATATGCTGATATTACTTGTATAGCACATGCTCTCCACAGAATCTGTGAATATATCAGATTCACCTTTCCGGGAGTTAATAGGCTTGTATCCGCTTTTAAAAAAGTTTTCCCAAAAGCAACTTACCTTTACAGGGAAAAACTTCGTCTTTGTCACCGCCCCCCTTTTCATTAATAACTAGATGGGGAACATGATTAGAAGCTATTAGATTTTATGCAGAGAATTTCGACAGTTTACAAAATTTCGCTACATGTTTAAATGACTGAAATATAGAGATAAAAAAATAAACGAGTTTTAATTGACAGACCGCTTGCCCGTTTTTAATTTATTATTAATCAATATAGTACGGTCGATAATTTCTTTTAAGCTATATATATATATATATATATATATATATATATATATATATATATATATGTTTAGATAATTTCTTAGCCGTTCATCAAATATGTATATCAATTGATAAATTCTTGGAGTTTCTACAAAGTACAAAGCAAATCATACGAAATTTTTAATTGAAAAATTTTGTCTATGTTGGGTCTTGAGCCCAAGTCTACTGTTTGCCGGACCGTTGCTTTACGGCTTAAGCCACGATACACCTTGGTTCAAGCTATTTAGAAATGCATCATGGAGTGTTACAGTGTTAATGAATCAGATGTCAGTTATTGAAAGTAGATGTCAGGTTTGAAAGCAGAAGTCAGTTTTGAAAGCAGATGTCAGTTTTGAAAGAAGATGTCAGTTATTGAAAGCAAATGTCAGTTATTGAAAGTAGATATCTGTTTTGAAAGCAGAGGTCAATTTTTAAAAACTAATGTCAGTGTTGAAAGCAGAGGTCAGTTATTGAAATCAGATGTCAGTATTTGAAAGCATATGTAAGTTTTGAAAGCAGATGTCAGTTTTGAAGGTTTGAAATTGCTAATTATTACTCCATAGCTATATATGTGTTTAACCGTTCATTAAATATATCAATTGATAAATTATATATATATATATATATATATATATATATATATATATATATATATATATATGTATATGAAACAACACAAATATAATCTTAATAATAATATAAAAATATATATCTTATAGCAGTCTGTTCATCTTTCTATCAATTCTATTAATGATTACAATCATTAATTAACGTATCTCAAATAGCGTTGTTATTATAGGGGTGTGAGATTCTACTAAGTCACCCCCAAATCCCCTAAATCGGTGAGTTCAGGCTCGGAACCTTCTCTAGGTTTGTAATGAAATAATTTTAATAAAATCGTTCTACTCCATGACGGAAGATGTCTCCCTTCTTTCCGTTAATTTCGTTAACTATGTTCATTGGATTCCGACTGACTCATTGACATTACAAATTTCTTTTTTATCTCAAATATCGAACAATATTGCACCGTATTTTTTCTGCATGAAAAAATATTTCATACGTTAATAATAATATTATTATTAATAAATATTAATATTATCGAACATGTATGGATTATGTAATGTTAAACGTTTCAAAACTGTTCTTAACTTTCATGGACTGCTATGTTTGGCCGTCCACGATTTTTCTTTCTCTTTTTATTTCTTCTTGTTCATCTACTTCGTCGTCGTAGCCGTGCACGTGTTTAACACAAACACATCAACAACAGAAGAAGGTCCCGTTGGCAACGAGTCAAACGATGAATTATACATCACAGTGAACTACCAGGCAACATATAAGTCAAGATAATTACTTGTACGTACAAAGGCAATTTCATTTGGTGATCCATAAAAAAAAGCTAATTCATGTCTTATAAAAGGCTATCTTGTATACTATATAATATTTTTTTCATAACTGCCGGGTTTCATTTTGAGATTTAGAGATAATACTATAGCCATTATGCATGTTAGGTGTAAAAGAAAATGTAATATTTTCTTATAATATAGAAATGAGAGTTCCGTGAATATACTAATTTATCTCTAAATAAAGTAAAATATGATTTATAAAATGCACAAAAACATAATTGATATCGAAAGAAATACATCTATTTTAGATTTTTAAACATAAACTCTTTGATTAAGAACCAAAGTATTGCAGTAGCAGTAATATTGAATTTAAAATGCGGACGGGTGGGAGGGGAGGGCAAGCAACCATCACTAACTGAAAAACTGTTACAAGTCACAAGCAATCAAGCTTTAAAGCTTTAATACTTTCGTAAGTAGCTGAGAAGTTGGACGAGGTATTGCGTCATCGGACTAGCAGATTTGGGCAAGTTATAAATTTTGAGAAAATAATCTCATATACTCCCTCCGTTCAGAAATAAGTATCCGATTTAAGATTTATTGAAAAATTGAAAAAAACTATGCTTTAATTGCCGATTTGACGCTAAAAGTGAAGTTAAGAGTAAAGAGTAATACGTAATTTATAAACATATTAAAGTTTTCTGCGTTATTTGCAAAATAAAGTTGTATCTTTGAAAACATTTTTTGCTAGTTTCATACGTTGTATTAATGTCTAATTTTCTTAAATATTTACTAATTTTTATGCTTGAAGAGTCTTTTAGAAAGTAATAATTTTAAATTTTTGGGTATTATTATTATTATTTAATATTGGGTATACTTTTGATATGGCTTTTGTAACAAGTTTTTTAGTTAAGTTGTTATGTATTATGTTACTTTTATATCCATTGTTAATTGCTATTTGCTTCGAAATCTTATTGGTTCAACGGAATATTGATTAATCTATGTATAAAACTGTGATAAGCCGCTAATTTGTATTGTATCGGATGGCAAGAAGTGTTATGAATGGTTATATCTGTATTTGACGGTTTGTGGTAAATTGCAAAGTTAAGTACAGTTATTAATTCGAGTAATCGTTAAATCGAGAAAGTTAGTACTGTTATTTCATTGTAAACTTAATATTGTGATGCAAAACACATCTTTGTGAAGTTAAAAATAATTAAATTCGTTAAAAATTGTTTTATTTTTTACCGTCGTAATGCATGTGACTGGAACAACATTAGGCTACCTACTTGTGGCTACTTATTGCTTTACAACGTTGTCAGATGTGTTTTTGGGCAAAAAAGTTAGTAAACAAATATTAAAAGCAATTTATAAAATCAAAGAGAAAGCTTTAACGAAAAAATATAATAATTTTTTTTGTTCTAAATTGTAGCCCTTTCTGTCAATAAATGTCGATTAATAACGTTTATTTAAAGACTGAAAGTCTGAACTTTAGGAACCTCGTGTAAAGGTATGGTACAACATTTCGGTTTTAGGATTTTAGACTCCGAATTTAACGAAGAACATCGCCACGTGTAGTAAGAACGCCAATTTATACACACCTTGTATAGTGCTGTCAGGAGACTATTACCAGAGATAAGGAGATAAGGAACTATTACTTAAAGGATTGTTAAAGGCTTAGCCTATATATAGTACGTAATGTGCATTTCTGAGCAATAAATACTTTTGCTAAATCACAAATGCCCCCCCCCTCAAATAACATCAGATGAAATACTTCGTCGAGAAGATCTATCGTTTGAAGCACAGTATAACAAAAACTACTGTTTCTTGCATAGCGGATCTATATATATATATATATATATATATATATATATATATATATATATATATATATATATACATAGTGTTTGTAAGAATTTTATTTTTCTTTTTTATTTTATTGGCCGTGTCTTAATATTAAAAATAATAGATTTTTTATTGGTTTTAGCGACCTTTTATTGAATTTTGATGTTTTTACGACGTTTCGACTTTTATTAATTCAGTCTTTTTCAAGTATCTGGAAACAAGAATTATTACAATGAACATGAGAACTGTGTTTGTTTCGTGTGATAGATATAACAATTAAATTAACAATTTTAAATTTAAATTTTAATTTCATTGTAATAATTCTTGTTTCCAGATACTTGAAAAAGACTGAATTAATAAAAGTCGAAACGTCGTAAAAACATTAAAATTCAATAAAGGTCGCTAAAACCAATAAAAAATCTATTATTTTTATATATATATATATATATATATTATGAAAATGCTCTAAAGAGCATCGGCATAATTTATATTGGAAAGATTTTCACTAGAATTACACTTAAAATTGTAAATGTCGTTGAAATATGTCAAAAACAAGTGCTTTCTCGTGATATTGTTATTGTGGTTGAATAAACAGCACTTTTATTTGTGGTCAAATCATTTACTGTGGATCTGGAATCTAATAAATAGATACCGAACTATGAGCAACGCTTCTGAATTTGAAAATTTCTATCTTTCAAAGTAGGTTGTATGATCAATATTGATAAACGCTTGCGAAAGATCTAACAAATATACCGAATGGAATATTTATATTTTGAAACGTAAATTTGATCCACGTGGGCGTAAAAGATGACTTGTGTTATATATCACAGTAGAGTTTTATTTACGGTAGGGTTGTTTAGTTCTGAGTTGGTTAGGTATTGTGATGGGGCTATTCGTTGTGGCAGTTCGAATTGTTTGGGTGCTTGATGATTTCTTTATGATTACGGGATTTTGATATTGAAATAGTACATCGCTTATACGTTTCCTTTCTCCTATACAAAAATGCTTAGCAAGTATAGAATTAAATGAATTTTGCATAGGTACATGTTTAGAGGTATGGTATTGTACTATGGTTACTCTTATACCGTCTGAAACGTGGTAAGTTAACGACACCGCTGCGACACTTTTGCGTGGTAAGTTAACGACACGTCTCCGCCGTTAACTTACCACGTTTCCAGACGGTATAGCAGTGATTGAATGGCATAATAACATTATATCAATTCTCAGTTTAGTGCAGTTATTTAAGGAAATAGAAAATGTGAATTGTAGACAAGGCAGTGGTAGAACAACAGTTAGAAATGAAGTAGCTGTTAAAGGGGTGAGACAAATAATTGAGAAACATCCATGGATATCTATGCGACACTTTTAGCAAGAAATAGACCGTACGATACTACTGCATAACGAAAAATTTCAAACTGGTTTGTCTCAAATATGGACAATTCAGTCAATGTTTTGGCTGCAATTTCACAAAAGAAACCTTATTTGGCTTCAAACTTACGGCAAGGTTTCTAACATTCATTGTTAGAACTCAGTAACAACGGCAAGCTAAAGCGAGACCCCTTCTAAATTACTGCCAGCAAATTCAGAGTATCAGAGAAAACTGTTAGCAGGATATGGGAGATGGATTAGTAGTAGCTGATGTATCCTCTCGTGTTGGCTGAAAACCAAGAATGCTTGATATAGAAGCAATTAAAGCAGTTCCACTTAACAATCCTACCATTCGCTCTCTTGCACATTCTCTTGGCATTAGTAAAAGTACAGCTCACAATCGATTAATGTCAGGACAAATAAGGCGACATTCCAATGCTATTATATCATATTTGACGGATGTCAATAAAATTGCACGGTTAAAGTCCTGCTTTTCAATGCTTAAGTCAGAAAATGTAGCTGATGAAACCTCTCATTTCAAGGATATGACTGATCAAATCCATGTAACCGAAAAGTGGTTTTACATTACGAAAACATCCAATACATGTTACCTGGTAGAGGGTGAACAGAAATCGTACAGAACTTATAAAAGTACACGCTTCCTTACGAAGGTAATGTTTCTTTCTATCCGCTGTTAGTCGTCCTCGCTACCATAAATCTCAGGATCAGCATTTTGATGGTAAGCTTGGCATTTGGTCTTTCGTATTTGTAGAACCTGCTAAGAGAAGTAGCAAATATCGCCCTGCTGGTGCAATGGAAACTCAACTTATTTCGAATGTAACTAGAAAAGATTACAGAAAAATGATAATCGAAAAATTGCTATTTGCAATTGAACACAAAAGGCCTACATCGAATCGTCTTTCAACCATCTGGATTCAACAAGATAATGCCAAACAGCATATCGATACTAAGAATATAGGTTTTAAGGAAGCTTGCCAAAGAACTAACTTAAACATTAAAATGTTCTGTCAGCCCTCAAGTAGTCTTAATATCAACGTCCTTGATCTGGGATTTTTTAATACCATTCAGTCGTTGCAACACAAAAGCACTTCCAAAACAGTCGACGAATTAATCAATGCCGTTATAAATGCTTACGCTGAATTAGATAGTGATATTCTGAATAAAACCTTTTTGACTGACCAGCAGTGTATAATAGAAACTATTAGTATTGATGGTCGATTGCCCCATATGTGAAAGGATTACTTACAAAAAAATGGGATGCTACATTTTGTTATTAACTGTGAGATGGATCTTGTGGCAAAAATTCAAAATAAGATCAATTTAGTTTAATTTCTGGTTTAATAAGCTTAACTAACTTTAGTTTTATGAAATTTGTACTTTAACTTATAAGGAATAAATTTATTTTGAGAAAATAGACACTTATTTATGAACGAAAACAAAACTAAAATCGGACACTTATTTCTGGACGGAGGTAGTAAAACATAATTAATATCAAAAGAAATACATATATTCTAGATTTTTAAACATAAACTCTTTGATTAAGAACCAAAGTATTGCAGTAGTATTAACATTGAATTTAAAATGCGACGGCGGGGGCAAGCAGACAACATTAACTGAAAAACTATTCCAAACCACAAGCAATCATGCTTTAATACTTTCGTAAATAGTTGAGAAGTTGGACGAGGTCTTCCAAGCAAGTTATAAATTTTGAGAAAATAAGGCTTGTCATATCGCACCCCGGCAAGAACAGTGACATAATTCAAAAAAGCAGCATTGAGAAAAATGAACTAGAAGAATTCTATAAAACTTATAATGAAATAGTATAAGCTTCTTTTATAATTTAGGCAAATATTTATGGCGGTAAATTCTATTATATTCTATAGAATAGTAACATGAATCTGTAGCTTTGCCCTCGTCGAATGTGAGATGTTATCAGGTAAATATAGGTCACGGTTTTGACTTGTGTCACTTTTCTTGCCGAGGTGCAATATATCAAATTAAAGCTCGTTTCGCGTAAATTATGAATATGTCTCTTTAGTGTTGTATATAGTCCCACAGAGGGCGCCAGTAATAAAATACCGGATATACAAATGAATCTCAATGTTTCGTTAACCTAAATCTAAAGTTTCATCAAGATACGGCAAATGATTTATTCACAGTGAATTTTTAAAGTTGGCCAAAGAATGGAATTGCGTCGAGAAAATTTTCGCACAATAATTTTTTACAACAAAAACATCAATGCTGTGCGCCAGCTGGTTAAAGAAAATAGACATGTGACATATCGCGAAATTGACGCATCCAAGGGTATTTCAAAGACCTCAATTCAAACGATCCTACATATTGAACTGGGTATGAGAAAGTTAGTTTCCACTTGGGTTCTGTATCTTTTAACTGAAAAGCAAAAGTCTGCTCGCGTGAATTGGTGCCCAAAGACTTTGAGCCGGTTCAATAACAGAAACTCAAAAAACGTCTATAAGCATCGTGAGTGACGTTAAATCATGGATTCACTCCTATGAACCCGTAGATAAATGTCAGTAGTCTGCTGTTTGGGTGTTTCAAAATGAAGAGAATCCGACAAAAGTTATGGCGAAGTATGTCGAAAAAGATGTTCGCAACTTTAGTCTCAATATCAGATCATGTAGCTATAATTCCTTTGCAAGGTCGGAGAAGGGTTAATACGGATTGGTACACAACCGTTTATTTACCAGAAATAATCGCCGTGCTCCGAAAAACAACACATAACGGTGAATCACAATGCGAGTTCACAAGACAATTGAGTGTTTGGAGCAGCAAAATATCGAATTATTAGATCATACTACGTATAATCCTAACCTAAGTCCCAACTATTTTTTTACCTTCTTAAAGATCAAGAATGGAATAGGTGGCCGACGATTTCAGTCATCGAAAGAAGCAGTGAATACCTTCATAACGGCAATTTTTACTATCCCGACTCAAGACTGGAATAACTGCTTTGACAATTGGCTTTCATTTTTTATGGAAAATATTTTGAAAAGCAATAAGTCGCTCCACTTTTTATGGAAAATATTTTGAAAAGCAATAAGTAGCCCCACTTTCTTATTTTATGACTATGTATATGCAACTCTAGAAAGACATCCCTCGTACAATTTGTTCTGTCTAAAACGCACTGCAAACGAGAAAATGAGCCTGAAAAAAATAGTAATACTTCAAAATATTTTTCTGACTTTATGGACTAGAACATGTGTGTCAAAATTTCAAAGCAATCGGTGAAGAACTTTCGGAGATTTAATATTTTGAACAAACATACTTATTTATATAGATAATAATTCAAATATGTAAAGTACTGTGCAATAAAAACTGGGACAAACATGTTTAAAATACGTAAGTAAGTGTAATGTCTATTGACTTAATGTCCCGTCAGTGTCACCTTTTTCGTAAATTTCCAGACAGCTAAAATTATTAAATTATATAATGTATAGAATCCACGGTTGGCTCTTGGTGAAACGTAAAGAATAATTTACTAAAGAAAACACTTTGTGAAACAAATATACCGAGTGTTTTCTTTAGTAAATTATTAAATTATATGCCAGCATAATGAAATTTGCTATACATTAGAACGCCATTAAAGATTCCTCAACATTTAAATCAACTAATGAAAGCCAGGATAGTGTCCAAAATAAAAGATGGTTGGTCAACACGAAGAATGACAACTCTTTTTAATTTAAATAAAAATACCGTGTTTGATGTAAAAAAGCGAAGGATGCAGCACGGGTGTTTAGCAAGAAAAATCGATCCTGGACGTCCTAGAATGAATCGCTTGACTACAGCAAGAAAAGCAGATACAAAAACATTTTTTCCAGCTTCTAAATCTACAGCCTGCCGAAGAATACGTATTTTCAATTAAAAAAATATAATTACAATTCAATTGCCTCTTCAAAGATTTTATTAACCGACGAAGTCAAGTAATCGCAATTACTATTCGCTTTAAACAATATCAATAACGGGGAGAACTACTGAAACAGAGTAATATTTACGGACGAAAAATGCTTTCAATCGTCCTACAGCGGAAAAGTGTTGATGATGAGTATATAGACCACCGCATTCTTGACTTAATGAAAATTATATTTATCGCTCACAGAAATCTGGAAGGTTTTCGATAAACGCGTGGACCTGGATGAGTTCGACTGGTTTAGATGTATACTGAAATATCGATAGACCTTTATTGCCGTTACATATTGCTATAGACTTTTCCCCGCAAATATTTTGAAAAGTTTTATTTATGAATGCACAGTTTATTTTGTACTTATATATATTTTTTGAGTAGGGTAGTTGTAGCACGCCGTTTGGCTTTGCTGTGGACTATTCTTATAACTGTATTTTTTATACGGAGCCGATGGCTTTGCTGTATCCGGATCAGACATAAATGTAATCTGAGTGTAGAAAGACGTGTTTATGAGTAGATAAATTTTTAACTTTGTACAGTAACTTCGTGTTTTTTTTTATTTAATTGTGGTTGGTGTTTGAATTCATTACCGAGATTTATTTACGAGTTTGTTGTTCTCGTAATTGTTATATTAATAAGCTTTCTAACTCATATGTCTCGTGAAAATATATATATATTTTTTATGTTACTTTGCTGTGTGTTTTTGAATTTTACCTTTCTTCATTTGTGCTTATAAGTAACTCAAAGACATTATAATTATAACATTTGTCAATACTCTTTTACTGGCGCATTACAAATTTGTAGAAGAGAAAAACCATGTTTTCCGATTTGAACCCTGATGGAAAAGCAGTCTCATCTTGAAAATTAACTGACTGAATATCCAAGCTGGACAGCTTGGTTGTGAATAGTGGTATTATCAAATTCAAAACCACTATTCATAGCAATATGTAGACATATTGGAGCATGTAATGCTACTATCTATAGCACAAACGTTTCCAAAGAATAACTACATATTTCTGCAAGATAATTACTCCGTCCATACAGGCCATGTCGTTGAACAGTGCTTCCAGAATAACAAAATATAGAAATTCTGCCATGGTCTCCAAAAAGTCCTAATCTAAACCCACTTGAAAATGTATGGGGACTTATAGTAAAAATATTTATAAAAGGAATTTTCAACCTCGCACTGCGGACGAACTATGGGAGATCATAAAGAAGAATGGGAGGTACCATCGGCGCCTAAAAAAACGGGTACACGAGTATTTTGTTTCGTGTAAATCTGAACGCATCTGAGAACTCCTGACAACTAACATGACAGTTAAATTAAGTAATTTAAAAAGCCAAATTTGAACCAGCTTAACAAGTCTTTTTGGATAATGCGACTTCAGGAAGGATGGACTGCTAGAAAAATTGTGGGCGAACTAAATAATAAGTAAAAATACAGTGCACCAAGCTAAAAAAACGTTAGTAAAATAGAGTCTTTCTCCGAGAAAAAGGTTTAGGACGCCGAAAAATATCATCTCGAGAGCTAGATAAAGAACTGGTTATTAGAGAACACCCCTACGATACATTTATAAAAGCAAAAGGGGTAACCAATTTTCCAGGAACTGACCAAAAATGAATTGCTGAAACCGAATTAAAATACTGCTGTAGTGCAAATAAGATATTTTTGACGGAACATAATAAGCAAAGAAGATTGGCATTTGCCCAGTAATATGTTAACCAGCATGATATTTGGAATAATATAGTTTTCTCAAAAGAGAAATCTTTCCAGTTCTTTCATAATAGCCATATTGGTACTTATCGACCGCCAAAAATGCGTTATGATCCAAAATATGTATCATCCGTCATTCGAAGTGGTGATTTTTCTGTGAACGTCTGGGCATGGATTAGTGCCAGAGGTCCAGGTGTATGTATTATATTAGAGGAAAAATTATGTGGTGAAGTGTATAGGAGAATTTTAGAACAAGCTGTGCTACCATCAGTAACGGTAGCTTTTGGCAAAAATATTACATACCAGCATATAATATAATACAAAGCTTGAATATTTCAGCAATAATGTAACTTTATAATTTCAGGATAACTGTGCAGTTCATCCTATGCAGTCCATCGAGCACGAATAGGTGAAGACTATTTTCATTTCTATAATTTATATAATGTTCAAAAAGTCCCGATTTAAACCCTATTGAAAATATTTGGGGAAGATTAATGAAAATTATACATACCGCCAATCTTAGACCTAATAATCGCTTTGAACTACAGCAACGCATTACGGAAGCATGGCAAAATATCACGCCGGAATTTAGTCGGGATTTGGTGCTGTCAAGGCCGCGACGTTTACAAAATGTAATTTACTTAATGTAGCAATGACCAAATACTAAAATTGTACTTCAAATTCTAATGTATTAAAAGATAAAACGTACATGATTTTTTTATATTACTGCGCTGATTATAGGAGTACATAAAGATACGCAAACAATTACTGTCATTCTATATAGCCTTTGCACATCGTTTGACATGGCTGGACATAAAAGCCAAAACACACTATACAATTTTTGAAAAGTTACGTCAGTTCATCTGCTATTGTTGTACCCATTTTTTTAGGCGCCGATGGTACTAAGTGAGATTGAAAACCTAACAAGAAATTTAATTCGTTCAATGCCAAGGAGATTAACCCAAGTCATTGCCGCAAACGGCGATATAATCAAATATTAAATATATTCATTCATTGCTTTTATCTAATGTCTTTATTGCGTTCTGTTATAAAAATGATGTTTTGCTATAGAATTTAATTAATAATTTTTGGTTTACTATGTTCAGTCAAATTCTCATATACCTAGGGGGTACTTTGGGACAAAAAAAGGTTCTTTGTGATAATATTTACAGCGTATAATTTTTATTGATTATTAATATAGAATACAAAAGATAATCTTGTTTTTATGTGAAGGAACCAATGAAACTGTTAATAAAATTAAATACATAAGAACAAAAAATATTTTTTTGTAATAACCTTTGTGTCCTAAAGTACAAGCCTTGTAATGCACTCGTACTTTGGGACATAGATGTTTGTACCTTGGGACGGTTTAACAAATTCTATTCTACATTATAAGCTGATATGTCTATTTCAAATTTAAGCTCCTCATTTTGTCTCGCAGTACCTGCAACTACTTGTGGTTTGCGAAGTGTAATTATGGCATCGCTCTTTGGCAATTCGTACTCTATATTGTCGCCAATCGCAAATTTATGTGTTAATTTATTTTTTTTATAATATTTTACATTAAAAGTATCGTCATCAATGCCTGTGATTATAGCAACGTAATATTTTCTTATTCTTTTGGTTTCTAATTTTGCTAAAATATAGTCGCCAATCTTAAGTTGTTCGGTCTCATTATTTGTTTCTATCTCTGCTTCTCCAAATTCAATGTCTTCTAGAGAATCATCTGTATCTTCCAGCAATTCGTCTTCTGAACTACTCTCAGAACTGCTGCATTTTAAAATTTTCTTAACCTTATTTTTCTTAATAGCTAATTCTTTCTTCTTTGTCTTATTTTTCATTTGTGCCTGCATTTCAACTTCATTTTTTTCTGGAGTGTCCGTAACAATTCGGCATTTTCCTGGTTTCCTACCCCCTCTTTTACCTTCCTTCCTTGGTTGAGCCTTTGGATATGGTCGTACTTGCTCTGGTGTTCCCTTGATTGTCCAGGTTGAGGCTGCTCTTCCGAATTAGATGGGGTCTGTGGAATTAATCTATCTGTCACAAAAGAGCTCAAATATTCATCATCTTTGAAAACGTTCCTGTCAATAGGATATATTCCTGTAACAGAAAATCCTGATTGGACGTTTTTAGGTGTAAACGCCAGTGGATAAGCCTTCCCAACACATTCAGACACATGATAAATTGACATTGGCGTGCCACAATGAACCAGTAGCCATTCATTACACCCAGTATTAAAATATTTTTTTAAAGGCCCAAATACAGTTCTATCAAGTGGCTCCAATTTGTGGCTTGTATGGGAGGAAAAGTTAACATCGTTATTCCTGCAGTTTTGGCTAAGTCTAGAGCCTCAATTGAGATGTGACTCTCATGGTGGTACATAATCAACAGCACTCTATTTTCAGTGGTAGAATGAGCGTGTTTAATAAAGTGATGTAGATATTCAATAAATATTGAACTATTTGACCACCCGCTTGGATTTGCACTTCCTATGCTTCCTACAGGGGCACCGTTCAGCATGTGATCTTTGAAATATACTCGCGGAAAAACAAACATAGGCGGTATTGAATTGCCAATTGCGTTAATACTTGCTATAAGAGTAACATTTATACCCCGCTCAGCTGATGTCATGCTACCAACTTGTTTACACCCTTTTGCTGTAATAACTCTAACTGGAGTATGTACAGTTGACATACCCGTTTCGTCAACATTGTAAATATTTTCCGGAGAAAAGTGATAGCGTTGCATAACATCTTCAAGTTTATCAAAAAATGTATTTACGTTGGTTCTATTAAATGAAGTTGCTCTTGCCAAACTAGTTGCTTGTGGTTTTCTTAATGATATTCGTGGATATCTTCCTAAGAAATACCTAAACCATTCTTTGCCTGCTTTTTTATTTGTATCCCAAGAAACAGGATATTTCATGTTATTAGCCACAGCATAGTTAAATGCTAGTTTTCTTACTTCGTGGGTTGATAAACCATAGTGCATATTAGCACACTCTAACAAATATGCAACTAATTCATTTTCTTGCGTTTCTGTTAAAACTTTTTTAACATCCTGAGCAGCACTGTAAATAAATTCTTCGCCTCCGCTTGCTTTATGCTTAAGAATATGTCTTGAAAGAGTAGATTTTGATATTCCATAGTGGTCAGCAGCTTGCCGAACGCTGAAATTATTTTCTAAAACTAAGCGGGCTGCAGCAGTAACATTTTTTTCATCTGGTTTAATCCTTTTTTTGTTTAATTTACTTCTTGGCATCTGCAATTAAAGTTTCATATGATGAATAAAATATTTTAGTATAAGATTTGTACTTTGGGACACGTCCCAAAGTACAAACCAAAAGGTGTCCCAAAGTAAAAGCCAAGCTATTATTTTTTTAAAAGTTTAGTTTTATTAAAAGGTTAAGTTTAAAACACAAATTCTTTTGAAAATACATAATCTAATATTTGCTCTTCAAGATAACATAAGCAAATAATAATAATTTAGCTTACCTTGGATTGAAACGAGTTCGATGTTCTCAGATAATAATTCACTTCCAATCCTATAAAACACCTTAACACGCAAAACATAAAATGGCTCCTGGAACTTCACTATATTATAACACGTATAGACATCTAGTGTACAAATGCATAACTGATAGAAATATTGGCGCTCAATTTCAAATAAAACAATAATAAACTTGTGTGTCCCAAAGTACAAGCTGTCCCAAAGTACAAGGGTCTCCCCTACTATTAACAGAATTATTATAAGTAGAGTTTCCCAAATCCAGTAGCGCAAATATCTACTATTATTTTCCTTGCATAATGCCTTGTTGCTGTGCCACTTATAATTGAAACAAGATTTGCGATATAACATGTCCCAGTTTTTTTTTTTGCACAACTCAACTAGAAACACAAAACCTCAAGAAAAGGTATAAAACCCCTTACCACAACTAAGAGAATCGTATCATAAATACGTATTTCGACAACTAAGTTGTCATCATCAGTAGGTAAGATCACTAATCAAAGTGTCGCACATGGGGCACAGTAAAGCAAACACATAAACGCGCAACAATTTTACACGGCGTATACACTCTTAGTTTATACGTGGACGCCGTTTTATTAATATTATTAACCAACCTGACTAATCGGTTAATTAAATTTTAACGCTATTTATTTAGGATTTTACGATCATTACATTTTTACTATTAAATCATAAAATTAGACTAAATATAATAAAAGGAATTGCAAATTTAGACGAAGGTATTTGAGCCTCGGCATTGGTAGAATTAGCCTTTTTAGTCCATTCTCCTTTATGTACCTCCTCTTTGTTATGACCATTACTACTTGGCGCACTTTTCCCTACGTCCATCCTTATTTCTCCCATTAAACTCTTAATGTGATCTGTAATTTCTTCTATACGCAAATAGTGCAATTTTGTACTGTTATAAAAAATACCAGCCAATTTATTATCGTCACAGATCAACGCATCGAAATCTTCAAGGCCTGGCTTAGCTGACTTAAATGTAGGCTCAACTTTTATGGATAGGGGTGAGTGGTTTGCACCGACGGCAACACAAGACGATTTCTTTATATTTCCTCTAAAACGAAATTCCTTAGGATCTTCGTCAACCATATTATCCATTTTCAAAATTGCATATAACGGTTCGGTCCTAATAAAACCATTAACTTTCAAAATATTTGTATCGCCACCAGTATAAGCCTCGACGATGATATTTTCTGTATAATTTTCGATCACCTTCGGTGCTACCAAAATATTTTGTGTTATTACAGTGCCTGTATAAGCATGATGATTGGCTTCCACTTTCATCACATACATTTTGTATTTTATATTGGGATTATTTGGATCTGAAGCGTCTGGAGGATCTTCGTAGTCGTGGTCGATTGCCATTCTTAATAAGTGGCGCCTATTCATTCTATTTTTCGTTGTGTTGTCCGGTAAAACTTCTCCAAAGTTTAATACACAGCTCAGAAAAATTAAAAACTTCAATTTTAATTTCATTTTGACATTTGATATTAATTTAACATCATTAATGTCAAGTCCTATGGCATGATGCGAAAAAAATTGTGAAAGTGTATTAGCTTTACTGTTCCCATGTTTATCGCTGTTACTTTTAGCTACTGAACATTAGCAACTTAGTTGTCGAAAGACGTATTTAGGATACAAGTATTAATTCTTATGTGAGGTTATATACCTACTAACCTATATAAAAGATTATTTTTTGACGTTTGTTTATTATTTATATTTATTATTAAGAAAGCTTAGACTTTAATAATTTCATTAAAGCGAGAAGCGGCAAATATTTACCAATGCATATATAATACATTTCAATCAATATCAAATATGTTATTTTTTGTTTGAAGTTGTTGCATCTACAATAAATTTGTGCGTAAATACAGTGACAGTGTGTTAAAATTATCACAGGAAATATTTACAGCTTTGATTTTACTAGAGAACAAAACTTTTGTGTAAATGTGAAACTCATAAATTTAAAGAATTGATGGTGTTAGTGTATTATAATTATCATAATATTTGTGTATCGTTTAACATTAGTACTTGCTTAACAAATAAGCATTTTAGAAAATACAGTTATTTTAAAAGTATCTATAATGAGAGAGCAATAAGAAAATTCATTTAACTGCATACCATTTCACATAATTTAGATAAAAGTGTCACTTTATGTGTCAAAATTAGATAAAAATGTTTATCTAATTTTGACACATAAAGTGACACTTTTCAAAACTGTATGACGTTAGGAAACTGTTTACTTTTCGTAACTAGTTACGAAAAGTAAAATATTTCGTAACTAGTGCTGAAATAGTATATTAAAAAACGAGTTTCATAAGGCACCATTTTGCCGCACGAGATCAGTTTAGAAAACGAGCCGCTTGCGGCGAGTTTTCTAAAGAGCGAGTGCGGCAAAAGGCCTTATGAAACGAGTTTTTTATACTATTTTTTCTATTTTGCGTTTTTTACATTAATAAATTGCTTAAATTGGAATTATTTAATTTGAAAGTTCAGAGTTTAATTTTTATATAAAGCATGCAGTTGGTCACATTGATACTTGACATTTTCAAATTTAAATCTTGCTATCCGCGAAGTATATTATATTTCATATTATTTATTAATTTTCGTTAACATTACTTGATATTTCATTTAAAAATATAAACATGAGTGACATAGAAACATATATATGTTGTTGTCAATTGTATACAACATACGTTGTTTGTGTAAAATACGAATATATATCATATCTGTCAAATGTACATAAATTATTAAAATCAAATGACAGCAATGATATTTAATTCTGTATTCGAACAACGCCAATATTGAAAAATGAAAAAAAGCGTATCGAAATGAAGCTCATTTCGATACTGTTTTGGGTTTCATAATGAGTTCATTTCGAACGCAAAATAGAAAAAGTTCATTTCATCACTAGTTACGAAATATTTTGAAAAAATCATTTCATCTCAAGTTAATAAAGGGGAACGTTAAATGACACAAACTGGTTAAATTTTTATTTTATGCATTATAAACATTATGACACAATGTGAACAATTGGTGAGGTTAATTCCTGCACACGTAGAATTCATGGCAGGTACTCTGATGTTATGATGCAAAACGGAATGTGCATTTGAGCTTGATTCACCAAGAATATCATTGGCAATCCTTTTCTTATTTTCTATAGAATTCTCTACATAGCCCTCAGCTACAGTATTGGACTTCCAGCCTCCATGTCGTTTAACCTTAAAAATATCCGCACCAGAATCTGCCAAAAAGGTGGTCGATGACCTTCTGAAGCAGTGTCCGGTAAATAAGAAGGGATTTGGTAGTTTCAAAAACTGAGCAATTCTTTTCGGTAGATTACCGATTGTATTAATGCCAACTGGCTGTGCCCCGCATTTACCATTATTATATTTGACGAAAAACCTATCGTGATTAACGTTTTGTGGACGCAAAGAAATATATTTTCTAATAAGATCAAGAAAATTTTGCCCTTCAATATTTCCTTCTGTGATCACAAACTCGCGCGTTACTTTTGTCTTTGTATTAGGGATTTTTATTACAAAATGAGAAAACTCGTCTAAAATATTCCCCACACGTAGAAAAGTTAGCTCACTTTTCGACAAGCACCAGCTATTCCAACGATCAATATGACCTTTGTCATTAAATATGTTTTATCCTCAGCTTCTGTCATAAACCGGGAGACGTTTTCCTTTGACAAAATATTAGACTTTTTTGCATGGTATCCCTCTGACTGCCTCTTTAGAAATGCATGTAAACTGGCATATTTTGCAATATCAATATTCTTCTTCAAAGACAATTCACTTCGTAACATGGAATAAAGAGTCCAGAGTGTTGAAGCTTTTTGATTCTTTCTTCCCTCGAAATAGGCTAATAAAACCTTCTCATTAACACATTTAATCTTTTTGTCTTTAAGCCACTTCCCAATTTTTTCATAAGCCAAATCGTACTGGGCTTTCGACTTTTGTGGAATCACAGTCGATAATGCACTTTATGCAGCCTCTTCTATATCGCCTGGTAGTCCACTTGAATCTGAATCCGACATTTTTACTCGTACAATGCACCGAAATATTTAGCTAATAAAAGTAAATACTTATACTTAAATTAACAAACACCTGTCAAGTCAAATGAATTATTATCAATAGCATGAAAACTGTCACTAATTATTTAATACGACTTACGACGTTTAATGTCAGATCAACTGGAAAATTATAAATCTATGTTTTGGTCAAAATTAGATAAAATCTTGTATGAAACACGTTATGAAATGTTATTTTGTGTAACTTATGTCATTTTGTAGGATCTCGCTCGCTACGCTCGCTCGTCCTGCAAACATTCCATTTCGTTACACAAAATAACCCATTTCATAACTGGTTACATAAATAGCTATTATATATCTAAAAAATGTATTTATTTAAAAATATTTTACAAAAACAAGGAAGTATGTACATATTAAAAAAGTAAAATAGCTGTTTAGCGCCAATAGATAGGTAAAACGTAAGCATTTTTCCAGTTTCAGTATTTGGTTAAACGTGTGTTCGTTCTTTTGTTCCAAGTTATACTTACTTTTTGCTTATGTATGGGATAAATTGCTCCTATCGTCCAATGATTTTTTTTGCTTTTAGGAGAAATAGGGTTTGATTAAGGTTTCAGATTTATATTTTTCTCAATGTAATTGAGAACAAATAAATAAGAATAAATAAAAAGAGAAATTGTTTTGATGGGAAACTCAGTGTGTTCAGTAAAAACAATTTTTTTCGTAAATGTCTGAACACAATGTGTGTAAAACCCTCTTTTATTAGCATAATGTACATTAAATCTTTTACCTACACTTACATAATTAAATTTAAAAAATTATATAGTCATTTCCTACTTAGAAATTTCATTAATATTCTGCGAGTATCACAATATCTGATAGTTATTTGACACCCAGGATGTCGAACAATTTCTGAGGACCTGAAACATCTTATAATCTCAAGACTTTATATAGTAAATATTATTATACCTATAATTATATTTGATTTACACTTTATTCACAATATTCACTATATTTACTAAACTATACAATTTATAAGTATAATTATATCTAACACATCACACACACACACGTAACTAAATTAAGAACATCACACACACATAACTAAACTTAACACACCACAGCTTATTATATTGCATATTATTCACGAATATATAAATTGAAAACTACGCACTTTTAAGATCAGAACTTGAATCTAATGAAAATTCTGGGGATCCCCAGTATTTACAGTAAAAGTAAAATTTTCTAACATATTTTCAACAATATTATCTAAATCGTATGTTTTATTCTGTTATAATGTGATGAATGCTATTTTTCCATGCGTCAGCATCAACCATATCTAATCCTTCTAATAATAAATTTCTTACTTCGTCCAATTTAAATGTCTAATTATTGGCCGCAACATGATGCTTGACTTGAGCCCATACAAGTTCAATGGGGTTCAGATTACAGTGATATGGAGGTAAACGTAAAACTGTACGACCACTTTCTCTAGATATTTCATCGACCACGTATGAAACCGGATGATAGCATTTGTAATTCTTTACAAGCTTCAACAATTCAATCTTTACCATAGAATTATCAGCTAATATTCCTTTTGTTTAAACCCGTTCAATAAGTGCCTCCTTTTTCCATGATGAAGTAAGTAACTTTTCTGTTTTAGTAGAATGATAGGGCACTATCCATTACTATAACACAATTGGGCTCAAGAGAACGTAATACATTTTGCATCCATGCGATGAATACCTCACTATTCATATCTTCATGGTAATCTCCAGTTTCCTTGCATTCAAATAATAACAAACCCCCATTCATAAAACCAGTTTCGCTGCCAATGTGAAGCACAATTAGTCGTTTTCCTTTGCCAGATTGATCTTTTAAACCAGTAGAAAGATCTTCAACAAATGCTTGCCTTGGATTCTGTATCGTTGTATCTTTACATATTTTTGCTTTTGTGTAACCTGCATTCACCCATATTTCATCTAAATAATAGATTTTTCTCCCTTCGGCGCGAAACTTTCTTATACTTGTCAAATAACGACGTCTCCGTAAGATAACATGATTTCGTTCAATTAATGTTATTTCGTGTGCGATTTTCCCACTTCAATCCTATTTCTTTAGGATTCTCCAAAGTGATGTTCGTTTTAAAGGAGGTAAACTGGCATCCCCTTTAATAGCTTCACATATTTTTGTGCAAGTTGGGAACTCATTTTTAAAGAAAAATGAATGAACGTGCCTTCTAATCGTACTTTTTGATACTTCGTCTAATTTATTGTAAGCATCTCGGCAACTTCGTTTTCTTAAAGGGAAATGTGTAACTCCAGACATTTCAATTTCCTTAATAATGTCAAACATAGTATTCCTACCAATCCCGACTTCCCTTGAAGTTTGGCGAACAGCAGCTGTTTTGGACATATTAGCTTTGTTCTTAAAATACACATTATAAGCCATCTGCCTCTGTCCACTTTTTATATATTTTCCATTACGATTTTTTGATGGACCTGGTAAAGTTGCGTCATCCATGCTCTAAAACGATTGCGATTAAATAAATGAAATAAATTAATGAGTGATAAAATATTTTTAGAAAATGTGGTTTTCACTTTATAATCTCTATAAATAACTAGCTTTAACGAATATTATTAATAAATAGCACAATAAACAACTAGTAAAACACGTAATTGACTAGCACTGACAGAAATACCGGTCAGTACTGACAGCAAGCCGCTAATTTGACAGAACTACATAAACATAATTTTGCCTGCATAAAAGCGGCCTCTATTTCAGCCAATCAAAAGCTCTTATTTTAAGCCCTATCTTTCCCAACGGTTGATTCTTATTTGGAATGCTACATAGTAGAGCAAAACGAACGTAGTGAATTTTCATATAATTATAATTTAAACTCAAAGTGAAATTTTATTTCATCAATTGTATGCTATTATTGAGTTTCAACACGTATCCCCTTCGTCAATTAATCATTGATACTCTTTTTAGCTTTTGCTTAGTCGCAGTTTTCAAAGAAATACAATAAAAATTTCGGTACCAATTTGATCATTTTTTCGCACCATGTCATGGACTTGGCATTAATGAGGGTAAATTTCTATCGAATGTCAAAATGAAATTAAAATTGAAGTTTTTAATTTTATTGAGCTATGTGCTAAACCTTGGAGAAGTTTTATCACTGCATGAGGATTACGATGATCCTCCAGACGCTGCCGATCCAAAGAATCCCAATATAAAATACAAAATGTATGTGATGAGAGTGGAAGCCAAGCATCATATTTATACAGGCACGGTAATAACACAAAATATTTTGGTAGCACCGAAAGTGGTCGAAAATTATGCAGATGATATTGTTGTCGAGGCTTACACTGGTGACGATAAAAATATTTTGAAGGTAAACGGTTTTATCAAAACCGAACCGTCATATGCAATTTTGAAAATGGATAAGATGGTCGACGAAGATCCTGAGGAGTTTCATTTCACAGGAGATATGAAAAAATCGTCTTGTGTTGCCGTCGGTGCAAGCCATCCCCCCTTATCCATCAAACTTGGGTCTGAATTTCAGTCAACTAAGGCAGGCGTTGAAGATTTCGATGCGTTGATCTGTGACGATAATAAATTGGCTGGTATTTTCTATAACAATACAAAATGGCACTATTTTCGTATAGAAGAAATTTCAGAACACATTGAAGCTTTAATGGGAGAATCGGCGATTGGTATAGCGAAAGAATCACCTAGTAGTAGTCATCATCAAGAGAAAAAAGAGAAGCCGAACGAGGAATGGACAAGAAAGGATAATTCTACCAACGCAGAGCCTCAAATATCTTCCTCTCCATTTGTAATTCCTTTTATTATATTTAGTATAATTTTATAATTTAATAGTTTAAATGTAATGATTGTAAAATCCTAAATAAATAGTGTTCAAATTTAATTAATCAACTATGGTATATTCCAAAGAGAGACAAAATTCTGAACAGCCCTAATTACAACCTATACATTAATTTTACGCGGTAAATTTAAATTCGAAAATCTGTCTGAAATATGAAATCTGTAGCAAATTAAATTGTATATGGATTGTTCAGGGATAAATCCGCAGTTAAGACAGCAGAATGGTAAATGTAGTAATTACAGCATATGAAAATAAGTAAATTTCTCTAAAAAACACATGTTATTTCATTTATTTGTTGAAAAAAAAGATCAAATTGTACATGTCGTTACTGATTAACATTGTATGTAATACATAATATGCTATACAGTAGGAAATAGCTTAAATTATACAACTGTAGCAGTGTATGACAATTAATTCCAATTAAAACAGATTAACAAGTTAATAACAAAAATATCTTATTTTATAAACTATTTGAAGACCGTTGAATTCAGTCTGATGTTGGTGAAGAAATGGAATCATCACTTCCACTGTACCACTATAACTTCATCTTTCATCCGAGCTTCTTCTTTAATAACATGATTTATGCATTTTTGCCAAGATGTTGCAGTTACATTACGAATAGCATTATGTAAACGTTGCTTAACTAGATTTAATTTAAAAATTCTATTTCTTGCAGCTACCTCATTTTTTATTTGTGCCCACACAAGTGCAATCGGATTCAGCTCGAAGTGGTATGGAGGTAAAGGAAGAACAGTCTTGTTTTTTGACTTCACAATTTCATCGATTACATATAAATTGTATTTACTTTTGACCATATTTACTAAGTTTAACAATTCTGCTCTAATCATATCCTCGTCATACTCTATCCCCTTATTTCGTAATCAATTTTGTATGTCTGCTTTTCTCCACAATGTTGTTGGTGTCTTTTCAGCCTTGCGGCTATGATACGGTGCATTATCCATCACTACGACAGTATTCTCGGGTAGATAAGGTAATATATTAGAGAACCAATCCTCAAACACTGTGGCATTCATTTCCTCATGATAATCAAAGGTTTTCTTCCCCTCAAACAGTAACAAACCATTTTCTCTTGCTATTTATTACTTACATAATCTATTAATCTTCAAGTCGAAACTATAAAAAGAACTAATCTATACCGCGAAATACTTAACGTAATATAATAATGATAATAGTTTAATAATATGATAACAAAACTCTAGAAACGTAATAGTTATTTATGTACCTAGGTTCGTAAGTGCAGTTTTATGGTCGAGAATACGATTGCAAACCGAGACCCGTAGGGTCGAGGTTTGCATGTATTCGAGACCATGAAAGTGTACTGTACGAACCGTGGTGCATATGAGATTTTTCGTCATACCTACGTTTTTTTTAAATAGACGAATTTGAATGATTTTCCACTTTACTTTTACTATATGTATACACATTAGTAACATCAAGTCAGGAATATTTGTCGTATCTATGGTAACCATGTTTGTGTCGATATAAATTTATATTTTTGATAAATGTCAAAGTATATGCAATAGATTTTCAAAAGTTTTTCTTTCTAAATAAAATTTATAAACATGAATCAAATAGAGATGGATGCTATTATAGCTTGTACTGAGATTTTGCCGGAGAAATCTAAAAACAGATACAATGAAACCTATAAAATGTTCAAAGATTGGTGTCACCAGAGGTATGTGGAGAGTATTTCAGAAAGTGTAATGCTGGCATATTTTCGTGATAGATCTATGAAGTTAAAATCACCAAACAGTTTATGGTGTGAATACTCCATGTTAAAAACTACCATATTTATTAACGAAAATGAAGATATTTCAAAATATCCTAAATTGAAAGGATTTTTGAAGCGTAAAAATGATGGTGTTAAGACTAAAAAGTCTAGTATCTTTACAAGAGAGGAAATGAATAAATTTCTTATTGAAGCTTCCGACGATACATATTTGTTGATGAAGGTAAGTTTACAGAATGATTCTTTTTAATTCGTGTTCATTCTATACTAATTTTTTGCAGGTCGTTATGATTATGGGAATTGCTGGGGCTTGTAGGAAAGATGAACTAGTTAAAATGAAAATTCAAGATGTGGAAAATAAAAATGATGTAATAATAATTAAAATACCGGATACTAAAAATGGATTAAAACGTTCTTTTACAATTATTGCGAAGGAAGAATATCCAATTAATTTTATGCTAATTATTAAAAAATACATACTACCTACACCGGACATTCCTTTCGAAGGACCTCGGCAACATTATTAGCCGATTCAGGAATTGATGTTCTTGGTCTGAAAAGACACGGCGGATGGAAATCTTCTACCGTGGGAGAAAGCTATGTTTCCGATTCAATGATAAATAAAGTACAGATAGCTGACCGAATTGTATATAAACAAAATATTACAGAGGCTGTTTGCTCAACTGTGATACAGAAAAATGAGAAGAAAGTTGATGATTCCATTAGGAATCCAACCATTAATAATGTTGACATTATTGAAAATATAAACTTGCCTAGTAAGAAAGAAGACTCTATTGTTCAGATAGCTAATTGTTCTAATTGTTCGTTTACATTTAATATTACAAAATCATAAGTTTTTGTACAAGATTCTATTTTTCCTAGTTATGTTAATTAATCATGTTTGAAATAAATTTGTCATAAATTTTCTAATATTGCTATTATTTCCCTAGGGTCGTAATAAATATTACAGCCCGCTACCATAGCAACTGTCAATACGGTATGTAAAGTGTCACTTACGTTTCAAGAAAAGGTGTCATAATTGTTTACTTACGCAGTAGGTGTGACGAAAACGTAATATAAAAATGTCAAAATATTTGACAAATAATGGCAAAAACGAATGTTCTACAGTGTTATTTTGCCTTGCTCTGGACCTATAAGAAACAACTGTCACTTGGGTCTGTTCAGAAATTTGTCTCTCTCTTTTTGGAATATACCATAGTCAAGTTGGTTAGTATTAGTATTGAGCGAGCCACAAAAGTTCATTCATTAAGCTAACCGAATATTTAAGTCTACGAAAAAATTGAATTTCAGGGAAAAGACGGTTATTTGTAAGTTTTGGTTGTTCTAATGTAAAATTACAATGATTTATTATAAAAAATATAGTTTTTTTTTGTAGTGCTGTCTGTTTTAAAATAATACACAGCATTGTCTAAACAATGTTATCTGTTACAGTTTTTATAAACATAAGCATTGCAGCGCATGTGTAAATTCAATGGAGGTATTTCTAATAGACATTCCGATACAGAGGCGACACATGCTTTAATTTTCAGGGGATAGACTTTCTGAAATTAGGTAAAGGTTGTATGTGATATTATACCACAAGACGACATTGAGCATTTATGAGAATTCATATTATGAACTATGAACCGCTAACGAAGGAAAAATTAACCGAGGAAGGGTGGAACACATCACACACATTTCTTATTGGAAGATAATTTGCAATCTTACAATAGATAATACTGCGAACGTTTTTATCTGTCGAATTTCAATAGAGTTATGGGATCAACTGTTACAATACGCTAATTTTTTTAACTGTACGATATCTAGAGGATCTGCATCCTCTGACTGAAACTTAGGTTACGGCGTTTATAATTATCGCAATAATATAATAGTTTTGACACTGACATAAGTGTCATGAAATTTCGATTAGAGCTTTTTGCACTTTGGTGCCTGGTTTGGATAGTCGCGGGGGATTCAAAAGTCAAATCAATTCCAAAACTACGTGACGTCACAAATGATGATGTGAATGATGAAGACGAAGGGGCCGATGATTACTCCGCAGATTATAACACGAGTGATTATATACTATCACGTGGCAGTGATACCTATCATTCAGTTATTATGAAAATTGAAGCGAATAATTCCACTTACACTGGGGCTTATGTAGCTAGTCTGAGAGAAACCAAAGCAATTGTGACTGACATGCACGTGGAAGATAAGGGCAACGTATCGATATGCAGTTACATGAATGACGAAGAATGTTCTGGTGAGTTCCGTCTCATAGCCATACATAATACAGCCCATCCCTACAAATGGCTAGAACTATCATTATCGGAGGATTCAGAATTTAATTTCGATCCCGATAAATTTTTGTTGATGGACGATTTTCGCCAAGCTAACAGGTGCGTTTTAGCAGGGGTCGATCACGAGAAACCTAAGGAGGTCGAAATTGGTGGTAGTTTAGACATTGAAGATAGGGATTGCGATCATTTCGATGTGCTAGTTTGCGATTTTAAAATAGCCGGAGTTATACCAGCTATTAGTCAAGACGATCATTCAGTTCAGCTTATCGAAACAATTTTAAAAGATATAAAAGATGTTGCTAATGCGCAACAAAGGAAGGAAATTGATTATTATAAGAAAGCAGATGACGATAAGGATGACCGACCGGTGAAGAAGAGACCAGGTCCTCATAAAAGAAAAAATAATGGTTCCATTGCTTATGCTACTCAAATAGTTTTCGTTTCGCTTTCTATATTCATGTATATTGTTTAAGATAGTTATGTCAGTGACAATATTTAAGATTTTGTGGTATGCTCTATGCATAGGCATATTGTATATTTATTAATAAATAATAAAACATTTCGTTACTAAATTGCTATCATCACCAGATCAATAAACAAATCTTTATTTTTAATATATGAACAATAATTGAATTGATTAGATTTTACTTCATGAAGAAGATACAGTTCTGTTCATAAAAATTTGGGACAATTTTAATTTTCGATTGTAAATGTTTGTAAATGGTTATAAATGGTTGTAAATGTTTATAAATTATCAAAGTTATAAATAATTGTCAAAGTCAAACAGTCTGTCAAGTTATTACATTTTTCATAGACATTTTTATTGTAAAATGGTTAGAAACATGTTGCAATATATTAATACCAAAAATATTTAATCTTTTTAAAAAGGTGCTATGTATAACACCGAAACGTCAAAAATTAAACATTGTTTTAATTACCCGGTGACTATTCCCAAAAACATTATTTTTATCTAGTACAGTATAACCTCCTTATAATGGACACTGACGGGGAATCCTAAAATGTCCAATATATGGAGGTGTCCAAAATGTGGAGGTGAAAAAAAAAACGAAACAAAATATTCATTCTCATATCAATTTAATCACACATAATAAGACGAAAGTCGAAAAAAATTTACAATACTTAATACACATACATACATATTTTATGCTAGATTTTACTTGAAATAATCATTAATTGTTGTTTGTCTTGCTTTTTTCATTTTATGTTTAAATATCTCAGATTCACATTCAAGAAGAGCTTGAGAAATATTGTTAGCAATGTTAAAACTGTTAGTGCTTAAGAAATAGTTCTCAAGATCTTTTAATTTTTGATGGGCTTCTGAAATATTTGATATACTAGTTACAAATTCCTCTTCAATTTCATTTTCCATTTCATCACTGATATCAGTAATTTCATCGATACAATCTATAATGGAAACATTAGGATTTTCAGTAAATAACTCATTATCAATTAATGCGTATGTGCTTAAATCTAAATTAGTGATGTTAAAGTTGGGAAATAAAAATGCTAATGGTATATTATCTTCTATATCGCACTCTGCACTTAGATCACTGTCACTTTGATTGAATCCGCATTTTTGAAAACAGTTTCTTACGGTCACAGGCGAGAGTTTTTTCCAAGCAGCTGATATCCATATTAATGCAGTGACTACCGTAATGTTTTTTTCTACCATTTCTAGTGAATTTTCAGTATCCATTAACGCCAAAAGCCTTTTTACAAGCATGCTCCGGTAAATTACCTTAAAGTTTTGAATCACACCCTGGTCCATAGGTTGACAATGCGAGGTAGTATTTGGAGGCAGAAAAAACAATTTTACGTTTTCCAATGAAATCTTCGAATGAGAAGTGGCATTATCAAGGAACAAAATTACATGCCTTTTTTCTTTCTTCATCTTGTTATCAAAGTTCTTTAACTGACATAATATCCAAAGTCATCCACGCTTTTTTGATAGATATTCATCCTATCGGCAACTTATCCACATGAGCTCCTTTAAAACATCTAGGTTTCTTACTTTTACCGATGACTAACGGCCTTTCCTTATCACCCTCCATATTTGAACACAACAATATAGTTAGTCGTTCTTTTGCAGATTTTCCTCCGGCACATTTATCACTTCTTAACGCAAATGTTTTTGTCGGAAGGGCGCGGAAAAATAAACCGGTTTCATCAGCATTAAAAATATCTTTCGGAGAGTAATCTTTGCATATTGATTGCAAGTTGACTTTCCAATCGTCTACATTTTGCATGTTTACATAGGCAGATTCACCACACACACTTTTAAATGATATTTTATGTCTTTGACAAAATTTCTCCAACCAACCATTAGACGCTTTGAATTCGGTGAGTTGTAAACTTTGTGCTACTTCCAGCGCCTTTTCTTTGAGTAGGGGTCCTGACATGGGAATATTTTTGTTTCGCACCTTACAGAACCAGTTGAACACTGCTCCGTCGATTGCTAAACCACTAGTTTATGGAAACTTCCTTTTTTGAGCTAGGTTTCCATTTTTCTCGAAAAGTTCTTTTATTTCACTTTTGTTTTTCACTATATCACTAATTTGCGACTTTCCGACACCAAACTTTTCCGCGAGCTTTCGGACACTTAAGCTTTGCTGTTCACTAACCGCAATAATATCAATTTTATCTTGGATTGTTAACCGCTTTCTTTTACTAGAATCCATGTTGACACTATCAAAGGCTGGTTCAAACTGATTCAAAATATCACTCCACTTATCACCTGACGAGTAGGCCAGTGGTAAACCGTCGTTCCTTTGTATTATGGGAAAAACCCGAGTAGATATACTTCCACGTGTGCACTTTGTACATACATATGTATTATGGGAAAAACCCGAGTAGATATACTTCCACGTGTGCAGCAATAAAGCTACATACATACATACATAATTGCAAAATTTTATTCGGCGCCGCCCGTGTTGTCTGTCCTTAATTAAGAGATATATTTACAGAAGTTTTATTGCTTCGGTGAAATAAAGGGTGTCCGCGTCCGATTTATGGAGGGTCCAATATTAGGAGTGACTATTGTTAAGAAAACCCATTATAAAATTTCGTACCACAAAAAATGTCCATTTTTTAGAGGTGTCCGATTGTCGGAGGTGTCCATAATTAGAGGTTTTACTGTATCTACAGAGAATTTCACTTAAGATGCAATATACAAACATGTATAGGTTTTTTTATTTCCATAGAAACTAGGTAATACATTCTTACATTGTCCCACGTAAAATGCAACATATCAATATAATTTGACATTAGTTAAGTCAAAAGTAGCAGTATTTCTATTTCGATATTAGCTTAGTATCAATCTTAAATGATATACACAAAGGAAGAGAGAACTCAGTTAGTGACATGGTATCTTTCGGGATTCAATTCAATAAACGATATTTATCGGAAATGTAGTTTTAATCCTAAAACACTACATTGATTTAAATAGGCTTTACTGTCAATAATTTGACAAAACAACCATAAAAGATATCATATCGATCATAACTATTACATATTGCATTTTATGTGGGACAGTGCAAGTGCATAGTATTTTCGAATCTATGGTTACTACATTCATATATTGCAAGTTACATGAAATTCTCTGTATATAGAAGAATTTATCAATTGATATATTTAATGAACGGCTAAGAAATTATCTAAACACACATATACGAGTAGCTATGAAGTAATAATTAGCAATTTCAAACCTTCAAAACTGATATCTGCTTTCAAAACTGACATTTGCTTTCAAATACTGACATCTGCTTTCAATAACTGACATCTGCTTTCAAAACTAACATCTGCTTTCATAACTGACATTTGCTTTCAAAACAGGCATCTGCTTTCAAAGCAGACATCTGCTTTCAAAAACTGACTTCAGCTTTCAAACCTGACATCTACTTTCAATAACTGACATCTGAATCATTAACACTGTTACTTTATAATACATTTCTAAATAGCTTGAACCAATGTCTATTGTGGCTTAAGTGGTTAAAGCAACGGTCCGGCAAACCGTAGACTTGTGTTAGAGTCTGAACGAAGACAAAATTTTTCAATTAAATTTCGTATGACTTGCGTTGTAATTTGTAGACAGCAATGTTTACATTCACATTTACTTCACAATTATATACGCATTTGATAATATTTATAAATATTCCATATAAAAGCCAAAGAACTCCAAGAATTTATCATTCGATATATATATATATATATATATATATATATATATACATATATATAAAGATAATTATTTCGTGACCTTTGTATGTTATGGTAAATTCAATTTGTTGGCGATTTAAATATATACATTTTGAAGTAAAACCAGACCTTAAATCGCCAACAAATTGAATCTACCATATATATATATATATACATATATATATATATATATATATATATATATATATATATAATTGAAACGAAATTATCGACCGTGATATAATATAAAAATTTTTTAAAATTCGGGTAAGCGGTCTGTCAATTAAAAAACTCCTTTATTAAGTAACCCTATATTTCGCAACAGATTTTGTTGCTTCTTCTGGGAAACTACAAGATTAATGAGAAAAATAACAAAAAATAAATAAGAATATAAAACAGTAGTAAAAATACTTACAAAATGTATAGTTGAAAAATAATAAAATCGACGTACAAAAAATAAAAATGATTAGATTTAAAAAATACAGTAACTGTAGAAACAAGCCTTAAGAACTTTTAAAAAACATGTATATGTAAAAGTTAAAACACGAAAAATAAAAAATATAATGCAATATAAATTCAACAAAATATGGACCAAATAACAAAACGATTTAAGATGGTCAACTAACAGTCAAACCCAGTATATTAAAATAAATTATACTAAGACCATTAGTATCAGATCTATAATTTATGTTATTTGTGTCTCTGTTAATGTGGACCATTTCTAAAAAGGTTCTTTTTTTAAGGTTATTTTCAACGTCTAAGATCTTAACGTCAACAAAATTGAAAGTATGGTCACGATCAAGTGCATGGTCCACCAATGCACAAGATCTCATACCAATACGGACATCACTTTTATGCTGAGTGATGCGCTGTTTTAGCCACTGTGCTGTCTGACCTATATAAACGCCACAACAATCCGAACATGCTATCCTGTAGACAACATGACTATTTAAAAAGAAAGGTGTTATGTCTTTGATCTTACTATACAACTTCTTCAAGGTATGGGTGTTGTATTTACCTATTTTAATGTTATTAAATTGTTTAAAATGTGATACAATTGTATGAGTAAGACCACCAATGTATGGGATTTTTTTGTAAATCACACTGTCTGCAGGAATGTCCTCAGTAGGGCCATCAAAAAAGTTTGAGCTAAATATCAATTTATAAAGTATGTGTTTAGGATAGCCAGTGTTGACGAAGATGTTGAAAAGTTCTTTAAGATTATCATTTAGAAAGGTTTCATGACAAATATGTGATATTCGGTTTCTCATACCTATAATGGTGTTATACTTCTGATTGAAAGGATGATGAGAGTGATAATTAATGAACCGATCAGATGAAGTTGGTTTTCTATACCAATTCAAAATGATACAATTATTATCGTCACGAATTACTAAAACGGACAAGAAGGGCACGCTATTGTTATTTTCTTTTTCCACAGTAAATTGTAAATGTTTGTTGTAGCTATTAAAAATTTTTAATGTTAGATCTATTTTATCTTGTGGAACAGAGCAAACAATGTCATCAACATACTTGTACAAGAACGGTAATGGAAATGGTAACTTAGCTATCACACTCTCCAACAACTGATCCATAACTATCTGAGCTAAAATTGGGCTGATGGGCGAACCCATAGGAGTTCCAAAAAATTTGACTATAGAATTTCTCATTAAACGAAAAATATATGTTGTTAAATATAAAAGAGATTAACGACAAAAAATTTGATTTAGTCAGTGTGTGGATCGATTATGTGCCACTTACTAGTTATGACATGTCATTAGTTGTAAAGGTATATTCGTAAAAAGCGATATAACATCAAACGAAATCAACACATAATTGTTGGGAAGTGTGAGACCTTGTATCTTATTAACAAATGTAAACGTGTCTTTGATATTGTATGTATTGTCTGTATCAAACGCGATCGTTAAGGCTTGTTTCTATAGTTACTGTATTTTTTAAATCTAATAATTTTTATTTTTTTATTTTCAATTTTATTATTTTTCAACTCTACATTTTGTAAGTATTTTTACTACTGTTTTATACTCTTATTTATTTTTTGTTATTTTTCTCATTAATCTTGTAGTTTCCCCAGAAGAAGCAACAAATTCTGTTGCGAAATATAGGGTTATTTAATAAAGGAGTTTTTTAATTGACAGACCGCTTACCCGAATTTAAATTAATTTATATATATATATATATATATATAGTAAACCTAATCAGTAGGCGATTAAAGGTCTGTATATTACTTCAAAATATATGTATTTAAAAAAACTCTACATGTTTCGGCTGTGTACGCCTTTATCAAGAGAATACAAAATATTTTTTTTAAATACATATATTTTGAAGTAATATACAGACCTTTAATCGCCTACTGATTAGGTTTACCATATCATACCAAGGTCACGAAGTTATTATATATATATATATATATATATATATATATATATATATATATTTGTAATGTTGTAAGTTCTTGAAGGTTCTGCAGAAATATTTATAAAATTATTTAATTTATTTCGTACACCTACAATCATTTTTACATTTGTAAGAAATTTAGCGATTATTATGGAATAGGGAAAGTAGTTTTTTCTTGTTGTAATATTATAATATTTTCAAAAAAACAAGCTAAGCTAAGGGTTGAATACCACGATACCTACATTGTATGCATATGATTCGAGAACCGTTTCGTGTTATTTACATTTAATTCACATATTTAAAGTTATTTTCTTTCGTACACTACTGTAACATACATATATACATATATATTGACTGCGATATCGTCGCGTGGGTCTCCACATTTTCAACAGCAAACATCGTCTACGTTACCACACGTTTAAATCAGAAAAGAACCCGTAAATTTGATTATACGTGAGTGTAATGGACACATATTCAACCCACACGAGACCTATTTACATATATGCATGCATAGATGTTATATGTGCTCGAATAGCACGCACGTGCTTGGTTCACGTGTAAGCATATCAAAAGGTAAAAGGTGTCTGTTTTATAGGCATGAACCGCGAAGAAATCGATGCGATTCACGTTGGATTCTTTCAAACAGTGTAATTTACCTTGAATGTATTTTGTTCGAAACTTCAGTGTCGAATTGCTGGCAAATACAGAGAAATACAACAGCTACATATACGATACTTTTAATAATATCATCGAGTTAAAGTTCCTTACTGAATGATTAAATGGGAGATCTGGATACGTATTTCGATAGCAATGTTGTCATCATCAGCAGTACAAAAGTTTTACACTTCGAGCACAGCACACTTAACACAAGCAAAGCAGAATGGAGAGTATAGCAAACCCCAATTAAGTTGGCGCGAGGATGGGTAAGTTCGCGCAGGATTAAAAGTAGTGGGGAGATTTGTATTTAGTTTTACATCAAACGTCAGATAATTCTAACCTCTGAACGTGTATCACTTTATGATCCCCTAGCAAAGACATTATGTTCCGCCAAACGTCAATGACAAATGTATTCTGACAATTACTTGAGTAGTGGGGGTGGACGTTTTTGAAAACGGCTTCTGCGCACCCCCTCCTCGCGCCAACTTAATTGGCGCTTGCTATACTTTGGACGATGGTTGTTGAAGTTTTCTACATAAATGTTTCTGCAGCACCAATCTCGTTATGTATTAATTCTAATAATACGCAATTAATACATAACGAGACTGGTTTGGAGTACAAAAATGAAACATTCATTTAGAAAACTTCAACATCTATCCTTCAAAGTACTCTTCATTTTGTGCAATATACTTGTCCCCTCGTTTTGTCCACTTGTCATAAACATCCGAGAAACCATGTGATTTCGATAATTCTAATAATACGCAATTAATACATAACGAGACTGGTTTGGAGTACAAAAATGAAACATTCATTTAGAAAACTTCAACATCTATCCTTCAAAGTACTCTTCATTTTGTGCAATATACTTGTCCCCTCGTTTTGTCCACTTGTCATAAACATCCGAGAAACCATGTGATTTCGATAAAGTTGACAACTAATTTACCGATCCGGTATCTTTAATACTAAGAGAGTTACTCACATAGGGAGATAGAAAATGGGCACCTGTATACTATCTGCAAGTAATAATTCTTCTACCTTGCTAAAATTAGCGTTCCAAAGTTTATTTAATTTGTCACACATCTTAAATAATTATAAGTTTGGAATTACCACAGCCAAACAACAATACAGGAACAGTAAAATTTGCGCGTAAAATATCAAAAAATATTAAATAATACCAAAAGGAACTAATAAACAATGTAACCAACTTATGTGTTTACTGTAAACGTGGACTTTTATTAAAGGCCCATATAACGAGCCATCGAAAAAGTTCATAATTGGAGTAGACTGTGAAATTGGGTTGGCCACTTCCACATAATGATATTTATTATTTGACATTGAAACTATAAGTTATTCTCAAAAGTCTTCTTAAGAAAATTAAATTTATTTAAAAAATGGTATTCAACATAGAACAAAAAGCAAAAATTATCGAATGTTACTTTCGTACAGGTGTGAAAGTAAATGGCGAGTGGCAGTATTCAATTACGGAATGCATGGCTGATTTTAGTGAAGAACATCCTGAATTAGTGTTTGACTACAATTATTTTTACAATGTTTTGACAAATTGTGTAACGTTATTCAGAGAGACTGGTAGCGTCGGTCGAAAAACTGGAAGTGGACGGCCATCTAAACGTACAGCTGATAATATTGAAGCCCTTCAGCATATTATTGATGAAAACCCAAAAACATCCATTTCAGTAGTGACCAAACAAACAAATTTGTCTTATGGTACGTGCCAATTCATTCCTAAAAATGTCTTACATTGTCATCCACACAAGCTGAAATGTTTTCATGAACTTTATCCAGTGGATTAGTTAAGACGAGTGGAATTTTGTCAATGGTTTCAAAATAATCTACACAATCAGGATATCCTTAACACAGTTTTTTTCACGGATGAGCCCTGATTTTATCTTTCTGGATATGTTAATTCACAGAGTTGGTCCTCCGAAAATCCTCATTTTTTTGTTGAAAAAACATTGCATTCCCAAAAAGTTGGTGTTTGGGTTGGAATATGTCGAAGAAGATTGGTGGGTACCATTTTTTTGAAGGTACACTTACTGCTGCACGATATCGCAATGAGATACTCGGCTCATTCATAAATCAACTGGATGATGAGGAATTACAAAATGGGTATTTCCAACGAGATGGTGCAACAGCACATACGACCAGAGAAACACTTCAATATCTCCGAGAATTTTTTGATAACAGAATAATAAGCAGGAACACTGAAATCCCATATCCAACTAGGTCTTGCGATTTAAACATATGTGATTTTTTGGTATGGCCATACATAAAAAATTCGATTTATTCAACGCCAATTCATTATCTGGAACAACTGAGAATTCGCATAACAGAAAAGTGTGAAGAGATCAACAACTCACCGCAAATGCTGCATAAAGTTTTTGCTGGATTGCGGAGAAGAGTTGGTTTGTGTTTAGATGTAAATGGACAACATTTTCAAAAACTTCTGTAGCTATATGTAAATTTTGATTATGATTTCGATATTAAATAAATTATTTGATTTCTATTTTTGTTGTAACGTGTGTTCAGAAACATTCGAAGTCAAAGTAGTCCTTGAAAATATGAAGTCATGTTTGAGATAGATTAATACATTTACTTAATACAATTTTATAGGTTATCAAATTAGTATCTTCGATATTAGATTCTGACAATTTTTGACAGACAACAGTTGACATTTAATAATTATTACAAATCAGATACTTAAGTAAAGATATACGATTTTTTGTTCAGAGCCCACTTGACTTCGAATGTTTCTGAACACCCGTTAGTATCATTTCAATGCCATAACCTTTTTTTACAATGAAACTGTCAAGCATCAAGTAATGTGTCATTATGTGGAAGTGGCTAAAGTACCAACCCAATTTCACAGTCTACTCCAATTATGAATTTTTTCGCTGGCTCGTTAGTTCCCTTTACGAAAATCGTGTGCTTCAATGGAGGTTTTAAAGGTATGATTAATTAAAATTTGTCTTTAGGGCCTTTCAAGCTATGATTATGAAATCAGCTGTAAATCACAATTAAACTATCAAACTATAGAACAATATAGGCTTGACATTTCCAATAAGTCAGTATACCTAAAAATTTAACGAACGCCATCTATTAGTGAAATCCAACACAATAATTAAGAATGAGGTACAAATAAATTGAGAGCATAAAAGATTTTATTTAATATTTATTTAAATAAAAAACGAGAAATTTACAAACAAAATAAAAATTTTTATATTGCATTTCTCAAACATGATTCTTAAGACTTTGTTCTCTCAAAACACGCAATTCCATACCAGTAACTAGCTCACATACTTTCATTCTAGTCTCTGAAATTAAATCTGGAGGAAATGTCATCACGGTAGCAGCCATACTTCTAAAGAAAATCTGTATTGGATGCTCGGCATCATTTCGTACATTATTAGATTCTGGTTGGAACCTCTCCAGGAAGTCATTTCGTTCAGGATTGCTTTCGAATTCTTCTAAGGGTTCTTTTTTCAGATCTAGAGACCGTTGATTATCTGTCAATGATTCCAATCTATCTTCTGTATTTTCTCTATTACCTGTAATATTATCAGTACAACTCTGATGATATTCTAGAACATTCTTGTCTATTGTCATGGTAACGTCGATTTTATTATCACAAAGTTCGTTTCTCTGAGATCTGAAAATAGTTAATTACATAATTCGATATTATTCTCAATTTAATATAAATAAATGATGAAATCTTAAAGACGTAACGAGGTGAGTTTTTTCTTAACATACATACAAAGTTAGAATTAACTGTTCAAAGGCCGTTTATTACTTGCTTATAGGCTGTTCAATAGCAGTTTATTTTGTGCTATTTTTAGCACAAAATAAACTGGTACGCCCCTGCTCGAGAGATACATTTACAAACATAACAACTTCGCGGATTCCTGGCAGATTGCTTTACAATGGAGTTTGGACTGATTCACCTCAAGACATCGTCGATTGTTTTGCATCACATTTATCCGTAGCATATTCGGGCGCGGATATTGATACTGTACCTGATACTTTTACACTACTTGAGTCGCTTGCCATCTACCCTGTAACACAGGAATGTATTGAAAGTATTATGTCTACATTTCCAAACAAATTTACTGCTGGTGATGATCAAATTCCAAGCTTCGTGGTCAGAGATTTTTGCTCCGTTCTTTCACAGCCGCTCACCAAAATAATTAACCTTGCTGTCGGAACGTCAACCATTCCTGATAGATGGAAACGTGCGCGCATAGTGTCCGTCTTCAAAAAGGGTAAGACTACGGATGTATGTAATTACAGACCTATATCCATACTTTCAAATTTTGATATATATAATTCAATTTATCCTTTTGTTCGTTCCCATATATCACCTGCTCAACATGGTTTTATGACAGGGCGCTCGACTACTACTAATCTTGTGAGTTTTACCCAATACGTATGTGAAGAGTTGGATTGCCAGGGACAGGTTGACGTTATTTATGCAGATTTCTCCAAGGCTTTTGATACAATTAATCACAAACTCCTTATACAGAAACTTAATTGTTTTAGTCTGAATACTGCTTTTTGTGAGTTAATCAACTCTTACTTGTCCAACAGATATGGATATTTCATTGGTTGGCTTCGCAGATATTTCTTGGTGAAACATTCTTGTAATAACTTGATTAATTATTCGAAAATAAAACACTTGGCTTAGTTTCACAACTTCTTTAATTAGATACACTAACAATTGTTTCGGCTATTAGGCCATTATCAAAGAGCTATCTCAAACGTTTGAGATAGCTCTTTGATAATGGCCTAATAGCCGAAACAATTGTTAGTGTATCTAATTAAAGAAGTTGTGAAACTAAGCCAAGTGTTTTATTTTCGAATAATTAATCAAGTTAGATATGGATATGTTTTCTATAATGGTTTTAAGTCGTTGGAGTTTGTTGTATTGTCTGGAGTTCCACAAGGATCGAGTTTGGGACCTCTGCTTTTTAATATATACATCAATGATCTGTTTCCATTAATGTCTTGTCAAGTATTAGCATATGCAGATGACGTTAAGTTCTTCCATTGCATACATAATCAACGCGATGTAGACATGCTTCAGGATAACTTGAGTGCATTAGCCAATTGGTCCGACAGGAATAAGCTTGTTTTGAACGTTAACAAATGTTATGCTATGACTTTCACTAGGAAAACCCGTCCATACTTGTCCTCCTATTCAATTTATGATGTTCCACTCACCAGAATGAGTGAAATTAAGGATCTTGGTGTGTCATTTGATTCATCTTTATCGTTTAACAGTCACGTTCAAAAAATTTGTTTGTCTGCCTCAAGAATGTTGGGATTTACTATCAGAACTTGTAAATATTTCAATGATGTTGCGCTTCTGGAGTCTTTATATTTCGCTCTTGTTCTTCCTAAATTGGAATATGGGTCTGTCGTTTGGTTTCCTTATTATATATCGCATCAACTTCCTATTGAGCGTGTACAGCGACGCTTTTTGAAATTCTTGGTTTTCAAAAATACTGGAGTGTACCCAGACAGAAATGTTTCCTATGATGAACTAAGGCTGCGTTTTGGGTTCCAGACACTTACTGATCGGAGGATTGAACAAAGTGCTCGTTACTTGTTTAAACTTGTCACCAATAGTGTTGACTGCGCTGGGATATTAGCTGCTGTTCGACTTAATGTACCTTCAGTTAATACTCGCTATACGAGTACATTCAACTTGAGCACCCCGAGGACCAACCTACTAATGAAATCACCTGTTTACCACATGATGCGGAATGCGGATGCAATATACAGCGATATATTTACTGGTGAAATCATTAAATGAGTTTGCGTATGTGTTCTAATTTATTAATGTAAACTTTTTTGTTTATTTATGTATATCTGTAATTTAACTTTTACTATATTTTTCTTTTTTTTTCTGTTTTGTCATATGTATGTATGTATGTATTACACAGTTTTTGCCCTGTTACTGGGTACGAACCTGTTGGGCGAATAAACAATTATTATTATTAATTATTATTATTATGTCACAGATATTATTAATATAGAGCGTAGAAGAGCATTCAGCGCAGCCCGTTGACAAAACGCCGAAGCAACTAAACACTGCCTCAATAAAAAATGCAGAACTAAGCACTGTGAGATAGCGAAGTTGTTATGTTTGTAAATACATATCTCCAACAGGAGCGTACCGATGATTCTGTGGAAATACTAAATACGTATCTACGTCTCTGAAAAGATGCCTTTACCAATATATGAACTTGTATTGTATTCTTCACACCTGATTTTTAATAATATTTTATATTATTAAAAAGGCTCGTTGTTTTGTACAAAATTGGTGAGCTTTTACCCACTGAAGTATGTTTCAAATTATTTTTTTAGATAATAAAGTAACGGGTATCCCATTAAGGGTGCAAGATTTAAAATGTGCCCTACGTTCGTTTAGTTAAGTTAGCGGCACTGAAACTATAACATATTATTGCGATTAGTAGTCACGGAGCATTATACAACGGAACAACGCATTATAAATATGGAGAATGTTGTGCGGAAACAGTTCGCAGACTTCGTGAAATTTTCGGTAGAAGTAATGCACCAAATCTGGCAACAGTTCAAAGATTAACTAAGAAATTCGAGGAAACTGGTTCGACTGTTAACAGAAAAGTAGTTGTACGTCGTCGTACTACCCGATGTCTCGAAAATATTGCAATAGTGCGTGAAAGTGTTACCGAAAATTCGTCGTCGTTTTCAACAGTTAGACATTTCGCGAAGCACCCAGCACCGAATACTCACCAAAGATCTGCATATGCAGGCATACAAGATGCAGTTGTTACAAGAACTCATGCCAGCAGACCATGGGCAGCGTTGGGGTGTTAGAAAACCAACAATAGGACGACGATTTTTCGAAGCCAATCATCTTTAACGATGAGGCTCATTTCCAACTTAATGGATACGTGAACACTCAAACTTGTCGGATTTGGAGCAAGGAGAATTTCCGAGTAATTCATAGAAAGCCATTGCATGCAGAACGAGTTACTGTCTGGTGTGGATTCTGGGCTGGCGGAATAACAGGGCCCTACTTTTTCGAAAATGGTGCTGAACTAGCAGTAACAGTGAATGGCGTACGCTATTGGAACATGCTGAGAGAGTTTTTGTGGCACTGTTTGATAGAATGGATATCAACGGAATGAGATTTCAACAGGACTGGGCAACCTGTCAGACGGCGCGCGAAACAATGGATTTGTTGCGAGAAAAATTTCCTGGACGAATTATCTCACGCAATGGCGACCGGAATTGGATTCCGCGCTTGTGCGATTTGACCTCGTGCAACTTATTTCTTTGAGGATACGTGAAATCTCGTGTATATGCCAATAATCCACTACGAATTCCTGAGCTGAAGGCGGAGATTAGACGTATTATTGGGAAAATCGAACTACAATTATGTGCAAAAGTCATCGAGAATTTCGTAAAAAAAGCAAGAGCCTGTCAGCAGAGTCGCGGGGGAAAATTTTTACACTTTTGAATATATGTTTGAATATATATATATATTAAAAATTGCGCTCTTAATGGGACGCCTATATTATTGAAGAGTTTATAGACAGGTCTTATAGCTTCTGAACAGGTTTTGAACAGTTTTAACAGCTTCTAAACTGAGCGATATCAATTCAAAAGACGGTTATTTACATTTTGATAACCTCCTGGAAGTTTACTGCATTACTTATTGGCGAATGCGAGGGAGATTCAATGGATTGGTGATCATTTACGTAATAATTAACGTGAAGTTAGCTGTGTGACGTCACAGCTGAAATAACCTTGAACCAATTAAGCTTATATACTCTGGTCAAAGTCTATTAATGTTGAAGACGAATAAGTAATTGTCGTAATTCAAGAATTTTAAAAATCATTTTTCGAATTTCAAGTCTCACCTTCCGTCAAATAATCCTCGTAATAATACAAAATTATAGAATAATTTTTGTCAAACTTACGTTTCCTCTTCCCAGCATTCATCCAAAAAAATTAAATTTTCATTGGGATACTTCACTTTTGGAGCCGATGTAGATACATTGCTTCTATTATGTGTAGTATCTATTACTGTTTTACATCTAATACTAGTTTCAGTATCGGCTGCTGCAATAAAAAGAAAATTCGGTTACTATAGTTAGTAGCAGAGATTAGCGGGTTCTGGCAATCCCTCCTTATGGGCGAAACACTGTATAAGACCTGTCTTACACATCGTTTCCCCTACCACTCCGAATGGGATTTATGTGTGTGCGAGAGAGATAGAAGATGTTCATATATAAGGTGCGTTCCAAAAGCCTTGATAAAATAAAATATACGATTTTCATCTAAAAATAATTAATAAATATAAAATCTAGATGGAGACTTTTATAGTGGCATCAATAAATATAAATTCAAGATGGTACTCAGCCGAAAAGGCATTAACTAAATTAAAAATGGATATCATTTTCGCCGAGGCTGATATTGTGAAGAACTTGTGTTGGGTTCGTTTAAATAAAACTAACGGTGATTAAAAACACACTATATTAATAAAAAAATACACTAAAACACTTAAACTAATAACAGTATTTATATTCACAATATTTATTTCACATTTATAACTATGTTCTAATACCACGGTCATTGCTTGAATAATTATCTTCCTCTCTGTCGAGCGATATTTATAGGTTTCTCGAATTTTTCTGTTCGGGCAAGTTCTCGAACATACGCGTTTGGTGACTCCATCCATTATGGTCATCGCGTGACTCACGTCACAATATCCATTTTTAATTTATCATATATGATTTTCTTTTCGACTCTTTTTCTAGGCATCGTTGAAAATATGATGAAGACAACCGTTTATATCAAAATGACCCTGCTTAAATCGAGGAAATCAATTGCAGACTGTACTTTCTTCAATTGCGTCTTCTTCGTAAATATCACAAATAATTCCAGCTGCCTCCGATGCATTAGCTCCCTTGTTGAACTTGAGCAAAAGGATATGTCAGAAAAACTGTTTTTTTTATCATTGACGTTCAATTTTCTTTATCAATAAGACCGGTCAACACAGTTTGATACACTAATATGTGTTGTTTATGTCTTCTGCCATGCTGATTCTGAATCTGATTTAAAATTTTCTCCGTCACGTCAGGATTTTGAGATATTTTCTTAACTAGTTTTTTCAAAAGAACGCATTAAATTTTACAAAATTTCGAAAATTTTTTTTATATAAGAAAGAGAAAGATACTACTAAAAGTATTGTTCTGTCGAACATTGATTGGCGATGTCTGAACATGTCTTTGCATCTTTCCTACATCAGAGCATTTAAACAACGCCCATTTTTGCTCTAGAACCAATCAAATTAAGAATCGGTTAATATCTGGCTATATTGGCATATAAAGAGCTGCACACGGCTCTTTCGATTCAATGTAAGTCGGTTTGAATTAGCTGAGCGTCTTTTTATTTCGTAATGTCGCGTATAGCAAGCGCCAATTAAGTTGGCGCAGGGAGGGTGTGCGCAGAAGCCGTTTTTAAAAACGTCCACCCCCACTAGTCAAGTAATTGTCAGAATACATTTGTCATTAACGTTTGACGGAACATAATGTCTTTGCTAATGGATCATAAAGTGATACACGCTCAGAGGTTAGAATTATCTGACATTTGTTGTAAAACCAAATACAAATCTCCCCACTACTTTTAATCCTGCGCGAACTTACCCCTCCTCGCGCCAACTTAATTGGCGTTTGCTATACGTGTATAAATAATCCAAACAGTTTCTGTAGGTATGTGGAGAATTCACTACCCACCAACACTAGCGGAATATTACACATTTAAGGAAAAAGTATTATTTTCACTTTTTTTGGCTTAACCACTGAACATCAAGATAACCCATGAACTCCAAACATTTGCTGCACACGCTGTGTTGTTACTCTGAGGGGCTGGTAAAACGGTAAAAAAAGCGCTATGCTATTTGCAAGAGCTATGATTTGACGTGAACAAACCATTCTACTAATTGCTACTTTTGCTGCACGAAAACTTTCGGGTTTTCCAACAAAAATAAGAAAAAATATTTGTTATGCTAATCTGCCTTCTGCTACTCGTCCAGTACCTCAATGAAAAGCCGAGCTAGTACCAAGACCCATAGGTGATTCGAGTGAAGAATATGATAATAATAATAATCTTTATTGCCGAACAGATAATTCCATTTCTAGGAGAAATACATCAAAAAAAGAAAAAAAAAGAAAGATACAGATTGTGTGGTGAATTCAGTGGCGTCTCGGGGTGGTTCACATAGGGAGTGCATAATTTCAAAATTAAAAAGTGTAATACAAAAACGCTTACCCAATCCTTATAAATTTCACCGACGTACTGTTCCAGACAGGTACTGTTCATTGTAGAGTTTGTTTTGAGGGAATAGTAAATATTACACTACACAGTTTAATTACATCTGACGATAAACGAAGTCCATTTTACGTGTCTTTGACTTGCAGAACAGTTCTATCACTTTTTCATTAAAGTTTGGGAAATCATTTATACATTCTTTTTCACAAGATAACATAGTAAGGGCATTTAATCTCTCTTCTTTCATTGTATTTCTCAGGAAAGTTTTTATTCTCTTCAGCCGTGAAAACTGGCGTTCCGCTTCAGACGTTGTCATTGGGATTGTAATGACAGTTTTTAAAAGATTAACAACTTCATTAAAGGTGTCGCTTAATCCATCCAGCAGAAGACTTAGCAGAACTACAGCACCGACTTCTATATTTTGCCTAAATTCTTCTCTAGAATATAGAACGCTTAATTCAGTTCGTAGTCTGCTTTCATTGAGGCATGGATAAAATTTTACTGCTTCTTTAAGGCAATCTTCCGGAAATTTTTTTTGAAAAGGGGAGAACTGTTTAAAAGAAATTAAGTTTGCTAATATTAAGTGCCCTGTATACCGAAATCTAGTTTTTATTTCTAGCAAAATAATATCGCACACTTCAATAGTTTCCCTCCTTCTTTGGCTGCCATCAGTTACTCTTCGCCGCTTTGATGGTCGAGGAGTCAGTTCTGGGTTATTTTGTTTAACCAACTGATTATCTGTGTCAGCGATTTCGGTTCGAATTTTTCCAATAGCGCGTTCAAAATTATCTAAATTATTCTTGATTTTTAATGCATCTGTATTGACATTTTGTAATTGATTAAACAATATGTCCACATGTGGCATAATTTTATGAAAGAAAGTTAACCAATACATAAAATTTTCCTCCTCTAAAATTCGCAAATTGGCTTGATGCTTGATGAATGGTAGTCTGTAAACTAGCTTCTCCCTCGATTTGTTCTAGAGCTTCAATTATTTCTTCTCGGTGCTCATATATTGTATTCACTGTCCTAGAATTGAAGTTCCATCTTATTTTTGAAGACCGAGGTAAGTTTTTTCTCTGAAGGAATTCCTACAATCTTGCAGCTCGTTGTGGTGAAGTGGAGAAAAATGTGCATAATCCCGTCAGATTGGCAAAAAAAATTCTGAAATTACTACTGCTCGATGTAGCATGTGACATAATTAGATTTGTCTGTTGTGCATAACAATGTACAAAATTAGCCCTTGGATACTGGTCTTGGACATGTCTTTGCACGCCGTTAATAGCACCGCTCATGACTGCTGCCCCATCATAGCCCTGTGCAATCAGTTTTTGTGGGTTATCAACAAGCAAACTAATTTCGTTAAGGATGGAGGCAGATAAAGAATTAGCATCATGTCCACTAGGCAGAAGAAATTTCCAAAATCTTTCAACCGGTCTCGCGTTCACAATATATCTTAAAACAACCACCAACTGAAACTGATTGGACACATCTGTGGTTTCATAAGCTATCACAGATATGAAGTCGGTTGCTTTAATTTCACTGGCAACTTGTTCATGATACACGTTCAACATTGCATCAAACAGCCCATTCTGTATCGTTTTTGATAATCCCTTAAAAACCGGTGCTGCTTCGATGTAATCTCTGAGCGATTTATCCAATTCTGCCGTAAAATTTATCAATTCCCGAAAAATGCCCTTGTTATTCGACGTTTGCTGTTCATTTTGACCCAGAAGTGCCAGTTCAAACGCGCCACAAAATCTAATGCAATTTATTATTAAATTTAACACATGCCTATTTTTTGTTACTTTTTCATTGTGTTGTTGAATTGCTTTTCTATATGATGAATCTAAAACATTTTGAATGTTATTTTTTCCTAACATTCTTAGACTAAACATATTTTTCAAATGCCATTCGGAATTTTCATGTTTAATAATTTTAGCACTAAGATGAATTAAGTCTCTTATTCCGTTCTTTGACCAAAACGGTTCACCACCAAACAAAAGACACGGAAAACAAAACAAAGTATTTTTAATTTCACACCCACAAATCCAGTCATTTTTCTGATAAATATTCATTTTGAATTTTCTTATAACGTCTTTACCTTTAACAGATTGTTTATTTTCTAAACATAATTGAGGCATCGGCCGTTTAAGATTTTTTACTGCGATTTTTTCATCATACGTTAACCGCGAAAACGCGTTGTTCTCTAAAGCAGAGACGGAATTCATTTTACAACGGCCGTGAGCAGACTGGACCACTTGCTCAGACGCTATGTATTATACGACATTGAAGTAGGGCAAAATACAGTTCTCCCCACCTTCAATGTAATGTTAATGGCTTAACGGAGCAACAGTTGGGCTCATTATATCTGTGACGACGATCGGTGCATGTACGTTGTTAGCGTACCACGTTCCTCGTCAATAACTATCAATACATAATATACATAATAAATAAATACTTCCACAGTCGCCGCTTGGTTTGTTTTGTTTCATAATTCCAGGGGGTGCAATTGCTCACTTGCTCTCATTAAAGAGCCGCCACTGGGTGAATTATAGAAAAATATAAAATATAAATGTATGAAATAGAATAAGCAAGTACACTAATAAGCTAAAACAAAAATTTAATCTAAACACCTCCCGCAAAATTGCCAGCATAAATAGTATGATAATAAGTTATCGACCAGCGATGGTGAATATTTACCATTTGAAGAGGACAGACAGCACCTAATAAATATTACTAAATGATTAAATTAAATTAAATTATCTTATTCGAGACCTGAATTTGTCAAAAACTAAAGCAGAAATCTTAGGATTTAGACTCCAAGGATGGAAATTCTCTATCAAGCTTAAGGCACACGACCTCTGTGTGTCATAATGGTCAGAAAGAACTATCACAGAATTTTTGAACTTTCATACTGCAATAATGTCGATGATTTGATGTTGGTATTAGGTCCCCAACACCATCCCGAAGAATTGCGTCTTTTTATCGATGCTTCGAAATCGAGTTTGAAAACTGTGCTTCACATAGGAAACGTTTATCTACCCACGCAATCCACTTAAAAGAAACGTATGAAATTATTACTTTTCTTTTAGACAGAATTAATTACAAAATGTACAAATGGTATATCAGCGCAGACTTCAAAGTTGTAGCAATTCTACTCGGTTTACAACTAGAATTGTTGTTTTCTTTGAGAGTGGGAAAGTCGATCAAGAAATTCCCATTACATTAGTATAGACTAGCCAGTCAAGGCTTAGTATATTCCTGAACAAAAGAAGAATATACTTCATAAGTCACTCGCTGAACCTGATAAAATACTTCTGCCACCATTACACATAAAATTAGATTTGATCAAAAATTTCGGGAAAACAATGGATAAAGATGAGCGTGGGTTCCAATATCTGAAACAAAACTTCAACAGGAAATTTTTGTAGGATCCCAAATTAAACTTCTAGAACAAGATAAAAAATTTAAAGAAACCTTAAGTGACTTGAAGCGTGTTGCTTGGAATGCTTTTAAAAATGCGACCCATAATTTTCTAGGAAACAGAAAATCTGACAATTATATACCGCTTGTTAATGAATTTCTTAGAAGTTGCCATATATTGGGCTGTAACATGAGCCTTAAAATACATTTTTTACACTCGCATCTGGATTTCTTTCCCCCGAACCTCGGCGATGTAAGAGATGAAGACGGCGAAAGGTTTTATCAAGACATTTCTGCTATTGAAAAACGTTTTAAACAGGAAGATACCATACAGATCCACCTAATTAATATTAATTTCAATATATTTTTTTTAAAACATTACGTGCCAGAATAAATTAGTTATTTCTATTATTCGAACTATAAATGAAACGAAAATTGCACATAGTCTCTAAAGAAAATATTTAAAAAATGAAAATTTGTTGACAAATGTAATGAATACAATCTTTGCACAAAATCATAAACTAAAAACTATTCATTAAATAATAATCTGACATTAAAATAACTTTGACATACTATTTTTTCTCAAGTCACTCTTATCTTAGAAGCCAAAAATGCTAAGCACGTATGCAATCTGATACATTATTGACAGTCACTGATTGATTTCAAGGACTAATATATATTATTATTATAAAATAGAGAATTCATTGAAGTAATTTTATTATTTTAAAACCAACCAAACAGTTGCTAATGGAATAAAAACATTATTAATAAGACTTACTACTAGAATCTAAAGTAAATCCCAAAGCCATTATTTTCTCGAATAAATCATTTTCTCCTTTTATTTTAGCATAATGTTTTATAGCGCTAATATATGATGAAACTTGCGTACGTGTGGGCACCTCTTCATAATAAATTTCCTCAATTTCTTTATCATTTGAATTCTCAACATTTTTATTAGTCGTTTCTTGTACCTCGTCTAAATCGACTTGATCAATTTCCGCAGAGACGCATTGATTTGTATCACAAGCATTTTCCAAATTATTATCCGTAAGCTTAAATAAGCTCTCTAATAGTTTCGCTTCTTCGGGAAGTGCCTTATGTGTACCACCATATCGACCTAGAATAATACCATGACGGTTTTTGAAACTTTGCAACCATCCATTCGAAGCGGAAAAAGTGCCTATATTAAGCATTTCCGAAACTTCTTTTGCTTTTTGTTGCAGTAACGGGCCAGATATGGTCATATTCTTGGCTTTGGATTCTAAGTACCAATCCAAGACCATTTTGTCCATTTCCGTATACCTACTAGTTGTTTCTCTCATTCTATTCAAATTAATATTTTCATTAGACCTGTACTTTTCAATTATCTTATCTTTTTCCCTGAGAATTCTGTAGATTTGAGTTTTTCCGCATTTGAAATGGGCAATAACTTCTCTTATATTTCTTTTTTCTACACAAATCATTTTTATTACAGCAAGCTTCTCTTTGAAATTTAAACATTTCCATTTCTTTTCCATAATCTACAAATACAACGAAATTAAATAAAAGCTATTTTGCAAAAGACAATTATTGTATTTAACCCCGAGAAAGATCGATACTCGAAAGTAACGGTATACGAGATGTATAAATACACTCACGAGAACTGGTAGCCTAGCATATAATCTGGCAACACTGTTGGCCTCACTTTTGGATAGGAGATTGTACAATATCTGAAGCGCCTTTAAAATGAATTTAAACTCGAGCGACTCAATTGGTAGTCCGTAGCAATTCCTTTTCTGAACCAGAATTTTCTAATGCGTTTTGAAAATGAATGACAAACATTTCGAGCAACACTGTACTATCAGACTTTGTTTGGGCACAGTGAAACCGAAACTTTTGTAAAACTTTAACAGTCCTATGGAGACAGTGTTTTGTCAAGCTCACAGGTTTTCAGGTAATTTGAGGCATTCCCAGAAGGCTGAGATGGGATTGAAGATGATTCGCGCAGCAGGCTTTGAACTGCAAGAAATTATGCAGACAGAATTAGCAAATCAAAAACATGCTGATTTGCTTGCCAGAATAATCGGAAAAGAGTTGATTTTGGCTTACATAATCTTTCATCAGATTTTGCCCAAGGTATTGAGGAGAATAAATTCTGAAAGTATCTGAAGAAAAAAAAACAACTGAAGAGCAACATCTTGACTTTTTGCGTCGGAATAAAGATGACTCTCACTTTCTTAAACGTTTCATTATTAGTGACAGTTCTTGGATTTTTTTATTAAGACCTGATAAGTCTTTCCTTGGAGACTGTAGTTAACTAAAAAATCAGAAAAGGCATAAAACCCTTACCACAATTACTAAGCGTATTCTAAATACATATTTGGACAACTGATGATGACAACTTAGTTGTCGAAATACGTATTTAGGATAGGATTATTAATTGTGGTAAGGGTTGTATATCATTTTTGAGTAAGATCTGATATCAAAGTGCCAGAGCCAGGAATGGCATACTCCAATCGAACCACGGTTAAAAAAAGCTAGAACGAGCAAATCAAAAATAAAAAGGATGTTGATTTGCTTTTTTATAGCCAAGAGATCCTTCGCAAGTAAATTTATGCCTCAAAAGGCGAAGTATATCCCAGCGTTTTAATCAAGACGTTTAACATGATGAACACCTGAATTTCCTATTTCAATAAAGACTTTTTGGATGTAAAATACTAATCTTGAATTTTTCCTTTTTCCAAGATTGAAAATTCACTTCAAAGGACACCGTTTTGGGAGATTGGAGAATATTCAAAAGGCCATATCCGACTTGCCAGTCTCAGCACTGTTACAAAGAGTGGACAAACCGTCTCCAGTGCTGTGTAATTTAAGTTTTGTAAAAGAAAATATTTAAAAAAAACAGTATTACTTTATTTGCACACCCTGTATATGTTAGTAGTTAACTCTAATGAACTCTCTATAATCGTTGCAAATTGTATTATGAACAAAGTTGTAATTCCATGCTTAACTATATCGACTAGATCACTTACAGCACTATCAAATCGTATTAAACTGAAAACAATTTTACCTTTCCCGACAGTACATCACCTAACTTGTTTAACCGATAACTAATGGAGGAGCTCGAGAATTTCTGTTATACTACACGGAAGTAGGGAATGTTGACGCAGGCGCTTTCGTCTTATACAGGTTTCAGAACGTATTAGGACAACCCATCCACACAGCGTATGAATCGATAGCGGTATGCGGTTAACAGAGTGTTCGCTTCGTGTTATATCCAGACGATTTGACGAACCGTTCAAATAGTGGCCTTCACTTCCGTAGTTGTAACATAAACAATATCATATCGGTGTCGAAATGTGAAGATTTATAAAGTAAAGAAAATTATTTTGTATATTGCTTTTTTATAATAGTAATACATGAATTTAAATTTAATATTTCAAGGCTTTCTATAGCGCTATATAAAAATAGTGAATATAATATATAGTGTGTTCTGAAATGAATATATAAAATTTGTAATTTTTTATATTTAATTTCATACAAATGAAAAAGTAATGCGAGGAACGGCTTGATATACCGCGTGTCCTTGAAATAAAACACAACTTATGGAAAGATGTATAGTAAGGTTGAAAATATTTTAAAATCCCTGCAATTAACACTAATCGGATTATAAGGAGAACCTGATGTGAGATTACCTGTGGGCCATATAAAATTTAGAAATAGTATTTGTCTATCAGGAGTATATTCCGAAAAATTGTAAAGCGGCAGCAGGTGCTGTTTTAAATAATCAGTATTGAAAATATTAATCACGGAAGTTTGATATATATGAACATTTTATTGGAAGAGTTATAAATGTTATGATACAAGTATATTCTCCATAATAAATCTTTTTAATATACATAATACAGTTTATTGGCATTAATATAATTAATGTATTTATCAATATATTTTTATACCCCGGGTACGATATAGTAATAAAAGACAGTAGAAATAAAAAAAACAAATACCATAAATACAAGTATAGTTTATTTCAAATTATAAGAATATAACTTTGAACGGCTCTAATGCTTTTATTGCACCACCTTCTGTGATGATAATTATTATACCTAGTCTCCTTATTGAACGGGTACGGTTTACCTATTTGCAACATATGAATCTAGGGGCCGTATTTACTATAAATTAGGGCCCTATAATATAATAATAAAACGCTGTTAATTTCAAGTATATAATAAAAAATATCTGTACATTGGGTTTATATACAAAGAAAAAATTACAAATCGGTGGCAACATGTGTAGTGGATACATATAGATATATAAAGCTAATTTATTTGTAATACACAATAAAATTTTTATGTGTCACCGCATTTCATAAATCATATGTGATTGAGTCGTCTTGCAAATCGGTGTCTGTGTCTGAATCGTATTGCAAATTTATAATCAAAGGTGCTACTATTTTGTACATGCGTATATATTCGTCCTATTTTGCTATTGCGTGTTTAACAGCATTTTTCCAATTTACAGCAGTTATATGTTCCATAGCATTTTTTATGTGTGTTACACTGCTTTCACTAAATTTCGGTGTCTGATTTGTTCGTCTTATGGTATTTTTCAGTTGGGCCCATATCAATTCAATGGGATTGAAAATGCAATGGTATGGTGGTAAACGCAAAATTGTATGTCCTGCTTCTTTGGCTCTGTTATCCACATAATGATCCCTTAAATATTCTTTTGTCTCCATCACCTCTATTAATTGTTTTTTTGTATAATGATCCTCAAAATATAATAATAATAATAATAATAATAATAATAATAATTATATATATATATATATATATATATATATATATATATCATTTGCTTCTAAAAATGTTTTAATATCTTTCTTATTATTACATTTTGTAGGAAATTTGGTTAGCTGTCGAGAATAATACGGAGCGTTGTCCATCACTATCACACTATCTTTTGATAAATTTTGCAGCAAAGTGTCACAAAACCATTCTTCAAATAAAGATGAGCTCATATCTTCATGGTAATCTAAACTTGAGGATTTAACATTTTTAGCAGATAATAGCGACTGTCCGATCCATCCTTTTTCTGACCCAGCATGAAGAATGATTATTCTCTTCCCTCTTGAAACCGGTGCGTCCAACTGACACATACTTGAACTATCCACCCAACCTTTGCAAATTGTGTCATGGGTGTCATATCACGTCTCGTCTAAATAACATATGAATCGTCCTTCCTGTCTATACCTTCTAATTGCCGTTAAGTATTCAAATCGATGTTTCTGTAACCTCGGGCTTTCCATAATTGTGCGACGTTTGTCTATAGTGCCAAACTTAAAACCAGCTGTCCTTAGCGTCCGCCACAAGGTTGCTTTATTTATAGGCTCATCACACTTTATGTAAGCAGTCAAGTGTAGATACAACATTTCCTCTGTAGAAGGAGTATACTTGCTGCCTAATAGTATCAATTTCATACTCTTCAATTTCTCTCGGTGCTCCTTTGTCACTTCTTTGCTTTCGAGGCCCTGCGTTATCTTAATTATTTTATATATTGTTCCAAAACGCACATTGGTTAATTGCGACGTTCGTTGAATGTTCTGGGTTTGTAGTTCGTTATTTTCTTCCATAAGGGTATGATAGATATTGAAAATTATCTGTTTTGCATCTTCTGATATATGCTTTCTCTGTCGTGCTCCAACAGTATTATCACTATCCACATCATAATCACTAACACTTTCAGCAAAAGTCGCCACATGTTCGTTAAGTAAAGAGAGAAAAATCAAATATGTATACAGCAGTAAAGATTAACAATAAATGATAAATAGACTCAATATTAGATGTAATATATACCAACTCTCCTAACTATATTTACTTAAATTTTGTTTAATAAATATAAGCACTTATTTCATCTAAATTGTAATTTAATGACTATTTAACTATATATAATAACTATATATTCAAATACAACAAATTCGAATTCAACTGTTGGTACTTATATTATTATTATATTTTATTTCATCTAAATGGCAGTAATTACAATTTACTTAAATTTTGTCATTACGGACCTCAGCAGTGTGTTTGCGTAAAAGATAATCGTATTGAGCGGCCAGGTAGTTATTGCCGCAGGTGGTGAAATAATAGCATTAGAGCCGTTCAAAGTTATATTCTTATAATTTGAAATAAACTATACAAGATACATAAGTAACAAAACAAACAAAAGCGAAAGTATAAGAAATATGAATAGGTAAAATAGAAACCATATTAGAGAATGTCCTCATTCTCCGCGTCACTATAAGTGTCGCTACCACTAAAACCGTCAAGGCCTGGATTGATAATAAGTTCTTTAGGTAGCTTGTGAGATCCGAAGTAAGAATTTTCAATGTGGATGAGGTGTCTTATGGAGTTGTTCCAATTTTCGGGTGTTATTCGATTCATTTCATCTTTTATTACACCACTATTCGATTCATTTAATCTCTTATTACGTCAACAAACATAGTGCTACAGCAATTGATAGCATATTTACGACTGTAAAGAACTTTAACAGTAATGTTGTCATAATTGCACTATCCGAAACGGTCAAGAACTTAGTTTTAGTATCGAAAATGAAGAACCACGCTTTCAAGGAATATGGAAAAGACAGATTACTGATGAAAAATACTGATGAAAGTATTACTAGAATACTTGAACTTTATTGATTGGTCAGTGACTACGAGTATGCAAGATTCTGATGCAGCCTATTGTACTCTTCAGCAATACATTATAAATAAATTAGATGGCATATATCCTACGAAATTCAATAGCTCCTAAAAAGACAAAAACTGAGGAAATAAAACAGAAATGAGGAAATAAAACAGATGCGAAACAGGCCTAAATTTCAGTCTCGTCACTGTCTTAACGTTTCGTAGCTGTAACGCAGTCTGTTATAGTAGTGCAAGAATTTTTTTCCGGCTTTACTCTACGACTTCGTTTCTCAACCTGGGTGTCGCGGTGATATTGTGTGTGGGGGGGGGGGAGGGAATAGCCTAAACACTGAAAATAATAAAAATCATTTTATCAGAAAAAATAATTTTTTATAAACATTTTACCTGCAATAAGTACACTTGTAAAGAAAAGAAATTAATGTGATGGTTGCATTTGTTCTTCATTCAAAAGTTTCTCCATAGGTGGATCTACGTTATAAACATACAAAATCGAGTGATAAGGGACGATTCCTGTATTTAGATTTAGCGCAGCCATAGACGAGATATCCCTTTTACAGAGAAAACACGTGGCGAAAGGATAAGAAGGTTGAGAATCGGTACGATTCTTGGGTGATGGTAAAGTTTTGTAGTATCTTATTGAATTAATTGTTGGTCTCTTAGACAGATATTTGGAATGAATGACTCTTTTACATCCGTGAAAATGATTAGTATAACATTCTGCGCTGATTAAAGCAGTTTGAATTTTCCATTATGCTTGCTGGATATGTATGGACGTGTGTTATAAAGAATAGTGTTGTATAAAATCTGATCAAATATTTCACTAAAATCGCTATGGGTCTATAGTTTTCCAAGCTGGATACATCACCTTTCTTGTGAACCAGTGTAATTCTAGCTTTCTTTCATCGATCAGGAAAAATACACGTTTTCAGAGCCGAAGTAATAACAATTTGTAATGGCTTTGGTAATACTTTACTGGTATTACGAATAAAAGAACTTGGTATTAAATCATCACCCATTGTTGACTTATCTGAAAATTCAGACATAATTTTCTTAATTTCACTGAAAGATACAGAAAGAATCAGAGTGAGACAATATGTTTGTAGCACTATCTGGAACCGTTGTTACGGGTTCATTAGAGGAGATCTGTTGGGTGCCTCATTTATCTGACTCAACAATTTTTAGTATTTCGTACAACTCTCTTGCTTCTCTATTTGTTTACTTTCAAAATTTTCTTTTGACTTTAATTCCTCCATCGTTCCGTTTTTCCTTTTGTTCTATAAAGGTTTACCGCTGAATAGCGCCCAAGCTATGCGAATCTCAAGAATTCGTATAAATATCTAACTGAAAATCAAAAAAGGAATTTATTTGTAATTCATCAAAAATTTCCAAATTTTTGGGGCCAAAATGTAGTTAAAGTCGATCCATTACTTTGTTTATTCTATATTTACCAAAATACAGCTGTATGTCAAGTTCATTGACCTGCATAAAAAATCGATAAAATTTCTAAACATTGGTTAGATGATACGTCTACATAAGTTCCTATTCATAAAAATAGTAAATGTTGATACTTTCATATCAAAACATTTATTCCCACACATATGGTGCTTTTATTGCGCTGTTTTTTTTGTGGATATCAATAATAGCCTTTACGTCGAGTATGTCGGGACACTTATGCCGCATTTAATTAATGTGATTAAAATTAAATGAACGTTAAATTTCATTTAAAATAAAATGATTATGTTTATACTAAAACAAAAATCGTCAAAATGTTTTATGTAGCGTCTCCATGGCGTGTCCAATGGGATAAATACCTAGTTTTAAATTATTTGTATGGCATTATTTACATATAATTATTTTTTCTTAAAATTTATGTCTGGTACTAGCAAATACCGATAGAGCAATATAATTAGTCGATAAAGAGAATTACTGATGAATTATGATTATGATGATGAGGTGGAGGCCTGTATTACCGCCAGTATATTTAACTGCGATAGGGGCGGACACAAATAAAGAAAAATCGTTTTCTCGTTACTACGTGAACTTTGGACCGCGACATTTTGTATGAAGGCATACTCACATACACCTTTCATCCCTTCTTTTCTTTGACGCTATACACAACTAGGATTATATAGCCATTCTCTCATAAAATTTAATTAATTTTATTGTTATTTAGTCATAAGTGTACATTAATACGTTACAAATGTGTACACACATATCAAAATAAAAGTCATTTCTGCACGGTCTAATAAGAAAAAAAGTTATAAATTGTAAATATATACACATACCTCTGTAAAAAAGAAGAATAAAGAAACGCGATGAAAACCTGAGATAAAAGAATTTTACGACCTGAACCTGTAATAATTTTCTATAGAAAGGCACACACTGATAAATCTAAATTAAAACTTCTCAGTAAATGTCAGGCGGAAAAGAAAAATATGCGAACGTAATTGTAAATATGTGAAGCGAGAACGATGAAATTTAACCAGTAAAACTATCGCTCCTTCCTTATCGAATCGAGGCATCTATTGGACCAATAATACCGTGAAAAATAACTGAATCGTAAATTGGATATGCCGCATAAAAGATTCTTTTTTTAATGTAGTTTAAACAAACAACACGTCAACAACAGTTTCCGAACTAATTCGTATTTCGTGGTCTTGCATTGAAAAGGGGAAATGATTCTATCAAAACCAGGAAGTTCGGCATTTGGACCTGACAAAAGTTTATTGGAACAATTAGAATTGTATACTGTGGTGAAGAGAATGACTATGTTAAAATAATAAATTTGTTTATTCGACAGAAGAGAGATATTGATCTTATCTCTGAAAATAATAAAAGAATATTTTTGTGAGTTTTAATTTACTTCAATGTAATCTAATTTAATGACGCTTGTTAACAGAAATCAACTTTTTTTTTTTTATGATAAGAACAAAACAGGGCCGTATGTTATGTAAAATTTCATCAGAAAGCAGAAAATTGATTATCTCTATTATTCCCTTTATTTACTAAGAAGTGTTGTACGTCATACTAAAATATATCAATTTTGGTACCGTAGTTTGGGACAACTTTCAGATTTGACAAGCGATAACACAGCTAAAAAATTGTTTTAAATTGATAAAAATGATCCTAGCCGATGGCCAGATATGCATCATTTTTGATTTTTGAGTATATTCTTATCCATTTAGTCATAAAAAAATAGTGGTATCACAAGTCACCTAGACATTTATGTGACTTGAGACTTTAGGACAATGATAAATTTCAATGTTTGTCTCAAGTATATGATAAGGTGACTAGGGACGGTAAAAATTGTTATTTTGAATGATAATTAAATTACTGAAGTTGTAAAAATCATTTATTGATGTAATTAGCATAGTTTTTCATTTATGTTATAAACCAGGCTTTGGTCGAACCAACCAGATTTGCTCCTATTGTATCGGGCATTTTCGGTCCATGTTACTCCAAATGTGTTCCGCTTTGTATTTTATGTAAGGAGGCAGCATTTTTCCACTGCCTGTTACACAGAACTTGACTAGGGACACCCAAATTTGTAAGTGGAAAACCCAAAAATATGCGCATAATTATTCAAATCATTTAAAAAAATGTTGAAAACATACAAATAAAAATATACTTAAATACATCAATTTATTGATTCAATTAAAAATAAACAGACATTTTAATTTTTCTATATACTGAATTAAACCTAAATATTCATTTATTACACAAAGAAGGTTGTTGTTACTTGTAAAAACAGTAAACCACTACATGTTTCTCAAAGTTCTCACTCATAAATGGAAAAACTTCTTTCCACATCTACCGATGTAATAGGGGCGTTTTTAAAATTGCTTAATATTACAGGATCCAAATCAATGGATTTAGCAAATTCTCTCTCTAAAATATTAGCTACTTGGCTAAGAAACAGAAATCCACATTTCTTTCCATCACATTTTTGAATTTGTAGTTGTAATCTTGATTTCCTGTATAAGCCACAGTCAGTTTACATTTTGCATTCAAACGTGGTTTAAACGCTCGTGCTTTTAGTTATATATTATGCCTTCAAGAGGTTATGTTATTTCCCGTGATAGCTTTTGTTTTATTTGTGGTGAATACACTGTTAAAATTCAATAAAGAAATATAAGTAATTTCGCGGAGGAACTGTATTTTGCTTATTTCAAGTTGAAACTTGAGGATCAAGACAAGCCCGGGCTGCGAGGAAGATCTTCCTTTGTGATTTAACCCATTCGCTACTGTGGGGTACTAAAGTTCCCACTGAAATGTCTTTTTCTCCTGATGGGAATAAAAGTGATCAAAAGTATACGCAAACCGTAAATATCTGTAGTATATACATTATACTCAATAGCGTGCAACATTGTTTCCACATATCAGGCGTTTGCTTAGCCTAGTACTCTTTCATATTGACACGTGCACGGCTAATCAAATTTCGACGTAAGATTTTCACATAAATCAAGTGATTTTGAGTACTAAAATTTGTGAATCTTGTAAATAATGATTATTGTGGCTATGGGTAAGTAAAAGTACCAAAAATTTGTAGTAAAATTTTACTTTTGTTGGTAGTTGTATGCGAGAGGGAATATTTGTTCCCATCCGTAAATTAACATGGGTCCTAAAGTTCCCATCAGTATATTTCAGATTGGTGACAGAAGAGAACTCACCGAAAAAGAGTTAGACGAAACTATAAATAATATCTGATTCAGAAAATTCAGATGGTGGGGTCAGCCGAATCAGAAGATGCTGATGGTGATGACGAAAAAAGCAATGATAAAGATTACAATGCAGAAGAGGACAATGATGGAGTAGATTTGGGAATTGAGTATCAAAACATTGAGGGCAACGAAGAAGAAGGTGTTAGTGAGGATGGAAATAACCTACAAAAGATTTTAAACCCAGAATGAAATTAAGTAGTGGTTCTGTTAAACTTGACACGAGACTGTTCTGAATTGGATCTTTTTTTGAAAATATTTCCTGTGAGTCTCTTTACACACATTGCTGATTGTAGTAAAAAAAGAATTAATCGAATATGAAGAACAAAAAATATGAAACTCAATATTCAAGAAACAGGTATACATGTAATTATAATCGTTCTGAGTTTTACGCTAGTAATGTGTTACAACAAAGTTCCGTCTTTTTCAAGCTGCTGGTTCAAAAACGGATCCATGTGTAGCAGCGTAATAAAATGTGGTAGGAAGAGATCGGTATACTTTTCTGATGTTCGAAATGTATTTTGCTGACCCAAAGAAGCCTGAGAATGCTTCTAAAACCTATTACATAGATAATGTTGTAGAGTGTTTGAAAATGAGGTTTCAAGCAGCAAGAACTGAATCTTCATACCAGGTCATTCTCGAATCAATGGTAAAATTTAAGGCTCGATCATCATTAAAACAATTCATTCCAAATAAGCCCGTAAAGAGGGGAATAAAATTGGGACAGATGTGATTCCATTACTGGTTATATCTACGACCTAAATATCTATGCTGGTAAAGAAGCCACGAAACGTGAAGGAAAGTGTTTTTTGCCGTACCATCTCTAATATTACGTACATTGTAGTTGGCAATATAGAGTAAAGTTTGTTTTAGTCAAGTGTTGGTTTTTATTACTGATGGGAATTTATTTTTCCCCCAAAAACCACTATTGGGATAAAATGTTCCCATATTCTTAACAAGGACTAAGGATATGTTGATGCGTATTACATAATTTACTACACCCACACCTCGCACAAATAGTATAGAAATTGTTACGCTTCGCATATGAAAATATTTTAATTTATTTTTAAATAATATATTTCTTCTTTAAATATCTCGATTTAAAATACTTAACTTAAGACATTTTTCTGTACATATTCGTTTGCAAAGTGAAAGCATTTCTTTTGTTATATCCTTAACCGACAAACCCTTAGTTTTCTACTTGAACCGTCAACAACCCTAATGTGGAATTTCTATATACAATTCATTAAATTGTTTTAATTCAATTACACATCTCCGCAATTTTCTCAAATCGTCTGATGTTATGAATACACTGAATGGAAATCCGTCTAATGCAATAATTCTTGCCAAAACATCATCCAGGCTATCGTCGGCACTTTTAGTAAAATAATCTTCTAACTTTCGTTTAGCTGGCGGCGGTGCTGTGTTCAGATTTTTAGAATCTTGACTTTGTGAAGCTGTTAAACGATTAACGTCAGCTAAAATCTTAATGTTATGTTTCGATGACAAATGTGTATGTAATCTCTTAGTCGATCCACCCAAACTCTTAAGAATGGCAGGGCATCGCTTACATTTAGCACTATTCCCGTCCTTCGCAACTAAAAAATAACTTCACGCTGACGACGTATCACTGGTTTTTTTATGTTGAACAAAGTCTCCCGCCATTTAAAATAACTTTTTCAGATAATTGACTTTTAAATTTAAATGACGTAACCTACGTAACCTTGTCGCTGGTAGAATAATAAATGAAAAAAGTAAATCCTAATAAGCGTATTTATACTTTCGTATAGGGAATCCCCGACGGGGAATCCCTCGCAACAATATTATGATATATCATATGAGGTGATCGGGTGATTCTCCTGTTGGCCCGTTGGGAATTGCTTTAACAGTATTGTATTGAAGTATGCCGGGCGGGGAAGTCCCTTCTAAGTTACATATTCTTTGGGCTATACCTGTGCAGTTCTTTTATAGTACGACGTACCTAAGGTAGATATTTTGTCTTTATGTAATAAGTGCCCTTAGTATAATCTAGGTAAGGTCATTGTCAAGGTGCAACGGATTACGGAATGCAAACTGGCAATCCCGAAAATCCCAAGATTAGCCAAGTACAGTCCAGGGATTTACGGGATCAAAACCCGGCCGGGATCCCGAGATTCCGGGATTCGGGATGCCGGGATTGTATTCTCTACCTATATAAGAACTCGAAATTGAGAGAGACCATTCATTCAAACAGTGATCGCCGTCGTGTTGATATTGTGATATAAATGTGAAATAAATATTGAAATAAATACTGTTACTATTAGTTATTAGTTATTAAATGTTATTTAGTGTTTTATTATTAATATAGTGTGTTTGAAATTACTGTTAGTTTTATTTAAAACAACCCAGATAGACAAGTATTTTAGAGTATTTTGGAAAAAAATAGGAAAATCAGAATCATTTTTGGATTCAGCAGACTAGAAAACCAAAAACATGAAAAAAATATTTTTTGTAGGCTTGTGTACTTAGGATAACCATTTTTTAATAGATAGTATAAATAAATTATCATTAAAATGCGTTCATATCTACTAATATAACCTTCACCTTGATATTATATCATAATTTCTATACAAGTTATGGTATTTTAATTAGTTTCTGTACAGTTGGTACTACATAAAAGTACAATATGCGGCATTTTTGTAAAGATTATTAGTAACAATAACATAATTCTTCGAACACTCCAACACTATACCAACAATAAATATACAATCATATCGAAAATTGGAGCTAACGGGGAACTTGTTTTGCATTGAAGTTCCAATTAAAAAACATAAATTACCTATAATATTCATTGCAAATGTATTATTGATCAACTCTATTAATTACACACCAAACAACGACCAAGATAGGTTCAATCGTAAGAGAATATACGGTTGACAGGCAACATTATGTCGCTCTAACAATAACATTTATTGATGCAGTTACAAATGCACCAGGCACCATTGTGGTACATCGGAATAATGCCCATAGACTTACTTGAAAGGTTTTTATTGTGTTGCCTTTGAAATGCATGAATAATCGTTCGATTTCGTTCGTGGGACGTCTCTCGTTCTTTTTTAATTCATTTTGATATAAACTATACATTTGCATTGAATGGCGACATATATATGTAATGTATCGGATCAAATTGCAGTATACACTCTTAACACAATGTGTGTATCTGTTCTTGATATGTAACAGATGTGAAGTGCTTTCTAAGAATGAAAAAAATGTTATTTTAGCTTATAATAGGCTAATTACTGAGAAATAATTATTTATTTTTTGCTGGAGTTTTTTTGTTTAATGAATTTTATAATTTCATAGCGGCTTGTTGATCTTTATTATATATTTATATCAAGTTCTGGAGAATGTAAATATATGCCCAAGATAAATATATATATAAAAATGCTATATATATACGATATCAACTCAGTTATATAATTTATTATTTGTTTGATAAATTATTTATGTAAACGTGACCTGATATTTGTTTTAAAAGCTGCATTCTTTATGTTGTTATCTAATCAAATTTTTTTATAATGCAAATTTACTGAATGCTTTTATATGAACATAAGTAAAAAAGATCATTTAGTTTTATTTATTTTCATGAACTCATATCTATACATAGAATTCACTTACGGAAACCTTTACTAAAATTTACTGGATTGGTGCAATTGAAGTGTCGAATTTGATAGGCAAAATTTAAAACTAGGAGGAGTGCTACTACTGCACAATATCTGATTTGGGCGCGTACTTTCTTGCGGGAATGAACTTGCTTTAATTCATTAATACTCATTTGCCCGCCGTAGATATAATATATGCGGCATTTCCCTCCACTTATTTGCGTATATCTTAGAAAACCACAGTGGCGGCTCGTGACTTATGAAAGAGGATGAGCACGAAAATTTTTTGTACATAAATTCCATTCTCTTATTTTTCATGCTGGAAAAGACGTCTATGACTTTGTTGCCAAAATCCGGGATAGACTGGATGAACTTCTTTTCTATTGATAGGGCCGCTAATGCCTTCAGTCGATCTTCTGACATTGTGCTTCGCAGAAAAGTTTTAATGCGTTTGAGGTTGGAAAAACATTCTGCTGTCAACATGGGCGTTGTACAAATAATATCCAACAGTTTGTAGGCTTCCGTCAAAACCTTTTTTAGGTTGTTGTCTGTTATGAACGCTAAAAGTGGCAAAACACCACCTACGTCACACATGTCATCGCGCTCATAAATTACTGAAAGTTCACTTTTCAATTTTACACTCTCCAACATAGGATAAGATTTCACAGTTTCATCAAAATTTTTTTTGTGGAAATGAGACTATAAATTTTAAAATTTTGAGAATAAAATAATTTTGCTGCACTTAAGTGATCCCTAAAATCAAATCGGTCGCTAATTTGGCTTAAAATAGTGTCACATACTTCCTTTGCAATAACAGCTCTGTTATCTCCAGCTGTCGTTTTTTGTCTTTTCCTTGCAGGTTCTTCATTATTGCGTTCTTGATTGTCATTGTCAGTAGAATTTCTTAAATTTCCAATCTGAATAATCTGCTGTTGGAATTGTTCAATTGTTTTTTGCAGTTGAGCACTATCAATCCCGCGCATTTGATTCTGATTAAATAACATTTCAACATGTAACATGATGAAATGAAATATTTTCAACCAGTAGAGAAATGTTTCAATAAACCACTTGCTTCACTAATAGTAACTGAATCCATATCATCTTCGTCAATAATTTTGTCTAAACATTCTTTGAAAGAATCCTGGTGTTCAAATAATGAATGTGTTCACAGTTCGACTTTTGAAAATCCAGCGTGTAGGAACAGCGCGTAATAATCTACGTTTGACCATTTCATCAAGAATTACCGTTCGTTTAGGCGGTCGAGAAAAAAAATTGAAAATGACTGCAAATTTGAAAAGAAAATTTTTGCATTTTTTCATTTTGATTGCATTCAATAACTAAATTAAATTGATGCGTATAATGTGCTTGTGGAATTGTTCTTTTGATAATAGCTTGGACACCACTTGTCTTACCACTCATCACGGACCCCCATCGCAACTTTGAGCTATTAGTTTATTGTTATCAGACCCGTAGGGAGAATTTAAAATAGTTTGCAATTCATTCAGCAATGTTTTTGCTAATACATCAGCAGTATGTGCAGCGGGCTTAAAAAAAGACTAAAAGCGTTAAAAAATTTGTCCGTTAAACATATATCGAATAATATCAACCATTTGCTGATTATTAGAGGTGTCTGTAGTTGCATCGGCCTCCAAAACAATGAAATTTGCAGATTTAATTTCTTTTAATATTTCCCGCTTGTAAATTTACCACATTGCATCTAGCAATTCGTTTTGAATAGTTTTTGAGGCGCCTTTAAACACTTGTGAACATATGTATTGTAAGCAAAGCGTATAATTCAGTTGCAAAGTTGATTAAGCCTAGATAAATACGTAGATATTCCGACATCAATGTCTCATCATGGCCTCGTAACGCCAATTTAATAGCTCCGCAATATTTTATACACATAATTAACCGGCGCAAAATATGACGATTTTTTCCACATCTTCGTTGTACTTAATTTTATGTCGCAAATAAGTAGTCTAACTGTCCACGTATGTCCACTTTGCCTAGAATACTAAAATCCACGAATGCATTCATGTGAGAAACGGAATTTTCGTGTTTCTTTGCCCTGTCTCCGATATGCTTTAAATCATTCAATTGTTTATTCCACGCAATAACCTCTTTCTTAAAAATTAAGCAGATAAAGCAAAATAGTTTATTTGTTCTGAACATTCGCAAATCCACTCATTTTTTTCATATATATTTTTAATGAATACTCTATTGTAAGTTCGAGTTTTACTTGTGGAAGTGTAATTTCTTTGAAGATCAGGAATAGGCCTTCTTTTCTTCTTAATTAAAAGTTTTTCCTCAAATGATAGCGGGTTTTTTAAAAGATTTTGCAAACAATTAACTGCCATCATTAATAATAAACGTCACTTCAAGCCTTTGAAATCATATACGTGCGGTACGCGCCGAAAATAATACAGTCACAACGCATGTAAGACGTCAACTGGAGTCGAGCTATTTTGTACCCCAAACCGACGGCATAAGCGCATATGGCGAAGATAAGCGGAGCCGACCGATTCATATTCGGAATAGGTACATTTGAAATCGTGCCCCGAAACATAGTTTTGAGCGTTGGTATAGTGCCTGTGGTGCAGAAGGAATCTTTGATACCATCGTTATAAAAATACGGAAAAATAGTGAAATAAAATAATGCACTGAATTACATGCGAATTTCTCTGTGTTTATTTTGGTGGTTGGGTGGGCACGTGTCCTTGTGCCCTTTAGTACCAGCCGCCACTGGAAAACCACAATTTGTGAGCGCTCTAAATTTTTACATTCTTCCCACAGATGTCGCTAATGATATCAAAAGAACAAAAAACGCCATCTATTTGACAGCCAGTTTGTAACTTCACCACGGGCGTTTCATCCAAATACGAAATTTCGGGCAAGATGTGGGCGCTATCTCGGTTTCATATGGCGTACTAAATAGTTATTTCACTAAAAAGTCTTTTTGTTGCTCATATTCTTAAGAAATCTATCAATAAATATGGTTCATTATAATAGTATGCGACATGGCAACAGTGTACGAGGATGCAATAAAAATGCCAATAATGTATTTGCAAATTATTTTTAGAGTCGGGTGAGGTTATGTGAGAAGAAGATTGAGGTTATGTAGAAAAGAGGAGCAAGTTTTGGGTAAGTTATGTTATTATTAATTGTTGTAGTAATAATTAATTCTAATATATTGCATAAAAATTTATTTTTATAATGATTTTTCCAAGTACATATGCACAAATATAAATGTAAAATTCCAGACTGCGAAAATCGATATTATTCCAATATTTTATCAAAATAAACATTTCTTCACTCTCCTTTCTGATGATGGTAGAAGCCAGATATGGATGAACTCATTTTAAAAATTGTATTCTAAATAATTTAGTGTCTTCTCATTCTACCGGGGTCAACTGTGAAGATAATGGGCTTATCTTAAATAATCTGCAATAATTTATGGCTTCTATTGACCCTAAAAATTCTGAGAATAATACATTAGATACGAATGAATTAGTTTCTTCTCTAAATATTCCGATTAATGGTGAAATGATTTTAATTATCAAGGTTTCACCTATGTATGTGGATTCTTCCTAAAAAAGCAAAATTTACCCGATTCTGAGGTTTGTAAATCTTCATTATTTTCTGCCAACGTAGTACCTCATCACACATTTACAATGTTTAAGGAATTTAGTGAATCAAATAATCTTCTTTATCTCACTCTTAGTTTGGTATTATACAGGGTGGCCCAAAATGACCGAAGGGGTTTTAATTCCTTATAACTTTTTTATTATAATTTTTTTTTTTTAGTGGCCCGTCCTTGGCTTATAATTTTCCCGAGTGGCCTCTGTTACCTATAAGTCTGTGCATTCCTGCTATTTTAAAATTTTATTTTTATTTTTTAATAAGTCATAAACTGTTTGTTTGCCAATTCCATATTTTTGTGAAAGTGTTTGAATAGAAACATGTCTTTAAAATACCCGTTGAGTAAATCAATTTTTTTTTAATAGTTAATATTTTTCTTTGTATTTTAGCCGATTGTATTGATATCAATGCAATTCTCCATCTACACAATAACGATCCGCATTGTTTTTAAAATTTAAATACAAATAAACACCAGACAGAAAACATGCAAACAAGGGCATTCCCCTAATTCGCTTTACACATATTAATTTTAGCGCTTAAACAAATTTTTGGCAAAATAAATAAATGTTTTGCAAGCCCGGATAACTGATGTAATCACGATTAATAGATTAAAATTAAAAAAATCTTCCTTTCTTTATCGATCCCGGCTAATTGACGTTCCCGGTTAATCGAATTACGGATAATCGATGCCCATTTATACTTAGTATTATTAAACATTTCTTTAATTCTCTTATTGATTTGTATAAAGCTTCTATTAATTTATAGTTTGAAATTAATGATTACAACCCATAATTCTATCGCAACACTGCAAAAAATAAGTAATAACATTAGATTCACGTAATCTATTCAACAATGTATTACTGTCAAGCAATTTATTGAAAGCATTATTACATAACAGGAGTATAAGAGTCAAATTTGCTTAAAATTTAATTAATTCGCAAAACCAGTACCAAGGACATAATTCAACGGTTGGGCATAAATTAAAATCATTTGAATTGAAACTGCGCACTTCTGTGTAATGCGAGGGCCCCCATGTTTTCAATTCTAAAGACTTATTTACGTACACGATCATACAATAATCTAATTCATTATTATACATGTGTGTGTATATCTCTATGCGTTGGATTGTTATGGGGGTTACGTGTTGATAGCTTTATTGATATAATTAGTATGTATTTGCGTGTACAAACCCGTACGAGTGAATTTGTTTTGAAAGATAAATAATATTGGAGTATACACAGGACCAAGTTGGATATTTGCAGGAATGTACAACGCTGTAGATGTTAACCCATTATACCCCAGCGTCCTATTTATAGGACAGTATAAAAACAGGTGTTTTTTTGGTCTGTATATAACTTGTATTTTCAAAACAGTTTTTTTAATCGTTAGGTGGAATCCCATTAAGCCTTGTAAGACGTGTTTGACCATATATAGTTTGTACCATTAAAAAGATTTTTTTAATCCTTACGTTTAATCCCAAAACGACGTTTTTATAACGTTATATATACGTTTGTAAATCATATAAAAAAAAAGTTTAACGAACATTTACTATACTATTCACTCGAAAAAGAGTTCACCAAAGCTGTTGCCACAGTTATTTAAAAAAAAATATTTAGAAACTTCACAATATAGATGGTCTATTATGGCTGTCCTATTTATATGACACTGGTACTTCGCGTTATCAAATTTACAATCTTCTTTTATTTCATATTTCGAGTTTGTCTGTTGCCACGCACTGTTCAGTATTTTCTGTATTGTGTATTGTATGTTGGCATTATAAAAAAATTTACAGTTGCGTCATTTTAGTATTTTGAGTTTGTCTCTTGCTTCGCACAATTCATTTCTACATTGTATGTCAACTAAATATATTATGTGAAAAATTTTTATTGCGTGGTGTTATATTGACATGTTATTTTATTAGTTTAGAAATTTTTATACATATACATATATTTACTCAAAAGATGTACAGAAGAGCATTGTCGTTACGTGAAGTCGAGGATATTGTAAATGATCCTACATTTATGACATCTGAAGATCTCGATATAGTCATTCTTCCACCAGAACCAGATGAACTAACTGATGAAGATGACGTTGATGATAACAACTTAGGAAATGTGGAAGTCAGTGATGTACCAGGAGAACTTGTACTGCAATATAAATTATCTCTTAGTTCTGAGGCTCCAGAAACATATGAGCAAGAGGAAGTAAGTTTACCTGGTTGTTCATCTGCTGAAAATACTCAGTCAACGCAAAGAGACCTAAGAAAAGACGTTGCCTTACTCAACAAACATTTTCCTGGAAAAAGGTGAAACCCGTTTACACAAAATTGCCAGATACACTCCAAACAGCCACTACAAATAGAGATAATCTTAAAAATCATCTAGCGGGAAAATCGCCAGTTCAAATATTTGAAGAATATTTTACTGACACCGTTTTTGATTACATTGTTAACGAAACACTGAAATATGCTAGAAGCAAAAATGATCAAGATTTCACCGTCACAATAGACAAACTAAAATCGTTTGTAGGTATTTTATTGTTCAGCGGATATCATCAATTGCCATCTGAGAGAAATTATTGGAGCGAGGAAGAGGATCTTGGTATAAATATTGTCAAGGCCTGTATCTCCAGAAATGAATATTTAAAAATAAAAAAATATATACATTTTGCCGATAACTTGGTAATAGACAAGGATGATAGAGGATTCAAAGTTAGACCTTTGCTAAAAATGATAAACGAAAACTTTAAAAAATTTCACGTATTTGAGAAAGAATTAGCAATCGACGAAATGATTGTCAAATATTATGGACATCATGGCCTAAAGCAATTTATACGTGGAAAGCCTATTAGATTTGGCTATAAATTGTGGGCTCTTTGTGGCGTTAGTGGATATTGCTATAACTTTGACCTGTATACTGGAAAATCAATTGCAAAAAATGATCGTGAAGATTTGGCCTTAGGATCCAGGGTAGTACTTGTTTACAAGTAGAGACTTACTCATTCATCTACAACAGCTAGGATTCCGTGCGACTGGAACTTTAAGGGAGAATAGATTATCTTCATGCCCTTTAAAAGATTCTAAATCTCTTGGAAAAGAAGAACGAGGCTCGTATGATTACAGATTCGATACAAATGCAGAAATACTTATTGTAAAATGGAATGATAACAAGTGCGTTACAATTGCCACCAATTTCGATTCAGTAGAACCTCTCCATAAAGCAGGCAGGTGGGATCGAAAGGCTAAAGAAAAGCGAAGCATACCACAACCGCTTTTGTTGAAGAATTACAACTCTTACGTGGGTGGAGTGGATCAACATGACTGGTTGGTGGGCAAGTATGCAACAAATATTAGAGCCAAGAAATGGTACTGGCCTCTATTTATTAGGTGTATTGATATAGCCATGGTAAACTCATGGCTCGTTTACAAGCTAGTTAACGATATTGATTTGATAGAGTCCAGACGATCTGTTGCCGTACCATACATGAAAATTATTCAAAAACCGTTTGTCGGTAGGCCGAGAACGTCTGCAACAAAAGTTTTCGAAGATGTAAGATATGACAACCAAGGTCATTTTGTGTCATTATGTGAACTTCAATGTAAGAAGTACTGTCTTGTGGCGCCATCTACATTTAAATAAAAGTACCGCAACTTATTATATATTAAATTATATAGAAGATATACCCAAAAACATTATCTCATAAGTCAGAAATAAAGACAAAGATTTTTCAAGAAATTCTGTTACGCTACTCTGCGACTAGATATATCATAAATACTATCGGAGATGACATCTTAAAGTTGACTCCACAATAACAAAAAGAATAGCTTTGTGATTGTATATCTTATTTTAAGTTTCGATCTGTTGTCGATGGTTACGTAAGTTCCATACAATTTTTCAATTAAAGGTAATAGATTGTAACTTAAATGCCTGTAAAGCTGATTCAGGTTATCGAACTTTTATGATAACAAAACTCAATTTTATAAATATAAACATTGCCGCGTTTGAATACAATGGGGCACTCTGAATCTGATATTCATATTTTATATTTCTTAGAAACAAAAAACATACTCGTAATATAGATAATATTTTAGTATGTTTTTGAAAATGGGTTTGCAAATGAATCTAAGACACTTCTTAATTTTTAATTATTTACTTGAATGTATAAAAAGCTGATTTTGTACGAGGTATTGACCTTAGCATACAAAATATTACATAGACAACTGTTACGCATGTAAACATACGGTGTGTGTAACTTCAATGTAGGTAGATACTTACATGCTGAATATTTTGAATTCATAGACGGCACCTATTAGAATTTTCAGGGGGCTTTTAATTTTGGAGTTCGCGTCATAATTGACTCACAATATTTTGGATTTATATTCTATATAATTACATCGTTCCATTTTTCATACGTTGTCTTTTTATTTCAAGGACAGCCTGTATATAGATAGAAACGATAAAAACACTTGATTGTACTATTGTACGAGACAGAAACAAACTCAACTTTTTTTTTTGTTTGGCATTCGAGATTGTTGCCCATATTGCCACGTTAAAAAATGTTTACAGAATCTATAATAAGATAAAATTCACGCAAATCGGGAAGGGAAACGTAGGAATAAACATGTTTCACGTCTGGGGCCTATCAGACGACTTTAGACACAATAAAAAACGGCCATCGGAAAATAGGTTTCCCCACAAAGGCAAACGAGGATAGGTTTTTATTTTAGATCCTAATCCTAGATTTAAAAATTTTAAAATCCATCAATGGATCGTAAACATGCTTAGTATTATACATTAGGATACACGTAATACTAGTAGGCATGACCACTCCCGCATTAACAAGTCTGCCAATAAATTCACCTCGAAAGTTATTGTGCTTAGGGCATTCGAAGATTAAATGGTTCATATCGGCTACATTGGTGCCACATGTACAAGCAGCTGATTCGATAATTTTAACTTTGTGTAAATGTGCTGGAAATTGTCCATGGTTAAATTTTAATCGAGCGGCGGTAGTGCGATATATCCTTGATACCCTATGTTCCTTATGCCATTCTCGGATAGTTACATTTGGGTGTATTTTTGCGTAGTGTGTCATTCTATTCGTATACGAATGCTTCCAGTATGCTTGCCAATCATCTTTTAGTATTTTAGTTTTTAGATGAGAAGTAAGATCATTAGATGGTACTTTTTCCGTCAGTATGTTATTACTATTTATAGCCTCCTTTGCTAAACGATCCACAGCCTCATTAGGCTCTATACCTGAATGTCTTTTGATCCAATAGAAACGGATTTTTACATGTTTTTTCTCCAGATATCTAAAGCGCTCGATGGTATTCAATATTATGGGGTTACTTTTTTTTGGATGTGTTGACTTGTGTAAAGATTCCAGTACGCTTTTGGAGTCTGACATAATCGTTGCATTCCCATTATTATATTTTTTTACATATTTTAGAGCCTCTGCAATTGCGACTGCCTCTGCTGTGAAAATGGATACATTATTATGTAATTTTACCTTCTTTTCATATCCATTTCTAGGCACATGTAAGGCACATCCGCATCCTTCTTTAGACTTGGATGCATCAGTAAAAATTACCGTCGATGCAGGAATTTCTGAGCGGATACTTTTATACAAAGTAGAGTTGTATAGAGTATTTTCGCCGTATGGAGGGTAATTTACATTAATAGATTGCATATATTCAAAGTAATTTAATTTTGTTCCAAGGTTAATATGCATATATCTACTATATTCACCGGTATTCCTATAAGCTTCGGCTAATAGTGGTGCTGTATGATGTATCCAATATTTTTCCGTTAGATCATCTACTGCAAGTTTATATATATGGTGTAATATATGTCTACTATTAATTGCCTTCATCTTAATTATCTGTTTTGCAGCTAGGAATTGCCGCCTTAGAAATACAGGCGGCTCTTGAGCTTCAACATGCAGTGCATCGACGGGGGTAGATTTCATGGCACCTAGACAAATACGTAGAGCTTTATTGTGTATTATATTGATTCGCTTTAATATTCTGTTTGATGCAGACCCATACAGAGTGGAACCGTAGTCCGTTATGGCTTTAACGCATGCTCTGTAAACATTTTTACTAATGCTAGGATCAGCTCCCCATCTTACTTTGGATATTATTCTTAGAACATTAATATATCGCTCACATTTAGTGGATACGTAGTTTATATGATGGAGCCATTTAAGTTTGTTATCTATGACTAAACCTAAGTATTTTATATTTGAACGTACTGGGATTTGAGTTCCCTTTAGGTTAATACCATGATCTGGTAAACTTCGGTGCCGTGAAAAATACATAACTGCAGACTTTTTAGGATTTAAATCGAATCCCTTTGATCTTAACCACCTCATTGTAATATTCAATGCGGTTTTTGTAGTTTGTTGTAGCATCTTTAAGTTCTTATTTTGTGCAAAAATACAAATGTCATCGGCATATTGTATAGTGGAAACTCGGTTTCCTATTGTACTGTGCAAACTCAACTTTAGTGAAACATGAAAGTGCTCTTAATAGTTACATCTCGTGGTAATTGTCTAAAGCCAGGTACAAATAATTTCAATAATCCCATGATATAAAGGACAGACTGGGAAATGGAAAATGTTGGTAGGCCATTTCTGAGAAAAGGTGTTTTAATAACTACCTAAATGGAACTCAAAAAGAGCATTTTCATTAATGTTACAAAAATCATGTCGACCGGTGTTATGTATGCTCAATTATGTTTTTATTATTTTACCACACTTTTATCTCTCTGAAAAACTATATTATGGATCCACAAATATTAAATGAATTTATAAAAATAGATATGTACACAACGCAATAAAATGCTAGAAAACCGACAAAATAAAATAGGTTCAGATGTAACAACAACTAGTATCACACTGTTTTTATATGCGGCTTTATAATGTTATCAAACACTCTAGAGTCTGATTATTTAATAATACGAACGAGTCTATTGATTTTAAAACACTTTAGTTTTTATAATTCGAATTTTATTCCAGTTTTAGTTGATTCTAAAAAGGTGGCCCTTTCAATTGGGTATCTGAAACAAAGAGAACAAAATATAATACAAAACTATAACGTGTGTTCATTTGAAAAGTCAATCTAGGTTACTTTGAAATTTTGATAGAATAAGACGCAAATATATTAGTGTGTTTGTTGTTCCGTAAGCGTAAATCCAAAAGATATTTGATAATGTCAATCACAAATATCAGTTAGTGCATAAAATAATCGTGCGTCGATTCTGGTTTAAATAAATTGCTTCTCAGTTTTAAAATGGCTTTCACTTTAGAACATAAATTTTTTTTAGTCCAGGCTTATTTTCGAAGTGGTAATAAAATTGATGGTATATGGGTTTATTCAGATCAAGATTGCATGGTAAAATTTCAAGTTGAGTTTCCACATTTTGTAATAGATTATATACAATTTAAGAATACTTTGGATAGAACTTTAAAACTTTTTTCTGAAACTGGTAGTCTCTTAAGAAAATCAGGCAGCGGAGCAGTTAAGAAACGTACACCTCAAGTTGTCAATCGTGTTGAAGAAATAATGGAAAATGAACCTCAAATATCTGTTCGACATTTGAGTCAACAAATAAACCTTTCTGTTGGTACAACTCACAAGTTATTAAAAAAAGATATGCAACTTTATCCATACCGTGTCACAACAGTACAAGAATTGTTAGAAATTGATTACCCACGTAGACTACAGTTTTGTAATTGGTTTGTAAATATGAACAATAATGGAGAACTTTCGCAAAGAGTCATCTTTACTGATGAAGCATGATTTTATAAAACGGGATACCTAAATTCACAAAATACAAGAATTTGGAGTAGTGAAAATCCACATGTAATTAATGAAGAATCGCTACATCCAGAGAAAATTGGTGTTTGGGCAGCGATAAGCCAAAGGCGAATCATTGGACCATTATTTTTTCAGGGAACGTTAACTGCTCAAAGGTACCGTACGGAAATTTTACAACCATTTGTCAATCAGTTGCATGATGATGAACATCAGAATGCATATTTCCAACAAGACTGAGCACCTTGTCTCTGTACTGCAGAATCTTTGGATTATTTAAGAGAATTTTTTGATGAGCGTATAATTAGTCGAAATACTGAAATTGCCTGGCCTACACTTTCATGCGATTTAACACCTTGCGACTTCTTTTTGTGGCCTTATCTAAAAAATAACATATTTCGAACACCTATATTGAATTTGAATGATATGCTACAGAGAATCGAACAGAAATGCATGGAAATTAATAATAATCCAGTAATGTTGCAGAATATCATCAGAAATTTTGAACGGAGGATTTTAAAGTGCATTGATCTTGAAGGACAACATTTTCAACATCTGTTATAGTTTTCAATAAATACCTATTATTTGTTATTTATTTGTATGTATGAAACTGTCAAAATATACGACTTCGTAGGTTAAGTAGGAAATTTTAATTTACGACATACTTCAGAATGTTCTCAGTAAATCACATGCTACTAGATTGACTTTTCAAATGAACACTTGTTATGCTAGTTATTATAATATTTTTGTTTATGGTTCCGCATATACATTTTTCTAATGAGTGTTGTGGCCGTTGTTAAGCATTGTATTTCATGATTTTATTAACACATGTTCTGATGTGAGTCGCCGACGATACGTCAGGCGAGCAGTATCACGCGCCGAATACGTCATTAGTCTCCCGGACCTCTTAGAAAAGAGCTTCTGGAAGACCCTCGAATGAGCTATACAATAAGAGCGCCCCATGCAATTGGGTTCATAACATGCTGCGTAGCAGAGTAGTTCATGTCCAAATGCGAAACAAAACGATCTCCATGAGGATAACAAAAGGGTGTCCTCAAGGAGGCGTATTGTCACTGTTACTATGGAGTCTAGTAGTGGATAATATCGTCAGGGCATTAAATGACCAGGGAATATGGTCATTGTGTCTCAGGGAAGATTCCCAGGGACAGTGGCGAGCATCATGCAAAATGCTCTGTGAATTGTAGAAAGATGCCTTGAGGAGGGATTAACTGACAATCCTCAAAAAAGCAAGTTGGTAGCCTTTACCAACATAAGAAAACAAAATGATCTGGGCGGCGTAAGGCTGTTTGGATAAGAGTTAGAACTAACCAATGAAGTGAAGTATCTAGGCATAACACTTGATGCGAAACTGAATTGGAGCAGACACCTAGTCAAAGTGGCAGACAGGGCGACGCAGCTCTTCTGGAGATGCAGAAGAGCTGTTGGCAAGACCTGAGGACTAAAACCAAATGTGGTACACTGGTTGTACACAGCAGTAATAAGACCAACGATTACCTAAGGAGCAGTTGTCTGGTGGAGGAGGACGGAGCGGACATCGTCGGTGGGGCTCCTCACGACTCTCCAGCGACAGGCTCTGTTGGGACTCACGGGATCTATGAACAGCACGGGAACCGCCTCCATGGAGACCATCGTGAGTCTCCCTCCGCTGGAACTATTTGTAAATGCGGAGGCAATAGTTGCGATCCTGAGGCTGAAGGCCAATAACGTATGGTGTCTTAATAAGGTTGTAGGGGGCTATACAGATATCACAGGAACTATACTGGAAGAGCCGATATTTCAAATGCCGGCGGAAAGTATGGTACCTGAGATCATGTTTACGGCTAAGCTGAACATAATTGTACCGACCAGTGAACAAGCAAAAAGTCGCTCGAGCGATCGTGGTGCCGGCACCTGGTACACTGATGAATCACAATCTAGTCAGGGGGCAGGTGCAGGCATATGCGGAATGTACCCTAGAAGGATGATATCGATATGTTTGGGAAAACATAAGACGGTTTTGCAGGCCGAATTGTTTGCACTCGCAGCTTGTGCCGAGAAAATTCAGGAAGCCGGCTACGTAAAAAAAATATCAACATAATGACTGATATCAGACTAACAGAGTGGAACTGAGACATCTATTGGGGATAGTACAGAGATCAGTGTGCTCAAGTACCTGGCCGTGCTGGCGTCCAACTTGAAACAGAAGAAGAAAAAGAAGAGCTATACAATATATAAGAACTCGAAATGGAGGAAGACGAGGCATTCAACGAGTAATCGCCGTCGGGTTGACATTGTATATAAATGTGAAATAAAATTAAAATAAATACTGTTATTATTAGTTGTTAGTTATTAAGGATATTTATGTGTGTTTTATTATTAATATAGTGTGTTTTAATTTACCGTTAGTTTTATTTAAGTGATCCCAGAAACAAATATTTTACAATATCAAAAATTGGCAGAATTCGAAAGAAAAAGTAAAATTTTGAAAACATTATCGTTAATTATATTGTTTTAAATATTATTATTAATAATGATGATGATTTAACGTACACTAAAATTAAGAAAAAGAAATGGGGAAGGAAAAACTCCATGGTAAAAATTGCTCTCATATGGCGAAAGAAAACGTAAGTAATACTGGTAGTTATAAATGGCTATAAAGTGGACAATTTTTCCCAGAGCCTGAAGGCTTGATCAGAAAAGGTAATTTACACTCTATAAACAAACAATAAAGTACTTTTAAACAATTACTTCTTGTTGTATTATTTCTTTGCATTTACTTGGGACGCTAGGCCTAGTTGCGTAGTACCAAAAAGACAGCCCTGAGATACCCAAAGATTATAAAAAGTCTCAACAAAATTATGCTTGTGTCACTGCCAACACAATCATTCATTTAAATAAATTATACTTGAAAGTAAAGTTCACAGCAATATGTATTATGTATAATATGTATATGTACATATTATCTATATGCAAACACTTGTCCATCTTTATGGACGTTTATGTTGTCTACAGTGACTACGATCTGCTTAACATTTCAGTCATTGTACATCGAATCGTACAAACGAAACCATTTATTAAACAAATCACTATTCAGCAATTAAGTGTTTGGCATGTTAATTACTTTTTCGATTTTATCTTAATTTTAAATTACGCATTAGGTAACACTTTTGTAGTTGTTATGGACATATATAGATGAATTGTTTTGTTATCTCTCCAAGTTATGTTTACTGAAAAAAAGAACACGTGGATTATTCACATTTGCAATTCAAATCGTTCTTATTTGTTTGGTAGACTATTATTAACCATTAATTTAACAAATTCCTAAAAGCGCTTTGGGTATATGTGAAGTCGAGATAATTATCATTTAATATGCGAAAAGTCATTACAAAATCGAAGGCTTTTCATTTTCGTTCGCCTAAAACCGATGGTGTGCTAAGCAATAAACAAGCATGTAATTACTAATTGTGAAAAAATATTATATTAACGGAAATGGAACTCAATCAGTGTTCGTTCTTGAATGGAACATAAACAACTTAACTAGGTTAATTACTTAATTTGCAGATATTTTTCTTGTTTTGTATACATAAACATAGGTATCGTTCAATGAAAAGGGATGGAGAAATTGTTGTTCAAATTTACAGAAATGTCGTAATGGTTGTACGTCTTTCTTCAAAACTACGTGTTAATTAAAATATGGATATTAATCGGAGAGCAATTGACAAAAATTTAAGTTTGATTAAGCTGAATTTGTGTAAATTATCACATAATAACGAGAGATACTGCTAAAATTCGCGGAATCAAGTATTCCTTGATTTGCCAACATTTCACAATTATCATATTCGTAAAATTTGACATTTTTAAACTATAATTCAGTTGACAATTCGATTTATAACCGAACAGCTTTGTCTCAACAGAATTTAACAAAGTAATAGTTGTGTCAAAAATGGAAATTTTGAATCGGGATTTTCGGGTGATGATTTTTTACGATTTTCGATACGGTTTGACACCAAAGCAATATGTGGATAAGTTAGTTCGTTATTTTGGAATAAAGCAAAATCCAAAACTATCGTTTACAAATGGTTCGCAGAATTCAAGCGTGGAAGACCAACGTTTGTTAACAATCTTCGAAGAGGCGTGTTGTTGCGAAAAATATCGACGCTGTGCGTGAAATGATTTTTTGTACTCGCTTATCAAAACCTGTCATTTCACGATTCGATTTGCGTGCGTAAAAAGTCACTTTAAGCACGAGTGCGTAAAAGAAAAGTTGGTACTTCCTGGAACTTGATTAATTTAGTGACATTTTAAAATCATAAATCCCTAACCTTAATAATATGCTATCCAGTTCGTTGTTTTTCTATGAAAATAAAAGGAAATGAAATAGAAATTGTTATATTTGGAAGGTATGTAATTCAATGTCAGAACAGCAACAAATATTATATAAATTACCATTATTCATTCTTTTCAGAAATTGAAACGGAACAATTATTAAAAATTTTGATTGGGCAATTTTGACAACAAGAGATTGATACCCCAGGGATTAACTGGTTTGTTCGAATTGATCTTGATTGCGAAGGTAGAGTAACGTTGATTGTATTATTACATATATCTTGTATTTCAGATGTCGAACAAGTTGCAGGCGGAGTCGATATCTCTAACGGCGTCATTGTTTTAGCTAATTGAATTCTACTATGCAGAGAATTTTCGATATATCCTTCTGCAACCGTAGATGATTTCCATCCACCATGCCTTTTAATTGAAAGCAAGTCACTTCCTTGGTTTGCCAACAATGTCGCTGAACTCCTTCGAAAACAGTGACCTGTGAAGTTACTTGCGCTATCAAGCTGAAGGTACTCAGCTATTCGCATTGGAATTTTGCCAATTGTATTAAGACCAACAGGTGAACAAACACACTTGCCATTGCGATATGTTAAAAAGAATCGCTGCTGGCTGTCCGGTCTTAAATTTGCATATTGCCGAATTAATGCAATCCATTCGGGCTTAATGATTGCAAATGTACGGCTGTTACCTGTTTTAGTTTCTGGAATTGTTACGATAATTAAATTCGATTTAAATTCTATGTCTCGCAATGACATTTTGCAAAGTTCTTCACGTCGACACGCTCCAGAAATACCCAATATTAATACAGCCTATAAATACATATAGTGTTGTATGGAATTTAAATATATAGAAATGACTTTACCTTCATTAGTAGGAACAAAGAATTTGGTGCTTCAACAATAAATTTAGTAATTTATTCTTCGGTTAATACTGCTGATTTTTTAGGCTGATGTTGCTTCGTTATCTGTTTTAAATACGCTATGAGTTTTGCATATTTAGATATATCCGTATTATCCTATATTATTAAGCATGATTTTAACATAGAATAAGTGGACCATAATGATTTATTTGATTGTAAATTTTGAAAATAAACTAATAAACAATTTTCGGAATATTTTTGTATATTTTTAGATCTAGCCCAAGTTACAAATTTAGTATAAGTGCTCTTGTATATGTTTTTTGATTTTATGGGTAATAAATTATCCACTGCAATATTGGCAGCTTCGCGAATTTCAGGCGGTGTACATTGCATTTCATTATCAGAATTCATGTTGTTGGTGAGGTTTTTATTTTGTATGGAATTTTTTGAATTTGATAATTTTAAATTAAATGTCACTTCAAATAATCAATACTGCCAACTCAAATTTTTTTAATTAATATCAGGAGATTAGTAGTGTGTCATAAACGATAACGTATTTAAAAATATGTATTATTATTATAGTTCTCGTACAAAAAATATTGTACAAACTTCGTGCGTGAAACATTTCGCGAATTCGTATCCATAAAGCGCTCGCCTACGGCTCGCGCTTTAAACTGGTCACTCATTCGCGAAATATGATTTCACGCACTTGGTTCGTAAATAACTATTATCAGATCGACATGTGACATACAGTGAGATAAAGGCGTCCTTAGGCATTGCGGCGAAACAAATACATACGATTTTGCACGATCATTTACATGTCAGGCAGCTTTTCAATTGTGGGAACCCTCAAAATTTAAAAGACGATTAAAAACAGGCACGTGTCAAGTGGTACAAGGAAATGTTAAAAGCAATTGATTGTGGTCGTTCAAATTCTGTATATAACATTGTAACAGGTGACGAATCCTGGATATATTCATATGAACCTCAAACTAAACAGCAATAGCAATATGGGTACTTCAAAATGATCCTAAACCAACAAAAGTGGTGGGATCACGAAGCGTTTCGAAAAGAATGATTGCTTGTTTCTTCGGAAGAACGAGTCATGTTGCAACTGTTGCATTAGAGGATCGACAAATAGTTAATGCTGACTGGTATACGTCAATTTATTTGCTGGAGGTTATCGAGAAAGTCAGAAAAAACAATATAAACCGACGAATCATTGTTCATCATGACAATGCAAGCGCTCACACAGCACGACAAACTGTTGAGTTTTTGACCAACAGGAACATCGAATTAATGATTCATTGCCCATATTCGCCCGGCTTAGCGCCCAATGACTTCTTCTTATTCCGAAACATCAAAAATAAAATGCGGGGAAAGCGGTTTGCATCGCCTGAGGAGGCTGTTGAAGAATTTAAATCACTGGTTTTGGAGATACCTCGCTCAGAAAGGAAAAAAATGTTTTGAAGATTGGTTTTATATTATGCAAAAGTGTATACATCTTAAAGGGGAGTATTATGAGAAACAGTAAAGCGATTTACATAGCGTAATTTGTTTTACTTCACAATTTTCCGCGAATTTTAGCAGTGGACCTCGTATATCTCGCATATTCTAAGTACACTCGTGGACAAAAAATTTCGGACGCCGAAGTAAATGCTTATTAGTAATATGTTTTTTTAATACCTTTCTTTTTCAATAGGGAGAAATTCTGGCATTAGAACAGTTAATTTGGCAAGTCATACCGCCATTTTATTCAGTATTGTTTCACATTTCATAATGCACAGACTTACATCCGAACAGAGTTTACAAATTGTGGAAATTTATTTCTAAAATCAGCGTTCAGTTTAAAATGTTCACTGCTTCGTCCAATTTACGGCATACATCATCGGCTAACTGAGACATTATTCGTAATATATTTGAAAAATTTTGCACTTAGTTTCCTCTTTTGTTCTCCCATCCATCATCGAGATTCCGTAGAGTGCGCACTGAAGAAAATATCGTCGCCGTTTGGGCAAATTCATAAATTCTTCACCGTGTGCAAGAACTTGGCCTGTTCTCATCAACTGTATGGAAGATTTTGCGTAAGGATCTTGGCAAGAAAGATTGGTTACAAGAATTGAAACCAACCGACCATCATTTTTAACGTCAGTTCAGTAATTCGGCGCTTGAACAGTTGGAAATCGATCCACTGTTTTATGGTCAATTTGAGTTCAGTGATGAGTTCACTTCTGGCTCAGTGACTTTGTAAATAAGCAAAATTGTCGCATTTGGAGCGACACCAATCCACAGGTGACTCATCAACTACCAATTCACCCCGAAAAATGCACCGTTTAGTGCGGTTTGGTACAGTTGAGCATGCTTCTTCAAAAATGAAGATAATCGAGTTGTCACTGACAATGCCGGCGGGTATAGAGGCATGTTCAACGATTTTTTATTCCCAGAAGTGCACGAACATGGTCTGGAAGACTTTTGGTTTCAGCAGGACGGTGCCACATGGCTAAACCATCGATTTATTGAAGACAATGTTCGGCGATAAGATTATCTTCAGAAATGGACCTGCATACTGGTCTTCAAGATCATGTGACTTGACTTCTCTAGAATATTGTTTGGTAGGGCTATTTGAAGTCATTGGTCTACGCAGACAGGCCAACAACTATTGCAGACTTGGAAACCAACATCGAGCGCACCATTCGTAACATACGACCTCAAACCCTCGAAGAAGTAGTCTGAAATTGATGCTCCAAGATGACGTGGCTTAGACGCTCCCGTGATGGCCATATGCCCGAAATCATCTTACATCATTAATGTCATAAAACTATCTTACCGATAAATAAAATTATCATTTCCCTAACATTTATTTCAATTTATAATCCTACATCTCTTAAGAAAACACATTTTACAGGAAAATCTTTTTTTTCTTTTTTTTTTAACAAGACATGAAACATCTATAAATTAAGAATGAGGAATAAATAAGATACTTAATATTTTATTCAATTAGAAAAAAGTCACAAAACAATAAATTATGCAAAATTAAGAAATCCATTGGTCTTATCGGCTAGGTTTTACATCTACGTTTTCACACAATTTAAGCGATCAATAGTGCATACTACCTCTATGAATTCTAATGACTTCTGCCATACGGAGAGGTAAACTTTAAATGCAACTGGCCTCTTTTTGTGTAACGTTTTCCCATTCCTCGCGAAGAGTTATTCGAAGATCCCAAATAGTTACCTGGTGCCGCATACGTCACCTTAATGAATCTCAGAGATTTTCGATCGGATTTCAAGCACGGCCATCGAGCTAGCCATTGTAAACTACGAAAGTTAATCCCATACCAATATCGCTCATTTGACAACTTTCATAGAATTTTCTTCTCTCATGAGCAAACAGTCGTTATTGGTCGCAAGAAAATCTTCGGGAAAAACATTCATTCAGTTACGTAGTCTTAAATTTACTGTTTGGGCAGCAACATCCTTCAGAGCCATAATAAGCACTATATACTTTTTCGAAAGTAATGGACAGACAGTTACTGTAAATTCTAATAGCTGCAACTCTCTGCGCACCAAAAATTTATTCATTTTAACGACCAATGGTGGTTCCAGCGAGATTGGGCTACTAGCCATTCGTCAAATACCGCATTACAATCTGTAAGAGAATTGTTTCCGGATAAATTGATATCAAGAAGAGGCGACATTAAGTATCCACCAAGAAGGCCGGACATGGCTCCAAACGATTTCGTTTTTTGTAGGGCCATCAAAAAGTCGAGTTCATAATAACGCCCCAGCAAATTCGATTCAGCTAAAAATCCTATCCAGAAACAGATTGAAGCCAAAACTTTTGACTTATGTACAAGAGTAATGGAAAATCTATGGCATCTCTTGGAAAAATTCCAGCGGCGAAATGAACGACATCTAGATGATATAATTTTCCATACATGAATTTCGAATAAATGTAGTTTTAAGATCTAAAAAAAGTTAAAGTTAAGAAAACTGATGTTAGCTGAGCGAAATTAGAAAAGTGTCAAACTCTCTGAGGCACCTTTTTTGGTGCGGCGAAATGAACGACATCTAGATGATATAATTTTCCATACATGAATTTCGAATAAATGTAGTTTTAAGATCTAAAAAAAGTTAAAGTTAAGAAAACTGATGTTAGCTGAGCGAAATTAGAAAAGTGTCAAACTCTCTGAGGCACCTTTTTTTGATGGGAATTATAAAGAGTAAAATGTACCTTTATCCTAAAATAAGTATTACATTGACTATATCATTATTATGAACCAATGAAAATGCAGGATTTTCCATAGTTGTCATGTATTACAGCGGTTATTGACGTATTATGATGCAAATCGAATATACGAACCTTAGGAAAGTCGAATATACGAACTCTTGTATATTCGCTGCCAAAACTACAATTGGATTTCTATGATTTCGACTTCAATAATTTTACAGTATTGAATTGTCAGATTTGTTAGTTATCATCATAGCTCGTTTCGCACTACTTTTTTTCTTTTCATGTTCATGATGTAGTCTACCGGTATACAACTCGACACTTGAAAATTTTCGAAACTCGACGTATTGCCCAAAAAAAGCACCACTCGACTTTGGTCTCGTGGTGTTTCAAGTTGTCAATCACCCTTCTAAGTTATATTTAATATTTAATGAACGGATATATCTGTGCAGAATGTTTAAGCTACAAACAAATTCAAGTTTGTACATGTACATATGACACTTAGATAAGAAACAGAAGTATAATTGTACAACTATAGTAGACCATATGTACACGTACATATAAGTACATATAAATACAGTGCTAATATACGTATTATGTAATTGGTTGCGTTTGATGTATTTTTCAAATTAATATTGCTTTTAATGTAATCTAAAACCTAATTTATTATTCAACAAAATAACTTCCACATTTACACACATACGCACACATAGATTATTCATATATGTACGTATATATACATACACAATGTATTAGTTATATACGAATATATAACATGACATAACATTATGTATTTGTTGATAGCGTGATAAAAGTGTTTATCAGTTTACTTCATGAGTATTTTTAACCGAAAGATTATCTGTGTCTTATACATACATACATGTACACATATTTACAGGCCTCTGCATCAAGGACACACTGGTCTTTTTGCACAGACTGCTAGTCTTAAGTGTTCAGACTATGTATATGCAAAGATAGTTAGTTATATCAATCAATTTTTATTTCGATCCTGCTCTAATAAAAAGAATTTGATAAATAAGCAAAATATGAAATATAGACGATAAATTATTGGAATATCTTCGTTTAAAGTAGTCTCTTTTTCAGCACGAAAATAAATAGCACTTGGAATGAAACAAATGCATCGTTTCTCAACCTTGGGGGTCGCGATGATATTTAAGGGGGGGGGGGCGCGAAATAGCCTAAACAATAATGAAAAATCATTTTATGAGAGAAAATCGTTTATTATAAATATTTAACTTAGAATAAGAACGCATGTAGAAAAGAAATTATTGTGATGGTTGCATTTGTTTTTCATTTAAAAGTTTCTCCATACGTGAATCTACGTTAGAAACACACAAAAGCGAATTGTTTTCGAGTGATAAGAGACGATTCCTATATTCAATGCTTCTGTGACTAAATTTCCATATTCATTTCGACGTGCAAGCCAAAATGTATTTAAATCTTCAGATGTAAACTGCAGTTGTAGCATTTTGTCGGCAGACATTTCGATGAGTTGGTCGTGAATCTCAACTGGTAACTTAACAGCGGCAACAACATTTTCCCTAAACGGATTCAGTACCCATTTCTTTGAGAAATCATTTTCATCTTCCGGGCAGGGCTGGACAAAGTATAGATACATCGTCCAATACCCGATACCATAAATGGTATCGATTCCCCGTTACCACAGATAACGAAGGTATTGGTTATAAGGTATCGATACCTAGGCATCGATACTTAGGTATCGATACCAAGAAACCAATACCAGAATATCGATACCAAAGAACCGATACCAAGGTATCGATACCAAGAAATCCATGCTAATATAGCAAAGACTGGAATCGATCTCAATGTATACCGACGTATTGATTCCAAGGTATCGACTCCAAGTAAGGAGTCCAAAGCATCAATACTAAGATAGTATGTCGGTATCGCTTTATTTTGGAATCGGTTAAACTTCTACAAGCCTTTTACCTAGATATTGGTATTTGTAGCAATTTATTTAATAGAGTCTTTTTATTTATTGCACTTGTGTTGCAAGTTTAACTTATAATTCATACAAATGGAGATTAGGAAGGTAAAAAAAGTGGCGTCCAGAATTCTTATAAAGCTATTGTAGGTACAAAACGTGCTTAGTTTGTTTTTATTTTGAAATAGAATATTTTAGGGTTTTTTTATATAATTTGGTAATAGCACGCATACCTATATATTATCTTACCTTTGTGCATTTTTTAAAATGTATATAAAGGATGCAATAACTATTTAAGTATGTATGCATTATATATATATATATATATATATATATATATATATATATATGAACTTCATGTGTATGAGAATTAATAATTATTAAATCTCATTTTACATGCGATTGTCGCTATAATTTATTGCATTTAATTCTACAATTCGGCAAATCACTTTTGCCCTAGATTGTAGACGCAACAAGCCGCGACATCAACTGTACAAGTTGTCAGCACAAATGAAAAATTTTGTGAAAAACTTATCTGCGCGGAATGTGCATATATCGATATTTCACTGTTTTTTACAGATCATCAGTGCACCTTACCGAAGACAGACATGATATTCACTTCTATACTACGTGTATATATACGAACTGTAATGAACTTCATGTGTATGAGAATTAATAATTATTAAATCTCATTTTACATGCGATTGTCGCTATAATTTATTGCATTTAATTCTACAATTCGGCAAATCACTTTTGCCCTAGATTGTAGACGCAACAAGCCGCGACATCAACTGTATAAGTTGTCAGCACAAATGAAAAATTTTGTGAAAAACTTATCTGCGCGGAATGTGCATATATCGATATTTCACTGTTTTTTACAGATCATCAGTGCACCTTACCGAAGACAGACATGATATTCACTTCTATACTACGTGTATATATACGAACTGTAATGAACTTCATGTGTATGAGAATTAATAATTATTAAATCTCATTTTACATGCGATTGTCGCTATAATTTATTGCATTTAATTCTACAATTCGGCAAATCACTTTTGCCATAGATTGTAGACGCAACAAGCCGCGACATCAACTGTACAAGTTGTCAGCACAAATGAAAAATTTTGTGAAAAACTTATCTGCGCGGAATGTGCATATATCGATATTTCACTGTTTTTTACAGATCATCAGTGCACCTTACCGAAGACAGACATGATATTCACTTCTATACTACGTGTATATATACGAACTGTAATGAACTTCATGTGTATGAGAATTAATAATTATTAAATCTCATTTTACATGCGATTGTCGCTATAATTTGTTGCATTTAATTCTACAATTCGGCAAATATATATATATATATATATATATATATATATGCACATTCCGCGCAGATAAGTTTTTCACAAAATTTTTCATATATATATATATATATATATATATATATATATATATATCTAGTATATATTACATAACATATATTTAAAAGGATGTTGAATTTTACATTATGCGTAGCATATATCCATATTATGACATAATAACTATAATGCAAATTTCATACCGTAGATATGGTAGAATCGGTAAATTAATTTTATATCTCTTGAAACCGATATCAAATAATCGATACCTAGAAAATGGGTTATGAATACTGATTCCTAGGTATCGAATCAAGGTATCGATTCCAAGGTGTCGATTCAAGGTATCGATTCCAAAGTATCGATTCCAAAGCATCGATACCTATCGATGCTTTAGCGATTGCAGTACTCAGAATCGATACCGATACATCGCTAAGTATCGATACCTTGATTGGTATCCATACCCAATACCGAAAACGGCGGTATCGCCCAGCCCTACTTCCGAAAAATACTCCGTCAACTAAGTTTTTAGCTCACGCAAATGCATCTTCCAGCAACTACTTAGTGAAAACTGTAGTGAAAAATTGTATCCTGATCATTTAACATATCCAAATTTTTGCTTTGAAGGTAAATAATCCAGCTATCAAGGCTTCTTAATGAAAGCATGAAATTTGTCTATCATTAATAAAATGTTTTTGTCATGTCCTTGTAAATTCACACTCAAGTCGTTTAAATGCGAAAATACATCACCTAAGTAAGTCAACAAAAACATTCACTAATTATTCTGTAAAAAAAAATGAGAAAGGCGTTTGCTTATCCTGGAAAAAATTTATTAATTCATCTAGCAGTTCCAATACCCCATCGCATAGTTTAGCAAAAAGTTTGTGGCGGCCCTGCGCAACGGCTGGTTCTCCGATTTCTCAAAATTAGCGCGACCGGACACTAAACACATGCACGAGCGCGCTAAAATACAACACCCCTACACTTGCGCGCTCGCACAAACACAAAACCACACACCCAGAGAGAGAAGCAAGCTGCCAGCAGCGGACAACACATAAGTTCACACCCTGAAAGTACTGGTAAGTATCTACTATAATCAATATTCATATAAAAATGAATGAATGATAGATAACTATGCCTCCCATCTTGTTCGAATGAACCGATGGGGTTAGATAATGGCAACCAAGAACGAATGGTTCTTGTGAGTGGAAGAGATAATAATAATAATTAATATTTATTTAATTGCACCCAACAGTAAAAACCAAAATGGGCTACAACGACATAACTCTAAATGGGTATAATAAATTTTAAAATAAAAGTTATATATTGAGTTCATTTCGGTTCAAAAGAACAAAAAAAAGGAAAAAAACTGACAAAAAAATTAAACATCACTAAAATCACTAACTCTTAGTCCCTATGAAAATTTCTTCATAGTAAGTATTGCCAAACTTGCACATTTGTAATGCGGGACTTCTCAGCATAATTTCCGTACGATAACGAACCGTGTGAAATATATCAACATGTTTCGCGGCCATCCTCGGAACACAGAAGTCAATATTTGACAAAAGTTGCATACAGTCTACCTGGTTATGAAGAAGTTTGCATAAAAATATTGCGAAAGTTGTCTCCCTACATGTTAGTAGAGAATCCAACTTATGTTCATGTAGTAGATTTGTATGACTTGTCTTCCTCTCTGGGTACGAACCGTCTCTTCTGTAGGAGAGGTACTTTAATCGCCTCTGAACTCTCTCTAATTGAATTTGGTGAGAGACGTAAGGTGGATGCCATATTATCAAAACGTATTCTAATTGACTGCGTACCAATGATACGTAAATACACTTAATAGTTTCGAGATTGGTCAAAAGTTTGGATTTACGTATGACAAATCCAAGAGTTTTCGAAGCCAATTTACATATACTAGTAATGTGTTCATCAGAGCTAAACGAACTATCGAATAGAACTCCTAGGTTTTTTATTGATTTCTTGCACTCCAATACGCGATCGTTTATGTTGTTATCAAAAGATAGCATATGCCTTCGCCTCGAGTACCTAATAACCCAGCACTTTCCTATATTAAGTGATAGTTTATTATCCGAGCACCATTCTTTGACAATTTCGAGATTATGCTCTAGGTTCATTGCATCTTCCAAGTTGTTTATAGTTTTGTACACTTTGAGATCATCTGCATGTGTGAGTGCAGAACAAAAATAATTCAAATAGGTCGTTAATAAAAATTAAGAATAACAGAGGACCCAAATTAGATCCTTGAGGTAATCCTGATGTTGGGATAAATTCCAGCGATTGATAGCCATTGTAGTGTACGTAATTAACTCTACCCGAATAGAAATAGTCGTATTACATTTTTTATACTGTCGGTATTTTCTTAATGTATAAAATTAGTGCAATGTGATTATATAATATGAAATATTTTTTTACATTTATAATTACAGTCAAAACTGAATTATTAGTGAGTGGCAAGGCTTACAGGTACTATTCCTTTGGGTGAGGAGCTATTACAAGTTCTTTTTTTTGTATTTAGATTTGTTAAGAATAAACAAATATTTAAAAATTGTTAACTTTTTATTTAAATTTGACCAGAAAACGGCTTCGCTTTTGGGATTTTAGTATTCTTTATTTTTGACTTATTTTTCATTATAGAACATACGAGCCCCGTCCCGTTTCAATTGGCACACCTCTAAAATTTTTAGTAAGTAACATTTTAGAAGAAGAAATCCTGTTCATAAATATGTTAAAAGTTTTTTATTTTTCATCAAGCCTTTTTGCCAACAATTACAAACTAGTTTACAATTTATTTCGAAAAAAAATTCAATAATAATAATAATTATATATAAATAAACTGCAGACGAACAACCTTTGACAAACATTAACGAAACTTTACCATTGCGTTACATCGCCTTTAGCTTTGATAACGGCATGGATTCTCCTGGGCATTGTATTTACAAGTTCTTGGCAATCTTGTGCCGTGAATCCATGCCATATTTCTCGAAGCCTGGTTTTCAATTCTCCCACTGATCTTGCAGGAGCTGCGCGCAAGGCCTTTTTCATTTGATGCCATAGAGTCTCTATGGGCGATAGGTCAGGGCTGCTTGAGACCCATTTTAACAAAGGAATATTATTGTCCTTAAACCATTTTAATGCTGTTTTTGACGTATGACACGCAGCCCCGTCCTGCTGGAATATAAAATCATCCCCCGAATTCAAAGTTTCTTCCATCGTGGGTAACAAACATTTCTTAAGAATGGTTAAATATTTATCGGTATTGACAATACCATCTATAAAATATAACCGCCCGACAGCTTTTGCCGACATCGACCCCCACACCATAACGGATGCCGGAAATTTTACTTTTTCGTTTCAGACAATCTGGATGAAATGTCTCATGTCTTTCACGGAGGACTCGACTCCGACTGTCACCTATACAGACTTCAAATCGAGACTCATCACTCCAATGTATTTTGTTCCACTGTTTCAAGTCCCAATTACTATGGTCTCTGGCCCATTTCAATCTATTTTTCTTTTGTGTTGAGGTCAATAAAGGTTTTTCTTTGGCCTAGAGAAAAAGATATTTAATAAAACAAAATTAGTACATATTTCAAAAGTGTCACCTTGTACGACCCAAATCCAAGTTTCTTAGCTTCTCTGTGACATGTGGATCTTGATACACGTCTTCCTACAGCATCACGTTTCTAACACTGTACCTTGATATATCCAACAATTTTCCAAATTCAGAATATGAATTCCCTTCATTCGATAGTTTTACAATTATTGACGTAATTTCTTTGCCTCTTGCCATTGTTTATTTAATTACAATAACTATAGCGTATAATAATAATATTTACTGCCCACAATATAACCTAATGATGAATTAATGGAAGTTTTGACATATCTTTCATAGCTACCTCGATTTTTACCAATTTTTATGTGTTAAGAATACATGAACAAATCAGACACAAATGGTTAACTGGTGAATTTTGTTTTTATCTAATATATTTTATTTGAAGTACATATTTAACATATATTGTTCAACGTTTAAGAGTGTTATCCTTTTATTTTTCAGTTAAAAAAATTGATAGTAACCGTTTTTCAAACATGTTTTGAGTAAAATTTAAAATTTTAGTAGGTGTTCCAATTGAAACGGGACGGGGCTCGTATATCCGAAGGCTGGGGAGTGAATATTAACTCATCCTGTATATCTTCAAAACTATAGTTTCATTTGTATAGAAAAACCTTAACAGTTTGTTTATCTCGAACGCGCATAGTTTATCATTAATTCTAATTAATTCAAAACGTAACGGGCGAACATCGTATGACATTCAACAAAAATTATAATTGTAAATCATTGACAAACAAGTTTTGAAGACTGGGCAGTGAGGTGAGAGTCAGAAATAGGCGCCTTCAGCATATATTATAACAAACATATTTTTATCGAATAACGAAAGCGAACGACAAATAACAGCTTATACACATGTTCTTTATCACGTAGTCAGTTCAGGACTCCATCATGTGGAGATGCAGGAAACGACAGCATCAATATGAGCAGAAAAGTGCGGCCAATGCTACCGCCGCTGCTGCAGCAGGAAACAACGGAGATCTGGATGACCTCCTCGGCTTTGGTAATAAAACAAAAAGCGATCGTCAACGCACTCTAAGCGAATAGAAGCTGCAGTTACATGTGTGTATGTGTGTAGGTTTGACCTAGTTTTCTAAAAACGATTCCCAAACGGTATAATACAGAAGCTGACTGTGTTTTGATATTTTATCAAGAGTATCGCTTGTGTTGTATGAATTAAGAGAAAAGTAATAATTAGAAAAATAATTCACCTTTGACCCGAGATGTGTTAATAAAAATTTAAATAAAAATGTAAGAGCTGATACAAAAATATCACTTGCGTTTCTATACAGAGAGCTGAAGTATTATTAAACTGTCTTATTACACTGGTCAACAAATTAAAATAACATTTTTTTCACTAACATCCATATTTATTTACAATCTGTACAAAGATTATACAATAAGTAAATTGCGTGTTTCAAATATTTGACATATAGGAAACTGTCCATTGACAGGTCTCTGTACAGTATAATTAGAAAAGAAAATTACTACATGGTACTACAAAAAGATTAAAATCTCGTAAGCAGGTTAGTAGGATGAACCGCTTGAGACTACGCTTTCTGATAGAATTGGGATGATTACTTAGTCTTTCTGCGTATTTTTCGGAGAAAGTTTTGATTCCGTCCTTCACTGTTTTTAAATTTTAACCCATGAGCTTTGATACTAATTGGAGACACACCAAGGAGCCTTGGTAACCATACGGAGTATTTTAGACTGAAACCTTTCCGGAATCTCAATGTTAGATATGGAAACAGTCTCCCAGAACTGTATTCCATAACTCCAAACGGGTTTTAATGTTATTTTGTAAACAAGGACTTTGTTTTTCAGGCAGAGGTTTAATTTTTCACAAATTAACCGGTATAGTCTACTAAGTTTAAAGCCTAGCAGCTTCCTCTTCGAGAACATATGCTTTCTCCATGTCAGTCTCCGGTCAATCATAATAATAATAACCTTTATTATCTAACAATAAGCCATTTACAGGATAATTACGATAATTATAAACGGTTGCTATCTAACTAACAAAATATTAAAGCAAGAAAAATAGGAAAACCATTAAAAAGTATTCGAATTCATGGAATTTATTTTTAAATTCGTTTCATTACAATATTTGCCATTAAAATATTCTGACTCAACATTAATTTCCAAATTTATATTTCAACATAATTTAAGGATTAGTTTCATAATTGGATTCTTAATGTATGTTAAATTACGGCTTTTATAATATTTTTAAACGGTTTTTCTATAGAATTTACAAATAATGGGTTAATGTTCTTGCATGAATAGGTGGGGTTTACCAAAATGTAGGTAATTTTTGTAGCATTTAAGATTGAAGAATTTAGTGTTAAACTAGAAGACGTTCAGAACAATTCCTTCTGTGAGTGTTTTTGTGCGTTCAAGTGTCACACTATTTTTCTACTGAAGATGACAACGTGGTTGTAGAAATACGTATTTAGAATCATTAAATTCTATTGTGGTAAGGGGTTTTTAATTTTATTTTATTCGCTTGCTATCTGCGATGGTATATATGCATAAATAAAAATTTTAAAAAAGGAAGAATTAGCGATATACCAAAAAAAGAAAATTCTAAATTAATACATAATATAATTATATAAAAATTAAAAGCATTGTTATAAAAACAGCTTTAACAAAGAAAAGTAAGAGTGAAAGAAAACAATGCTAACTGCAGAACGGGTCCAGATCCAAGGTGTTGTAATTCCGCATCATGTCTACCAGAGATGTCTTCTTTAAAACGTTAGATATGGCCGTTGGCAATAGAAACGTGGCATACGAACGTGTACGGTAAGCCGGCATAAGAAAATAAACCTGAAACAGTAGACTAGATGCATCCATGGAGCTGTTGACCAGTTTCAAAAGAAAGGTGGCACTTGCTTCTTTCCTTCTACTAGTTAGAGAGCGAAAACCATGTGTACTGACCAAAGCGTTATAGTCCGTTCCCACGCATTGGATAAATTCCATGACACTTGAAGGTGGGGTATTTAAAGAAACGCTTCTGAATTCTCTCCAAAGCGATCTGTTGGTAGATGTAGTATGGATACTACACAACTGCATTATAATCCAGCACACTCCTCACATAAGCATAGAATAGACTCTTTAAAGTCGACGGATTACGAAGTCACGACAAGTACATATTAGGAAGCCCAAAGACTTTGAAGCAGCGATACAAACAGAAAAGATATGGGCGGTAAATTGAAGCGACACATCAAACAAAATCCCCAAGTCTTTAACTTCAGATCTACCAGGTATCACCATTTCGTCTACACTGTATGGAAAGTGATATGAATTCGCAATCGTTGAATATTTCACAATGGCACAATTGTCAATATTTAAAGAGATATTGTTTTCTATACACCAATTGTGCACCAACTTCAAGCTCGTAACAATCTTCAATGTTTGTAACCAAAATGGCGTAATGGCGTAAGCCAAAACTCAGCAATCCAGTGAACATAGTAAATCACTAAGAAATATATTAAAAAGTAAAGCCCTTGTGGTACACCGAACGTTGGATGGAAACGTCTAGAGTGGAAACCCTTGAAGTGGATATAACATGAGCGAGAAGCTAAGTAAGAAGTAATGAGAGTCAACAATAAAGGAGAGAAACCAAAGACATCTAATTTAGATACTAGTATTGAGTGATCGATGGAATCGAAAGCTTTGACGAAATCCGTATATATATACATCGACCTGAAGGCGATCATCGATAGCTTTGCTAATAAATTGCGTTATTTCTACCAGATTAGTGGTGATAGAATGCCCATTAACAAGACCATAAGGAGACAGCAGATGACGTGCCTCCGACACTATTTATTCATATATTAAAGATTTGAAAACATTAGCAAAACTATAGCAAGCGCCAATTAAGTTGGCGCGAGGAGGGGGTGCGCGGAAGTCGTTTCTAGAAACGTCCACCCACTACTCAAGTAATTGTCAGAAAACATTTGTCATTGACGTTTGACGGAACATAATGCCTTTGCTAGGTGATCATAAAGTGACACACGCTCAGAGGTTAGAATTATCTGACATTTGATGTAAAACCAAATACAAATCTCCCCACTACTTTTAGTCCTGCGCGAACTTACCCCTCCTCGCGCCAACTTAATTGGCGTTTGCTATACTTAACATGGTAACTGGTCTATAATTGGAAATATCACTGCGATTTCCACTTTTATGGACTGGCACAATCCTGCCAATCTTTCAAAATTCAGGAAAGGAATCAGTAGAAATAATTGAATTGAAAATCACTGCTAAGAGTTCCAACAGATCCACAATCTCTAATGAAAAAACTTGATAGACCGTCGTGCCCAGCCGTTTGATTAGATTTGAGCTTGTGGATGCGGTTCAACACTGTACAGGGAGTAACTCGGCAAAAAAACACGTAGAAGACGAAGACTAAGGTGCATTCCTAGGAATTTGCCTTTTCCTCTTAATCGCCGTAACAAATTTTTCACAATTGTGTGTAATTTCTGATCTAATAAAGCAAATATAATGAGATTTCTGTCAGCTGTATAAATAAAAAATTAATATCCACATCGATATTCACAGCGCGAATTTAAAAAAAATACCGTCTCATTACTTTTTGTCAACATAGTAAATTATGTACCTCTATTGAAGTTACACACATCGTATGTTTACATACGTAACAGCTGTGGATATTATAAAAACTATAACATGTTGTATGGTAAGTGAATTGTTAAAAATTAAGATGTGTGTTACATTAATTTATAAACACTTTTTAAAAATCATACTAAAAATAATTTGTGGATTTTTAGAACTGACATTATTTCATGTATATTACGAGAATGTTTTTTTTTGTTGGTTGAAGTAAGAAATAGAATGCCGTTATTGAATTTAAAGGCGGCGATGTTAATAAAACGCTAGAAAATAATTTTGTGTTTAAATTTTGTTATGGTAAGGGTTCGATAAGCTGAGTCAGTTGTTAAAAATTTATATTTGTGAATTTTTAAAGATGATATTTTAAAAGAAAATGTAAGATGTATGCTCTACTGGCATTTAACGTCCTATTTGATAACACTCTATCTTTAATTGAACAATTGTATTGAACGTACGACTGAACGAAACTTAAAGCGAGATGGATAATAACAAAACTATTTTCTTTGTTATTGGCGATCAACTTTAAGCAGGCGCGGCTCGTGATGACGTATTTGGGAGTGCATTTACAATGATGCGAGTGCCTCGTGTGTTTTCGGTGTATACTAAGAAAACGCTACAGTTAGTACACGAGAATACACGAAGCACTCGCATCATTGTATATGAACCCCCAAATACGTCATCACGAGCCGCGCCTGGCTTTAAGGATTGTCTTTTATAATACAGCGGAGTGACAAAATTTTTTTAAATATCTTTAGCATTTTTTCTCTTATGAGAGGGAATTTAGGGAAAATATTTTAGGTATATATTCTATGTAGTATTGGTAAAATATATTGAACCGCATAAGTATCTCTGCAACGGTTCATTCATTTTAAATCAAATTGTACCTTTGTAAAAAGATTGAAGAATTTTAAAAATAATATCAGATTTGCTGTCAGTTCCGGTTATACCGGAACTAGACATCCAATTAGTTTTTTTAAACGGAACACTCTGTATATTTTTACATTTTTGAACGCTATGTCAAATTCTGGATACCATTGATATTGAAGGCAAAAACATTACTTCCAGGAAATCAGTTTGCATTAGTAAAATCAAAAGCCGTGAATGAATTGTTAAAATAGCTAATTTACAAAAATAAGTCCTTTAAACTTGGGATTTAACAATTTATTTATTTTAGCAAAAAAAATTATTTGCTAACTAGATTAAATGTTCAAACCCTCAAATTCATACTTCTGTTGAACATTAAATGCACTGAAATAAATGCTTTCTACATATACGACGCTAATTATTCGAATTTTTTACTGAAAAAAAATTCGCTCTTATGCAGGATTCGAACCTACGTCCTTTAGTTTGCCGGACCACGCTCTTAACCATTGAGCTATAAAGGGACTGAAGTTCGAATCGTCAGGAAAAGCCTTAAATTGCATTAAGAACAGATATTATATTGTGCCCGTAGTTGGCAAATTTGTGTGAATCAATTGCATTTTCGCGAAGTGATATGAATGAAATAAATGCTTTCTACATATACGACGCTAATTATTCGAATTTTTTACTGAAAAAAAAATTTGTTTGGTTTGCCGGACCACGGTCTTAACCCTTGAGCTATTAAGGGACTGAAGTTCAAATTTTCAGGAAAAGCCTTAAATTGCATTAAGAACAGATATTATATTGTGCCCGTAGTTGGCAAATTTGTGAAAATCAATTAAATTGTCGCGAAGTGATGTGAATGAAATAAATGCTTTCTTCTCCATATACGACGTTATTTGAATATTAAATCCCTAGTTTAAAGAGCTTGTTTTTGAAAATTAGCTATTTTACCAATTCATGCATTGCTTATGATGGTACTAATGAAAACTGATTTCCTGTGCTTTTGACCTCAACAGCAATATGAAGGTTTACTGAATCCAGAATTTAACAAAGCATTCAAAAATGTAAAAATATACGGGGTGTTCTATTTAAAATAACAAATTGAAAGTCTATTTGCCGTACAGTGAAAGTCATTTATAAGTTTATAACGATGTTGCTTACCAATTATTATATACATACATATCTGTAAGCGACCGGTGTTGTTCATATTACGTTATTTGTTACATGTATGTATGTGTGTCAAAACAGAATGACACCTGCAAAAAGAGAAAAGCCTTATCAATAAGTGACAAATTTGCAATAATTACACGCATAAAAAATGGTGAGGCTAATGTGGAGGTTGCAAAAAGCTTTGGTCTATCGCATTCCACTGTATCTACGATTTGGAAAAATCGAACAAAATTTGAAGACGCCTTCAAAAATAATGTTCAAACGAATAAGAAGTAAAGATGCTCTCAATATGATGACATAGATAAGACACTCTTGAGATGGTTCAAAGAGAAACGAAGCCAGGGTATTCCAATAACAGGGCCCATCTTACAAGCCAAAGCCAATAATTTCGGCAAACTTTTAGGACTGGAAAACTTTGAATGCTCAGAAAGTTGGATCAAAGGATTCCGAAACCGTCACAATATTGTGGGTAGCACTGTCTCTGGTGAATCTGCATCTGTATTCGAAAGTACAACTGGTGAATGATTGAAAAATGTTTTTGCAGAGATACGTAAAAACTACACGGATGAACAGATATTTAACGCGGATGAAACCGGATTATTCTTCAAAATGACTCCTAACAAGACCCTAAAATTTAAAGGAGAGAAATGCTCTGGGGGTAAAATGTCAAAAGACAGGGTCACGGTATTGGTGGTCGCCAATATGACCGGCACCATTAAAAAAAAGCTGCTTGTGATTGGAAAATCAAACAATCCCAGGTGTTTTAAAAGCATGAAGAGACTTCCTGTCGATTACAGATCCAACAGACGTGCTTGGATGGTGTCCGAAATATTCGAGAAGTTTTTACGAGACTGGGATAAGGAGCTATGTGCGTCAAAGAAGAAAATTTTGTTGTTGGTGGATAATTGCAGCGCTCATCCTAATGTTCAGAATTTGAAGGGCATAAATTTGTGTTTTCTCCCACCAAATACAACTTCCGTTCTACAGCCTTTTGATCAAGGCATAATAAGGAACCTCAAAGTGCATTTCCGAAAGGCTTTAGTCATGAAAATGATAGAGAATGCAGATGAAAACAATGAAATAAAAATTAATATTCTAGATACCGTCATGATGATATCCACAGCATAGGATGCAGTTTCACAAAATACAATTGTTAATTGTTTTCGACATGCTGGATTTCTCCCCTCAGTGGCTATTCAAGAAGAGGATCATTTTGAAGACGAGGATAACATTCTCTTGGCACAATTGATTCGAGAAGCGTACGTCGTGGACACTGATTCAAATGTTACATTTGATGACTTTGTTGACGTTGATAAAGACTTGGCAACATGGGGAGAGCTAAATGATGAAGATTTAGTTATGAATTTAAAAGGTTTACAAACAGAAGAAGAAGCATACGAGATCGATGAAGATCAAGATGACCCTGGGATGGAATTCGAACCACCATCAACATTGGAGGCCATTAAAGCTTTGAAAATAGTGCGAAACCACATTCATTTAATGACAAGTTGAATGAAGTTTACATTAAGAATGTCATAATATTGGAAAGGGCCTTAGAAGTGAACTATTTTTTGCAATCCAGTAATCAAACAAAAATTACTGACTTTTTTGGAAAATAATTTGTTCATGTGTATGTAATTGTTTTTTGTTATTTATAACTATGTGCTATAATACAATTATCTTCATTTATAATCAAATGCATTCAGATACTTGTGTGTTGTACCTTATTACATATTAGAAAAAAATGCATATAACGACGTCCTTATATAACGACGAAAATTGTCGGTCCCTTGGTCGTCGTTATAATCGACTTTTACTGTATAACCCGAAGTGGCACAGCAAATCTGATATTATTTTTAGAATCCTTGAATCTTTTTACCCATTTTGATTTAAAATGAATGAACCGCTGCAGAGATACTTGGGGGGTCCATACTTTTTACTAACATTATATAATTTAATCTTTCCATTTTTCATATGTTACCTTTTCATTTCAAGGACACCCGGTATGCGTAACAATTAAAAATTTAATTAAAAAATTATTTAATAAAAAGGTCCTAATGTTGATTCCCCAAAAAACAAAATTTAAAGCAAAGACACAAATTTTCTTTCGGAGTAAATAAACCCGAACAGAACAACAGGTTTAATATGTAATCAACACGATCACTTAACAGTCAGGCATAGTAATTGTCGCGTGTAAGGTGGGAGATAATTTTACATCTACTCAGTGGTTAGTCCAGCTAGAGTCACTGTTATGGACTTTATGTAATCGTCAAAGAGAGCTTATGTTAGTACAAACCCTAGGAATAATAGGAAGTAAACATTTGTTAATTAAACTGAACACGCAATCATAAAAAACGATTGCTGTGCGTTTGTATATTGCCGGTACGCGCGTAATACTGTTATTTTATAATGTTTATTGCACATACAACTTACCTATATATATGCACATTCAAATAGAATTATATAATCTTATTTTTGTTATTAGGCTTGTTTGTCTAACTATAAATGAAGTAATAAAAATTACATTTTTTCGTGTTTGTATTAGATAAGGATACGTCTGTAAAAAGAAGATGACAAACAAACGGCCATTCATTTTTATCAGTTAAACGAAAAAGGTGCAAATAATATTTAGCAAACATTGTCAGTCTATATTCAAAAAGACACACCACTAAGACTGAAAAACATTTTGTAAAGGAAATAAATAAAATTATAGTACATACATACTCAGATATATACGATTATATATTTAAATACACATTTAATATGTATAGGTTTATGTATGTTCTGTTTTGCTATCTTAAATGCAATGTAAATATTTTATAAAATGCATCCTTCCTTTTTATCAGACAAACATAAAGTGAATATAGGTAAATATACTTAACAAAAGTTGTTTATTTATTATTTAATAATATTATTAGCTTAAGATTTAAAACTATGAAATGAATAGAACCCCTGGTCAATTTTTAACCGAATTACTTCCTGCACTACGTTTCATTGCCTGTCTTTTCTTAGCTTTTCCAAACCTTTTTCTTTTGTTACGTTTCATGCATTCGTTATCTTTGCTAAGGAGCAGTTTTTGTGCTATCCTGTTATTGTTTTTTGCCTGTTCCATGAAGTCAAGCACCATAATTCCTTGGGAATTTCAATAATATAGTAATTATAACCTCCTCCTCCTATAAAATGGTCTTCATCGACTTTGGCACAATCCTAATTCCCTGCTTTAATTATTGATTCGACTTAGGTATATAACAGTCCATGCAATTTCGCCCAAGGTTATGAATAAGAGAAAAATAGTGATTAAACTTGGCCAAATATACAGGGTTTCTCACGTAACCTGTTCATTAGAAGTTTTCTATGTTAACCACTTAGGATACTTTTGAAAATTTCTGGCAAGTAATCTGGATACTTGATGTATTAAAAAAAATATTTACACTCATGAACCACTTTCGGTTATAGCCAACTTTGATATTTTAAATCAGCGATGCACATACCGCGGCCCGCCGGCCGCATGCGGCCTACTGTCGATATTTATGCGGCCCGCCAACGAATTTTAAAAATTGTTCGAAGAATAAATATTTCGTCGTTCGAACTTGGCATCTACCTACGTAACAATATAATACCAATTTTGATATGGATAAACCAGGCCCCAGTAAAAAAACGTAGTCGTAAGGTTGAAGATGAAAATGGACAGTTTCAAGATATTTGGACCGAAAAATACTTTTTTTATTTCACCGCATAACAAAAGTGTCTGTTTAATATGCAAGAGTAGTGTTTCTATTCCGAAGGGATATGTGAAAGGGAAGTGAAAAGGCATTATGAAACCCAGCTTCATACTTTTAACAAATTAACCGGCGAAAATCGAACGCAAAAAATTTCCACTTTACAAAGGGAATTAATAGGCCAGCAAGCAGTGGCGGCTCTTGATGACGTACGATGTGCGCTGCTGCACGGATGAGACAACTTCGAACTATTTCGGAAGATTTCGGTACGGTTACTTGCTTCTCTGTATATATGAAAGCTTAAACGAAGCAGTCTCATCCGTGCAGCAGCTCACATCGAACGTCATCAAGAGCCGCCACTGCCAGCAAGCTATGTTTACAAAACCAATTCAAGATGCTGAAACAGCTACTGAAGTTAGCTTTGAAATATCTCGAATAATAGAGAAAATTTGTCGGCCTTTTAAAGATGGTGAGTTTGTTAAGCAGTGCTTAGATATCGTCGCAAAAAAAATGTGTCCGAAAGATGCAAAGAGGTTTGAGAAAATTCAAATAAATCGGATGACTGTTCAAAGAAGACTTACCACATTAGCAGCTAATATAGAAGAGCAATTAGCTACGAAATCGAAAAGTTTTGAGTATTTTTCTATAGCACTCGACGAATCTACAGATATAAGTTCCACCCACTGCTCAACTTTTAATATTTTTACGAGGTGTAACGCAAAATTTTGAAGTGAGTGAAGAACTGATTGGTATGAGTTCTTTGACAAGTCAAACCAAGGGGAGTGACATGCTCAAAGCTCTTCTGGAAAAATGTTCTATAATGGATTTGGAATTAACGAAATTATCTGGAATTACGACTGACGGAGCACCTTCAATGGTTGGAAATAAATCTGGGATAATAACTATGTTAAAAGAGTATTTACAAACTAAAAACATAGATACCCAGGAATTAATGCAGTTTCATTGCATTATACATCAAGAGGCCCTCTGTTCAAAATTATTGGGATTTGAAAATGTGATGAAAGTTGTAGTACCTACTGTAAACTTTATAAAATCACGAGGTCTCAATCACCGACAATTCACACAATTTCTCGAGGATATTGAAAGCGAATATGGTGATCTCCTGTTTTACACTGAAGTAAGTCGTGGCTTGTCACTAGAGCGGTTTCTTAACTTGATTGAAGAAATCAATATTTCTGGCGGAAAAGAAAAAGGACGTCTCCGAACTCGACAACCCTGATTGGCTGTTTGACTTAGCGTTTCTTGTAGACATCACAAATCACTTGAATGTCTTAAATACGTGACTCCAAGGCAAAGATCAAATGATTTCGCAGTTATACTCTCATGTTTCGTCCTTTCAATGCAAATTGAGTCTTTTCAGGACACAAATCAATTCAGCCAATTACAGCCATTTTCCGAACTACAAAAAAATGATGGAGAAATTCAATAAAACTGATGTCAATTTCGCTTGTATTGAAAAAATTTATATTTTAATACAAGCTTTTCATGATCGTTTTCTAGACTTCAAAAAAGTTAAACCTCTATTAGACATTTTTAGCAATTCTTTCAACATTTCACCCGAAAATGCACCGGAATCAATACATCTGGAATTGATAGACATTCAAAATGATGATAATTTACAAAACAAGTTGATTGAAGGTAATTTACTCAACTTTTACCATTGCGTTGACAAAACCACTTATAAAGAGTTGCGAATGAATGCATTGAAATGCGCAAGCTTATTTGGATTGCCGTATATTTGTTAACGAACGTTTTCAGTGATCAAACTTAACAAAACAAGAAATCGAAACCGTCTCGCAAATGAAAATATGGAAGCAATTTTACGTGTGGCAACAAGTAATGTGGAGCCAAACATAAACAAAATTGTTAGGTCAATGCCATGTCATGCATCAAAATAATAAAACATGAAATATTACATTGTAATGATTAGATTACATTACGATTACATAATTACAACAAACATTTTTGAATGTTCTTTTATTTTTATCATTTGTAGTAATTCATACTATTTAAAAATAAAAATATTTGTGTTAATAAGTATTCTTTGTAGTGGCCCGTCCTTGGCTTATAATTTTCCCGAGTGGCCCCTGTTCCCTATAAGTCTGTGCATCCCTGTTTGAAATGGAATGTTATAGTTTTTATTACTTTTTTAGATTCCTTGTAAGGTATTATAATTATAACACTTAATGTTAAGGTTTCTTTTGCAAAAAAATAACCGTGTTTGAATTATTTTGATTTTTGTGAAATTTTTTGTTTTTTCAATGTACTTTTGAAAACCACATATCTCAGGCGTATTTGATCTGAACTACGTCATATTTCTACTAGATACAGCCAAAGGTATAATATTCTGAGTAATGTTTAAATATTTAATAAATCTCTTACAGGGTGTCCTAAATTCATTAATTGTTTAAGTAATCTTTAATTAAAGAAAAATCGATTTTTTTAAATGGAACAGCCTGTAGATGAGCACGCCATAGTAAGTAGTGTTATGACCTCACCACCCAGTTCGATAGTAGATACTTACATTAATGTTCTAACAGTTTTCTCGGGTCTTTTATTTAGGATCCAATGAAAAATTATTGAGGCAACACAGACTTTTAATAATAAAAAAAAATCAATACATGTCAATCAATTCAAAAAAAAATAACAACGAGGTTACTTACTATGGTTACAAATTAATAAAATCAACCTTAAAACATATCTTCACTAAATCCAACCGTTGAACTCCAAATCTTCGCATCAGCAATACACACAATATCCATCTTCAATCCACTACAGTAGATAAACATTTTGCATCGTATAGGTTTCCCTATGGGTTATTAGGGTTAGGGTTCCCTATAGGTTTATAGGTCGTATAGGTCGCCTATAGGTCGTATAGGTTTCCCTATGGGTTATTAGGGTTAGGGTTCCCTATGGGTTATTCCCTATGGGTTTCCCTATAGGTTTCCCTATAGGTTTCCCTATGTCTATCTTTCATAGTTTTAGAGTTATTAATGATTATTTTCTAAATTGAGCATTATCAAGAAAAATTGTAGAAGTAAGCCTTGAAAAGTAAATCTGATCTGTCAAAATTATCACAAAGTTTATTTCGTGTCAATAAATTCGACAATTAACAATCACTGTACCAATGATCAGTGCTGGATTTAGATTTGATGAGGCTCTAAGCTATTTGAGTCATTGGGCACTTTATAAGTTCAGATATTCTATATCATCGACAAATATGATTTTAGGATACCTAGAAGGTTAAACTGAAATACATTTAAGAAGCATGTACAATGAACGTACTGTAAATAAGAACTAATGAGTATTACATCTCATATTACATGTAAATGTCGCATAATGTGCTGCGTTATTTTTTACATTGCTAGAAACTAAGTTTGTACCAGTATGCAGAAACGCTACACGTTGCGACGCCACCTTCCTAGTTGTTAGTATAATGAAAAATTCGTGAAAAATCACATCTATCCTGGAATGTGTGGAAGCATTTCGCTCTCATTGGAGCTTGTCAACACACAGTATCCCGGACAGACATGACTTTTCACTTCTATACTTCGCGTATATATATAGTTAGTATAACGAACTTAATGTAAATGAAAGCTAATGAGAATTAATTTTTTTTTTAATTAAGAAGTATATTAACAGTGAAGTAATAAATCTTTAACTCATTATTTTTATTTATAACAAAAAACTAAAGAAACAAAAGTTCTTTTAAAAGACACAATTTACAAAGTCGTATTATCTAAATCTCTTGAAACATGTTATAGGGATTAAGCACTCATATTAATCTAAAAGTGTGTTCTTTCTAGCCCTTGCCAGAGCAAAGTCACTGATGACTAGACTGCGGAACAGATGCTATCCTCTAATGAGTCATACAGGCGCAGAGACAGAGTCGGTTTCAACTTTCTGGTAGTCAGTGCCCTAGCGAACGCGGTAAGTAAATGTAGGCGAGGTTTTTGACAATACTGTAATGACTCATTCGATGACGCGAGGCGCGTCATCGCTCTGGACGTTTTCTCGACAGATTTGGTGCATTCTAGACAAAACGTTCCCATTGATATATAAGCCGTCGAGGAAGGGATGTGGAGACATTCGATACCCCAGTCTCGCGACGTAAACATAAATATAGTTACAAAATACATAAATGTACTTATTGTTGTTAATAGTTAGTTTTATATTATACGTTTTAATATTAATATAGTGTGTGTGTCTAAAGTTATTGTTAGTTTTATTTAAGAACCCGAAAGACAAACTTTACAGTGGTATTCAGGTGTGGACTAATTAATAAATAATAAACTAAGTAGACAATTAAGTGTTAATTAAGTATTCGATTAAATAAATATACAGTGCGGAAAGACGTTATTTTAAATATCGTGATGGCCAACACAATGAAACTGACTGAATTAAAAGTGTCCGAGTTAAAACGAGAATTAGAAGAGAGGGATGAGGATACAACTGGCAAAAAGTCGATCCTCCAGCAACGGCTTCGCAATGTGTTGATCCAAGAAGGCGAGGATCCAGAGAATTATGTCTTTCAAGTTCCAGGCGGAGATGCTGACGTGAATTCGCTGTTGATGAAAATGGAACAACGAATAATAGATTCACAAACTAAAATGGAGCAGAAAAGCCTGGAAACTTCTGGAAATTTAGCAAAAACTCTAGAACAAATGGAACAGAAGAACCTGGAAACTTCTGGAAACTTAGCGAAAACTCTAGAACAAAGACTAATAGATAATTCGCAAACCTTGGAACAGCGTCTAATAGATTCACAAACTCAAATGCAACAAATGGAGCAGAAGAACCTGGAAACTTCTGGAAATTTAGCAAAAACTCTAGAACAAATGGAACAAAAGAATCTGGATAGTGCGAAAAATATGGAACAGCGTCTAATAGATTCACAAACTCAAATGCAACAAATGGAACAGAAGAATCTGGATAGCGCGAAAAATATGGAACAACGATTAATAGAAAATGCGCAAATACAAATGCAACAAATGGAACAAAGAAACCTAGAAACCGCTAGAATCCTCGAGAAAAATCTGGAAAAGAAATTACTAGAAAATTCTAGAAACTTCGAAAAAAGTCTGGAACAAGTGGAGAAAGTTCTAGAACAGCGATTAGCGGAAAAATCAGAAGCGTTAAAAGAAGAGGTTTTCATAGCTGTAGAAGAGAAAATTGGAGAACATTCTAGACTTTTAGAGGCAATAATGATTGAGATGAAATTACCCGCTACCACGAGTCATTCTGATCCCAAGCAGGTCAACGAAGAAGTCATACCGCGGCCCATCGAAATAAAAGAAGAATTTGTGGCTATTTCAAAGACCAGAATCAAGCCACCAACCTTTGATGGAAAGACGTCATGGGCAACTTACCTGACGCAATTCGAAGCGGCCGCAGAAGCAAACGCATGGTCTTCTGCCGAGAAGGCGACTGCTTTAATCATAGCATTGAGGGGTGATGCTAGTGATATTTTGCAGACATTGCCTCCTGAAGAACGTAAAGATTATTCTCAACTCATTAAACGCTTGGAGATGAGATATGGCCATGCGCATTTGGAACAAGTATACCATACCCAACTGAAGAATCGATCCCAGAAGAAAGGCGAGAATCTTCAGGAATTTGAGGCAGATATTGCTCGCCTAGTTCGACTTGCATATCCGATGGCGCCAGATAATTTAATGGAACACCTAGCGGTCCAGACGTTCATAGATGGTCTCCGGGATATTGATACGCAGCAAGCATTAAGGTTGGCAAGACCGAAAACCTTGATCGATGCTTTGGCGCACGCGCTTGAGTTTGAGACTGCAAAGCAAGCCTCTCGGAACCATGCTCGTGTCTGCACTGTTGACAAGCAGGAAAATGAGGAGTTCATGGAGCAGGTGGTTAGTAGAGTTCTAAACCAGATCAAATCAAATAAAAGAGTACTGCGATGCTGGAATTGTGGAGAGATTGGTCACGTTCGGAGTAAATGTGGTAAGGTGGCCAAGAAAGCATCGTCTGAGCAGCAGGAAAACTAAAGCGGGTCGATGAGCGAGGGCAATCATCGATCCAGCATCAGGAAGCCCCAAAGACGCCTGGCCAAGTCGCATCCCTGCAACATCAAACCAACGGCCTGTATGTGGACGCTGTTATGGAAAGAAAGACCTATGCTTGCTTGCTAGATACTGGATCGACGAAAACCATCGTGCGACCCGATTTAATTCCCAGAAATAAAAAGTTATTTTCTAGCAAATGGCGACAGGACAGCAACTGGAGGAGCAGCTTCTGTGGCAGGTGAAGTGGATGTCAACTTTATCATAGGACCAACATCAGTCCGACATCGTGTTCTCGTAGCCGACATAGAAGAACAAATAATATTGGGATTAGACATCATGAACACCTACGGCTTCCAGTTAAACATGAAAGAAGGCACTTTAAAAATAAATAATGAGGAATTGTTTCTTCATGGAAAAAATTGTGGGAATGTACAAGTAATTACTGCAGAGAATGTTGTTCTGGATGCAAGAAGTGAGACATTTTTGACGGCGTGTATGGAAGGTGATTATTTGGACGGAAATGTTACAATGTTGGAACCAAAGGCTGATGATGACGAGGTGGGCCGAGGAATAGTAGTTGCCAAAATGCTGGTTAAGACTCAGAAGACTGTACCGATAAGGGTAATGAATGTGAACCATTACCCTGTTTCATTGAAGAAGGGTACTATTCTGGGGTGGTGTTCGCCAGTGTCGGCCGTCGTTCATCGCATAGAGGCGAAGAAGAATGGATTCGTGCAGGTTCCTGAGAAATTGTCCAAGATAATCGACTCCGCCTGTCAAGGATTGAGCAAGAAGGAACAAAATCAAGTTAAGGACCTAATCAAACATTATGAAGACGTCTTCGAAACTGAGACTGGTACGAAAGGTAAAACCAATATTGTAATGCACAAAATAAATACCGGCGATGCAAGTCCAATTCGACAAGGACCAAGAAGGTTACCACTGGCAAAACGTGAAGAAGCGAAGCAAATTATACAAGATATGGAAGGCCAAGGAGTAATTGAACCATCGAATAGTCCATGGGCTTCACCGGTGGTCCTTGTCAGGAAGAAGGATGGATCCACCAGATTCTGTGTGGACTATCGTCGTTTGAATAGTGTGACCAAAAAGGACAGCTATCCTCTCCCAAGAATAGACGATACGCTAGACACCTTGGCAGGAGCAAAATGGTTCTCCACTCTCGACTTAAAGAGCGGTTATTGGCAAGTGGGAATGGATCCCAATGACAAAGAGAAGACTGCCTTCAGTTTAGGTACAGGACTCTGGCAATTTACAGTCATGCCATTTGGACTGTGTAACGCCCCAGCTACTTTTGAACGACTCATGGACACTGTACTGAGGGGATTGTCTTGGAATACCTGCCTGGTATATCTCGATGATGTGATTGTGGTAGGGAAGACCTTTGAAGATCACACGAAAAATTTGGAAGTAGTATTCCAGAGGTTGCGAGATGCCAACCTGAGATTAAGTCCAAAGAAGTGTCACCTTTTCCGCAAGGAGGTAAATTACCTTGGACATGTGGTTTCCGGAAAAGGAATTGCTGTGGATCCAGAAAAAGTAAAAGCTGTGGAAAAATGGCCGGTACCCAAAGACAAACATCAGCTAAGAAGCTTTTTGGGATTATGCACATATTATCGACGCTACGTTCCTGGATTCTCCAACATTGCAAAACCACTTACTCGCCTAACAGAAAATCGAGCATTCATTTGGAACAACGAATGCCAAGCGGCCTTTGAGTTGTTAAAAGGTACGTTGATCAGTGCACCCGTTTTGAACTATCCGCTGCCATCTGGGAGGTTTGTTTTGGATACGGATGCCAGTAACGTCGGGATTGGTGGCGTGCTCTCTCAAATCCAAGATGGACAAGAAAAGGTCATTGGATACTTCAGCAAGACCCTGTCCAAACCAGAGAGGAACTACTGCGTAACCAGGAGAGAACTATTGGCAGTAGTTAAGACCATTGAGCACTTTTACAAGTACCTGTATGGGCAGAAGTTCCTGATCCGCACTGATCATGCCGCCTTAAAGTGGCTCTTGCAATTTAAGAATCCAGAGGGTCAAGTAGCTAGATGGATTGAGAGGCTACAGGAGTACGACTTTGTCATTGAACACAGAGCAGGCCTCAAACATCAAAATGCAGATGCCCTTTCCAGAAGGCCCTGCCCAGAAGACTGTCGACATTGCAACAGAATCGAAGACAAATCGGCCAACGCTCTTCGAACCACCGTTGTTGATGACCAATGGCAACCTGACAATTTGCGCGCGGATCAAGAAGCTGATCCGGATCTTGCAGTCCTCAGGGCTTGGAAAAGAAATGGGCAAAGACCGACCTGGCAAGAAATTGCGCCCCATTCACGAGAATTAAAGTCATACTGGGCACAATGGGATTCCTTAACCATGGAAGACGATCTCCTGAGACGTGAGGTCGAAAATCACGATGGAAGCGAGCGGAAGATGCAAATGGTGGTTCCCAAGAAAAGAATACCAGAGGTATTGCGAGAACTCCATAATGGTGCTTCTGGGGGACATTTTGGAGTCCATAAAACACTGGAGAAGGTGCGCCAGAGATTTTACTGGGTGAATTGTTCACGAGATGTGAAAGAATGGTGCCGAAAGTGTGCTAATTGCGCCGGAAGCAATGGTCCCCAGAGGCGTCGACGTGCACCCATGCGCCAATACAATGTAGGAAGCCCATTTGAAAGGATCGCCATAGATGCCGCCGGCCCTTTTCCAGAAAGCGACAAAGGAAATAAATACATAATAGTGGTCATGGATTACTTTACCAAATGGGTTTAAGCATATGCTCTTCCAAATCAAGAAGCTGGAACTGTAGCCGACGTGATTGTGAAGGAGTTCGTCAGCCGTTTTGGTGTACCCTTGGAACTTCATTCCGATCAAGGGCGAAATTTTGAGTCCAATCTATTCGAAAAGATGTGTGGACTTTTGGGCATACGGAAGACGAGAACAACTCCCTTGCATCCACAATCAGATGGGATGGTAGAGCGAATGAACAAGACCATGATCAGACACTTATCCAAAGTGGTCTCCGAACACCAGAGAGATTGGGACGAACATTTACCATTATTTCTAATGGCGTATCGGGCATCCGTTCAAGAGACAACAGGCCAATCACCAGCAAACGTGCTATTCGGGAGGGAACTCCGATTGCCCTGTGATTTAAAGTTTGGGAGCAAGCCTGGTGAAGATCTTGCCGGAGAAGATTATGTCAGCACGCTCAGACGACGACTAGATAATATCCATGAACAAGTCAGACATAATATCCAAGATGCTAGTGACAGAATGAAGGAGAGCTATGACATCAACGCCGAGAAGAGTGGTTACCATGAAGGCGATCGGGTTTGGTTATATAATCCACAACGCCGACGGGGCCTATCTCCAAAACTTCAAAAGAATTGGGAGGGGCCATACGAGGTGTTGAAGCGGATCAACGATGTAATATACCGCATCAGGCGAACACCTCACACTAAGCCAAGAGTTGTACATTTTAATCGATTAGCCCCATACTCTGGAGACAATAATGACGAAACCGTTGACTTGCGCCGATTAGATAGCCAATACCATGAACTAACCTTCGAAGACTTTATGGAAAAATATTCTGGTTCGAGAAAAGCTCGATTTGGGGTAACCATCGAGAAACAGCAAGATTTGTTTACGGTGACGCCAGACTACGCGCTTGCTCATTGCGTAGCCCGAGATCTACGAATGGCCAAAGGAATTGCCTGCGAATTTAAAGAGAGATTTGGCAGAATCGGAAAACTAAGGCAGCAGGGACCAGCAATTGGGAAGAGTCTCCAAATAATAAATGAAGGACAGCCCATATTTTATTTGGTCACGAAAGAACTGTCGAGCCTGAAGCCAACCTATCGTGCCTTATGGGAGGCCCTGGCCCACTTACGTGAACAAATGTTACAACAGGACATTCTGAAATTGGCAGTTCCAAAATTGGGTTGTGGATTGGACCGCATGGACTGGAGAATTGTAAGGAGCATGTTGGAAGTAATCTTCCGACATACTGGTATGGAAATTCTGGTATGCAGTTACCAGCTTGAATATTCCTGTCCATCCAGGCAAGATAAGACCGTGGACTGTTATTTCGATATGACGTCGCAATGTAACAAAGGCCCTACCTGTCGATTTCGTCATCGTTCGAGGAGACCAAAGCATGACATGTTTCGGGACGAAACTTCATTTTTAAGAAGGGGGCAATGTAATGACTCATTCGATGACGCGAGGCGCGTCATCGCTCTGGACGTTTTCTCGACAGATTTGGTGCATTCTAGACAAAACGTTCCCATTGATATATAAGCCGTCGAGGAAGGGATGTGGAGACATTCGATACCCCAGTCTCGCGACGTAAACATAAATACAGTTACAAAATACATAAATGTACTTATTGTTGTTAATAGTTAGTTTTATATTATACGTTTTAATATTAATATAGTGTGTGTGTCTAAAGTTATTGTTAGTTTTATTTAAGAACCCGAAAGACAAACTTTACAATACAATACAGTATAGATTATAACTAGATTACACTTGAGGATTATTAGCGATCTGTGTGGCGCACAGTTACACTAATAACTCTGCTCTACTAATGCATTGCCCATCTTATATATTAAATATTATCTTTTCTTACTCCACGTGTATCCGGCTAAATAAATGAAACTACAGAGTCAACGTCTGGTAATAATGAATGAATAGTATTGTGTCAGCACCTATAACTCATGTATATTATCATTTTGTACATATAGCATAATACTATGGCCCCTCCAAAACGCCCGCATGAAGAACTGTTAGGCAGTTGGATTAAAGATTTTGGTTTTTTTTTTAAATTGTTAGTGATACGTAGAGTAATTGTAAAATTTGTTCGAATACATTTAAATGTTTAAAAAAGTCAAGACTAACCGCGCATCTACATACTAAAACGCATCGCGATCAACTGAGTACATCAACAGACAGTTTTTATACAAACTAAACATTCATTTTAACTATAGATGATATAATTTATTTAAGTTTATATTTTTTCAATATTTTTAATTTTTTTACTGTATAAAGTAAACGCATTTTGTATATATATATATATATATATATATATATATATATATCTTGAATTAATTTCAATTCAAGTTAATTTAAATTCATTTAGCTTCAGTGTTTTATTTATTTTCCTAAAAATTAATATCCGTATATACATTTTATAGGCTTTATTATCACTGTGTCGAAATATATTTCACACTCCGTCTGTTTGCATTGAAAGACGTACAAACAAACAACTTTTATCAACACCATCGCGCTATAATATTCATATATACTGCTAAGTCGATTGTATTCTTTATTCTCAATCATTTCAACTTGGCCTTCGTATATGACACTTGGATAATTTTGTGGCGAGCCCTAAGCTATAGCTTGTGCAGCTTATACGTAAATCCAGTGTTGCCAATGATACATTTAGAGCGCGTGCAAATCAATTGCATTTCTTTCAGATACAATTAGATTCAAATATTCAAATTTAATTCTATTTTAAAAACCTTCTATAAAGTTACTGTAGCAAGACATCCTGGTATATGTATATATGTCCAGTAAGCAAAAAATCTTTATTCACATTATTCCTGCCACTGTTGAGTAGAAGCCGAAAAAATCGCTTATAAAAACATTGTAATATATTCAGTATTAATAAGAAAAGATGCACCATTACATAACAAGTAAATTATCAACATTTATGACACAGATCCCAATCCAAGGCTACCGCGATATTATTGAAAACTTAATTAGATACTTGTCAATAAAGGTGCGTCTCCCAATGAACAGAAATAACACTTAAGGTAACTCTAATCACGTATATTCACTCGCTTTATACATACAGGCCGTTCTTATTATATAAATACCTATTTTGAATTTTATCTATTTTTTAACAATTTCCTGAAATACCATATATATATTGGGTTTGCTAATATAATACTTTATTGTATGTAATATTTGAATGTACAAATTATATTAATTCCATCTACCCTCTTCTATGCCTCTCTATTCAGTGCCATTGCATCATTAATTATTGGTAATTCAATCGTCTGCCTAATCCCTTCATTCCAGGAACTTCTCAAAGTAAGGTTGGCATTATTGACGAAGCGCACAATGGCACATCTTCGAAAACATCTTATCGTGACTTTTATGTAATTCTTGATCAATTCGGACCCATCGCGCATTAAATTGCGTCAAAACCCATGTAACTTCTTTCCTATCACCAGCAGATCGATTTTCCAAGTAAAATTGGCGTTATTGACAAGTTTTCCAGGAGAGACCCACGGAAATATTCTCCTTAGCCACTGATCTTCGCGCATTCTGATTATGTGTCCAAACCATCCCAAATATGTTCACTTTATTCTGTCCAGAACTGTTTCGGAAGCATCCATTCGATGCCGAATTTTCTCATTGGTTACGTGTTATAATTTTTAAATTCTGAAAAGCTAGTGTTGGTAAAAGAAGGTTTTATTTTTTTACACAATTGCCTTTCAACTTTATACATTTAGACAGAGATATTCCAAATTTTCATGCCTTTCAAAAGTTGGATCTTTGTAACTCTGACAAATAGGTCACTGTTTCATCACCTTGTTAGATGCGAATCACTTCCTGATTAGCGATTTGCTTAGATTCAGACGGATGTGGTGGATGAGGTGGCAATTGGAATATTATATATATATAAAGCGTTTACAGGCCTTTTAATGCCATGGCTTAATAAAATTGTTCCATTTCTTCTTGATCGTTGCCACCAATTTCTACGCCTGTTGCCTACCACATGTTCCGTGACAGCATCATTTCACTTTCTCATTGGTCTATCCCTCCTTCTCTTTCCTTCTGGTTCTTTTCATTTTATAGTCCTAATAAGTCTGTCGTCTACTAATCTCTCACGATGACCAAGCCACTGGAGTGAGCGCATTTTTATTACTTCGTCTCTCTCTCTCATCCTTTCTTTATTCTTTTCGCGCCGAATATCCTCTTTAGCATCTGTTAGGACTTTATGTTATGAAAGTCCTGTTATTGAAATAGAAAACGCAAACGTCGCACGACAAATGAACGACGAACTATTCGATATGCAGAGGTATAAAATAACAGTTTAAAAGCATGCTAAGCAACTCTCTGCAGGAGTACAACAAATAATTGATGCTAAACGTGCAAAATACCGGTCTTTATCCATTAAAAACTCTGTCAACAAAGTTATACGAAAATGTGTAACTTGCTTTAAGGCCAAACCGATAAGCTTTAATTATTTAATAGCCGACATTCCAATTGATAGAGTACCCATGCCCAGGCTTCCCAAAATGTAGGTGTAGATTATTTTAGTACAGCTTATATACGTGAAGGAGCTCGAAGAAAATAGGAATTGACAAACGCTTATGGTGCCATATTTATATGCTCTATATCAATATGGCATCATAACAGCAATATGGCATCATAACTGCAACGAAAGCAGTACGTTTGGACCTTATAGGCAATTTAACAACAGATATATTTCTGGCTGCGTTAAGGAGACGTATAGCGAGAAAAGGGAAAATTTCTAATATACTCGGAAAACGGAGAGCAGTTCGTAAGAGCAAACTCTGAATTAATAAAAATTATTAAACAAGTGTCGAATATTACCAAGAAAATTTGCAAGCCTATTTTGTAAAAAAAAATAAAATGGCATTTCATTCCACCGAGATTGACACATTTTGGAGGCCTATGGAAAGAAGCCGTGAATTTAGTAAAGACACATTTGGTCTGAATGATTGAGAAAACTTTATTAAACTATGAAAAGATATACACATGTTAACCTATATAGATGAAGATTGTAATAAGGTATACATAGGACAAACTGGGAGGACGTTCAATATTAGGATGAAAGAACACGCGAGAAGTCATAAAGAAAAGAACTTTCGCAAATCATTGTTCAGAAATTATTCATAGATTTAATAGAGATTTCAAAATTTTACATATTCAAGAAAAAAGCAAAAAACTCAACTTGTTAGAAAACTTAGAAATTAATAGATATAATAATTTAGGGTTAGCTTTAAATGGCCAATTAGATTTAAACAACTCCCCTCTTCTAAATTTAAGATTGTAAAAATGTTTCCACCATCATTTATCTCAATAATTTGTACATAAATATTCGAACATGTATTTTAAATAACGTATGGAATGTGAATGTTGAGAAAAAGTTTTGACGAGGAATGTTATTACCAAAAATGGTTCAAACTAGTTACCACTGGGCTAGAAAAATTATCGTTTGGTAGTTACTATGGTGCCATGTTAGATTTGTCAGAAATAGATGTCATACAAGATTGAAATACGAAAGTCTATATAGAATTTAGTTGGACGAGTACCTAACCGCAAGATTGTTAACATTTTTCGAGACCACAATATTGGACTGTCAACCATTTACTGCACAATTAAGGAATGTGAAGAAGGTATGCCATGCATGAATTTACTGAAAAGTGGACGACCTCCAGTTTTGGCCTCACATGAAGTAAACAGACTCATTCAATCTGCTCAAGATACAGTTGGGACGTTAGGCCGTAGATTTGGAATTGCGAATAGGGCTGTTGGCTGAATTTTGACTAAAAATGGATTAGAATATCGAAAAAGAAGGACACCGCAACGCAGCTAGAAAGAATCTCCAGATGCTGCCGAACATTAAGGCGTCAACATTTTAATGGCAACAGAGTTATTGTTTTAGACGATGAGAAATATTTCACATTATCCAATTCGGAAATAAAGGGTAACGATGGTTTTTACACGTCCAATATTGCAAATTGTCCTGACAACGTAAAATTCAAACCGAAAGCGAAATTTGCCGACAAGATTATGGTCTGGTGCGCTATTTCTCAAGCAGGAACTTCAAAATCTTACGCTGGGAGAGTTAGAAGTGAAGATGTGGATGCAAACGTCTATATTCGCAAATGTCTATCTAAATTGATAAATTTCATTAATGCTAATTATCCAAATCATGATGTGATATTCTGGCTCGATCTGGCTTCATGCCATTAGTCTAGAATCACTCAGATCTGGTTAACTGTACATAACGTGAATTATATACCTAAGGAAGACAATCTCCCCAACGTAACCCAGACGGGCCCCATTGAGGAACTTTGGCCACTACTGAGCAGGAAAGTTTATGGCAAAGGTTGGTAATCCCGCCAGAATATTCCAGAAGATCCGAGAAGTGAATATATACGTCGTCCAGAGAATGATGGGGAGAATTCTATCAAAATTGCGCGCTATTGAGGACCATGGGCCCTTATCAGTTTTGTGAATTTAGTTGTTGTATGACGCAATAGGATATAATAATTCCCCAATGTTTATGTTTTAATAAAATTTTTACTACTAATCAATTTTTACCTTTGATTTTTTCTCAAAACTTATGTTCCATACGTTATTCAGTATTTCATCCACCTGATGAAGCCATTGTAGGGCGAAACAATATTGTAGTGGATTTAAAATTTAAAAAAATTAAAACTAGAAGTTTAGTAGTACCTATTTCTTATCGTTATAATGAAGTTTCAACGGGTATCTCCTGCGTCAATCAACGATGGAAATGATTATGCTGTTGTATGAAAAATCACAAATTTTAAAAGTTACACTGTAAAGAATTCAAGAAATTTTGCGTAGATATTAAGACACTTTTCAAGTGGCCTTTCAGAGACAATCACCCTTCATAGAAAATTCAAAGGATTCTACGAAATTAATAAAACAGGCTTCTTCAAGTTTCTTTATATGTTTAAAAGTCAAGAAAATGTATCGCCTTGGATATTTTCAAAAACACTTTATTTATTTATTAGCTGTTGCCTGATTAATATTTATAAATAATAAATATACAGACGCTATTGGATTACCAACTGTGTAATTAATAGATTTCTATTCCTATAAAACAGTCGTTAACATGCTGTTGACGTACAGATACCTGAACTGGTTCTCCAATGTGAATATTGTATATATGTATACATACATATTATAAAATACAGAATTAAATCTAGTCGATCGTTTATGGTGTAGAAAATCTATGTCTGTATACATACCAGATCCTTAATGAACACATATTGCTTGAAGAAATAGATTAAAAGCTTGTATCATAGATCAATGTATTTAGATAATTATAATTGTTTACATAGAATAAATAAAATAGTAACGTTTAATTAATTGTTTATTATTTGTACAAGTACTATTATTTGTCTGTAATTGGTAGGGACCGGACACAAGACGCCCATGACTCATCGTCAACGGGCGTACTATTGAAAATTTGCATTTTTAAAGAGTTTTTAATTTCATTTATACAAGATGTCCCGTATCATTATGTTCACATTTTAGGAGTGTAAAGTAGACTTCATTTCAAGTAACAAAAACGCAAAACTTGTATAACCATTTTTATTTGTTTCAATACATCCTTGTAGATAGAAAACGGCCTTTCTACATCGCAACTGGAGGTATTCTTTTATTTCAGCGTATTTAGCGGATAGATTTTGAGGCATTGTCCCCAAACACAATTGCCGCAATGTTATTAAATCTGAAGTTTCTATTAAAAACTGCGTGTAACTTTTGCCGAATGCCAGAACCGAGGTCACTTGGAATATTTTTCAAATTATTAATAGCCACATCTAATGTGGTTAATCCATCATTTAATTTGAGATTTTGATTTTCAAAATAAGTGATTGGCAAATTTCCAAAGTGTTCCTGAAGAAAGTACAACTGCTTTTTACATTTGGAATTTGTATTAGTTCCTGGCACTCAGAAATACTTCGATTACATGTGCCTTATATGGAATAGTTGGATCAAGTACACCAGCTACAATACTTACAACACAGCGTCCAAATATATCGAGGCACTTATCCGTAGGTACTGATTTGAGAGATGGCTTCTAATGCTTTTGTGTAGCATTTAGAAACATAATATTTGCGCAAGGTGGATTCATCAGGAACGTTTCGACCAGTATATTTTTGGAGAAATGCTTTGAAGGTGGGATTGTTAAGGTGGGATTGTTATTTAATGGAATTTTTCGTTAAAATTGTCAGATTCCAACGGATCTAATTTCTGTGTATGTGTTTGCGGTACTAAGTGACGTTTTACGTGCGATTTCTTTAAAATTTTTAATGATATTTCACAGACTTTGCAATAAATTTCGAAATCAGTGTCAATAGACAAACAACCAGTATGACCCTTAATCCAACTCGCCATTGTTTCACGATGCCATTCTCGACGTTGTTCCAGATCATATCTGAAAAAGTAACTTAAACAATGTTCTAATTCTAAATAAATGAAGATTAAAAATGTATGCGTAAGTTAGAACCTTAACGAAATTCACTAGACACTTACGTCAAAATAATTGGGAAAAGTAGATTCGATGAAACGATATTAAGCAGGATCTTCTACAAAAATTATGAAGAATTTATTTTAGTCAGTTTAACATCTACGCGTTGTACATTCCTGCAAATATCCAACTTAGTCCTGTGTATACTCCAATATTATTTATCTTTCAAAAGAAATTCTCTGGTAGGGATTTGTACACACAAATACATACTAATTATATCAATAAAGCTATCAACACGTAACCGCCATAACAACCAAAATAATTGGGGGAAGTAGATTCGATGAAACGATATTAAACAAGATCTATTACAAAAATTACGAAGTATGTAATTATGTAATTAACAGTTAAAACAATTAAAAAGAGAAACTAGCTCACTGTACTTTATTTATCTTACGAAATATAAACTAATAAATAAAATGAATTATTAAAACTCCTCACGCTTCCATCTACGCCCATGAAGAAAGGGATTTAACTGTGATATTTAAGTAATTGCGTCACAATTCAACGACAAAAAGCAGATATGCGGTTAACCGAATGAATAGTGTTATTCCATATCTACGTGTTGTACTTAGCGATGTTATAGACTATTTACATGGTCCATCGTAATTTCGGCCTGATGCGTCCGGTCACTAGTTATTACATTACCTCCCTGCACTTTAAATTACACTTCAAATTTTTGTAAACAACTTTCCAAATTTCTTTTTTAAGTTTCTTTCTAAAATTAATTAGTTCGTTAGCTATCATATTATGGTTCAATACAATCGTATAGGCAATATTAACTCAGTTTTTAAACTCGCCCTCTTAGCAGTATATTACGAAATTACATAAACATAATATAAAAGGAATACTTCATTCAACCGAATAAGCAAATGCTTGTTTACCAAGTCAGAAACTGTAGAATAACCCAAGGGTAAATCCCAAAAGACCAGATGGATAGGCAATCCATCAAATAGATTGATGCAGAGTTGAGTGGAAAATTTGTTTTAAATTATGTTACCCCATCGGGTCCGCCAGAACCGACTATAAAAACAAAGACATACGATTCCACCGGAGGAAGAAATATCCTCTCTTTCATGAGTTAATTCATCTACGTGACGTTGATACGGTCGCAACCGAAATGTCGAGAAGGCGCGTGTGCTCTCGTTCGGAGAAGTAGGGGAAAGTCAGAGACGAAATGAAATGAAGGATCACGGAAAAAGACGTTGAGAATCGGAGAGGCATGATTGATTTCCCGTTCGTAATTTGTGGAAGGAGGGTGAGCATTTTATTAACAAAATTGAATATTAATTTAGTTGTGCGGGAAGGAAATAAATTTCGTTTGGGATATGAGTGAATTGGTGCAACGAGATTGAACTTTATGGAAAATGTTGATGAAAAATAAGTGGCATCCGTTGAATTTTGCAACGTGTTTGAATTGTTTTTTTTTCTTTTTTCATTAACCTTGTTTTCAGGAGCAGGTAGAAATTGTTTTACTACTCGAAAATTAAATTCATAATTCCTGAGATTCGAACCCTCGGCAATCGACAAACTGGGCTTCAACCATTAATGAATCTAAAATACGAAATTCTACAGCGTACACCAATATGATATAATACACCACCTTCTAATCTGGTGACAAAATGATATAATTCTCTGTTAATGGTAAAGAGAATTATGAATATAAAATTGAATAAAGTATCTTTATTACTAGCCCCAATTCGTAAATTTTTAAATAGACAAAAATTAACAAAAGCACTTCTTAATCTCAGGTCTTAAGGTAGGTTCTAGATCCTCAGACAGTACACATACATACATAAAATAAAAAAAACGATTTTGTAGAGTAAAATAAATATATAATTAGAATAATTATTAATTGTTTTCTTTACAAGATACAAACAACAGGATATGAATATGCACTTAATATGCTAGATCATACATTATTCTAATTTGGGTTGTTGTATACCCCTTCTTACAAATTATATTAGGTTGCCTACACAATACACGTATGGTTCATAAAGTAAACACAACAAATTCAGGTTATTTAAGAGATTATTATAAAAAAAAAACTGTTGTTTGAAAATGGTATTTTGCCCCTCAAGATAACGTGAGTTTAAAACTTTATAATATGAATCAACAAATGAGTTAATATCTTTTAAGTAAAATAAGAGTATCTATTTCCACTTGTGTACCTGTTGTATACGAAGAGTATGGAGTTTTCAGGCCTTTTATATGTAAAAGATGATGAAAGTTCTGGAAATATCCAACGGGATCTGGAAGGTAGGGAGTTATTTTGCACTTCTCGTACGGCTGGAAAATATCCTCTTCGTAGAACTGCTTACGTGCCAAGTTCTTGAGGTTATCCACTCGGTTATGTTAATTTAATCCTTTTATATGGTTCTTGGTATTCCGAAAAGGATCTAAGTTCTTCTTATAAGCCAGTGCTTTAATAATTAACTGGTTTAGACACAGTGATATTCTGGATAATGATTGTTATATTGTAAAAAAAAAAGAACTTTCTCGGTCGTAGTCAGTCTTCCAATAAGGTATCTGTTCCGGTTTCCCGGAAATATTTATAATAAGGTTTTGTTTCTATCTTATTTTTTCTTTACTTTTAGTTTTTCTTTATTACTATCATATGATTTAATGTATGTTTTTTTTGGACGCACCTGTATATTCGTATACATATCCATATAATATCAACCGCTGTGCACAAAAGCATTTAACTAGAATTATTTTAGAATAAGACATGCAAATCTCGTTAATATTTATATTACAGCGTTTATACTACAAAACCTTCGAAGGTAATTATCCCCTAAACTTAGCAGATGGGAATTTATGTAGCTTACTTTGAAAGTCCGAGCCGCTTATTGCCATAAAATAAATGCGTATTATAACCATGGGTCATAAGAGAAATTGTTTGTATCGATACATTTTATTACGGTCATGTTATTATACTTTGTAAAGATATTGCAATAATCATTTATTCTCAATTTAAGTTTGGAAATTCCGCAAATACGTAATCAATGCATCTGAGAGATATTGTTGCAATATCTAGTATGAACCGTTATTTACCCCAACCCCCTTTCACAGCGGTAGGGACCATTTTCACCCAGACAAAAAAATGTAATAAGAAAGATTCATTGGAGAAGTTCACCAAGGCAAGGCATAACATGTCTTGGTCTTTAACGTACAAACGAGAAATAACTTAGCAATTGTTATGTATCTCCTGTATCAAGTGTATTAATCTCGTAGTAAATAAATCCGTATACAGATTTACATGCGAGTATTCTTTTCAACAAATCAAAAAAAGTGAAAAATCCAGCGTAAATCGTTCAGTATCTACATTTTCTATTATCATTAACACGACATTTATAATACAATTAGGTATATATAATTAATTTTAATTAATTTTTTAAAAGATGCGTTGAAAAATCGTCGTTTCTATATCACTCATACAACAGGAAGTTGTTGAAAATTAATTATATTTTCCTAAAATTCTGCAATAACTCCAAATAATTTAGATAAGGTAATTTTGTCAATTTTGATAAAATAATTTTCTGGATATTTCTAAATGTTTGTTTTTAGTATGCCAACGTTGGATATTTCTCTTTCAGCCTATTTTCATTCTATTAAAACACTCTCACGTGATCTCAGTCGCCTATTTTTAACAGGGATCAGCCAATAGTCAAATTTACAATAATGTATGCAATTATTTGTACAAAAATATTTTAATCATAATTAGTTTTAAAATTCTTGATTTCTCGCGATATTAATTTATGACAAATTAGTAAATGACCGAATAAAATAAATAAACAAATAAAAATATAAAATATATAAAAATAAATAAAATTAGTTCGGCATCGTGGTTTAAAAAACTAATTTTGATCTTACATTGTTTTTACATATTATTTATTTAACTATTAACGTTTTTCATACCATTATTTTTAAGATATTACGATCTTGGGACATATAATTTATTAAGTTATGTATATACTGAGGATGTAAGCTGTACTATATCAATATATATATATATATATATATATATATATATACATATATATATATTTAGTGTTTATAAGAATTTTATTTTTCTTATTTATTTTATTGGCCGTGTCTTAATATTAAAAATTTCAATAAAAGGTCGCTAAACCAATAAAAAGTCTATTATTTTTAACATATATATATATATATATATATATATATATATATATACATATATAGATAATTAATTATTTCGTGACCTTTGTATGTTATGGTAAATTCAATTTGTTGGCGCTTTAAGGTCTGGTTTTACTTCAAAATGTATATATTTAAAACAATCTTACATGTTTCGGCAAATGATGCCTTTTTCAAGGAATGTAAAATATAAATGACAGTATATTAATGTCATACGTATACATTTGTAGTTGCTATGGATAAAATTATTCGAAGATACATTCCAATATAATAATAATAAATCATGCCTTAGTTTTATAAAATAGATAGACAACAAAAACAGAGAAACACAAGACATGAGTTATTATTACGTATGCGCCCATGGAGCGACTTAAGATGTTCAGCTGTCAATATTCGCCTTAAACGAGAAGGAAAACCACGAAAACCTACTCGGACAACCAGACGGGGATCAAAATACGAAACTCTCAGCATGATAAGCAAATGTATAGATATTTAAATAACATAAGATATATAATTATATAACAGCAAAATATATTATGATGGTAAATTGCAGATCGTTACATAATTAAGTTATAGTATATACTGCTTAAATTTTTTATATCACTTCTGTTGTTAATTGAATTTTCTTCCTGTTTAATACTAATAATTTCTTTAATTTCCCTGTTCATTGTGTGTTGTTCTTTATCAATTATCTGTGTGTTTTCAAAATCGAGATGGTGATCGCGTTGTAGTTTGTGTGTAGATAAAGCAGTTTTGTCTGTTTTAGAGTATTTGTGGGCTTGTATTCTTTTGTATAAATATTGTTTAACAACAGATAAAAAATTAACTATGAAAAATACTATGAAAAGGTTCCCCTTTAAAAAATAAAATTGACGAGTTTAAGCATTTATTTGAAATACATATATCCAGGTAAAAAATTATTTTCGGTGTGCATTATATTACGGACTCACTGTATATGCAAAATAAAAATGGATCTCTCTGATTAGATCAAAAACGCAAAAAAATTAAGATTAGTCCTTCCCTGCCATTACGAACACCTTTTCCCACAGTTTTGTAATTGCATATAATTAGTGTCGCGTGAAGAGTACATAAGTATTACTGGCTTCCATTTATAAGTTTCTAATGTGGTTTGTAATGAAAGTAAAAGTAAACAGTATATAATTAGAGATGCTTTTTGCCATATTACTAATTATTAATAGATTAGAATGATGAAAGGAAGATTTGTCTTCTTTCAGAGACAATATATTCTAAAGGACATGATTTACTATTTCTATTATTTCATCCAGGTCATAAAAACGATTTATGGTTTACTAAATAGATTGCATACAAAAAACTTGATATGACAAAAATATTTAATGTTATCTATACATAAAACATAATTGGATTTCTGAACTTTAAAATATAAATTAATGTTTATTTTCCATAAAATCTGCAACCAATTAAGAAATAATTGTTTTTTTCAAGTTTATAATAGTTTCGATATTATACTAATTAAAAACTAGTGAGAAGCCACTTCCGTCCCGGGACGTGTGGATGCATTTCGCTCTTATTAGAGCTCGTCAGCACACGATATCTTGGAGACAGACATGACTTCTCTATTATATATTTCGCGTATGTATGGTTAACATTTCTAACTTACTGCAAATGAGAATTAATGACTGTTAAATTTCATTTCCACATGCAAATGCCGCGTAATGTGTTGCGTTAATTACTACAATTAACAAACTAAGTTTGTACCAGTATGCAGAACGCAACACGTCGCGATGTCAACCCTCCTCGTTGTTCGGATAATTAAAAATTCCTGAAACCAAACAAATCAACAGTAATAGCTGTAATTTACTTAAGAATCAATTAATATACAGAATAAATTGTATCTAGTTATCTCTTAGTTTCCGATATCCCTTCGTACAATTATGTTAATTATTATTCTGTAATTGGGTTCCTGTTAGATAATAAAGGTTACTATTATTATTATAGTTGGCAGGCTGTAATTTAAGAAATGAATTCTTATTTCACTCCACCCTCTCCTCCTAATCTCTTCATTAATAAAGTGACTACACAAATACGAATCTCTTCATCAGATACTAAAGTATAATACACCATTATACAGGGTTATGATAAAGTAACGCACAAACTTCATAAAACGTACAATGTTCATTTTTGAAAAAAATGCAAAAACACGTCAAACAGTTTATTTTATTCCGCGTCTTTTAACATAAGTCAAAAAAATAAAACGTCAAATTTGTCAAAGTTATGACGTCATCAATATTTGTTTTAAATATGAAGCTTGGTTTTTTTTAACTTTATTTGATAAAGCTTGTTTTTCTGCATTATAAAGAATTTTTGAAGTAGGGGTCACATAAGAAAAAACTGAGAGAATTAATAAAAAACAAAATAAGCTAGTTTTTGAATTTATGAAAAGAAACTAAATATTAAAAGAATTAAAACTTAAGTTTCCTAGTAATAAAACAACTGTTTGTCAGTGTCAGTCTTGCAATTAGTGTCATACCAATTTTATTATGATGGCTCCTTTAACGGAAAGAGAAAATTCTAATGATGGTAGGTTACGGCGATAGACTTCGAAGTCATGAAGAAGCATGTGCTTTATTTAACGAAACACATTTTGAAAGACCTCCAATTGCTAGAAGCACAGTAAGCAGAATTGTTGCAAAATTTAATGAAACAGGAAGCGTAAGTGATGCTCCAAAATCTGGAAGACCGGGAATAAGCGACGATGCAAAGTTAGATATTTTGCTGTCAATAGAAGACAACCCTCACGCAACTACAGCAGAAATTGCCTTACAACAAGATGTTAGACAGTCGTTTGTAGTAAAGTTTTTAAAAAAAGGAAAACTGCACCCATACAAAGTTCAACTTGTTCACGAACTCTCAGAAGATGATCCGGACAGACGTTTGGAATTTTGTGAAATCTTCATGAGGCATTGTGACGAAAATCCAAATTTGCTTAATAGTGTAGTATTTTCAGACGAGGCAACGTTTTATTTAAGTGGTACAGTAAATCGACACAATTGTCGCTACTGGGCTCGGGAAAATCCCAACTGGATTCAGACAAAACACACCCAGCGCCCCCAAAAAATTAACGTATGGGTAGGAATCGTCAGGGGAAAATTTATTGGTCCTTATTTCTTTCGTGGGAATTTAACAGCTGAGCGATATTTGGAACATCTTCGTATGGCAGTGCTTCCGGATCTAATTGCGGCATTTCCGTATCCAAATAATAGGGAAAACTTGGATCCCAGTATTTGGTTCCAACAAGATGGTGCACCACCACATTATGGTCTTAATGTTCGAAGGTTTCTGGATAACCAGTTTGAAGGAAGGTGGATTGGAAGACGTGGACCAATGGAGTGGCCACCTAGGTCACCTGATCTCACCCCCCTTGATTTCTTTCTGTGGGGACATTTAAAAAGTCGAGTCTACGTTAACCGACCAGACAATTTAGAAGACTTAATGGAACGAATTAGACATGAAATGACTCGTATAACTCTGCAGATGATCGAAGACTCTGTAAATCAGGTCTACCATCGTCTTGGCCTATGTCAGATAGTGAACGGGACACAGTTTGAACAATTCCTGTAAGAAATCGTTTTAGTATAATGGACTGTTTAGTTAATTTAAATATTATTACTATAATAAAGTTTATTTTGTTTTTTATTAATTCTCTCAGTTTTTTCTTATGTGACCCCTACTTCAAATAATTCCTTATAATGCAGAAAAACAAGCTTTATCAAATAAAGTTTAAAAAACCAAGCTTCATATTTAAAAATAATATTGATGACGTCATAACTTTGACAAATTTGACGTTTTATTTTTTTGACTTATGTTAAAAGACGCGGAATAAAATAAACTGTTTGACGTGCTTTTGCATTTTTTTCAAAAATGAACATTGTACGTTTTAAGAATTTTGTGCGTTACTTTATCATAACCCTGTATATTTAAAAATGAATGTGTGTCTGTTGGTACCGTATGCCCACCTATATCGTTCATCCGATTGCAATGAAACTTTGGCAAATTATTACTTACGTTCTGACGACGATTTCTGTAAAAAAAAAGTATAATCAAATAATTTTTTTTCCTTGAGTCAAAATCAATCGCTTGAAGTGTGTGATAAATATGTTTTGACGTTTGCGCAAAGTGACTGAACGAACTGTCATCAATTTAATAAATACGCTTAGATGTTGTCACAAAGAGACAGAACTATTTGCTGAATAATTTTATATTTACTGAAAACTACTAAAAAACGATTAAAATGACTATGGTCTGCGCTGCAAATTTCGAAGGACTCCCCGGAGATACCAGTTCGATAAGGTGTACTTCTCGAAGTGCGAACCAACTTGTTATGAAAAAAAACCTAAATGTCGACATCCGTGCATATTTCAGTAATTGATAAAATACCGTGTCACTGAAACACATCGATCCTATGACGCCTTACAGTATCCAATATTTTTTTGGGAAGGACAGGGCAGATACCATTCCAATATAATGCAAACCAATTCAATTATAGACATGTGGAATCACCTGTATTAACATACATTCGATAATAGAGTGTATCCCAAAGCACTTCAAGAAATCCAATAACATGACAGATTTCCAATATCGAAATTTAGCATAATATGATATTCCACGCGCCTTGTAGAGATGTCGATTTTCGGTACTTTTAAGTAATCGTTACTATTTGTTTCTCAAACCTTACGCAAGTGTTGAATGTATTCATTACCTTGATTACTTGATTATTTTGATTCTTTTGATTATTTTGATTATTTTGATTATTTTGATTATTTTGATTATTTTGATTATTTTGATTATTTTGATTATTTTGATTATTTTGATTATTTTGATTATTTTGATTATTTTGATTATTTTGATTATTTTGATTATTTTGATTATTTTGATTATTTTGATTATTTTAATTATTTTGATTATTTTGATTATTTTGATTATTTTGATTATTTTGATTATTTTGATTATTTTGATTATTTTGATTATTTTGATTATTTTGATTATTTTGATTATTTTGATTATTTTGATTATTTTGATTATTTTGATTATTTTGATTATTTTGATTATTTTGATTATTTTGATTATTTTGATTATTTTGATTATTTTGATTATTTTGATTCTTTTGATTATTTTGATTATTTTGATTATTTTGATTATTTTGATTATTTTGATTATTTTGATTATTTTGATTATTTTGATTATTTTGATTGTTTTGATTATTTTGATTATTTTGATTATTTTGATTACAGTGAAAGCTCTCTTGAGCGGACATCGACGGTTCCCTAAATTTTGTCCCCACAAGAGAGGTGTCCTCTCAAAAGAAGCAGCTCATTTTTACAGGTCTCTCATTTTAAAGAGAAGTAAAAATTATGGCAACTCTTTTATTTATTTGTATGAGAGGTACAAAAGTACTAAAAGTAGATACATTTTAAAAAATTCAAGCAAGCTTGTTTGTCTTACTTTAGTTTGTTTACGTTCTAAATATTTTTTTTGAAAATGTGTTTCTACATTTTTAATCATCTGAAAACCGATAAAATCATCTTGGTTCTTGGCAAACAATTTTATCTCTTCTATTATCTTCAAAACTTCCTCAAACGTAGTTACTTCTTGACCTTCATTTTCTTTTTCTGGGTCCACATCATCATCTGAGATTTCCTCTGATCTACTAGCCTCATATTCTTCAGTCATATCAGTGACTTCCAATATGTCATCTTCGATTGCCAAATTTGCATCAATTGCTATGAAATCTTCTAAATTGATTTCTGTTATTCCAGTTTCTAAAGCAATCCTATGCATTTCCGATAGTATGGACAAAGGCAGATCATCTTCTGCATTGCTCATATTGTTGCATATTATTTTTTTTTAATCCTGCCTTTGAAAAACAATTTCGTATTGTTTCTGGTGTTACCTTCTGCCAAGCATTATGTATAAAATAGATAGCTTCTAATAAATCTATCGATTTTGAAAGTTCACGTGCAGAATTAATGTTATCCATTACAGATAAAATTTGTCTTAAAATAAGTTGTCTATAAAATACTTTAAAATTGCGAATGATTCCTTGGTCTAAAGGTTGGCAACAAGCTGTAGTGTTGGGAGGCAAAAATAATATTTTAATGTTTTTCAATTTCATACCTGTAGGATGTGAACCTGCATTATCCATAAATAATAAAATCTTTCTCTTTTGTCTGCCCATTTTCCTATCAAACTCTGACAACCAGTCCATCATGATATCTGTAGTCATCCACGCTCTTTTATTAGATTTCCACACCACAGGTAACAATTTTAAATCAAGTTTTTTGAATGCTCGTGGTCGTGCTGCTTTTCCAATGACCAGCAACGGTTCTTTTTCGCCTGACATGCTCACACAATGCAAGACAGTAAGTCGCTCTTTTGATAACTTTCCCCCAGAACACTTTTCTGTCTTCAAAGCTAATGTCTTGTCTGGTAAAGCTCGGAAAAAAAGTCCTGTTTCATCACAATTGTACACGTCTTCTGGCTGATAACCTACAAGCCCAATCAAAATTCACAAAAGTAAGATTTTTATCTTTTTTAATTTTTGATGTTTTATTTTTTGTTTTAAATTTGAACTAACTTTTCTTACCTAGTAACAAAGATGGAATCTTTTCAAAAAATTGAGTAACATCATCTGCATTAACACTGGCTGCTTCCCCAGATATGCACTTGAAGCTGATATTATGACGTGTACGAAATCTATGTAACCACCCATCAGACGCATGAAAATTGTGATAACCAAGCCCTTCTGCAATTTCTTTAGCTTTGCTTTGTATTATAGGTCCAGATATTGGAATGCCTTTGCTTCTGGCTTTTGCAAACCAATCGTAACATAATTTATCCACATTGAGACCTTCAGTTTTGAAGAATCTTCTTTTCTCGTTAATGTTACTTCCTGATTGCCATTTTGCCTTATACTCTTCTTTTTAAGAATTAAGAAATACTGAAAAAACAAGCCTATCAACGCGAGGAAACGTACAGACGACCGTTTCGTTCTAATTGGAACTTCTCAATGTACGGCATTCCCTTTCGATGACGACCTTGCTTTTTCATTTCTATACTTTCTGTATATATAGTTAACATTTGGAATTTACTGCAAGTGAGAATTAATGAATATTAAATCACATTCTTACATGTAAATGTCGACTTATTTAATGCGTATAAATCTACAATCCGTCAAACTAAGTTTGTACTAGTATGCAGAACACACTCTTTCGCGACAACGAACTTCCTGGTAGTTAGGTTAATTAAGAATTAAGAAATACTGAAAAAACAAGCCTATCAACGCGAGGAAACGTACAGACGACCGTTTCGTTCTAATTGGAACTTCTCAATGTACGGCATTCCCTTTCGATGACGACCTTGCTTTTTCATTTCTATACTTTCTGTATATATAGTTAACATTTGGAATTTACTGCAAGTGAGAATTAATGAATATTAAATCACATTCTTACATGTAAATGTCGACTTATTTAATGCGTATAAATCTACAATCCGTCAAACTAAGTTTGTACTAGTATGCAGAACACACTCTTTCGCGACAACGAACTTCCTGGTAGTTAGGTTAATTAAGAATTAAGAAATACTGAAAAAACAAGCCTATCAACGCGAGGAAACGTACAGACGACCGTTTCGTTCTAATTGGAACTTCTCAATGTACGGCATTCCCTTTCGATGACGACCTTGCTTTTTCATTTCTATACTTTCTGTATATATAGTTAACATTTGGAATTTACTGCAAGTGAGAATTAATGAATATTAAATCACATTCTTACATGTAAATGTCGACTTATTTAATGCGTATAAATCTACAATCCGTCAAACTAAGTTTGTACTAGTATGCAGAACACACTCTTTCGCGACAACGAACTTCCTGGTAGTTAGGTTAATTAAGAATTAAGAAATACTGAAAAAACAAGCCTATCAACGCGAGGAAACGTACAGACGACCGTTTCGTTCTAATTGGAACTTCTCAATGTACGGCATTCCCTTTCGATGACGACCTTGCTTTTTCATTTCTATACTTTCTGTATATATAGTTAACATTTGGAATTTACTGCAAGTGAGAATTAATGAATATTAAATCACATTCTTACATGTAAATGTCGACTTATTTAATGCGTATAAATCTACAATCCGTCAAACTAAGTTTGTACTAGTATGCAGAACACACTCTTTCGCGACAACGAACTTCCTGGTAGTTAGGTTAATTAAGAATTAAGAAATACTGAAAAAACAAGCCTATCAACGCGAGGAAACGTACAGACGACCGTTTCGTTCTAATTGGAACTTCTCAATGTACGGCATTACATATGTCATTTATACGCATTAAATAAGTCGACATTTACATGTAAGAATGTGATTTAATATTCATTAATTCTCACTTGCAGTAAAATTCCAAATGTTAACTATATATACAGAAAGTATAGAAATGAAAAAGCAAGGTCGTCATCGAAAGGGAATGCCGTACATTGAGAAGTTCCAATTAGAACGAAACGGTCGTCTGTACGTTTCCTCGCGTTGATAGGCTTGTTTTTTCAGTATTTCTTAATTCTTAATTAACCTAACTACCAGGAAGTTCGTTGTCGCGAAAGAGTGTGTTCTGCATACTAGTACAAACTTAGTTTGACGGATTGTAGATTTATACGCATTAAATAAGTCGACATTTACATGTAAGAATGTGATTTAATATTCATTAATTCTCACTTGCAGTAAAATTCCAAATGTTAACTATATATACAGAAAGTATAGAAATGAAAAAGCAAGGTCGTCATCGAAAGGGAATGCCGTACATTGAGAAGTTCCAATTAGAACGAAACGGTCGTCTGTACGTTTCCTCGCGTTGATAGGCTTGTTTTTTCAGTATTTCTTAATTCTTAATTAACCTAACTACCAGGAAGTTCGTTGTCGCGAAAGAGTGTGTTCTGCATACTAGTACAAACTTAGTTTGACGGATTGTAGATTTATACGCATTAAATAAGTCGACATTTACATGTAAGAATGTGATTTAATATTCATTAATTCTCACTTGCAGTAAAATTCCAAATGTTAACTATATATACAGAAAGTATAGAAATGAAAAAGCAAGGTCGTCATCGAAAGGGAATGCCGTACATTGAGAAGTTCCAATTAGAACGAAACGGTCGTCTGTACGTTTCCTCGCGTTGATAGGCTTGTTTTTTCAGTATTTCTTAATTCTTAATTAACCTAACTACCAGGAAGTTCGTTGTCGCGAAAGAGTGTGTTCTGCATACTAGTACAAACTTAGTTTGACGGATTGTAGATTTATACGCATTAAATAAGTCGACATTTACATGTAAGAATGTGATTTAATATTCATTAATTCTCACTTGCAGTAAAATTCCAAATGTTAACTATATATACAGAAAGTATAGAAATGAAAAAGCAAGGTCGTCATCGAAAGGGAATGCCGTACATTGAGAAGTTCCAATTAGAACGAAACGGTCGTCTGTACGTTTCCTCGCGTTGATAGGCTTGTTTTTTCAGTATTTCTTAATTCTTAATTAACCTAACTACCAGGAAGTTCGTTGTCGCGAAAGAGTGTGTTCTGCATACTAGTACAAACTTAGTTTGACGGATTGTAGATTTATACGCATTAAATAAGTCGACATTTACATGTAAGAATGTGATTTAATATTCATTAATTCTCACTTGCAGTAAATTCCAAATGTTAACTATATATACAGAAAGTATAGAAATGAAAAAGCAAGGTCGTCATCGAAAGGGAATGCCGTACATTGAGAAGTTCCAATTAGAACGAAACGGTCGTCTGTACGTTTCCTCGCGTTGATAGGCTTGTTTTTTTCAGTATTTCTTAATTCTTAATTAACCTAACTACCAGGAAGTTCGTTGTCGCGAAAGAGTGTGTTCTGCATACTAGTACAAACTTAGTTTGACGGATTGTAGATTTATACGCATTAAATAAGTCGACATTTACATGTAAGAATGTGATTTAATATTCATTAATTCTCACTTGCAGTAAATTCCAAATGTTAACTATATATACAGAAAGTATAGAAATGAAAAAGCAAGGTCGTCATCGAAAGGGAATGCCGTACATTGAGAAGTTCCAATTAGAACGAAACGGTCGTCTGTACGTTTCCTCGCGTTGATAGGCTTGTTTTTTCAGTATTTCTTAATTCTTAATTAACCTAACTACCAGGAAGTTCGTTGTCGCGAAAGAGTGTGTTCTGCATACTAGTACAAACTTAGTTTGACGGATTGTAGATTTATACGCATTAAATAAGTCGACATTTACATGTAAGAATGTGATTTAATATTCATTAATTCTCACTTGCAGTAAATTCCAAATGTTAACTATATATACAGAAAGTATAGAAATGAAAAAGCAAGGTCGTCATCGAAAGGGAATGCCGTACATTGAGAAGTTCCAATTAGAACGAAACGGTCGTCTGTACGTTTCCTCGCGTTGATAGGCTTGTTTTTTCAGTATTTCTTAATTCTTAATTAACCTAACTACCAGGAAGTTCGTTGTCGCGAAAGAGTGTGTTCTGCATACTAGTACAAACTTAGTTTGACGGATTGTAGATTTATACGCATTAAATAAGTCGACATTTACATGTAAGAATGTGATTTAATATTCATTAATTCTCACTTGCAGTAAATTCCAAATGTTAACTCTTCTTTTTGCTTTATTATTTTACCAACTTGGGTTTTTCCAATTTTAAATCGGTTGGCTAATGCACGTACACTAACTCTTTCTTTATCTTTATTTTGATTATTTTGATTATTTTGATTATTTTGATTATTTTGATTATTTTGATTATTTTGATTATTTTGATTATTTTGATTATTTTGATTATTTTGATTATTTTGATTATTTTGATTATTTTGATTATTTTGATTATTTTGATTATTTTGATTATTTTGATTGTTTTGATTGTTTTGATTATTTTGATTATTTTGATTATTTTGATTATTTTGATTATTTTGATTATTTTGATTATTTGGATTATTTCGATTATTTCGATTATTTCGATTATTTCGATTATTTCGATTATTTTGATTATTTTGATTATTTTGATTATTTTGATTATTTTGATTATTTTGATTATTTTGATTATTTTGATTATTTTGATTATTTTGATTATTTTGATTATTTTGATTATTTTGATTATTTTGATTATTTTGATTATTTTGATTATTTTGATTATTTTGATTATTTTGATTATTTTGATTATTTTGATTATTTTGATTATTTTGATTATTTTGATTATTTTGATTATTTTGATTATTTTGATTATTTTGATTATTTTGATTATTTTGATTATTTTGATTATTTTGATTATTTTGATTATTTTGATTATTTTGATTATTTTGATTATTTCGATTGTTTTTATTATGTTGACTATGTTGGTTATTTTATATTACATTGATTACTTTGATACTTTGATTATTTTGATTACTTTGTTTCATATACATATTTATATTACATAAGTACGAGTTTAAAGTTCGGTCTCACCATTCTTATGGGCCTTATTATATCAGTATCGGTATTATTTACTTCGTAGAATTAGTAATGGTATACTTACTTGTTTTTCACTAAATTTGCAAAAATAAATAATAAACTGTATAAATTGCATTGAATTATGTATATTATAATATATTTATAGTAATATAGCGTATATGATCCACAATGAAATATTAAAAAAATATAGGCAAACAAGAAAATAAACTTTAATACGATATATATAGAGCAGACCAATTTCCGTGCGCGCCATGTGCGCCGATGTGAGGATGATTGTATTGCGTTGTGTTTTTTATTTGTATTGTGTTTTTTTAAATCCTCTGTCGTGCACACAATCACTGATTTCATACATTTTCCATTTTATTTATAGGTACATACAACGCTGCTATAATACGTACTATTCTTATTTTTCGTGTGTTTATGCATATTGCTTTAATAGCAGAAAACCAAATGTATATTTAATTATTTCTGATGGGATAAATGTCTCTACTTCTATACTTATATCGGTAACAAGCTCATGTTGCGTCCCTATTCTATCGCATATTCTAATATATTACGAATTACACACCCATACCGGCGCTCATGGCGCGCACGGAAATTGGTCTGCTCTAATTATATATAAACGTTTTGCCACAGCATGTAACAACCGGTAAAATGTAAACTAATAGAATGATGTTGATTGTTGACGGAGAAAAACATGTTTTATCATCGTATTTGTTGGCACTTTACTTACTAAAGGTATGCTGCGGTAAAATCTTTCCTCACATTAGTTCAATCCGTAAATATATTTTTATTTTATAGATATATAATATGGTGTACTAGGTACAACCTAATTACTGAAACTGAAAACGTATAAAATGCAAACCGTTCATGAATTGTTGGAAGATAATCCAGATCGCAGATCTTTAGATCTTAGAATCTTTATAACGAAAGTTACGGACATAAATTTCCCAAATACATACGAAAGACCTCTTTTATATTTTTACAACCGACCACTAGATAGTGCTCTTGACATATGTAATCACTATATTCTTAAAATTTTACATTTATCAATGAGAAATACCCGATAGCTTAGAAATTGAGTCAGTAATTTGTTGACAGTGACAGTCTTCAGACAGTGAGATTGTAAAATAATGGAGATTACTTGTTGGATAATTTTTTACGATTATAAAAAATGCCTAATTCCACAAGAATGCATTATATCGCTTTGTTCAACTTTTGGTAATGAAGCACCATCAGAGAAGACAGTTTACAATTGGTTTGCAGAATTTCGTCATGGTCGTGCCTCAGCGAGTGATAAATCACGTAAAGGTCGACCAAAAACTGCTGCGATTCCAAGAAACATCGATGCTGTGCGGAAAATGATAGAACACGATCGACATGTGACTTACAGTGAGGTAGAGGCATCATAGCATATCGCAGACTGCAATTATTCGATTTTACATGAACATTTATTTGTAAAAAAAATATGTTCCAGATGGTTTCCACATAACTTGACCGAAGCACAGAGAGCAGCTCGTGTTAATTGGTGTAAAGAGATGCGCAAAAAATGCGACGTAGGAACTGCAAAATCCGTATATAACATTAGTCACATTTGACGAAACATGGATATATGCGTATGAGCTGGAAACCAAGCAATAATCTACTGTATGGGTGTTCCAAGACGAACCGAACCCCGCAAAAGTCGAGCAAGGAGCACTTCCACGAAAATGATCGCTTGTTTCTTCGGCTGTACAGGACACATCGCAACAATTCCTTTAGAGGATCGAAAAACTGTTAACGCTGAATGGTATACAGTAATTTGTTTGCCAAAAGTTATAGATGAAATCAGGAAGAACAACCCAAAATGTCGCATTATTCTTCATCACGACAATGCGTGTTCCCATACAGCACGTTTAACAGTTGACTATTTGAAGGAGAAAAGTGTTGAAATAATGAATCATTGTCCATATTCACCTGACTTGTCGCCAAATGATTTCTTTTTGTTCCCAACTATGAAACAAAAAATGCGTGGACAGCGATATTCAACACCTCAAGAAGCAGTCGAAGCCTTTGAAAACCATGTTTCTGAGATACGACCATCAGAGTGGAAAAAATGTTTTGAGAACTGGTTCGTACGAATCCAAAAGTGTATAGACCATAAAGGCGAATATTTTGAAAAACAATAAACTAGTTTGTTCCCAAAATTTTTTTGTTTTCTTCCCAGATTTTGTAAAAATATAAAAGGTGACCCTCGTATACGAAATAAACTAAGATTAAATGCCGTTTTGTTAGCATTACAATTCGGAATCGGAATTATAGCAAATAAAATATCGACCAGAAATTTCTTTTAATATTACATTTCCAAATAGGTAATCGTTACTTCGGATCCGATTGTATACCGAATATGTAGTTACTTTTTTGACATCACTTGCGCCTCGAGTTGTGTCTTCCACGTGGTAGGACCTGGGACATTAAAGGTATGAATATATATTTGAATTTTTCAATATTCCCATATCTTTAATTCTAGAACAACTGCGCAATAAAACATTCGTATAAACTCAATAAAATACTATTTTAGTCGATTAAATAAATGTGCTTTTAAATACTATATACAGAATGAGACAAAAAAGGCTTTACTTGTATGGCTTGGCAACGCATGCCGGGTTTTTGCTAGTATTAAGCAAAATTTTAATCATAAGGGAACGGAAACATAATCACAATTTCTACACAATACAAATTCAACGTTACATCCAAACTTTAACGAAACTATTCTCACCGTACAGAAACAATTGCTGTTCTTGATCTTTAGCATCTTATGCCTAACCCTTTGCTCGTCATTATTAAGATCACGAGGGCGCTATACTGATTTTCTTCGCTGTCGCTTTTGCACAGCACACTGTTCCCTCCTTTATTCAGACCGCATAAGCACCGTACGCACGAAGTTTCCACCCTTGCAACCACTCGATGGTGAAAAGGGGTTGTGAGCGTTTTAATGGAAAATCTTCTGTGCCAAGCCGGAAACGCTCCGCCGTTTCAATCATAATTATGTAAATAGGGAAATCGTGTTGCACGCAGATTTATGTACATGATTTCACACAACGTAATTAAACGGCTGACTCGGGTTGTATTTTGGCTTGTGACGCTGCTACATACATATATATCTAGACACGTTGTTTAAGAACATAGATAACAGACGTTCGATTTAAACTGTAATGAAAGCAATACGTGCTTGGATGTAAAATAGATTTGAAAAAATAATTTTCTAAAAAAATAAGGGCTTGTCATCAGTGATGGTAACCCTACCGATTTTTCGGTAGATCTACCGAATTTAGGTATAATCTACCGATCTACCGAAGTGCTATGTAATTCTACCGAAATATTTCAATTCTTAAATGGCTAATCTGCACAACAAATAAATAAATTAGAATAACCAATCTGACGGATGTTACCTACCTATAAACAGATAGGCAGTTACTTTAGGTGTTACTATTTTTACTAATATTAGTACTTTTAACGAAAAACTGTTTCTCATTTTCCTTATCTTACTCTAAGAAAGAATTTATTTACCTAAAACTAATAATAAAGAAAGAAAAGGAAATAAAAACAGATAGATAGCAATTGTTATTCGTTAAATTCACAAAAAAGGGACATTTATCAATACGTTTTTGCCGTATTACGCAGTTGTTATATAATGAAACAGATATGCAAAATACATATCTCACTGTAAACTTGGACAAACACCTCGTATTTTTAGCATTTACTTCTGTTCAATACATATGTTTCAGCCATCTAGGCCTCATCGGTTGAACTAGTGAAGCAATGTGTATACAAATTAATACAGATCTGTTAAACAACGGATCTGTATCTGTATCTACATTTACGCTAAAATCGTCTCCAAGCTATAACCAGTTTCGTTCTATCAGGCGACACCAATTTAATCAGTGACATCTGAATGGAAGAATGCGACTAGGCCAGAAAAGGCGATCTTCCGCTCGAATAGCAAGGCTATTACGAAAAAGAGCGGAAATATATATACGTGTTTTTCCGCTTTTTTTCGTAATAGCCTTGCTATTCGAGCGGAAGATCGCCTTTTCTGGCCTAGTCGCTTTCTTCCGTCAGATGTCACTGATTAAATTGGTGTCGCCTGATAGAACGAAACTGGTTATAGCTTGGAGACGATTTTAGCGTAAATGTAGATACAGATACAGATCCGTTGTTTAACAGATCTGTATTAATTTGTATACACATTGCTTCACTAGTTCAACCGATGAGGCCTAGATGGCTGAAACATATGTATTGAACAGAAGTAAATACTAAAAATACGAGGTGTTTGTCCATGTTTGCAGTGACGGATATGTATTTTGCATATCTGTTTCGTTAAATTCACTTCAATATAAGGGCATTCACCGATGCTTTTATAGGAAAACCACCAGCCAAAACTATATATATATATAGTTTAACTTCCTATTCGATGTTATTTATTGAATTCACTTCAAAATAAGGGTATTCACCTAAATACATTTATATAGGGACATAACCAAGCAAACACTATATATACATACAACTTCCTATTCCCTCATTTTATTTTAGTAGATTGAATGTAGAAATCTAGTCGTGCTTTCTTATTAATTAGCTAACATGAGTGATAGTGATAGTAGCAATGAAGGTAGTAGAAATACAACCAAACTTATAAAAAAGAGTAGGAAACGATAATGCTTTTAAAGGCTGGTTAAAAAAAAGTGAAAAGGGGTTCTAGTACGCAAAATGCAGTTCATGCGACAAAAATATAAATATAATTAGTGGAAAGGATGCTCTCATGAAGCATAATAATTCAGCTACTCATCAAACAAAACTAAAAGCGATTTCGAAACAACCCACATTAGAAGAGTTTGCAACTGCTGTTCCTTCTATATTAGAGGAAGAAGTTAAAAAGAGTAATTACTTTATTTAAACATAACTTTAGTTTTTATTTTTTTATGTACATGTTATAGGTGAAATACGTCTATCTGCATTCATCGCCGAACATAATTTACCACTTACTACTATGGATCACTTGACCAAGGTCGTTGCCGCAGTATGCCATGATTCAAAAATTGCCCAAAGAGTAGCCTGTGCAAGAAGGAAAACCACTGCAATAGTTAAAAATATACTGGGGTACGAAAATATGCAAGTATTATGTGACCATCTCCGGGCGAACAAATTTTTCCTTATTGTTGATGAGTCGACTGATACGAGCAATATTAAACATCTTTGTATATGCGTAAGAATAAATAACAGTAACACCATTTGTGATAATTTTTTAGCTTTAATTGAAATTAAAGCAGCCGACGCGAATAGTATATATAACCATATTGTCAGTTTTTTTGAAAAACACGAAATTCCGTATAAAAGAAATCTGGTCGGTTTTGCATCGGATGGGGCAAATGTTATGGCAGGACAGCATCGCTCAGTAATGATTTTATTGCAAAATGACATTCCAAAACTTTTTGAAATGAAATGTATATGCATGTGAAAAGCTACCTCCGTATATAGAGAAGCTCACAAGAGATATCTATAATTACTTTGCTCATAGTCCCAAACGAATTAGAGAATATACCGAGTTTCAAGTATTTTGTAATACAAAAATCCATAAAATTTTACGCCCACGTCGAACCCGATGGTTATTCGTACATAGCGTTGTTTGGCGGTTATTAGAACAGTATGGACCTCTACAGTTATATTTCACCGATGTCGATAGTACCAATGATATCATGTCTGTAGTTAACATATTGAAAACGTTAAATGATCCTGTTACAAAGTTATTTCTACAATTTTTAGAATTTGTTCTACCCTTTTTTAATAACTTAAATAAGGAAATGCAATCTGAACGCCCTAAAATACATTGTCTATATAATTTTTAATACTTACTATTATAAAAACGTTATTCGATTGTTTCATAAAAAGGGATTACCTTCAAGGTATTTCAGTGGCAGACGTAGATTTTAAAAATCCTAGACATTACCTGCAGATTGAGGATATGTATTTTGGCGCGAAAGTGATACAAACAATATCCAGCACATCACTTACCAAAGACCGAAATTTTACAGATCTTAGAAACGTGCCTGGAAAAAAATTATTTTGAATTTAAAAAGAAATTTTATAAACAGAGGGTCTAGCATTGGGAAACCCACTAAGCCCTTATTAGCGGAAATTTTCATGAATAATTTAGAAACTATAATTAGTACACATCCCTTGTTTGGTAATTGTGTATATTGGTTTAGGTATGTTGATGACATATTAATTTGCTTTAACGGTTCAGATAGACAATTAAAAACTTTACATAATTATATCAACACTATTCACCCCAAAATAAATTTTACTATAGAAACAGAAATAAATAAAAGCATTAATTTTCTAGATTTAACCATATCACACAAAACTAATAAACACGAGTTCGCTATATACCATAAACCAACCCATACAGATACCACAATACACGCTAATTCTTTTCATCGTATAACACACAAATTATCAGCATACCAATCAATGGTATATAGATTAATTCATGTACCTATGAGTAAAAGTAATTTCGACCTTGAACTAAATAGAATATACACAATAACATTAAACAATGGTTACTCTATAAATATTGTCAATAACATCCTAAATAGCCAACAAAAATCTAAAACCCTTTCCTTAGTTTATCCAAAATTAAAATACAAGATAATTAATTCCTATAATTCAATCACTTACTTAGGAAAAATTTCGGAAAAAATTGGTACTTTCATTAAAAAACTTAATAACGAACATATATCATTTAAAACAGACAATACTATACAGAACATTATTAAAAACAACAAAGATAAAATAGACAAAGAATCAAACTCTGGTGTATATAAGTTAACATGCGAAGATTGTAATAAGGTATACATAGGACAAACAGGGAGCACATTCAAAATTAGGATGAAAGAACACGAGAGAAGCCATAAAGAAACGAAAACAGATTCAACTTTCGCAAGTCATTGTATAGATATCAATCATAGATTTAATATAGATTTCAAAATTTTACACATTCAAGAAAAAAGTAAAAAACTTAACCTGTTAGAAAACTTAGAAATTAATAGATACAATAGTTTAGGATTAGCTTTAAATGACCAACTAGATTTAAACAACTCCCCTCTATTAAATTTAAGATTGCAAAAATTTTTCCACCACCATTTCCCCAAATAATTTTCACATAAATATTCAAACTTGTATTGTACATATTCAGTATTTCATCCACCTGATGAAGCCATTGTATGGCGAAACAATATTGTAGTGGTATTTACAATAAAAGAATTTTTGAAACTGGAAGTTTAATTACTTATTTCTTAGCATTATAATTAAGTTTCAACAAGTATCTCCTTCGTCAATTAACTATTTAAAAAGAGAACTAATTATTAATTATCGACGTACACGATATGAACAAAATTATTCTAAATAGTATCGCAGATGAGTGACATACAAATCCATTGACTCCGTAATGAACCAAAGTGAAGTACTGAATTTTCCATAGGAAATCTCTCGTTGTTCCCGGATTACGGTCACGCAGGCTGAATTTAAAAATTGGAATGCCAATTATATTACTCAAATATTAATCAGCCAAAGTTATGCAATGGCCAGGGATTAGTAGTTAAACAATCTAATTGAAGCAACGGTTTTGATTGGATCTCATAAAGGTAAAGACGTACTAGTTCCACGAATACCACTCATTCCGATCGACATGGCGTTCGATTTCAAACGACTTTAATTTCCAATATGCCTAGTATTGCGCGTAGCATGCCCCAGTCGGTAAACCGTTTGACCTTTATATTTTTGCAAAAAACGGATAAACAAAAATGTAGTCAATCCACTAGCTTCGCAATAAAAAATTATTTTTTGTGAAAAATATCTTTTTCTTCCTTTCCTTTCATTCCACATAGCCACAGCAACGCAAGACAGGGTATTGACTTGAATGATTTGTTTTCTCGGTGAATCTATATTCGCTACAATAATTTTATTTACATTCCTACTCATTTCATATCAGACCGAGCCACAGCGAAGCGTGGTCGGGTTTAGCTATTATGAAATAAATAAATAAATAACACACGAAATATTTTTTTTTTCATATTAACACGAAGGTAACGAATGAATTGGCACGTACCATAAGTTAATTTGTTTGTTGGGTCACTACTGAAATGGATGTTTTTGGATTTTCATCAATAATATGCTGAAGGGCATCAATATTATCAACTGTACGTTTAGATAGCCGTCCACTTCCATTTTTTCGACCGACTCTACCAGTCTCTCTGAATAACTTTACACAATTTGTCAAAACATTGTAAAAATCATTGCAGTCAAGCACTAATTCAGGATATTCTTCACTAAAATCAGTCATGCATTCCGTAATTCCGAATACTGCCACTCGCCATTTACTTTCACACCTGTACGGATAACATTCGATAATTTTTGATTTTTGTGCTATGTTGAATACTATTTTTTAAATAAATTTAATTTTCTTTATAAGAGTTTTGAAAAATTTGACACAAACTTATAGTTTCAATATCAAATAATAAATGTCATTATGTGGAAGTGGCTAAAGTACCAACCCAATTTCACAGTCTACTCCAATTATGAATTTTTTCGATGGCTCGTTATAACATATGGAATTTTGAGATTGACAAAGGTACCTATATTTAAAGGCTGTTACTACATTCTGTCACCGATAGATGCCATGTACAACACATACAATTTATAATCAGTGTGGCCAGAACCAGGGTTGCCAGATCTCATGATTTATCGTGAGTTCCCACGATTTTGTTGCCAATCTCACGATCTCATGATATCCCACGATTTTATTTAAAAAAAAAATAATAAGAAATTATGAAAATTTAAGAAAGTGTTTGCGTCAATCTGATTTAAACCAATGTTTAAACCTAATTCAGTCTGTGATTTTTATCATTTCCTACATTGGCGACATCAAATAACTGCTGCCATCTATGGTTAACACAAAGAAATTGCAAGCTTTCTGACTCCTGTCCTGGTGCAGGTACGGTAAGTTTAGCAAGTGCAAAACCCCAGCCGGGGAAAAAATCATCTTCCAGAAATGAGTAATTTCAATGTTCTTTCAAGAAATATGTATTTCCCCGAATGGTAAGTATAAAAGCTGAGCATTCCCACTTCTATCAGTTCCGTGTATCAGTCTTTGATTTGATGGTTTCTCTTACTGTACGATACAATTTTGCAAATCAAAATTTTGGCCTTTTTAAGTTAATTTATATTAATAAAATGTCAGAAAGTGGTGATAGTGACAAAAATGCTTCGTCCACCTCAAAAGTGGTGAAGAAACAAACAAAAGTACAGAGATGAATGGGAAAAATAGTTCCGTTGGATCGCAAAAAGTAAAATGGGACCTCATTTTGCTTGGTAATTTTGTATTATTTGAGTACCAGATTCAAGTATACTAACTGTATTTTTATACGTTAAGTTGCAAATCATGCAATTGCGATGTGAATATTAGTCATGGAAAAGGTGATCTGTCCAAACATGCTGGAACAATGAAACATCAAAATTGTGAAAAAGCGACTATTCGACAAAGATCATTGTCAGATATGTTTAGCAGTCAAAGTAAAGGAATGGATCTTGAAGCTAAAACCAAAGAAGCCGAAATTAGGATAGCAGGATTCATTGCAGAACACAATTTACCGTTCAAGTTGGTGGACCACCTTCCAGCCCTGATGACTTCCGTATTGTCTGATTCCAAGATTAGTAAAAAATCGATAATTACAAATGTAACTGGAGAATCTGAAAGGGAACGTGTCACAAATTTGATGAGATCAAACAAGTTTAGTCTATTTATAGACGAATCAACGGATCGCTCTTGTTAAAAAATTTTATGTTTAGTTGTATGCATTAATATAAATAACCAAAATAGAGAAGATCATTTTTTGGCCTTAATTCAAATTCAAGAAACCACTGGTTCTGCATTATTTCAAAATATATCTTATTTTGGTCCATTTAAAAATAATTGCTTAGGTTTTGCGTCTGATAGCGCAAATAATATGATGGGGTCACATAATTCTGTGGTCAGTAGGTTTAAAGAAGTAATACCAAATATATTTGTGATGAAATGTATCTGCCATTCGTTCCATCTTTGCGCTTCGTGCGCTTGCGAAATATTGCCATAAGAAGTAAAAAAACTTACCAGAGATTAATATAATTATTTTTCCAACAGTCCGAAAAGAGAGGAGAGTTGAAAGGCTTTCAAGAATTTGCTAATGTTTCACCTCTAAAAATTTTGCATCCTGCGGTGACAAAGTGGCTATCATTGGAAAGTGTTGTCAAAAGGCTATTAGCCCAATACAATGCTCTCATTCTATATTTTACCGATCAATCATATACAAATTATTTGGATGCTACTTTGATTTTAAATATTATGCAAAAACCAGCATCTAAGTTCTATTTAGAATTTTTGTCATATATGCTTCCTTTCTTTAATCGCTTGAATCTTACTGTGCAAAGTGAAAAACCTAAAATTCATCGCATATATAAAGAAGTCACAACCACGGTTAAAACTATAATGGAATGTTATATTAAACAAAATATAACAAAAAATAATATAGTTTACGACATCGATTTTAAAAATTCACGTAATTTCGAGACTTTGGAACAGGTGTACTTTGGGGCAGTTGTTCTTTAAAAGGCAGTATATTGCACGACTTAAAAAATAAATGTTTAGATTTTTATATCGAAAGTATTCATCAAATTCTATCAAGATTTCCCCTGAAAGATTCGGTGTTTTCAAAATTAGAATTTCTTGACCCTAAAGTTGTAATTGATAAGAACTTTCCACATTTAATGTCAGATATTCAAGAAATTGATAATGAGTGCGAATGCTTCGAAATTTGGATTTCCAGGAATTAGGCATAGATTGCAATGACGATCCTATAGTATTTTGGAAAAATATATCTAATATCAAGCTGGGAAATGGAGAGCAAACATTTTCAAAACTAACAATTTTAGTGCTTAATTTACTTTGCTTACCACATTCAAGTGCTAATGTCGAGAGAATTTTCTCCCAAATCAATATAAATAAAACGTTGGTTAGAAATAAATACTTTAATCGATTGTAAAAACTTATCTATCTGACGGATTTGGGCAAAATTTTGACAGTTTGCTTCTAAAACATGTCTGAAGTCAGTAGCAATTTGTCATCGTGAAACTGTTGCCAAGTTTTGAAAAATCTCTTTCTCAAGACATCCTCGTATATAGAAATATATGCATTTACTTTGTTGATTATAATTGCTGAATGATATAATCGCCAGAGTTTTGCATTTTGCATAATGGCACTTTGCATACTTTTCATATCACACACATAAAAGCAAAATATGCAAGGGTTAAGTTGATAGACATGTTTTTCGTGTACTTTTATAGTCTATAAACACTAAAAATAATATATTTACTATACTTTTGCGCAGCGCGTAGTCTGACCTTGGAACACTTCTAAAATATTTATGTTCCTTATCTTTTTTTTCACACGGTTCCATCGGATATACCCGTTCCTTTTCAACCTGATATTACGTAAGTGTTATTATCTAAATAAATTGGATAATTTACACTTTTTTTTTTGGTAAGTGATTCTGGTTGTAGTGGATTAAGTACAATTCAATTATTGATATCTGAGAACATAAAATAGACAGAAAGGTGTGTTCAGAATACGTAATGAATGAATATACAAATATACATCACATAAAAATCAATAAGTGGTCTCTCGACGGCGGGTCCATTCGTAAATCTAAGTGACCTTGAATATATTTTGCGCATTTGTTTCATTTTCACTACTGGCTGACATAATAACACGGAAATTTTTACATTATGTGTATGTTTATGTAAAAGGCAAGAAGATCAATTTATGGTGTTTATTGTTAGGTTTGACTGCTTTTATTACTTTTCGCTTACTGAAAATGTGTATGCTGATTGACATTCAATTAAAGATGCCTATATATAGGTACATAAATGTATGTAAAGCTCGGGACTGTTTATTTATCAAATTTCAAGTCGTAGCTAAGAAGATTCAACGAATACATTGTAAAATGCTATTGAGTGCCTATGATATTTAATATTGAAATCAAAATATTAACATTTACAGTATTTAACAAATAAAATAATACACGTATTTATTGAGGTATTAAATTATTGTGTCTATTCATTCACAAAATTCTATTTTACATTGGCGTGTAAGACGGAATATACATTTATATACTATTTCGTTAGACTGTGTTGAAATAATCGCTTAAAAAATTATATCTAGCTAATTTCCAAAGTGTATTCTCGTGTTCACATGCTGTTATATATGCATATACATATATGTATTTATTGTTCTTGAGATGGTATATTTTCTATTCTCTTCTATAAGGGATTGTTTCTGATTTCGTTTCTCTCAATGTTATTTGGTTACAACGTTCAGTGTTTTAAAAAATCCGTTTTATATTGCTATATTGTATATTTATCCTGTAATTTTTTATAAATATTAAGTTTAATTTACTACTTTATTTTTTGAAAAGTTGTAGTTTCTTCTGTATAGTCCATTTCTTTCTGTTCTTAGTATTTCTCTTTATTTTCATTAACTACGGAGAATTCTAGCAGGGCAACTATGGTAGGATGGATTAGATACAGATTGGTTGCATATTCGTAATGATACCGAGATATATTGCAGTGCCTGTTCATTAAATTTAAGGCGTCCACAAAAGTGTAATATGCAGAGACATGTTTCTTCGAAAACTCATCTAGATAACATATTGCTATGAATTGTGGTGTTGATGAAAGATTTGAATTGGCCCACAATACACAACAGCTTGCTCGGTTCAACTCAAGTCGGTTCAGCCTTCCAGGAGCTTTTGTATCTTCAGGTTACCCACGAAGGGGTATGGGTTAAATAAAAAGGTATTAAAAATAATAGTCACATTAACAACACAACATTTAATAAAAAATAAAATAAAAAAAAAACTCTCTTAACAAAGTATTAAGAGTGTCTTATGCAACACAAATGCAATAGACTGAGGAAAACTTGTATGAATATTTACTCGCATACAAGGAAAAAACCTCAATTGACCGCGAATAAACCTAACCTAATTAAATAGTTAGCAAAACTTTCAAATTAATTAATTACGTTAACCTAAACCTCAAACGTCAGACAGAAAAATAACTGTCAGCGCGCAACTCAAATAACCAGATCATGCGCTGAATAACATGATCAACTTTCCCTCCAAATACCCTGACATTCATACAACTACAACCAAAGAAAGCAAAAACTAGCAAAAAAACTGAAATGTTGAAAATTTTCCTGACTATAAATATATATTTTAAATAAAAATTAATGAATTTACGAGCTCATATCATATACAAATATCTTAAAGAAATAAATATAAATATAAATATACTTGCAAATGCACACGTACATTAATTAATGTGGACGTCGTACATCACTCAAAAAAAATATACTTAAAGAAAGATTTCAGATAGGTCGCACAAAATCAAAATTTACAAGTATCCAAAACTCGTAATAAATCGAAAATTACAGTAAACACATCAAAGATCACAACTAAAAACACAAACCGAAATTAAACTCTAATACTTTGAATAAAGAGGAGGTCCTTATTCAAAAAAATTAACTCGACCTATCTATCTAAAGGATGAGAAATTTCTGAATCTCCTTCTCGGAAATGAAATATCTCCATGCATAAAATATAAATCAAAAGACCGACTACGGTAGATCTGCAACCGGCAACGGTCGAACTGCCTGGCTCAAGACAACGTTCGGACAACCTACAGTCGTGGACAAAAATACACATTATCAGTCAAATCATATTTTAAATTAAATATAAAAAATCTCTAATTATTATCCTGGAATGAAATGTACATAATTATAAATTGTCTTTTAATGTTTCTTTTATTTTTCTTCGGGGAAAAATCCATGACACTATGTCCATCTGCACCTAACACACTTAACGAAGAACTGTGTGAAGCTTTCATGGCGGCCAATATCCCATTCAAAAAGCTTAACAATCCAGTCCTCAAGAGTTTCTTACAAAATATATTGATCGTCATATACCAGATGAATCTACTTTACTTAAATGCCACTTACCAAAATGTTACTTAAGAACCATTGAAAAATACGAACCAACCTATCTGATCATTATCTTTGGGTAAGTGCAGACGAAACAACGGATGTAATGGGACTATATGTGTTAGATGTAGTTGTTGGTATTCTTCATCCGACAACTTCATACCAACCATACTTAATTGCAACTAAAATATTGGCAGTCGTAGATGGTGAAGCAGTTGCAGAAGTAATTGATCAATGTATTCATAATATTCATCGGATAACAACTATGTATAAAGATATGATGCTATTATTTTTGACTGATACGGCAGCTTATATCTTAAAAACTTGGAAGTTATTAAAGCAATCTTGTCCTAATATGCTACACGTTACCTGTGCAGCACATGCACTGCACAGAGTATGTGAATACATCATGGGCCATTTTCCAAATGTTGATAAGTTAGTTTCATCATTTGAAAAGATATTTCTCGTAGCTGAGACAAAAAGTTGATACCATATTTAGCAGAAATCCAAATTTGAATATACTATATCAATTTAACACAGAGCCGATTGAAAAATCTATACATTCGATGTATGGTGCACTTTTGCAACATTTTAATCACGCACCCATCACCAGTTGTGATGTGGAACTGACATTTTCTATTTTTAAAGACGTTTTAATATTTACAAGAACTAATTTAACACAGGAACACTTTGAACAAATTTTAGTTGTTCATAGTAATGTTAAAAATTAAAAACCCTTACCACAATAGAATTTAACAATTCTATATACGTATTTCGACAACCACGTTGTCATCCTCAGTAGAAAAAGCAGTGTAACACTTGAAAGCACAGAAAACACACAACACTCACTGAGCGCTATATTGCACGGCTTCTCGTTTAACACTAAATTTTAAAATTTAAAAAATCTGAATACTACAGAACTTACCTTATTGGAAAAACCCTACTTAAATACGTACATGCATTAAGAGACCATTAACCGATTAATGCTTTATTCTATAGAAAGGCCCTTTAGAAAATTACACAAAGGGGACACCCTAATTTAATATACATAAAGAAACCATTATGAAACTCATCTTAAATTATATATGTCATTTAGAAATTAATATTGAGTCATAATATCTGTTAAAGGCTAATGTTGTAACGAAACGAAATTTAAAAAATTACTAAATTTTAATTTTTTTATTCACTTAAAAGCCACAGTCTCCGATTTTTCAGTTATAGTTATTTTATTATGCTTATGTTATAAATTATAACATGTTGTATTATAACTTATAATACGGATATTTGCTACGCATAATATAAAATTCAACAACATCCTTTGAAATATATACTATATAATATATATAATGCTGTATATACTTAAAAATTCTTTACTTAAAAAGTTATTGCATCTTTTATGTACATTTAAAAAAATGCATAAAGGTAAGCTACCCGATACATGGCTACCCGATACATCGCTACCCGATAGATCGATACTTAGCGAGTAGTGGAATCGGTAAAGTATCGATAGGTATCGATGCTTTGGAATCGATACCTTAGATTGGATACCTTCGTTATATGAGGTATCGGGTATTGGACGATGTATCGATACTTCGCCCACCCCTAGCGGATACATTTCATGTAATTTTCATATTACGATAATTATATATGTACAACATATATATTACTTCATTTTTACATAAAGATAATTATTTACAAAACGAAGAAATTGCTTAGATGCTGACGTGCGAGTTTATCAAGAATCAAGGTCAAAAGTCTTTTTATATTTGGTCTTCCTCAAACAGCATTAACACACGATCATGAATGTTTTGGCTTTGCTTGACGAAGAAAAAAGGTGATAACAGTTTAATTATACATATGCTCTTGTATATATTTAAAATTATACAACATATATGATTACAAAAATAATAGTCTACGTAACCGAGTGTAAATAAAGTGTTTTGTTCATAAGGAAATTAAAATATTCAACAATTATTATTATTATATGAAATACTCAAGTAAATATATTTAGGTCAATAATAAATACGAGAGTTATCTCTTATGTTTTGCAGATAGAGCTAGAATAAAACAGTAGATAGCTTTTAAAGGCTGTATTGTTATTCGAAGTATTCTTCACGGGATTATCGCACTTCTGCATACGCTCGAGCCAATTCTAGGAGCAGTTAATTGCGTTTTTGAAGGCATAACGTTTGACCATTCAGCCCGTCCTTGATTTTAGGGGAGGTGAAGAAATCGTTGGGATTTAGGTCGGCACCAGGGTTGCCAACTGTAGGGTAATTACCGTAGATATACGGGTAATAGTTTGAATTGTACGGTATACGAACCAAAAACATTACCGTACATCAAAAGTACGGTAATTTGAATGAGAAAAATTTACGAAAGTTTTGTTATTATTTTGAGCATTCAGTAATATTAACATTTCTAAGTTCATACTTGTTTATTTCAACCCAACAATTTGCGATGCTCTCTATTAGGTAGTAGTATTAATTAAGCCTGCAGTAGACACTGCACAGATACCGTTTTTGTATTTTAAGGATTGATTTGAAAATTACTTAAATTAAATTTAGAAAATCCCTGAGAAAACTTCTTCCACAAATTATAATATGACCAACCCCTGTAATTTCATCATATATTCGCAACGAAAGTGCAACGGTGTCAAAAAGATGTCGAGTAATAGTGAAAATGATACACCCGGTGCTAAGAAATAAGTAACACATTCTGTTAAAAAAAACATTTTTAAATATCAATAAATTGTAAAATGTTCCTTCTTTTAAGGTTTACCTATTTTGATTTAATTTCTAATTTTTGCCAATTATAAAGAAGGTAGGTACTTTATATTTATTTAAAGTTTTTCACATAGAAATTTCACCAATCTTGGATAGAGTTACCTAAATTTAAAGGATGGCTCCGTCCTGTGCCAAATTACAATTTAAAGGGGGGCAATGTAAATGGTGTAAAAATGAATTTGTAGCGGAATTGTCAAGCATCAATAAACATGCCAGTTCGGATAAACATAAAACCAATGCGAAAATTAAAACTTCCACGAAAACATAAATTTTTCAAACATTGTTTAAATCGGTTTCTACAAGGATGAAGTTAAAGAGGTTGAAATTAAATTATCGAACATAATATTTTATTTCGAACTATGGATCATCTATCTTCTATAATAACCAAGGTGTTCCCAGATTCGAAAACTGCTAGTAACTTGTCTATAACCAGAACCAAAGCAAGAAATATAATAATCAATGTAATAGCAGAGAGCCATAAATCAGAACTAGTTAAAAATTTAAAATTTACAAAATTTGGGATATTCATGGACGAGTCAACAGATATTGCAGTATCAAAAGTAGCCTGCATAGTAGTTCGTTTTTATACAGAAGAACATGGAAAAATTTTAATTTTATTATGTAAAATTATTACTACATTTACAGAGGAAAGCGACATGGGTACACCAGGCACAGCTAAACACCTATACAATTTGATTATGGGCACATTTGTGAAAAAAAACAAATTGCCTTGAGGAATGCAGTTGGTTTCACCTCTGATGGGTGTAACCTAATGCTGGAGGAACATAATTCTGGTGCTTCCAGATTAAAAGATGCATGTCCTGGAATTGTAATTTTAAATGTATTTGCCATTCCCTGCATATTTGCACCAGTCAAGCTTGCAAAATCTTCCACATACTTGTGAAGATTTAGCTAGAAATATCTACAATTTCTTTAAGGTATACACATTTTTGGTCAAATTCAAATATGTATTACGTGTGACTAAATATATTATTACAGACAAGTTGTAAAAGGCAATATGAGTTCCGACAATTTCAACACTTCGCTCAAGTTGAGGTACATAGCTTCTACATCCCTCTCAGACGCGGTGGTTATCATTGGGCCAAGTTGTTGCAAGATTATTAGGACAGTGGTCAGCTCTACAACTATTTTTAATGAAAAATATTTAGATCAACGTATTTTGAGGAACAAGTTCAAAAAAGTTTGAACTATCCATTTGTTAAATTATATTTAATATTTTTAAATTACGTTTTGCTCAAAATTAATGGACTTAATCAATTTTTCCAATCAGAAAAAGTATTAGTAATTAATTTACATAATGTCAGTCAACTATATTCTAGAAAAACTGAAGAATTTGCCGTAGAAATTGAGAAGGAACTATAATTATTTTATTGTGAATTCTTTTTGCATTTGTGAAAATAATTTTACATTCGGAATTTTTATTTTTGTTTTTTTATTTGTTGACTTTTTTCTAATAAATTTACTTTGAAAATTAATATAACATTTTTGGTATCTTTTTTGACCCTTAAACCACCGTCTTCGTAAGGTAATTAACCAGTCCGGTTAAGATTGTCAAAATTTCTATGTAAAAAAACTTTAAATAAATATAAAGTACCTACCTTCTTTATAATTGGCAAAAATTAGAAATTAAATCAAAATAGGTAAACCTTAAAAGATGGAACATTTTACAATTTATTGATATTCAAAAATGTTTTTTTAACAGAACGTGTTATTTATTTCTTAGCACCGGGTGCATCACTTTCACTATTAAAAATAAAAACAAAACTTTCGTAAATTTTTCTCATTAATGTTTTTGGTTCGTGTACCGTACAATTCAAACTATTACCGTACAGTTGGCAAACCTGGGACGGTCTAACAATTCGACGTCTTGTTGCGTTAAAAAATCAATTGCTTCATTATCGAAAACAAAACCAACTCGCCGAGGCATTCTTGTTGAGATAATTGTTTTCGAAAATTATAAAAAAATTATTGCGGAAAATTTTTCACGGTTTAATTCCATTTTTCGACTAACTTGTCAACTTTGACAGTCTGTTTTACAGTAATCTCTTAACATTCGTGGTTTTGACATCCTCCAGTTTCTATCATTCGCGATAATTAAAGTGCGAACGAATTCTACATTCGCAACCTTTGGATTATTCGCGAACAATTAGTAAAAAATGCTAAAATAAATATAATAAATTTGTAAAAAATAGGTACGTTATATTTTAGTACATATTGCTACGGATTTTTCCTTAAATAATATTTGAAATTTAATTAAAAATGAATGTACATTATTTGTTTATATGTACGAGAATAAAAACTTGATTTTTGGAGGTCGACTTGATGTGCAAGCGATAGAGGCCTATTTTGAGGAGGAGACCAGTTTAATATCTCGTACTAGAAAAGTGGCTTTGAATAAAATATAATTAAATATATTTAATTACCGGTTAATTGATTTGAAAAGTGTTTTGATTGATGTAGTAGAGTTGTAGAGATAATTCTCGTTATTGTTTTTGATATAAAAGCACCTTTTCTTTGTTTTCTTTGTCTCCAGTAAAATTTTTATAAGTAGAGATTTTTTTTTATGAATTCACAAAATTATTATTAAAATTATAAGAATATTTTTATTGTATTCAAGATTGTTATTTAAGAGATTTATTATTAGAAAGAAAAATAATAAAGAGTATTATTAACATTTCTATAGTAATAATTATAATTGTAAAATTTTGCTCGTTTGGAAGTCAAGGGTATTTTTTGTTACATGTTATTGCGCATGTGTAAAAATTTTGAACATGTTTCAATTAATATTATACAGTGTGGTCCACTGGGGAGAAATTAAAAATAAACTTTTTTATTTTAGATAAGATTGTTCGGAAGTCATTAGAGGCAGTTTTTTTAATCCACTTAGCTGTCAATTTACAGTGGATATATTTTACCTCAAGTATATTGTAAATACTTATCTTTATACTTTATAAAGATAGATTTTTTTTTTATTTTTTTTGTATTAAAGATTCAGTTTAAATTTTATCCTGTGTTTATTTTTGTGTTCTGGCCTTTACTACTGTTTAATTAAAAAAATAATAAAATAATCTAAAACATTTCGTGAGCTATTCACTGGCGTCCAAATAACTTTGCAGTTCCACGTTTTTCCTTATTGGAACCCGAGAAGAAAGAAGTCTCAACGGAAAAAAATCGTAATGTCGCTCACGGAAAAAGTTAAGGTGTTAGATAAGTTGCGTGCCGGACTAAGTGCGTCTGCTGTCGGGCGCCTTTTCATGGGTCGACAGTGCGTTCTATAAAAAAAAATTAAAAATCAATTAGAGAGAGTATCGCGCCTCCTGTCAATACGAAAATTGTTTCTCAATTTTAAAATAAATTTCTTGAAGAAACGAAAATTCTTTCAGCGTTTGGTTGGAGGAAATGTCTCACAATCGTGTTCCGATCAGTTCTGCTCTGATAACAAACAAGGCTAAAAAAATATTTTATCGTATAAACTTCTGATTCATAGTTTGACTTCCAGGCCAGCAAAGGTTGGTTTGAAAATTTCAAGAAAAGGCATAATTTGCATAATATAAAATCTGACCATGAGGCAACAAAAAAATTTCCCGGAGAACTTAATAATTCAAGAAGGATATCTACCACATCATGTGTTTAATGCGGATGAGACGGGACTGTTCTGGAAGAGAATGCCGAGTAGGACTTCGCCTTCCAAAACAGAACAGTTAGCTCCAGGCTTCAAGGTGGCAAAAGATCGAGTATCTCTTCTTTTGTATGTAAATACCTCAGGTGATATTCAGATAATGCCGATGATGACGTATCGATCCCTAAATCACCTAGCAGTGAAAGGAAGAAATAAAAACCAGTTACCCGGTTTTTAGCGAGCCAATAAAAAATCATGGATCACCGGTGTGTTATTCCAGGAATGGCTTAATAATTGTTCTATCCCTAAGGTAAAGAACTATCTTGCGTGTCAAAACCATGACTTCAAAGTCCTTTTACTAATCGATAACACACCTGGACATCCCTTTACTCTGGTAGGACCTTATCCTAATGTTAATGTGATATTTTGCCCCAAAATACGACGTCTTTAATTCAACCTTGGATCAGGGAATAATTGCAACTTTTAAAGCTTATTACACCAGGCGATGTTTCAAGCGAATTATGGATTAGATTGAGCTTAATTTAGAAGGAACGGTGATTTCCAGTTGGAAAAAATTTAACATTGCGGATTGCATCGCAGATATCGACACCTCATTGAGAGAGTTAAAGACAAGCTCTATCAACGCATGCTGGAAATATATTTGGCCGGAAGTGGTTGTTAAAGATAACAACCTTCCGCCTATAACAAATCATCATAACAAATCAGAAGAGATCATGGAACTCCCCATCAAATCGGAGGTGATGGATTTGAGGATATCAGGCAAGATGAAATTCATGATCTAATAGAATCTCACGGAAATGAGTTAACCGAAGAAGAGCTATTGAAGATGATGGAAGATAAACATCAGGGCTTCGAAGAAGGTGAAGACTAAAAAGAGGAGGATGAAATTTTCGGGTAAGCGTTGTGGAATTTCATTTCTTTATCTTTTTTTAACATGAGTTTCTTATCCCAGGTAAGAAGTTCAGTAAAAAGCTCTTGAATTTGATCAGTTCCTTGTTCGAAGTTTAAAGTTAAAAGAGAAGTCGAGGCTGCGATGGCCCTTTACGTCGAACTTGAAAAGTTACAGACGAAATAGGCCAAGCAATCCCAGATTACTCGTTATTTTCTACCCTCAACAAGCAATAATTAATTAAACTATAATTACATACACATGCAGATTAAAATATAAGTTTGAAAACGGTGTGGAATGAAAAAAAACATGTATACATACATATTATTATTAAACCGTAAAAAAAATCACATATGTTTTGTATCTTTATCTACCATTTGAATGTACCCCCCCCCCCCCCAACACTACAACACTACACGAATCGCACTGAAACTTTGAAAGAGGGATGTTAATTTTCAGTACTGATATTTGATTAGTGCTCTGAACTAAACTAAACTAAACAAAAAATCGGCCCACTACAAATTAATTTAAGTCCCCTCCTGGAATGTACCACTGACTGCCGATCCCTAATCATAACACTAGGATTTGCACTGTTCCTTGAACGATTGCGTATTTGAATACCCAAAATATTAAAATAATAGTCATTCGCTGTATAGTCCAGTTTTGGCATTTAATATTTTAGTGTTGTTTCCACGTGTTTCCACAGGATAAGTTACGAGATTTACGTTTTGTATCAGCTGAAGTAGTAGCTGACGCAGTTAAAGATTAAATAAACGACCTAACGTGGAAAGATAGAAAATGTTTTGCAGATTGGTTTTCAAAGATGCAAAAATGCATTGATTGGGGAGGGGTGTACGTGTTGCAAAATCAATCGATTCTAATAATGAAATAATTATTAAATCGAATTTCATAATCAATAAATTCGTAAGGCATTTTAAGAAACGGGCATATCAGTATAAAAATAACTGGTAAATTAATCCGAAATTGTAAGACTCGACTCATAACTTCTGCTGATAAAACTTATAAATACATAATTTTTTCAGCGATATACTAGTGGCCTTGTTCTTAGCGATAAACTTTGCGAGCTCGTATTGCTTTCTTATTAAACACAAACAATCCAATGACGTTCGTTTACAATACATTTACAATGATTGGAATAAGAGTATATAATGAGTAATGAGTCTAATGAGTGTATGAACTGTTTCTAATTTGTTTATATTTATAGAGATTTTTTATGTGATAACGAGGTGATAATGATACATACGCTGGCGTTAAAAATTGCATAACGGCATACTTAATTTGTATATGTATATGTAGCATTACAAGTTGAAATATAAAGTGCTGAATTGTAATTTCTTGTCTAAATATAACATAAGAGCTTATCAGAATAGAGTTTTGTTGTTTGTTGTCAGTAGCAATTATAGGAGAACGGACTAAATTGAATCTCCGTCTATTAGACGTTTATGTAATTGCATTCGTTTTCTTAACCTGTTAATACAGTCAAACTTCTATTTAACAAAGTCGCTAAATCCTGTGAAATAGTTTGTTATAAGGAAATTTCGTTAAATGGAAAAAAGTTTTTGCATTGCAGTACTTATTTAATTTTTTCAACATAATATAATATAAATACATATAGTGGTATCAACATCCTATAACTACATACGTACATTAATTAGTAAAAAAGTCTCTAATTTTACTTTGACCAGAACGTTTAAAAAATTTCTCTCTCACTTTTTCAAGGCATTAAAAATATTTTCAGGAACATTTTCTAAATATTGTAGTCCATGACGAATTGTTTGAAAAGCTTTAACCATTTCTTCGTTTGTAGGTTTTCGTACAGCTTCATCCGAATCGTCTTCTTCGTCATTATCGTTTGATGCTATTTCACTTCTCTGGTTACTTGCTACAATCTTCAGGATGTCATCATCACCTGGATATTCAGTTATAACAATATTTTCAATGCCAAGGTAATCTTCTATTGTAATATTGCTATCAATATTACCAGACATTTCTAGTGCTCTTCAATAGTTTCTTACTTCGGAAAGCAGCAATTCATCTTCTGGATCCCAATTTACTGCAACTTCAGAGAAGCCTGCTTTTGAGAAGCAATGCTGAATAGTAGATTCACTAACTTCATGGGTCCACACTTTTGACAATTCAGAAATGCATTCTCGCAGGTTAATTATCTGGTTAATCACTGTGGTGTTGTCTTTTTCAATTGAATTTATCATATTTACTATAATCCTTTTGCGATAATGAAAATTGATATTCTTTATTATTCTCTGGTCCATTGGCTGAAGTTTAGACATAATGTTTTGGGGGGAAATAGATGAGCTCTATGCGTTTCAATCTGTTTAAAATTATAGAAGAGTGCGCAGCACAGTTGTCAACAATTAAAGCTATCTTTCTGTGTTGCATACTCATCTGTTGATCTAATTTTAGTAGTAGCCAGTTTTCAAAGATCTCGCTTGTCATGCAAGCTTTTTTATTGAAATGATAATCTACTTCTAACGACTTTGTACCTTTGAAACACCTTGGATTTTTGATTTTTCCAATAACCAAGAGTTTAAATTTCTCGCTTCCCGTCATATTTGCTCCAATCATTACAGTAATTCTCTCTTTGCTTTGTTTTCCACCGAAACATTTATCATTTTTAAAGGTGAGGGTTCTATTTAGTATACATTTGAAAAAAAAAGACCGGTTTCGTCGGCATTAAAAATGTTTCTAGCTTCGTACCGTTTTAGTATTCGTTTCAATGTTTTATTCCTCCAATCATTGCAATCTGCTTCACCAACATCCACGCTTTCTCCACTAATAACTTTTTCAACAATACCGTGCCTTTTTTTGAATTTATCGAGCCAACCTTTGCTTGAAAGTTTGGATGTCCAAGGAATTGAGCGAATTTCAAAGCTTGTTGCTTAACTAGAGAGCCTGATAGTGCATTCTTGTTACGACCGACATGTACCCATTTTAAAACTGCCTGATCAACGTCTTCAAAAACACATATTTTAACCCGTTTTCTCTCGCGTCCTGCATTATCACTAGATTCTAAAATGGGATCTCGATTTTTAATTAGTGTCGATAAACTACTGGGAGGTGTACCGAATTTTTCCGCAACGTCTTTTTTCTTACGACCTTTATCGATGCTTCCTAACACTTTAAGTTTGTCGTTTATATTCAAACATTTTCTTTTCGCCATTTCTTTTCGTCGTTAAACAACCCATTGATTTAAAATGCAACGAGCTACTGAAGTACACGACCAAAATTGTGCTATTCCGTTGTGTTTATTCTGGCTGACCATTTCTTAGAAGTCTTTTATTAAATCCGTTAAAAAATTTCCCCGAAAATTCGCTATATAGAAATCTGAGGTTTGTTATTGGGAGGTAATTTTGCACGCAATTCAATTTAAGTGCAACTTTTGCGGAAAAATATCGTTAAATAGAAAAATTCTCTATTTGGAAGTTCGTAATATGGAAGTTCCACTGTATATCTTTTTACGAGGGCAGTTTCTTAAGTTGGGCTGGGCGCTTGGAAACAGAAGATCAGACAAGTTTTGCCGTCTATAGTAACAATAGGAAGTAATCACTCTCCAAGACATGCAAGAAATAGAAGAGATCGAATGTGTTAGTATTTTGTCAATGTAGGTGCTGTCCCACGGCAGGAGAGAATGATTTTTTGTTTGTATGCAAGTGAAATATATATACTTACATTATTAAAATGATCGTGCGTAGATTTTTTTGTCTTCTAAATTACGTATAAAGGCATCCATTCCTTTAAACCATTTAAATAATGATAATAATAATAATAATAATATATTTCGGCAAAGAGCCATAGAACATGTTAAATATAAAAAATTTGTCAAGTACATAAACAAATATAAAATAGTGTATAACAAATATACGGTAACACATGACAAACATTGATACATATACAAGTGGCCCGTATCGTTATGTTCAAATTTTAGGAGTATAAAGTAGACTTCATTTCAAGTAACAAAAACGGAAAACTTGTATATCCATTTTTAGTTGTTTCAAAGTTACAGATCTATGAATGTGATTGTCAGATCATGAAAAAAAATGTAATCCTAAAGTCAGTACAAACTGATTTTATTTAAAAAAAGTTATACGATTCAATAACAGGCCTATGATTGTTAACATCGCATAATAAAATGTTATCCTAAAATAAATAAACACGTGTCATAGTGCATACAGTAATTCCTTGGAGATCTACAAAAAAGCGTACTGGGAATTGATTATTCGAATTTTTTACTGCAAAAAAGTCTCCCTTCTGCAGGATTCGAACCTACGTCCTTTAATTTGCCGGACCACGCTCTTAACCATTAAGCTATTAAAGGACTGAAGTTCGAATCGTCGGGAAGTCTTAAATCGCATTAAGAAACAGATATTATATTGTGCCCGTGATTAGCAAATTTGTGCAAATCAATTCCATTTTCGCGAAGTAATGTCTATGTAAATTTGATTTATATATTTTACTACGTAATTATTCTAATTCATAATTTGAATTAGATATCCATACATTTGCCTAACCCTGTATAACTAGACACACGTTTGAATGCAAAATGTAAACTAAGTGTGGCTTATACGGCAACCAGAATCCTTAACTTATTTATCATGTTGCAACATTATTAAATCTTTCTTTCAATGGAGACTGTGGTTAAATAATAATTTAAAAAAGGTATATAACCCCTTACCACAATTATTAGTCGTATCCTAAATACGTATTTCGACAACTAAGTTGTCATCATCAGTAGGTAATTATAACACATTGTCACCTATTTATAATTAACTTCTAAATTATACACCTACAATATCGAATTATTTATTGACCCTTTTCACGAGGATTGTATTCCCAATTAATATAATACAACAAGCCGGTTGTCTGGTTTTTCACATATAACGCCTTCTTCTTTATTTTGTCTTTCTCAGAATTGCTATGAGAGTTCGGCCTTTACTATATATATATACACGACTTTTTAACCATTTGTTAATGGAAATGTTTTTACACTCGGACCCTATATAGATTTTGTCACTACCTGCGTACGAAATTAACACGTTAAATAATAACTATTAATTTGTACATTGCACATGAAATGCTCATACAGTTAATTATACTAGTGTTTTGTGGAAATATAATGTGTTTCATTTAGTTTATTAGTAGGTCACCGTAGCTTTAAAATCGTTTTTTAGTTGGCGCCTTCTTTAGAGAAGAATTTTTGCCGTCCCTTTGTTCGATATTTGAACACATGTTTAAGAAGAGACAAGTGTTTTGTCTCGTAGTTTGAAATGTGCATGGTAAATTTAGTCTTTACAGGGTTGCAGTGTATAGTAGTTGTGCGGAAGCGTTCATCTTACTTTATTGTGCCCCGTGTGACTTTAATTAGTAGTTTTTACCTACTGATGATGACAACTTAGTTGTCGAAATACGTATTTAGGATACGACTAATAATTGTGGTAAGGGGTTATATACCTTTTTTAAATTATTATTAAATCTGACAATACGCTTGTTTATACTCATTCCTAATACCCTGGCAAACTTGCATAAACATGCTCAACCCAGTCAGTAAAATTCCTCACGTTTCTCACATTCTAAATGAAACTACAAGCACGAGTTTTGTAAAAAAACCTGACGAGATAGAATTTTTCGATTTTTTTTTCCCGGTTTTAGTGAGAAAAATCTATAATAAACAGTATACAAATTCTGTGAAATTTTTTGATTGGAGACCTGTATAATTCAATTAAATAATAATACGCCATTAAAATATATTTGATGTACGCCTAACGATACTCTTATCCTAAAATACGAACTGATAAAGTGAAATTATTTGGGCGTTTCTGTAACTGGAACAACTTCGTCGAGTTAAACAAACGAATGTAACATTAGTATTCAAGTGTTTCTGCAACCTGCGTGGTAGTATAATACAATATTCTAAAGCCATATAATAAATTTGAACTAGAGCAACAGAGTTTAACTTCTTCATGTATTCTACATCGCTTTTCTTGCCCCCGCAAAATTATAGACTTGCTTATTCTGTAACTATCTACCATTATATTCATTCATAACGTTATGCGATACGTAAAGCCGGTAAAATGAAAATGAAAAGAGACTCATTCATTTTGCATTCACGTTTTGTAATAAATGCGGGAATGCTATGCACTCAACACAAGCACATAGAACGGAGTCACTGTTGATATAAATTAAGACTTTAATACTGTAATTACAGCGGTTTCCTCTCTATTTAACGCGCTCAGTAATAAATGCTCACAGCTGTGTATATCGTGTTAGTCTACGTGCTTTGTGTGAACATCTGTATGAATATGAAATTCAGTCCTGTAATGTGGATGGATGTGGGTCACGAAGTCACAAAAAAAATTTGCGAAACGTAAAAATGGCAATCGTTAAAATTAAAGGTTTTTTTAGTTGGAATAATTTTGACGATACATTTTGAGGCAGAATTTATAGTAAACCAATTATGTTTGCGTATATATTACGGAGGTAGTGCGAAGGCTGCTCCTAATATTTCGGGGCAGAAGAAGACAAAATATATCGAATGTCCACACGAAAACTTAATATTGAATTATTTCTGGTGTTTTTGAAGACAAAAACTTGAAATTTTGGTGGTTGTTCAGAATATAGAGGTGTCCACACGAAAACTTAATATTGAACTATTTCTGGTGTTTTTGAAGAGAAAAACTTGAAATTTTGGGTGGTTCTTCAGGATATAGGGAGGCAATGAACAGTATATTTAATATCGCCCCACCGGGTCATCCGCCGCCCCCAGCCTCCCCCACTCCAAGATTTGAAATAACACACTGTATTCTTTTTGGTTGTTTTTGAAAGAACACAATTTTCTTGATATTCCTATGTGAAAAAACAAGTTACTTACATCATGAAATTTATAAGATATTTAAAATTAAAAGTTTCAGATATCAGAAATTATTAAAGGGCTTTTAGTGAAATACACCCATACCTCGCTTAGCGACCTAGATACGTTCCGCAAAAGTTGGCCGTAAAGCGAAAAGCCGTTTAACGAATCAATTATTTTCATACAAATTAAATAAGATCGGTTCCAATTAAAAAAAAAATATATTAAAGGGTTTAGTTCATCAGGCATTTTATTATTTTCATTTTCTGTAAAAATACATACTTAAAAATAAAATAACACAACAAATAAGAATACATAACGGGTGTTCAGAAACATTCGAAGTCAAAGTAGTCCTTGAAAATATGAAGTCATGTCTGAGATAGATTGATTTTTGACAGACAACAGTTGACATTTAATAATTATTACAAATCAGATACTTAAGTAAAGATATACGATTTTTTGTTCAGAGCCCACTTGACTTCGAATGTTTCTGAACACCCGTTACATAAAATGAACACATTACATAGTTCAAAAAAATCTGATAAAATGCTGCCGTCGTCAATTTCCGTTGTTGTTGAATGACTTAACTTAAAATATTCGTCCAACTTTGTCTGCTGCGCCCTCCTTTCTGCTTCTTTTTGCAACGTTTTGTAATATCTAATTGCCGAGTTTACTTCTCGAGATATTTTATTGCTGCGTTCTTCGTCGGGATAATTTTGAAGAAGGATGTTTATTCCCATCTCGAAATAAGAAAGCGCATTCGTTAAGGTGTTTGCTGTTAGCCGCCTGAATATAGCAGGCTCTGGCTCCTCATCAACAGTGTGTTCGGTTACTAACTGGATCAGCTCCTCGTTTGAAAGAGGTTCTCTGTCAGCATCGAACGAGTCAATCAAATCACCTTCTAAATCTTCAAAACCAAGATCTTTTGCTAAGCTCAATATGTTTTGTCGAACTTCAGGAAGAGAATTAACTTCAGACTCATTACACTTTATGCATTCTGGACATATTTGTTTCCAAACATGGTTCATTGTGGTTGATTTTAGGTCTTTCCATGATCCGCTAATGTTGTACACGGCATCTTTAATGTTGTAGTTTTTCTGAAATTGTTTTATCGAAAATTCACCATCGGTTTGCTGAATAAGTTTACAAAAAATTCTGCGTAAATTACAAGCCTTATAAGTTGCTATAGCACCCTAGTCCACTGGTTGGATCAGAGCTGTTGTATTTTTGGGAAAGTACTCAATCCCCACTACTTCTAATAATTCTGGTAAATTAACCGGGTGCCCTGGAGCATTATCCAAAATGAGCAATGCCTTATTGCCCAAGTTCTTTTCCTTTAAATATTTTTTTTACTTCTGGCCAAAAGTTATTTTTAAACCAGTCCTCAAAAAGAATTCTAGTCATCCAACCTTTCTTATTGGATTTCCAAATGACAGGCAATTGTTTCTTGTTCAGCTCTTTAAAACACCTTGGATTTTCTGAATGTTATACTAACAGTGGTTTTAGCTTAAAATCCCCTGCAGCATTTGCAACAAGATGCAAAGTTACTCGTTCTTTAGAGATCTTATATCCAGATGCACACTTATCAGATTTTGAAATAAATGTTCTTTCAGGCATTCGTTTCCAATAGAGTCGTATTTCGTCTACATTAAAAACTTGTTCTGATTGGTATCCACCTTTTTCTATAACTTTTTTCAAAGTGTGTGGTAACTATATTATATTCCACATGGTATGGAGACCAGTATTTTTAACTATTTGTCTAATAGTCACACGTCGATCTTGTAGCACGAGATCACGGACCTTTTTAACAGGTTCAAGATTGTCGCTTGTGGGCACTCCACCTGCACTGTCTGTACATGACTGTCTACCACATTTAAACTCACGACACTGCCTTTTAACTATGTCATATCATATGATTATTGATTCCTCATATGTATCCACCAAATCTTGATGAATTTGAGATGGGGTCATACTGATATGTGACTCTCTCGAACTCCGGCGTCCACTGTAGGCACGCTTTAACAGGTTCAGATTTGTAAGTTTCTTGCGTTAGTCTATACATTGCAGGATATAATGCGACATGGAGATAAATAATTGTTTTGGTTTAAAAATGAGTAAGGGGCAGAGCAAAGGGGTCAGGATCATTATCTTCTCAAACGAAATAAATAAATAAATAGGATACAAACCATAATACAGAATGAATTAGATCAAAAATAGTATTCACACGAGGATATTGATAATATATTCTTAACCTACTATTGAAACAATTTAAAATTGGATCTTAGAATATTTTATATATTCAACATAGTCTCCTCTTAAATTAATACACTTACTACAGCGATCCTGCAACGCATTTAACCCTTCTAAGAAAAAAAATATTCTTCTTGGTCTGCAAACCAGCCCTATACAGCTTCTATTAGCTTTTTATTACACAAAAATTGACGTCCTTTTAAAGTAGTTTTCAATTAAGGGAACAGATGAGTTTGGGGAATAGAGCGGGTGTTCTAGTAATTAAAATCTAGATCCCGAATTGTATTCATGGTAATGCGTGATTTGTGTGCAAGAGCAACCCACCTTTCGATAACATGCTGCATCTTGTTTCCTTAACTTTCTCTTTCAGGGTGGTTAGTAATTTAGAATAAGAATCTCCACTTTAATTTCCATTTCTAGTTTTCTTTACTTATTGTCAAGCCTCGGTATCTTAATTTGTCTGCGAATCAATTAAATACGTCTACGGATACTTACATCGCTATCTGTGTTTCAAATTTTGTAACTCTATCACCTCCCTATCGCTTTTCTATTTTAGCGGGTGATTGAGATTCAAGCTCTACCTTGGTGGTATTGTGCAAATCTTCAATAACGAAAGCTTAACACTTAAGGCGGATCACGTCGAAAAAGTGTATACAGGCTGATTCATTTTCGGCCCTCACCATGGGGATCTCTCTTATTATTGGAGATAAAGTATAGGTTTAAATTTGGCAAAGTTGTTAAATTTTGTGTTTGTTATAAATCCGTAAAGAAAATAGACCTGTGACAAATGACCTTCGTTATTTAAAAAAAAAACGCGAAAACCCCATTTTCTTCTTTTACCTGTAGCACCGACATTTGGCCCTGTAGAGAAAAAATAAAAACACATCCTCGTGGCCATTTCTAAACCTCTATCCAGTGGTGTACTCTAAATTTTTATATGACGTTTCGTTTCTTTCTGGCCATCATCAACTATCTAATTTCTTATAGGCGCCATATAGGATTTAGACATCTTCAGAAGGAGTTTTTTCTTCTGATTTCAACCATGTACCACATGCTGACTATAGTTTTTGACATTAGGTTTTATTTGAAAGAATAAATTATAAAATTAAATAAGGTAGCCTTTGGAATTTCAATCTGTCAAACATTTCATTTATTGTTCATTAATAATACAAAAATGTCATACACTAACGAAGAGAAACGAGATATGATAAGTATTTTTTATTCTTCGAAACGAAGTTCAACAGTAGCGAGTACAAGATAACAAAAACATTAATAAAAATACATAGAAAAGTAAACAATAAACAATTACAGTAAATGTTCAATTATCTGGCCATCTTCGGTAATGCACAATTGGGCACGCCTTCTGGCATTTTGTACTGCCCTTTGTATAGTTCTTCTAGGAACTGCATCGAAGGCATTCTAAAGTCTGTCTCGTAATTCTTAAATGTTTTGTGGCGCATCTACTTTATAAATATTATTTTTAACATATCCCCATAAAAAAAAATCTAGCGGACTTAAATCAGGTGATCTCGCAGGCCATTCAACAACTCCCCTATTTCCAATCCAACGGTTTGCAAACTCTTGATTTAAGAAATTTCTAACAACAGCTGCATTGTGTGCTGGTGCGCCATCTTGTTGCCACCATAAATATTGAAATTGGTTTAATGGGATATTGTCGTCAAGATAGTCAGATACGTATGTACGTAAAATGTTTAAATATCTTTCTCCATTTAAATGTTCTTCATACATAACTGGTCCTAAGAGACGATTTACCAAAATACCCATCCAAACATTTATTCCAAAACGATGTTGTGGTCTTCTAGCCCTGTTTTGTCGGTGATTTTGTACTGCCCAATAGTGCTCCGTATTTCTGTTGAACATTCCAGAATTTGTAAATTTTGTTTCATCTGACCAGATGATTTTGCTTAAAAAATTTTCGTCATTTTCTATCCTTCCCATTAACCAATTACAATATTCTAGTCTTCTCAAATTATCTCCAGGCAGTAAAGAGTGACTAACATGTATGGTTTAAACCTACTTTTATGTAAAGTTCTCCAAACTCTGGACTGGCACAAATTTAATTCTGACGCTACTTCGCGTGTAGAAATTGATGGATTATTATTTATCTATAAAAATACAAGATTAACATGAAATTTGAAATCACGCTTTTAATTTACCATTTGTAAAATATCTTGTCGATTTTCATTTAAATTCCTGTTGTCTTGACCATTACGCGGCTTAGTAAAGGATCCATTCTCGACCAAATTTCTGTCGAGATCTAGAAAAATGGTACGATGAGGCTGTTGTCGTTCTGGATATAATTGTAGATATCTTGTACTCGCTACTGTTGAATTTCGGTTCGAAGAATAAAAAATACTTATCATATCTCGTTTCTCTTCGTTAGTGTATGACATTTTTGTATTATTAATGAACAATAATTGAAATGTTTGACAGATTGAAATTCCATGGCTACCTTATTTAATCTTATAATTTATTCTTTCAAATCAAACCTATTGTCAAAAATTTTAGTCAGCATGTGGTACATGGTTGAAATCAGAAAAAAAACTCTTTCTGAAGATGTCTAAATGCAATATGGCGCCTATAAGAAATTAGATAGTTGATGATGGCCAGAAAGAAACGAAACGTCATATAAAAATTTAGAGTACACCACTGGATAGAGGTTTAGAAATGGCCACAAGGATGTGTTTTTATTTTTCTCTACAAGGCCAAATGTCGGTGCTATAGGTAAAAGAAGAAAATGGGGTTTTCGCGTTTTTTTTTTAAATAACGAAGGTCATTTGTCACAGGTCTATTTTCTTTACAGATTTATAACGAACACAAAATTTAACAACTTTGCCAAATTTAAACCTATAATACTCTATCTCCAATAATAAGCGAGATCCCCATGGTGAGGGCCGAAAATAAATCAGCCTGTATATGCACTAGGAACAGCCAATTTTGTCGTTAGCAACTTGCGAAATTTGGGGGTGTATAGAATAAACCAAACTAGGTTTTTGTACAGCGTTCTGTTCCGATCTACGGAAAGAAATATGCTCTCTGTCGAAGATTTCATGCATGCGCTACAGCCTAGAACATCTGGGTCAATCACATGAATAATTACCTAATTATCTGGTCACAAGAAAACACGGAATCGTAGCGAGTATTCCTTTCAAAAAGGCGATAATAATTTAGCATACCCGAAGGACAGGACGAATTTAGGAAACCAAGTAATTCGCATGATTAATATTTTTTTGTGTTATCCAATTTCATTTGAAAATTTGCTTTTTGCTTTCTTATCCTGCTGTAATTAATTTACGTTGCATTTTTAGAGCTCGACTCATGGTAAATTCAATTTATCTTATTTATTCTAAATTAAAAATCATTTTTGTAGATTAATATATTTCTTTAGCATTTTAATGACAAATTAACTTTTCCTATAATTGAAGTTAAATTCTAATTTTGTGTCATATTCATACATAGATTTATTTTTGTAACTTATTTCTTTATCGGACAAGTTTTTATTGCCACATGTAAACCAAATTTTTTTTCATGTCCAGCTGCATGTTGTGCGATATATGTCGACGCATTTTGAGATATAATAATTTTGAATTTAAAATAAAATCATTTGTGGTATTTTGTAAAATATTTATTATCGCTCTATATCTGTTTGTACTAAATTGTGAAGTTGTTTCTGGGGTATCTTAGGAAAAACTGCGCCAAAGATCGCGCAATCTCTTTTCTCAGTTTTCAGTCTGAGCTTCCGTAAGCAAAACTGAGTGGCGCTCCCTACTAACTTTTATTATAGTTATCCACACCCGTCTCCACTGACTAAGGGCATACACCGAAAATAGAAGCTCCTAGACATTGCGCGATACAACTACGGTTTTGTTAGTTATCGACCATCTTCAGACGCCATCGCTGCGCCTGCTGCTCGCGTAGGTAGCAGATGCTTCCACTCCTTCTATTGCTGTTTTGTTTCTGGGTCGTAAAAATGCATCAATGTTTCACCCATAGTCACAAAACGGTTCAAAAAAGTTGTATCTCCTTCAAAACGGTCACAGATTGACTGTGATACTTGCACTCTTGCTCGTTTGTGTTCGGCGTTCAATCATTTAGAAATCCATTCAACAGAAATCTTTTTCATATCTAAACGACGTGAACTATATGATGGACGCGTTCATATGAAATCTTTAGTGCCTCAGCTATATGTTTCAGCCCAATTCGACGGTATGGTAAGATCATGTCATGTGGTCAGTCTTCCTGGTCGCTTTTCATCTTCAACGGAAACTTTTCCTCTTTTGAATGACGCAATCCAATTTCTGGCAGTCGCATATGATGGGGATTGATCGCCAAGTGAGTTAAGCATACATTCGTAAATTTCCTAACCATTTAATGTCTTCAAATGCAAGTATTTGACAATGTTTCGTATTCCAATTTGTCGATTTTCGTATTTGCATCCGATCAGTCAATTGCAGTCAATTTTGAAAGAGAGCATCTTTCAAAATTGACTGCACAGCAATACTTCAACTTCTTGACGTAAGCTTTTACAGTGACACTTTTAAAGCGTCATTATTTCTTGCCATAGTTAATTGACGAAGGAGATACTTGTTGAAACTTCATTATAATGCTAAGAAATAAGTAATTAAACTTCTAGTTTCAAAAATTCTTTTATTGTAAATACCACTACAATATTGTTTCGCCATACAATGGCTTCATCAGGTGGATGAAATACTGAATATGTACAATACAAGTTTGAATATTTATGTGAAAATTATTGGGGAAATGGTGGTGGAAAAATTTTTACAATCTTAAATTTAGTAGAGGGGAGTTGTTTAAATCTAGTTGGTAATTTAAAGCTAATCCTAAACTATTGTATCTATTAATTTCTAAGTTTTCTAACAGGTTAAGTTTTTTACTTTTTTCTTGAATGTGTAAAATTTTGAAATCTATATTAAATCTATGATTGATATCTATACAATGACTTGCGAAAGTTGAATCTGTTTTCTTTTCTTTATGGCTTCTCTCGTGTTCTTTCATCCTAATTTTGAATGTCCTCCCCGTTTGTCCTATGTATACCTTATTACAATCTTCGCATGTTAACTTATATACACCAGAGTTTGATTCTTTGTCTATTTTATCTTTGTTGTTTTTAATAATGTTCTGTATAGTATTGTCTGTTTTAAATGATATATGTTCGTTATTAAGTTTTTTAATGAAAGTACCAATTTTTTCCGAAATTTTTCCTAAGTAAGTGATTGAATTATAGGAATTAATTATCTTGTATTTTAATTTTGGATAAACTAAGGAAAGACTAAGGAAACTAGATTTTTGTTGGCTATTTAGTTATTGACAATATTTATAGAGTAACCATTGTTTAATGCTATTGTGTATATTCTATTTAGTTCAAGGTCGAAATTACTTTTACTCATAGGTACATGAAATAATCTATATACCATTAATTGGTATGCTGATAATTTGTGTGTTATTGGATGAAAAGAATTAGCGTGTATTGTGGTATCTGTATGTGTTGGTTTATGGTATATAGCGAACTCGTGTTTATTAGATTTGTGTGATATGGTTAAATCTAGAAAATTAATGCTTTTATTTAATTCTGTTTCTATAGTAAAATTTATTTTGGGGTGAATAGTGTTGATATAATTATGTAGAGTTTTTAATTGTCTATCTGAACCGTTAAAGCAAATTAATATGTCATCAACATACCTAAACCAATATACACAATTACCAAACAAGGGATGTGTACTAATTATAGTTTCTAAATTATTCATGAAAATTTCCGCTAATAATGGGCTTAGTGGGTTTCCCATTGCTAGACCCTCTGTTTGTTTATAAAATTTCCCTTGTTTGGTAATTGTGTATATTGGTTTAGGTATGTTGATGACATATTAATTTGCTTTAACGGTTCAGATAGATAGAATATAACATTTAAATCAGACAATACTATACAGAACATTATTAGAAACAACAAAGATAAAATAGACAAAGAATCAAACTCTGGGGTGTATAAGTTAACATGCGAAGATTGTAATAAGGTATACATAGGACAAACGGGGAGGACATTCAATATTAGGATGAAAGAACACGAGAGAAGCCATAAAGAAAAGAAAACAGATTCAACTTTCGTAAGTCATTGTATAGATATCAATCATAGATTTAATATAGATTTCAAAATTTTACACATTCAAGAAAAAAGTAAAAAACTTAACCTGTTAGAAAACTTAGAAATAAATAGATACAATAGTTTAGGATTAGCTTTAAATGGCCAACTAGATTTAAACAACTCCCCTCTACTAAATTTAAGATTGTAAAAATTTTTCCACCACCATTTCCCCAATAATTTTCACATAAATATTCAAACTTGCATTGTACATATTCAGTATTTCATCCACCTGATGAAGCCATTGTATGGCGAAACAATATTGTAGTGGTATTTACAATAAAAGAATTTTTGAAACTAGAAGTTTAATTACTTATTTCTTAGCGTTATTTCTTGCCATTATAACAAGATTTTGTGTTGTTCAAATAACATGGCCTAGGCTAACTAGATATCAATACCACCTCGTATATAGACAATAACACTTCCCTTACAATAATACAATTACATTGACATGTCCACTTTTCCGGGCTCTGCACTATTATAAACAATAAGATACTGAGATATCCGCTGACCCCTTGTTTTTCCGGCCGGACCGCATGTATAATACGAGTACATATATGCAAATAGGAATTATTTTCGATGTATTATCTTAAGCGTGTATACATTTTCAAACGCTCTTGTAAATTCCAACAAAAGACAATATAATGTATTCAATTTGCAGATACTTATAATACATTTATACAAACATATATTTTTTACTCTATTGTTTTCGATTGCACGAGTCATTTACATAATTACCGGCAATTTTTATTGTGTACCAGAAGTGAAGCACAAACAGAATGGGTGTCAATTATTCAACTTCTATTGTTCTTCAGTTTTTAACAGCACGCATGTTTTCATTTGTTTCCTTATTTAAATTTATCAGATTTTTTTTAACACAAGTGCATGGACGTGTAAATACAAATTCTACTATAAAATCCGCTGCTGGTTAATGTATTTAGAGCATAAACATTACACATATTTATTTTAAAGTCAATGTTTATAAACAACTAATGCTATAAAAGCTACATAAATTATCTAGGACATCGTGACAACACCATAAATCTAATAATATTTATTATATGTGGAAAAATACAGACTGGATTAGTGCTAAAAATTCCTATCACTAAATCTACTGAAAATAATAGGAGCTGATTAAAGTGAAGCTCATTTTTATAGGTCTTCAAGTTTTGGCATCAATTAAATACAATATCAAAGTGGAAATCCAACGAATAAGATTTATGCAAGTAAGAATAAAGAAACTAACAAAAAGATAACAAAATAATTTGAAACATACTTGAGCAGGTAAAACCTCACCAATTTTGTATACAACAAAATGTTTCATATTATTAAAAAAACTTTTGTTTCACAAGGACAATCCAGGAATTAGATTTTGGTATTAAAAAAAATAAGGTATAGAAAGAAAATTATGTTATATTCATTTGACACACAAACACAAACGACACTTAAATGTATATACTATTTTTCAGCATAGATTATTATCTAATTATAAAATTCCCGGTTTTAATTTTTAGTCAAGGACCTAGTCGCTTTGGCGCTGTTTGCAACCCATTTCATTTCCCCGCGGGAAATGATGGACGTTTTGTTTTTTGTATTGCTATCTAACCATATCTAACCCTATTCTCTTCTGATTGCGACACGTGTTTTTGCTTATGTTATTTATTTTGTTGTGTTAATTTACACGGAAAAAAGGAAAGGTAGGTATAATATATAAGGTATAATAATATACATACATACAAGATATCCCGTATCGCTATGTTCAAATTTTAGGAGTGTAAAGTAGACTTCATTTCAAGTAACAAAAATGCAAAACTTGTATATCCATTTTTATTTGTTTCAAAGTTACAGATTTATGAATGTGATTGTCAGATCATGAAAAAAAATGTAATCCTGAAGTAAATTAATACTGGTAGCCGCAATGTAATCCTGAAGTCAATACAAACTGATTTTATTTAAAAAAAAACTTATACGATTCAATAACAGGCCTGTGATTGTTAACGTCCCATAATAAAATGTTATCCTAAAATAAATAAACACGTGTCGTAGTGCATACAGTAATTTCTTGGAGATCTACAGAAAAGAGTACTGGAAATTAATTTACGATAAAGAAGGTCCTTACTTATTTCGTGCTGAACCATGAATATCATACAATAAACAAATGTTCAGATGACTGTTAACGTTGCATTTTTTAATAACGGATTACATTACGTTTCAGTTCACACAACAGCTTATTAGTGAGTGGACACGTTTTCTTTATTCAAAATGCCTAACCAATTTTCTTCTCAAGAGTATGCGGACATGCATTTTGTGTAGGGCTACTGTAACGGCAGTGCCCGTCAAGCAGTTATTGAATACCGACATCGGTTTCTCGATAGGCGCATTCCTCATTACAGAACGTTTCTGGAAGTACACAGACAATTTCGGGAATGCGGACTGCGTGATTATCTTTTCGACCGAGAAGTAAATTTGCCAGCAAACTTAGAGGAAGAAGCAGTAGCTATTGTTACAAGGGATCCAACTCTCAGTGTACGTCGAATCGCTAGACAACTAGGAGTGCCCCGAACGACAGTTTGGCGATTTTAAAACGTGAGGGCTTATTTCTATGTCACTATCGCAGGGGACACGGTTTGCTTGAGGCAGACCACTATGCTCGTCTAGTTTATTCTACCTGGATATTAAGACAGTCACGGCTTCATTTTAATTTCTGCAGAACAGTCCTCTGAACAGATGAATCTACGTTCACGAGAAGTGGTGTTACAAATCTGAGAAACCTGCACAGGTGGTCATCAGAAAATCCGAAAGCTATACGCCTATCTAAATTTCTTCACGAATTTTCTATTAACGTTTGAGCGGCCCTAATCGATGACTTGTTGATTGGTCCTGTCGTTCTTGCTGGGAGGTTAAATGCGGATAATTACCTTCAATTTCTTATTGACGAACTGCCAGGTCTTTTAGAAGATGTCCCACTGAATGTTCGACGAGACATGTGGTTTCACATGGATGGAGCACCACCACATTTCGGAATTGCTGTCCGAAAATGGGTTAACGTCAATTATCCAAGATGGATTGGTCGAAGTGGTCTTGTTGCATGGCCACCGAAATCACCCGATCTTAATCCCCTTGACTTTTATTTATGGAGGTACATGAAAAATTTAGTCTACGCGCAAGTTTCGAACACAAGAGAAGAGTTGTTGGATCGTATTCACCTGGCTGCCGAGCAGATCCGACAAAACAAGTATGAAATTCGGATAAGTACTTCTTCTGTTGGCTTACGGGCGGGCACAAGCCTTTTCAACAAGGAGGTTGACATTTCGAAAATATTATTTTATTGGGATTACATTTTTTTTCATGATCTGACAATGACATTCATAGATCTGTAACTTTGAAACAAACAAAAATGGATATGTAAGTTTAGCGTTTTTGTTACTTGAAATGAAGTCTACAATAAATATTGTCTCTCAAGAAATTTTAACTTTAAATAATTAGTGAATTTAAAAGAAGAACTTTTATTGCTCAAAAAGGAGAAACAGATACGAAAAATAATTGTGAAACATGATACTCAACTCTTGTGACTTGAGGTATGATTTTTTAAAAATATTTTGCATTATACGAAAATTAAAATATTGTAAAATATTTGTTTTTCCGGGTTCTTAAATAAAACTAACGGTAATTTAAACATACACAATATTAACAATAAAAACGAAATACGTTAAATAACAATTTAAAAACTAGTAACTAACAATAAAACATTTATGTATGTATTTATATTTAGATCAGATCACTCGATGATGATTTGGTGTGGAATGGCTTAAATCCCTCTTAAGTGCTATTTATATTCAAGGGAAAATTCTCGTATGTTGGATCTTCCCGATCCTTCTACATCGACATTTTTCTAGACGGTGCCACGCCGTGTGATACCTGACGTATCGTCGTATATTTCGCATGATTTGTTAATTAATTAAATAATTCTATCAACATTCCAAAATTCATTTTGAAGTTACTTTTTCATTGCTATAGGTCAAGGCAGTTTATTGCCAGTGGAAGCCTTGGATACAGATTTTGTATCCAAGTTTGTTCGTCAACACTTTCTTTAATAGTGCTAGTGGAACAAACTTGTTACCATATCATGGAAAACAGTTGCAGTGTGCTATTTCAAGGGAGTCAGCTCACCTGGAATTTTGGAATGAACCAACATCGTGAAGGAGATCTTACAATGATTGATGAAGATCATATTTTAATAACATTTAAATCATACACGTCCTGGAAATGTAAAAATATTTGCCAAAAGTATGCCCAAGAACAAATATAGCTCAATAATTGATAGCTAAAATTAAAAATCATGTAGTTTTCAATTTTAATTGTAAAATACATAACATGCTTTCTATATTTTCAAGCCAGACAAAAAAACTTTATTTATATTCATGAACAAAGAATGAAATAAAATATTGACCGGGTAGGTCTCGAGAAACAGATGAAGTCAAAAAAAATTGGCAATTGTCCGTTTAAAAAGTTCAAACAAAAAATAAGGGTCCGTTAAATTTGACTACATTCAAATATACATACCTAATATTTTTAAAATCTGTTATTTAATATACTTATTTGGTTCGTAGAAGCAAAACGCTTTCCCCTGAGATGCTTTTTTAAATTTTTGAATAAGAAGAAGTCTGACAGAGCTAGGTCGGGGCTATAAGGTGGATGCCTTAACTCTATAAACCCACAGTCATTGATTATCTGCTGAACTTAGTTTGTCTTATGAACCCGACAATTGTCGTGCAGCAACAAGTTATTTTTGTGGATAAGAATGCGGGCGTTTTTCCTCCAGAGCAGTTTTTAAATTTTTAATTGTGTTTCCGTAGGCCTCTCCATTTATGGTAGACCCTCTCGGCATATATTCAATAAGCAAGACTCCTTCAGCATCCCAGAAAATAGTTGCTATCAGCTCCTTTCCAGAAAATTGTGTCTTGGCCTTTTTTGGTGGCGGAGAGCCCTTATGAACCCACTGCATGGATTCTTGTTTAGTAGGAGGGTCCCAGAATATACCCAAGTCTCATCCCCGGTGATAATTCGAGATAAAAATGTTTTGTCCCTCTCCAACTTGACCAAATTTTCTTGAGAAACTTCTTTTCCGTACAGTTTTTGTTCAGGTGTAAGCAATCTGGGTATCCACCGTGCAGACAACTTCTTCATACTCAAATCGTCAAGCTAAATTTTGAGGACACTTGTTTAGGATATACAGACTTCATTGGCAATGACAGAGATCTTTACACGCCGATCTTTCAGTACCAAATTTTCGACTTTTCGCACAATGTCTTCAGTTCGAGCTTCAACGGGTCGTCTGGACCTTGGGTCGTCATTGATTGACTCTCGGCCCCATCGAAAGAGTTTAGACCAATATTTTACTTGGAAATAAGATGGTGTATCTTCCCCATACACAGCAACCATTCTTTCATGAATTGCTTTTGGACCATTGCCTTCTTTTGTCAGGAACTTTATTACGCTGCGATGTTCAACCTTAGTTTCACTCATTTTATCGAGAAATAGACCGTCTCAAATCTCTATAAACAGCACAAACTAAACACAACTCAGCACATGTACTTCTAACAGTGACAGCAATTTTTCAATAATTTGTTTGACATCGTCACTCTTTTGTTTCATGGCTAGGTAGATAACATAAAAATACGCCCTCGTAGATTCACATAAATTTAGTACAGACTTTAAATTTTTAATTTGATGTAAAACTTAAGTTGGACAACGCGTCAATTTAATTTATTACAATACCTACTTAAATTAAGAAATAATTATAATTATAGGAAAATTAAAAAGCGGTATTTTTTCTCATAGATAATTGTAACAACTTATACATTTAAATACAATATTTGGAGTTTTCCTTAAACACCTTATGAAAAGTCTTTCTTTGGAGAATGTAGTTAAGTAAAAACTCAAAAAAAGGTATATACCCCTTACCACAATTATTAATCGTATCCTAAAGACGTTTTCGACAACTAAGTTGTCATCATCAGTAGGTAAAACCACTAATCAACCCATGTCGCACATGGGACACAGTAAAGCTAGCACAACTCACACAACAACTTTACACGGCGTCCACGTATACACAAAAAAAATAAAATTATATGCAAAATTTACTAATATTTTTTGCACAAGTCTGGGTCGACGTTGTCGACCCTGCCGGATTGCCTGTGGTATTAATGCGAGACTGGCTTTTCAAAAAGTTAGCAACACTTTCGCCAGGACGACCATAATGCTGATTTCACCTATGTTTTAAAAGCCTAGTGTCAAAAGTGTCCAAATCAGTTAGATAAATCAGTTTTTGCAATGCAAAGTTTTTGCAGTGTAGTCAATCTATTGGCGACTTCAGGGTAGCCCTGAGAAGGGCTGGATCTTGCTAAACTCACGTCTGATATATTTGTCAGCTGACTTTACCTTTGTTTTAAAAGCCTGGTGTCAAAATTTCTTCCAAATCACTTAGATAGAAGTTTGATAGAAGTTTGTACAATCTTTTAAAGTACACTATTTTTTGAGTAGTTGTTCAGGTTATTTCCATCGTGTGTAGGATTTGAATAATCGAACGCTTCGGTAGTCAATCCATTGGCGAATTCAGGGTAGCCTTGAGAATGGCTGGATGTTACCAAACTCACGTCTGCCATATTTGTCAGCTGACACCTATGTTTTAAAAGCCTAGTGTCAAAATTTCTCCAAAATCAATCAGATAAATAAGTTTTTACAATCGTTTAAAGTAAACTATTTCTTGAGTAGTTGTTCAGGCTATTTCCATCGTTTGTAGGATTTGAATAATCCGACACTTCCGTAGTCAATCTATTGGCGACTTCAGGGTAGCCCTGGGAAGGTCTGGATCTTGTCAAACTCACGTCTGACATATTTGTCAACTGACTTCACCTATGTTTTAAAAGTCTAGTGTCAAAATTTCTTCCAAATCAGTTAGATAAATAAGTTTTTCTATTTTGCTTTCGAAATGAACTCATTATGAAACCAAAAACAGTATCGAAATGAGCTCTATTTCGATACCCTTTTTTTCATTTTCAATGTTGGCGTTGTACGAATACAGAAATAAATATCATTGCTATCATATGATTTTAAGAATTTATGTACATTTGACAGATATGATATGTGTTCGTATTTTACACAAACAACGTATGTTGTATACAATTGACAACAACATGTATATGTTTCTATGTCACTCATGTTTATATTTTTAAATGAAATATCAAGTAATGTTAACGAAAATTAATAAATAATATGTAATATAATATACTTCGCGGATAGCAAGATTGAAATTTGAAAATGTCAAGTATCAATGTGACCAACGGCATGCTTTATATAAAAATTACACTCTGAACTTTCAAATTAAATAATTCCAATTTAAGCAATTTATTAATGTAAAAAACGCAAAATAGAAAAAATAGTATAAAAAACTCGTTTCATAAGGCCTTTTGCCGCACTCGCTCTTTAGAAAACTCGCCGCAAGCGGCTCGTTTTCTAAACTGATCTCGTGCGGCAAAATGGTGCCTTATGAAACTCGTTTTTAATATACTATTTTACAATCGTTTAAAGTTAACTATTTCTTGAATAGTTCAGGTTATTTCGATCGCTTGTAGGATTTAAATAATTCGACGTTTCGGCAGATAATCTATTGGCGACTACAGGGTAGCCCTGAGAAGGGCTGGACTTTGCCAAACTTACGTCTGACATATTTGTCAGCTGACTTCACCTATGATTTAAAAGTCTAGTGCCAAAATGTCTTCCAAATCACTTAGATAAACAAGTTTTTACAATATTTTAAAGTTAACTATTTCTTGAGTAGTTCAGGTTATTTCGATTGTTTGTAGGATTTAAATAATCCGACGATTCGGTAGTCAATCTATTGGCGACTGCAGGGTAGCCCTGAGAAGGGCTGGATCTTGCCAAACCCACGTCTGACATATTTGCCAGCTGACTTCACCTATGATTTAAAAGCCTGGTGCCAAAATTTCTTCCAAATCACTTAGATAAATAAGTGTTTACAACCTTTATAGTATACTATTTTTTGAGTAGTTGTTCAGGTTATTTCCATCGTGTGTAGGATTTGAATAATCCATCGCTTCGGTAGTCAATCTATTGGCGAATTCAGGGTAGCCCTGAGAAGGGCTGGATCTTGCCAAACTCACGTCTAACATAGTTGTCAGCAGACTTCACCTATGTTTTAAAAGCCTAGTGTCAAAATTTCTCCGAAATCATTCAGATAAATATCGTTTAAAGTAAACTATATCTTGAGCAGTTATTCGGGCTATTTCGGTCGTGTGTAAGATTTGAATAATCCCACGTTTCGGCAGTCAATATATTGGCGACTTCAGGGAGAAGGGCTGGATCTTGCCAAACTCACGTCTGACATATTTCCAATTTTTAATTGCGAAATGTATCCGTTCGAACTCGGTCTAAAATTTAAAGTTTTAACTGAATAAAGAAACCTAAGCAACTAAGCTTTGGAATTCCACACGGGTATATTTCGCAATTTTTCAAAATGCACCCCGTATATGCTATACCGACATTTTGTTAAATTTGTTTAACTTCGATCCTGTAGTTGGGCTTAGTTGGGTAATTATGGAATAATATTACTATTATCCTTTTTACTTTACTTCTATATTTCCGGTCAATATATAATTTTATTCATAACCTTAATTTAATTCCTAAGAAATATATAAAAAGAAATTAAAAAAACGGAACACTTCCCTTTTAACCGGAAGTGCTATTAATCGCAATTACTCTCTTTACATTGAGCATTTGCAAATTTATCATAATGCCGATTAAGGTAGGTTTTTATACTTATATTTTTAATCGATTTAATCAAAAGGTCATCCACGTACAAACAGCATTAGTATTAAAACTTAATGGCATAGTAAGATATTTCCTTAACGTAATTAATATTCAAACCGAGTATTGATCTCGACCAGATCTCCTACTCCTATTTGAAGTGTTGTTTTTTTACTCATCTTAAGCCAGTGCACAAATTTTCGTTTCATTATCTTTATGCGTTAATGTCAGATGTTAATAGAGAGAGAATGTATTAAGTAGCGTATACTGTACGTGAAAAAAAGAATAGGAGGTGTCAAGGTTTAAAGATAAAGAGATACAGGTTCGTCTTATTTTTTACATGGTGCTAAAAACGCTTCAAGGATTACATTTTGTTCATGAATAGGTGCAGCAGCTTTTCAGTTTATCCATGCTAATCCGATATTTACGATAATAAACCGAAAAAAAAAATAATGAAATCTTGTTTTTAGTCTCATTAACGGCTTGGACAGCGGCCAGATTAACCATATGTAAATTTTACATGCAGGATTGTTTCAAGATATACAGCGTGGCCCAAAATGACCGAAGGGGTTTTAATTCCTTATAACTTTTTTATTATATTTTTTTTTTGTTTTCACTATTTTGTAAAGAAGACTTGGGGAATTTAAAATGGAACAGTACACAATTGAAGAACGTGCCAAAATCGTTGAACTTTATTTCTCAAATCAGCAATCCATTGTTTTGACTCAGCGTGCAAATCGTCGTTATTTTAATGTGCGGGTTGGACCCTCAGAGTCAACAATAAACCGTCTGGTTGCAAATTTTCGAGAACAATGGGCAGTAAGGAACCTTCCTGGTGCCGGCAGACGACGAACGGTGCACACGGATGACAATATTGAACGGGTACAGGAGAGTATTCGGGAAGATGGAGAAACATCAACCAGGAGACGTTCGACACAACTTGGCCTCTCAAGAGGGTCGCTGCAGGGAATTTTGCATACAATAAGAATGTTTCCATACAAAATTCAGCTTGTCCAACAATTGAAACCGACAGATTACCAGCCACGACTTGATTATGCAATTTATTTTCGTCAAAAAGCAGAAGAAAATCATGATTTTATTCATAATTTAATTATGAGGGACGAAGCCCATTTCCAATTAAATGGGTTCGTTAATAGGCAAAACTGCAGGATATGGGCTACGGAAAATCCAAGAGTAGTTCAACAGCGAGAATTACACCCACTTAAGTGTACCGTTTGGTGCGGTGTTTCGTCGGAGAGGATAATTGGCCCATATTTTTTTGAAAATGAACACGGTGTCGCCGTTTCCATCACTGGTGTTAGATATCGGACAATGTTGGAAAATTTTTTAAGGCCAGCCGTGGAAAACCATCCGCAAGTATGTTTCCAACAGGATGGAGCCACAGCGCACACTGCGAGGGACACAATGGCTCTTTTACGCGACATCTTTGGTGAACGAATTATTTCCCGTACAAGCGATTTTAATTGGCCTCCGCGTTCATCGGATTTAACCGCTTCAGACTGTTTCCTTTGGGGTTATTTGAAAGGAAAAGTCTATATTAATAAGCCTAGAACCATACAGCAATTAAAAAATAATATACGCGACGAAATCAACAACATAACACCTGAAGTTTTGCGAAAGGTTATGGAAAATGTTTTGGAAAGAGCACGAATATGCGAAGCAGAAAATGGCCACCACTTGCGAGATATAATTTTTCATAATTAAATTAAAAATATTCTCCATTAATATACTGTATTTAAAATATAGAAAAATTAATAATTATGTCTTAAATAAGAAGTTATAATGAACTCAAACCCCTTCGGCCATTTTGGGCCACCCTACATACCAACCTCATAATACTTTCCGTATAATAATAATAGTCTTTATTATCCAACAGATACAAAAATCTACTTAAAAGAATAATATAAAATTACAAAAACCATATGTTGCAGTGCAAATTCATTTACACATTTAAATCCTAAGATGAACAAAATGACAAACTAACTTATTTATTTAGTAAAAGGATCCTCACAATACTTATTTGCGTTTTTCTCCATATGGACCATTGGGGCCTTAGCCAAAACATTAGTTCTAGCACGAGCAACTGAAAATGTAGCCGATAAACGCCTGCCGTAATTCGGTACAAACTGTACTTCACCAGAATCAATTTTGTTTGTAACAAGTTTGATTAAAAAGTTGGCACTAGAAGAATTCCTACGTTCCGACAACGACTCCATGCCATACTCGCTTAAAAGGCTATTGTAGTCTACACCACGCGGTGGATATATTCCATTAGTCTTGAACGAAACATATTTCAAGAACCTCCTTTGAATTTTTTCCAACCCAGTTGCTGGTAAGTATATATGGGATACCATACGTCAGAGACATATTCCAGTTTAGACCTGACCATAGTAAAATATAACGTTAAAGAATCCTCTTACGTTCTTAAAAATGAAGAACGATTAATGGACCAATGCTGAATTAAAAAAAAACGCGATCATATTTACCGAAGAAGAAAGTGTTGTTTCACCATGCAAATACATCAACTCATTCGTCTGCAATTGTAACCATTAAATTGGCTCAATTATATTTGGAATTTCTCAAGTGCACGAGTGGACAGCATGATTTAACTCTTTCGGGTCCGGTGGCGCAAAATTTCATCCACCAATTTGCACACTATTTTTGTACATTGGAGCAAAATTTAACCCACCTACTAATATTTTATTTTATATATATTATATTTTTCCTATTGAGACTATCTGCTTAATTTACGTCCCATTGGTATACAAGGTGTAAACCTACCCCCATCATATTTCTTAAGCGTTTTTTTACACCATTCCACTCGGTATTGTTTTTGTTCCTGTGTTTAATTATGAAATGGGCGCTAACAAACACGTGAGCAGAGGTTATAGATTTATCACCAAATTCATACCAGTTCATTGGTATCTTCAGAAAACAGTGAGTACATTAGTTTGAAGTAAATGAGTAAAAATGGTTATCTCTTTTGAGGATACAAAATTTAACCCACCATACCGATCCGATCATGGATTGTAAAAATCTGAAGACTTCAATTTAGTGGGTATGAGCGTGGAAGAGTTATACGCAGAAATTGATAGACTTGATGAAGAATGCATGTCTTTACCGTCTAATTCTAATTCAGATAATCATTCAAATAATGAGAATAATAAATGATACTCAAAATTATAACGATTTTTTTACTGAAACCGATAATGGACCATTACTATTGCGTGTCTTGCGTGTCAAATGTCACCTGAAGAGCAATATTGCGAGGATATTTTCATAAATACTACAAAACGTGATAGTGATGGTAGGTTTGTTGTACCAATTCCTTTCATCAAACCGATAAGTGAATTAGGAGAATCTAAATACTTAGGAATACAACGACACTTAGCACTAGAACGTAAATTCTTAAAAAATCCTCAATTAATGAACGATTACACAAATTTCATGCACGAATATGAGTCATTAGGTCATATGTCATTAATTTCTGAAGGTCAAATACCAGACCAACACTTTTATTTACCACATCACGCGGTAATGAAAGCAGGCAGCACTACAACGAAATTAAGAGTAGTTTTTGATGGTTCTGCGAAGTCATCCAGTGGCGTGGCACTTAATGATATCCAAGCGAGTGGTCCAGCTTTATAACAGGATCTTGTATCAATTCTTCTTAGATTTCGATTTTACGATTACGTAGCGACAGCAGACATTGCAAAAATGTATCGGCAAATACAAATTCACAGATCACATCGCGATATTCAAAGAATCGTTTGGCGCAGTAACTCAAATGAACCTTTGCAAAGTTATACGCTAAATACAGTCACGTATGGTACCGCATCGGCTCTATTTTTGGCTATGCGATGCTTGAAACAATTAGCTATAAATAACGAATATTTATATCCAAAGGCGTGTGAAACAATTTTAAACGATTTTTATGTGGATGATCTTTTAACGGGAAGTAATTCACAGAAAAATCTTATTCAATCTTGCAAAGAAATTAATGACATACTAAAATGCGCAGGTTTTTAGTTAAGAAAATGGACAAGCAACAGTCCAGAAGTTATCCAGAAAATAACACAAGGTAATATTGATTCAAATCAACAAAGTGTTAGATTAGGCGAAAATTCTAAGATTTTAGGGATTTTTTGGCTTCCATCTGAAGACAGTTTGCAATATAATATTAAACCTTCTGAAACGTCAAGAGCAACGAAAAGAACAATATTATCAGCCGTTTCTCAAATTTATGACCCTTTAGGTTTAGTTAGCTCAGTCACTATAATTGTTAATGTTATGATTCAGCAAGTGTGGCAACCTAATTTGCATTGGGATGAATCCACTGTTTACAAAGTGGAAGGAATTCATTGCCCAATTACACATACTAAACACTTTGAACATAACACGACACGTAACATGCAAAAATGCACAACACGTAGAGTTACACGGGTTTTGTGATGCTTCCAATATAGCTTACGGTGCTTGTATCTATATACGATCAACAAATTCACAAGGGGAGGTAACTGTACGTTTAAGTTGCGCTAGATCAAAGGTAGCTCCTTTAAAGGTATTGTCAATACCTCGCTTGGAACTCTGTGCAGCACTACTATTGGCAAAATTAGTTGATAAATTGAAAGCGGCATTCACGTTACACTTCGATAAGTATTATTGCTGGTGTGATTCCATAATCACTTTATCGTGGATTCGCGGTTCATCGCAAGCATGGAAAACATTTGTGGCTAACCGGGTAGCAGCTATACAAACATTAAGTAGCATTTCTGATTGGTATCATATAGGGTCTGAACAAAATCCTGCGGATCTTGCTTCGCGAGGTATATTACCGAAAGATTTGGTTACGCATAATTTATGGTGGTCGGGTCCATCATGGCTAAGTCAACAATATTCGTGTTGGCCTGCACAAAGTAATAATCACACTAAGCTAGATGAAGCTTCACTTGAGCTTCGAAAAACGGCTATCACGCTCTCCTGCACTATTGACACACATGTATTTACTAACTATTCCTCGTTCAGTAAACTAAAGCGCGTTTTCGCTTATGTTTTAAGATTTATCTCAAATTGTAAACTGCCACGACAACTAAGACAGATAAACCATCTTAAAAGTAGCGAATTAGTAAATTCAGAAACGTCATAATCAAAATGACACAAGCTCAATGTTTTCCAAATGAACTTTCGGACTTACATAAACAAAAATCCCTTCACTCACAAAGTAAATTATTATGTCTACATCCGTTTATAGACAAGTCAGGGTTAATTAGAGTAGGTGGACGACTAAATCATTCATCGTTTCCTTACGACAAAAAACACCCTATAATTTTACCGACAAACAACAGTATCACCAATTTAATTATACGTGCCGAACATATCCGTCTTTTTCACACTGGCCCACAGGCTCTTCTAGCATCAATCCGAGACAGGTATTGGCCAATCTCTGGCAGAAATTCGATACGAAAGATAGTTCGCCAATGTGTAACATGCTTCCGCGCACGCCCGGTAACTAGCAACCAGCTAATGGGAAATCTTCCTGCCAATAGACTGAAACCAAATAGACCGTTTCTTGTAAGTGGGGTAGATTACGCAGGGCCATTTTTAATAAAAGATCGTAAAACTCGTGGCGGAAAATTAATAAAAGCATATGTCTGCCTATTTGTGTGTTTTCCCCCAAAGGCAGTGCACTTAGAACTGGTTTGTGACTTAACCACCCCAGCATTCATAGACATTTTACGTCGATTCATGAGTAGGCGTGGGCATTGCTCGGACATATATTCAGACAACGCAACCAAGAGAGTTCTGAAAGCGAATGGGAACTAGAATATCTGGTTTCATTAACTACATTGGTACCTGAATAAAATAAAATTAAAAAACCCTTACCACAATAGAATTTAATGATTCTAAATACGTATTTCTACAACCACGTTATCATCTTCAGTAAAAAAAACAGTGTAACACTTGAACGCACAAAAACACTCACAGGATTGTTCTGAACGTCTTCTAGTTTAACACTAAATTCTTCAATCTTAAATGCTACAAAAATTACCTACATTTTGGTAAACCCCACCTATTCATGCAAGAGCATTAACCCATTATTTGTAAATTCTATAGAAAAACCGTTAAAAATATTATAAAAGCCGTAATTTAACATACATTAAGAATCCAATTATGAAACTAATCCTTAAATTATGTTGAAATATAAATTTGGAAATTAATATTGAGTCAGAATATTTTAATTTATTGTAATGAAACGAATTTAAAAATAAATTCCATGAATTCGAATATTTTTTAATGGTTTCCCTATTTTTCTTGCTTTAATAACATCTAACTGTCAATTAACTCAAATAAAGAAGAACCTGGCATAGGACCCAAATCTGCGTTAATTACGTTATTCCTATTATTAAAGATAAAAATGCTCTCAAAACTATCTAATTCGCGGGGGCGTGTGACGTTTTTTATTAATCTCAGACAGTCAGATGTTACGTTGTGATCTGATTCAAGAATATGTCGGGCAACACTTGATTTTTCCGGCCTATTGAATCTAATATGCGAAACATGTTCTTTATAACGAGTTAGATTCGAACGCTTTGTTTGGCCGACATATTTCTTATCACAATCCTTACAATTTATTTCATAGATTCCAGATTTTTGTTTACCTCAACTTTGTCTTTCGCGTGGTTTAAAAGAGATTTCAAGGAGTTATTCGACCGAAATGCTACTTGAAGATTATACTGTCTAAAGGTTTTATTTCAATTTTTCGTAGTTTCGTGAAACGGCAAGCTAAAAAATTTTTTGCTCGAATCAATTTGAGGTAGCAAACATGTGGAATCCTGAATTGTTTTTCTTACTTTATGTTTTCTAACTAGCTTGTTTATTATTTCTGAATCGAAACCGTTATAACTCGCGAGGTTCTTAATTAAAGTTAATTCCTTTTCATATCGATCCTTTGTCAATAGCATGCTTAACAAACGATTGATAAGAAAATTGAAAGAGGCACTCTTGTGCTGAAAAGTATGGTTTGAATCTGCGGTTATAAATTTGTTGACGTTGGTTTCTTTTCGGTAAATATCAAACTCATAGTTTTTGTCATTCCTAATTACTAAAGTATCTAAAAATGGCAAACCTCCGTTGTTTTCCTTTTCAACCGTGAATTTAATACTAGGAAATTTTGAATTTAATTCTGTTACAAAATAATCTAAGTCGCAATTATTAAAGCAAGAAAAATAGGAAAACCATTAAAAAATATTCGAATTCATGGAATTTATTTTTAAATTCGTTTCTTTACAATATTTGCCATTAAAATATTCTGACTCAACATTAATTTCCAAATTTATATTTCAACATAATTTAAGGATTAGTTTCATAATTGGATTCTTAATGTATGTTAAATTACGGCTTTTATAATATTTCTAAACGGATTTTCTATAGAATTTACAAATAATGGGTTAATGCTCTTGCATGAATAGGTGGGGTTTACCAAAATGTAGGTAATTTTTGTAGTATTTAAGATTGAAGAATTTATTATTAAACTAGAAGACGTTCAGAACAATCCTTCTGTTAGTGTTTTTGTGCGTTCAAGTGTTACACTGTTTTTTCTACTGAAGATGACAACGTGGTTGTAGAAATACGTATTTAGAATCATTAAATTCTATTGTGGTAAGGGTTTTTTAATTTTATTTTATTCACTTATAACTAGAGAACGGACACGCTTACCACATGACGCAAAGCCCAGTGCAGTACTGGCGAAAGGCTGTATTTCTAAAATATTTAATTTTATTTATATAATTGGAAAACGAACGGGTGGTGATCTATAAAATTACGAAATACATATTTATTTGTTGAAAAGTTGTATTTATAAAGTTTTTAATTTTATTTATATAATTGGAAAACATACGGGTGATGATCTATCTATCTAAAATTACGAAATACATATTTATTAATTAATTTTTTTTATATAATTGGAAAACAAAAACGGGTGGTGATCTATAAAATTACGAAATACATATGTATTTGTTGAAAAGTTGTATTTTTAAAGTTTTTAATTTTATTTCTATAATTGGAACATTTTTATTTGTTCATTTTGTCGTTCAAGTTGAGTAAAGGAGTATTAATATTGACTAGCAATAGTTTCTCAAGGTTTTCTTCTGTCAATTTTGTTCTCTTTGAATTAAGTACATCCTTATAAATAGAAAACGTCCTTTCTACATCGCAACTGGTTATAGGTGCATACTGGAAATATTCTTTTATTTCTTCATATTTAGCCGTTAGATTTTGTGGAATTGTCTCCATACATAATTGCTGCAATGTAATTAAATCTGGATTTCTATTAAGAATTGCCTCAAACTTTTGCCGAAGGCCACATCCGAAGTCACTTGGAATACTTTTCAAATTATTAACAGCCACATCTAATGTGGCTAATCCGTCATTTAATTTGAGATTTCGATTTTCAAAATAAGTGATTAGTTCTGGCAATTTTCCAAAGTGTTCGTGAAGAAAGTACAACTGATTTTTTAAATGTGGGATTTGTGTGAACTCCTTGCACTCACCAATACTTCTAGCATCCTCCTTTAGCAGTGTTACGAAATGTTTTAGACTATCGAAATTCTCAGCATAATAACTAGTAGCTTCGAGCCATGTTCCCCATCTAGTTATTACTGGAGTGGGAGGCAGTGACAGAGATGGAAATTTTTCGCTGAAAAGAGCTACTCTCAATGGTGCTTTTCTGAAAACTTTTTTAAAAGCTGATACAAGTCTATCAACTTCCGGGAAAGTGTCTCTGATATATTCACAGATTCTGTGGAGAGCATGTGCTACACAAGTAATATGCAGCATATTAGGATATGTTTTCTTCAATAGTCTGCCTGTTTTTAACATATACGCAGCACTATCACTGACAAATAAAAGTATTTTTTCTTTGTACTTGGCGTCCGAATGAAGCATTTTTTGCATATTCTCCTTAATGGTTTCAGCAACTGTTTCCGCATCAATTCTATTTATAACACTTGTTGCTATTACATATGAGTTATAGGGAATAGTTGGATGTAGTACACCAGCTACAACATTTACCACACAGCGTCCTAACATATCCACCGTTTCGTCGGCGCTTATCAATACATATGGATGTATTGATTTAAAAGATGGCTTCTAATGCGCTCTACTGTTCTCGTATAGCACCTAGAAACATAATATTTGCGTAAAGTTGATTTATCAGGAACATTTCGACCAGTATATTTTTTCAGAAATGTCTTCAAAATTGGATTGTTCAATTTAAATAATGGAATATTAGCTGCCATAAAAGTTTCACAGAGTTCTTCGTTAAAATTGTCAGATTAAAACGGGTTCAATTTTTTTTCGTGCTTTAACGATCCTACGTGACGTTTTACGGTTGATTTATTGCAATTTTTCAATAACGTTTCACACACTTCACAATAAATTTCGGAATCACTGGCAATGTACATACAATCAGTATGGCCCTCAATCCAACTCGCCATTGTTTCACGATGCCATTCTCGACGCTCTTCCATTGTCTGAAAAAGTAAGAATATTCTAGATCCAAATAAACGAAATTAAATAACGAAATTTTATGCATACTTACGTGAAAATAATTGGAAGAAGTTGCTTAAATGAAAAGAAAAGGAATGTACGTGCTATTTCTCTTACGAAATACGAAAAACTTATTTACTTTATCTACGTACACGACACCACTGAAAAACACTATATTCTCCGAATACAATAGCTGGGTTGTCCATTGTTATCACTGCGAGACGAGGTGGCCGAGTAAGTCAAACAAATACTTCATTAAATTCCAATTCCAATTGCCGATTGCGTTTTATGGAAATTGCATCCGTTCTCTACTTATAAGCCACAGTCTCCGATTTGTTAGTTACATTGGTACCTACGATTCCTAAAGAAACAGTATGGGCACGATGTGAACATAATATCCCATCACCAGAAGAGTTCAAAAGTGAATGCGTTGTTACTTCTTTTATAAAAAATCGTGGCCGTCATAAACCTTTTGATTTATTCAATGTTTTATTGGATGATGACATATTAAATCACATAGTGTTTCAAACAAATCTGTATGCCCAACAAGAATACTTAAAACAAGAAGGGTATATAGTATCACTAATATTCAGGAGATGAAAGCGTTCTTTGGAATAAATATCCTCATGGGTATAAAACAGTATCCAAGTTATAGAGACCATTGGAGCACATCTCCTAATTTACATGATCCGTATATCTCATAAATTATGCATATGCATAGATTTGGATGGCTGCCAAGCAATTTACACCTCAATGATAACATCATTATGCCACAGCGAGGTGATGATAAATATGATAAACTCTATAAGGCGCGATAAGGTAATAGATATGTTGAAGATTAATTTTCAGAAATCTTTGAATCTTCACAAAAAATAGCAATTGATGAATCGATGATAAAATTCAAAGGACGCTCCACACTGAAGCAGTATTTGTCAAAAAAAAAAACAATAAACATACACGGTCGAAGCGAAAGCGAACTTGAAGAAAAATTAGGCTCAAGGGTTGTGAAAACGTTAACTGCTAGTATAAGGGGAAAAAATCATCACCTATATTTTGACCATTTTTTTCCTCGGTTGAACTTATGGAAGCTCTCCTAAAAGATAAAATATATGCCTGTGGAACTGGCAATGTTACTTGAAGAAATTTACCACAGTTTTCAATTGATAAGGATTTGAGGCGGGCTGATTACGATTGGTGGCAAAGTATCAATGGTTTATCAGCAACCAAATGGCATGATAAAAGAAGTGTCCACACGTCCTTTCCAATTACCATAATCCCCATGACACAACAGTTGTAAATCGGGAAAATAGAGATGGTTCAGTTTCCGAAGTTGTCTGTCCTGTAATGGAAACAGATTACAATAAAAAAATGAACTTTGTGGATCCCATCAAATGAAAGCCACTTATTGTACAAATAGAAAACGTCATAAATGATGGAATAGGATATTGTTTTTTTCTAATATATACTTGCCTTGTTAACGCATATGTACTTCATGGACTTTTCCCAAAAATAACAAGATCTCAATGAAACAATTTCGTCGTGAAATAGTACAATTTCTTGTAGCTGATACAATTGTTTGAAAAATTAATACTTTACCGCAGCAATTGTCTATTCCCATCAGCAATAGAAAACCCTGCCAGCCAAAATCCATACGTCTTTCGCAAAGTGCCCATCAACCAATTCGTACATTGAGACGCAGATGTGGATATTGTGGCTCAAAAAACAATGAAATTAGAACAAACTGGGAGTGGAACTTTTGTTTTTTGATACACATGTTAATAAAAAAAACAAAAGTTGCTTTCAAACATATCATATGGAATGAGTATGATGGTATAAAAAATAACCCACCAATTTGTGCTTTTATGTATTTACTTTATTATATAACGATACTTTAACATTATATAGCGTTGCAAACATTATTCACGACGACGCTAGTGCACTCCGATCGTTGATTAACTATTCGGATGTTGTCTGTAGAACTAGGCATAAACAAAGAATCGGTGCGCCAGATGCTACTCGTTACACAATGATTTAAACATGCGGAAGTTGTATGCAAAACTCGTTCCGAAGAAACAACGGAGCAAAAGAATTTCGTTTGTTGATTTGCCAGGACTTAGTTGAACGCATCCAAAACGAAGAGCGAGCTTGGATAGACCATTGTCACAGGAGACGAAAGTTGGGTGTTCCAGTAGGACCTCGAAAATCGATGACAGAGTAAGCTGTGGGTAGAGGAGTGAGGAAAGACAAGACAATGCTAATTTGTTTTTTGACATTAAGGGCGTGATCCGTAAGGAGTTTGTATTACAGGGTAAAACTGTTAACAGTGGCTTCTGTCTTGATATCCTACAGCTTTTGTGTGCCAGAGTTGCTCGGGTGAGACCAGAATTGCCCAAGAATGGATGAATTCTACATCATGGTATTATTATTATTATATCATTGAACGCACAAAAAAAAAAGATGTATGGAGCTAAATTAAAAAAATATACGTTTACATAATGTTGACTGTGGTTGACATTCTAGCCATTATTTAAAATCAAAATTCAGGACAGTTTGTAGTATTTTAGCCTTTTTCGTTTTTATTTCACTCGAATTCGATTATAATTAACAGGAACAAAACTAATGGTTAAAATCTTCACTTTTTTAATACGTAATCGTGAAACGCCAATTGTTTCGACATCACAGTGGCTACATCAGATACCATATCAAGGTAGAAGCCACTGTGCTGGCGAAACAATTGTCGTTTCACGATTACGTATTAAAAAAGTGAAGATTCTTACCATTAGTTTTATTTCTATTTTAAATTATCGATCTTCATCAAGTAAAAGCCGAATTAATTATAATTAACAAGCCTGTATATTTAACTAAAACACATTTATCGCGGAGAAATCTATTTACATCTTTCTAATTGATTGACTACAAGTTTTAAAACAATTTTATTTTTTCACATTTTATGTACAATTGATATACCTACTTTCATTAAATTATAATTTAGCACAAAAAGCATATTCATACAATACAAGAGAAACGTGAATTTCAACAGTCAAACAAAGAAAACGTGAACCCATGACACACATAATATCTATACGTATGGTAACTTCACGAACAAAGGGTCGTTCAAAGAAGGAGAACTCGGACCCATTTTCGCGTATTTTTATGCATGGCCCTAATTTCAGAGAAACAGTCGATGTCTTTATTTGATTCCAACGTACGACTTCCAGGTCTCTTCCGTTCATCCTTTGCCTCTTTCTTCGCACGAACAAAGAAAGTGACTTTACGCATGCGTTCGCCACGCTAGGGAACTCGTTGTTGTTATGGGCTTCTACCCCTGTGTGTTTATGTCCGTAGCAAACCAGAGCCGAATCGATATACATTGCGGCTCCTGTTATGTTTTCTTTTAGTTGCAAATGTATATCCGTTCAATGTTTATGATATTTATACGCTTATTTTCTCGCAATCTAGAATCTTTTGTAGATACTTTTTGTTCAAATCTAGTTTCCACTTTGAAATACATAAATAAGAATGTTTTATACTCTTTTTATGTGCGTCCCTTTCAATAAAGCTCTTTCGGTCTATTGCGAATGTTTACGAAAAAGTTTGTATACAGTGTTCAAGATAATGCTAACATAATGGTACAAGTTCCTTTCAATTTATTTTAATTTAACTAAATAGGCTTTATACTAAATATTTAAATTAGTAAGTAAGTTATTTCGCGAAGTAATGTCAATGCAAATATTGCTATCTACAATTACGACGCTAATTATTCGAAATTTTTATTGAAAAAATTTCGAACCCACGTCCATGGTTGGCCGGACCACCGCTCTACCACCTGAGCTATGAAGGACTGTGATTTCGAATCTATCGGGGAGCGTCTTAAGTTACTTTTTTAAGGAACAGATGTTAATATTCTTGTCGTCGGTTGGAATTACAAAATTTTCATCCTTAGCCAATAGCCCTTATAATAATATACAGAAGATCTATTTCTTAGCCGTTCATTTAATATATCATATAATAAAATTCTTGGAGTTTCGGTTTTATATTAAATAAATTACTTCGCGAAATAACTTACTAAAGCCAATTTTATCAAAGGATATATTAAATAAACGACTAAGAAATAGTTCTTCTCTATATTATTATAATGGCTAAGGTTGAAAATTTAGCAATTCCAACCGACGACAGAATATTAACATCTGTTCCTTAAAAAAGTAACTTAAGGCGCTCCCCAATAGATTCTAAATCACAGTCCTTCATAGCTCAGGTGGTAGAGCGGTAGTCCGGCAAATCATTGACGTACGTTCGAAAGTTTTTCAAAAAAAATTTCGAATAATTAACGTCGTAATTGTAGATAGCAATATTTACATTGACATTACTTCGCGAAGTAACCAACTAATTTAAATGTTTAATATAAAGCCGAAACTCAAAGAATTTTATCAAATGATATATTAAATGAACGGCTAAGAAATAGATCTTCTCTATATTATATATATATATATATATATATATATATATATATATATATATATATATATATATATATAAAAGTATTCATTTGAAAAATCAATCTAGTAGCATGTGATTTACTGAGAACATTTTTAAGTATGTCGTAAATTAAAATTTACTACTTAACCTACGAAGTCATATATTTTGACAGTTTCATACATACAAATAAATAACAAATAATAGGTATTTATTGAAAACAATAACAAATGTTGAAAATGTCGTCCTTCAAGATCAATGCACTTTAAAATCCTCCGTTCAAAATTTCTGATGATGTTCTGCAACATTACTGAATTGTTATTAATTTCCATGCATTTCTGTTCGATTCTCTGTAGCACATCATTCAAATTCAATATAGGTGTTCGAAATATGTTATTTTTTAGAAAAGGCCACAAAAAGAAGTCGCAAGGTGTTAAATCGCATGAACGTGTAGGCCAGGCAATTTCAGTATTCGACTAATTATACGCTCATCAAAAAATTCTCTTAAATAATCCAAAGATTCTGCAGTACAGTGACAAGGTGCTCCGCCTTGCATTACATGCATTTTGTAGTTCATCATTATGCAACTGATTGACAAATGGTTGTAAAATTTCCGTACGGTACCTTTGAGCCGTTAACGTTCCCTGAAAAAATATTGCTCCAATGATTCGCCTTTGGCTTATCGCTGCCCAAACACCAATTTTCTCTGGATGTAGCGATTCTGCATTAATTACATTAGGGTTTTCACTACTCCAAATTCTTGTATTTTGTGAATTTAGGTATCCCGTTTTATAAAGCCATGCTTCATCAGTAAAGATGACTCTTTGCGAAAGTTCTCCATTATTGTTCATATTTACAAACCAATTACAAAACTGTAGTCTACGTGGGTAATCAATTTCTAACAATTCTTGTACTGCTGTGACACGGTATGGATAAAGTTGCATATCCTTTTTTAATAACTTTTGAGATGTACCAACAGAAAGGTTTATTTGTTGACTCAAATGTCGAACAGATGTTTCTGGTTCATTTTCCATTATTTCTTCAACACGATTGACAACTTGAGGTGTACATTTCTTAACTTCTCCGCTACCTGATTTTCTTAAGAGACTACCAGTTTCAGAAAAATGTTTTAAAGTTCTATCCTAAGTATTCTTAAATTGTATATAATCTATTACAAAATGTGGAAACTCAACTTGAAATTCTACCATGCAATCTTGAACTGAATAAACCCATAAAACATCAATTTTATTACCACTTCGAAAATAAGCCTGGAAAAAAGGTGAAAGCCATTTTAAAACTGAAAAGCAATTTATTTAAACCAGAATCGACGCACGATTATTTTATGCACTAACTGATATTTGTGATTGACATTATCAAATGTCATTTGGATTTACGTTTACGGAACAACAAACACATATTAATATATTTGCGTCTTATTCTATCAAAATTTCAAAGTAACCTAGATTGACTTTTCAAATGAACACTTGTTATATATAAACATAAATTTACTAATATTTGGATTATCGGTCTGTTTACATTAAAATTCAAGTTATTCCTCAATATTTCGTCATTTATTAATGACTTCATAAGAAGAAGCTATAAACTTACAATATACACTTTACGCTTATACTAATATATTTAAAAAAAAACCGACAGCTAGAGTTAAGCGTTGACAGTCTTATTAATTAATTATGTATTAATTAATACATCATTGTAACTAGCAACTCACAAATAAAACTTGAACATTACATTTTTAAACAACTAAAACTGTAATATTTCAACTTGATCTTTTTCACTCGCATGTCTGCATAATATGTATGTGAAGACAAATCTATTATAATTTCTACGTTTGGTCCTTATCCGGTTGTAAATACCGGATAAGGAGTGTTAAGTTTATGACAGTTTGCTAAATATTGTGTAGAGGGGTAATCCGTCATTACGATTAATATTATGTATTGGGTGCTTTAATAATAATAATTTATTCCTCTAGACTCGTAGTGGAGAATGTGAAAAGTCAATCCAGTAAGAAAAAAAATCTACACATACACTAACAAATAATAAAGATCACAAAATATCATCCAAAAATTAGGATTTTTGAGTAGTAGCACCTTTGAGTTAAGAATTCTTTGGTTGTATTTTTAAATAGTGTATATGGCTTTAGTTTGTAATTATCCCGTTATTTATTCATGAATTTTATAGCTAGATATTGAGGAGTCTTCCCACTAAAACTTAATCTATGTTTTCGAATTTCTAATTCACCTACATAAATTTGGGGTGACGTAGTTATTCTTGTTCAACCTTGGCCACTATTGGGGGTTGTTCGGCTCGTGGAACCAAATGTTTGCGATGATATATATACATTTATTTTTCGACCTACAACGACTTATAATCTCATCAAATTGCTGTTCAGACTGGCGTATCTTGTTAAGGTATGATTGTTATGTTGATGTTTAACGTAAAACTGTGTGTCTTAATGTTCTGTTCTACATTGCTTTGTGTTGTGTTACAAGTAGATAAAAATATACCACTACTCCTACAAATACAAATTACATAATTAAATACGCATATTGTTTGCACAGTGTGTTAATGTTTTCGAAATTTTCCAAGATAAATTCGTCGAAAGGATACCCACGGGCAACAATACCAAGGCTTATGATAGAGTCCTAAAAATCTGATCTTGCTAATAAATAAATAATATAATATCATTACTAATCAAGTATTAGTTGGTGTTATAAATCTAAGTATGTAGTTCCGGATAAAATTCCATTGTATAGTAATGGACATTATTATACATATTTAGGAAACGTGATCTTAAGAATGGATATCTAGATTAAGTACTTCGTTCACTATAACCCTAAGTAATAAATAATCGGTATACATAATAAAGAAATAAAGAAATTTGCAAATATAAACGATGCCGCTTCTTAGAATTTACTATGAACGTGATAATAAAATTCTGTTAATAAAGGGGTTTAAATTAGAAAATACACGTTAAATATTTATAAAATTGGAAATGTTATGTTTAAAATTAAAATATCACAGAAGGATGTTAAATATATCCTCAACAACCACCTATCAAAGTTCTGTTTAACATGCCAAAGCAAGATCCAAATATAGACACACGGTAGAGTCCTAATTCCAAAATTAGGAAACAAATCCCTACAGCTAGTTCTACCAGAATTCTCCGTTCTTGAAGTTTGAAAACTCATACTATATTCGTAGATATTCCCTATACTAGTACTCTATACATCATAACCGAATGCAAATGGGCAAAATACTACCGAGAAATCTCTTAAGTACCGAGAAATCAACCTAATATCTTAGTCTATTTAAGGCTAAACATATAAGACTAAAAAGTCTGTATATACGAGTGTATATTCCACATAGAATCAATAATTCCACCTCAAAATTTAGTATTATCCCCTGGACCACACTGGATTCATGTCTTTTAGCAAGATAGTATGTATCCCTAACATTATAGTTTGCTTCAAATTAAATAAATACGGTTTTAGTATTATTCAATATAAGCTTATTATTCATGAAATAGCCATTTAAAGCATTTAAACTAACAGACGCATTTGAGCCTATATTTCTGGAAAACTTTGCAGAGACCAAAAGTGTACATTACCATATCGGAACATTTACATAGATAATGTACAACAGAGGACCCAATATAGCTCTGAGGCACGACACATTTTAAAGTGCATTTACTCGATGCGACGTTATGCATTTGCCCATATTAACTGCGATTGTCTAAGTGACTTTGAAGCCATTCTAACAGTTTACCTCTAATTCCATAACACGGTAGTTTTCTAATTAACGATTCATGGTTTACCATGTGAAAAGCTTTGCTCATATCAACAAAGATTCCAGCACATGCATTATCCTCATCGATATTTTGATAGAGTTTATTTAAGAACTCTACAATCGCAGTAACTGTAAGAGTAAGTTAGATTCACGTATAATAGAATCTGTCCAGATTGAAATATAATTTTCTGTCCAGTTTTCAACCTATGTTCAGCAAGTGTATGACTAAATGCTATTTTCTGACCTTTAAAGTAATTGTCCTTCAAATCGCTTCCTATGTTTCTGATTAGTTTAAGTCCATCTGTATGCTTGGTATGTGAAACAAATTTATCAAATTATATAAAACCTACATAAGTTAGAAATATGAAATTTTTGGTGTACTTCCAAAACCTAAATTTACATTTGTAAGACCTTAAATTCTTACAAATTTATAAATGCAACTCACCTGAAATCAACACTGCACAGTACAGAAAGATAGTTTGTTTGTAACCATACATTAAATACTTTATTTCATATTGATGTCAGAAACGACATTTTTCGAATTATTTATGGTACAAAAATGGTATTAAAGTCCTAGTACTTTAAAGTAAAATATTAAGGTTTTAGTACTTTAAAATTATAAATGAAACAGACATGCAATATACACATCTGTAACTGTACACATGGACAATACACCTCGTATTTTCTAGCATTTACTTCTGCTTAAGACACGTGTTTCTGCCATCTACTATTAGGCGTCATCAGTTAAGCTAGTGAAGTAAATAAACGCCTAATGACGCCTAATAGTAGATGGCAGAAACACGTGTCTTAAGCAGAAGTAAATGCTGGAAAATACGAGGTGTATTATCCATGTGTACAGTTACAGATGTGTATATTGCATGTCTGTTTCATTTGTAACAAATGCGTAATACGTGCTTAACTTATTGATATACTTAAACCTTTTTTGTATACTTCAAAATTATACACGTCGATTAACAGGAATAATTCAAATTTATTTGTATATAATTTGTGACTTACGTGGCATTAAATTCTTCTTCACGCGATCAGTTTCATCCAGAATTTCTTGCGATATCTCATTTGTATCCATTTTAAAACGAATAATCGAATGAAATACAGAAAATTGACACGACTTTTTAATTTTTATTTGTAACAAACGTCCATGGTTACCACTTACTTAATTTTTACAAATAATTTCTGCGAGATTTAAATGTCATTTTTGACACCTGTATGAAATAAATGCATTTCTTTTTATCTAAAATTCATTAAACTTGTAGTATGAAATAAATCGTTGCATTCACCATGAACGAAAAGTGCTTTTAAAGGTCCTCCTAAGTAATTCCGCCCTCGGCTACCGCCTCGGCCGTAAACAACTTTCTCGTTCTTGGTAAATAAAATATTATTTTACATCAATTAAATTAATAAATAGAATAATATACCATTCATATAATAGTTATTTACGATACAAGTGTTAAAAGTGCGATTTTATTTCACGAGTAAAAGTTTGCGACACGAGCGTTAGCGAGTGTCGCAATTTACGAGTGAAATAAAATAGCATTTTTAACATGTGTATCGTACAATATTTTTTCTACAAACACAATTTTTATTATAAAATATAATGAAACTCCACTGACCAAATTTGACAGCTCATGAATACGTTTTGACACAACTGGACGCAACCGTTAAATTACGTCAAATTAAGTTGTCACAATTCATACAAAAGATGAGTTCGTGTTTTAATAAAGAAAATGAAGTAATAGCGAGAATAATTATTCTGAAAGTACTGCAACACAGGAAATAAATATCTCGAATTACACAAACTGTACATTTAATATTAATTATAATTATCCAAGAAATATGTAATTTTCATTTAGTAATAAAATCACTTTAATATATGTTGTCATTTTTGGCAAACTGTCATGTCAATTTACTTTTAACACTAGTGTTAAAAGTACTACTTTTAACACGCTACGCTACAAAATCGCATTTTTAATTAAAGTTAGCCGTGTCAAAATGTCAACTTTTAACGGTGTTTGTAGAAAATAGTTATTTACGATACAAGTAAAAATTCTTTCAATGGAGACTGTGGTTAAATAAAAATTTAAAAAAAGGTATATAACCCCTTACCACAATTATTAGTCGTATCCTAAATACGCATTTCGACAACTAAGTTGTCATCATCAGTAGGTACTACAGTACAGACTACAGTCTTTACAGGGATGCAGTGTATAGTAGTTGTGCGGAAGCGTTTTTCTTACTTTACTGTGCCCCATGTGCGACTTTTAATTAGTAGTTTTTACCTACTGATGATGACAACTTAGTTGTCGAATACGTATTTAGGATACGACTAATAATTGTGGTAAGGGGTTATATACCTTTTTTTAAAAATTACGATACAAGTGTAAAAGTGCGATTTTATTTCACGAGTAAAAGTTTGCGACACGAGCGTTAGCGAGTGTCGCAATTTACGAGTGAAATAAAATAGCATTTTTAACATGTGTATCGTACAATATTTTTTCTACAAACACATTTTTTATTATAAAATATAAAGAAACTCCACTGACCAAATTTGACAGCTCATGAATACGTTTTGACACAACTGGACGCATCCGTTAAATTACGTCAAATCAAGTCACAATTCATACAAAAGATGAGTTCGTATTTTAATAAAGGAAATGAAGTAATAGCGAGAATAATAATTCTGAAAGTACTGCAACACAGGAAATAAATATCTCGAATTACACAAACTGTACATTTAATATTAATTATCCAAGAAATATGTAATTTTCAATCATTTTAATATATGTTGTCATTTTTGACAAACTGTCATGTCAATTTACTTTTAACACTAGTGTTAAAAGTACTACTTTTAACACGCTACGCTATAAAATCGCATTTTTAATTGAAGTTAGCCGTGTCAAAATGTCAACTTTTAACGGTGTTTGTAGAAAAACATATTTTAATTATGCCAATTATTAAACCAAATTCAACATTATATAAATTCGATATAAAATGAATAGCTCGACTAATATTAATATAATAATTAAAAATGTCGACCAGTGAAAACCTGCAATCTACAATTTTTAAGATAAGGGTTCGTATTACCTTTATTTCGTCGTAAAACCAGCCCTGCATGTATGTTAGTATACGCGTTGCTGCTATATACGTCTTTGTTCAAAATGACCCTTAAGTACACAACATTTAAGATCGACTTTCCGACCGTCAGTTACTCTAGTCCGCGTACACATTGAGTGTGAATTATTATTATTACCGAGGATGAAAGATAGAGAGGGAAAGTATAGAAGAGAACGGGGCGGCACGTAAAAACGAGATGGAACATTCCCTTAGTAACAGTTCGCTTCCAGTGCTTATGATTTTAATTTTAGATCATCCGAGTTGACGTGAGACATTAATATCAGTTCTGCTTTGAAGGTGGTAATTTTGAAGTTTTAGTGCGCACACTTCTTTCTTGTACTGCGGTTATCTCGATTTTCCCGAATTGCTGTCGAAATATTAATGATGGAAATTTTAAACTACATAAGCTCAAGATTTCTTTATTATTGTATGGAAAACTTATTATTGCCCTACAAATATTACTACGCTCATACCTCGCTCAGCGGGCTAGATACGTTCCGAAAAAGTTGTCCGTAAAGCCGTTTAACGAATCAATTATTTTTGTACAAATCCATACAAATTCAAATTCAATCAGATCGGTTCCAATTTAAAAAAAAAATATTGAAAGGGTTTAGTTCATCAGGCATTTTATTCTTTTTATTTTCTATAAAAATACATATTTACTAAAAAATAAAATAACACAACAAATAAGAATACATACAGGGTGTTTTGAAACATCGTTTAAAGATTTTAAGGGCATGTAGTACGATCAAAAATAAGGTTAATAGTCTTAATAAACATATGTCCGCAAATTTACCGTTTATTAGATAACAGCGATTTTATCGCAATTGCAGAATAAATTGCTTTAGCGGTATTTTAACATAAAATTTATATTATAACTAAAGAAGATGTTCGAAATGACGTCCTTCCATTTCGACACAGGATCTACATCTTCTTTCAAAGGAAACTCGCACTCTTTCAAAAAACAAGGGTTTATCTCGAATTATTTGGCAACAGTGTTCTATTCGTTGGCGCAACTCTGGAAGATCGTTTACCGGTGCTGCGTACACTAAACTTTTCAAATAACCCCAGATACTAAAGTCCAACGGGGTTAGATCGGGAGATCTTGGAGGCCAAGCAATGGGACCTCCTCGACCTATCCATCTCCCAGGAAATTCATTGTTAAGATGTTCCCTAACAGCACGCGTAAAGTGCGGTGGGGCTCCATCTTGCATAAACCAGAGCTACAGTCTCAGATTTATAGGTAAATCTTCCAAAAGCTCAGGTAAAGTATTTTCCAAGAACTCGAGGTATGCAGGACCTGTTAAGCGATGTGACAAAACAATCGGTCTTAACAACCGGTCCCTTATCATGCCTAACCAGATGTTTAGAGAGAAACGTTGCTGGTGTCTGGCTTCAACGGTAACGTGAGGATTCTCGTCACACCAAACGTGATTGTTGTGGAAATTAAATATTCGATTTTTAGTAAAACCAGCTTCATCAGTGAAAAGGATATTATCAGCGAAATCTGGCCGATCAGCAGCTGTTCGCAAAAACCACTCACAGAAAGTCCTTCTCGCTTGATAATCCGGAGCAGTAAGGGCTTGTACCCGTTAGATATGATAGGGGTATAGGAGTTGCTCATGAAGAGTTCTCCAAACAAGATTGCTGCTTACACCCACTTGAGTCGAAATTCTTCTAACACTAGTTTCGGGATTTTCATCGATAATATTCAAAATTTGATCTTCTATCTGTGAGTACATGCTATTCTCTGCCGTCCAGTATCATAATCACATCACATGCGAAGGCAGTTGGCGATCAGTAAACGTTTCAGCATAGAGGCGACGTGCTTGTAAAGAATTCCCATTGGCACGAACGTACATGAACACCATATCGCTCATTTCAGCATTAGAATACGCTACCATTGTAATTGTTACAAATTGGACAAAGCGTCAAATTAAACTGTCATAAAACAATAGCAGATAAGCACCTGTTTACTGGGATATGCTATCGTTAACTATTTAATGTACTACTAGGAACACTCGCTGTTATCTCGTAAACAGTTAAGTTGCGGACATATGTTTATTATGACTATAACCTTATTTTCGATTGTACTAAATGCCCTTAAAATTTTTAAACGATGTTTTAAAACATCCTGTATATAAAATGAACACATTACATAATTCAAAAAATAAAAACAAAAGATCATATTCACAAACAAAAATTATAAAATATTTGGAAGCTTTTTTAATCCGATAAAATGCTGCGGTCGTCAATTTCCGTTGTTGTTGAATGACTTAACTTAAAATATTCGTCCAACTTTGTCTGCTTCGCTCTCCCTTCTGCTTCTTTTTGCAACGTTTTGTGGCATCTAATGGCTGAGTTTACTTCTAGAGATACTTTATATATATATATTGCGTTCTTCGTCGGGATCATTTTGAAGAAGGATGTTCATTCCCTTCTCAAAACAAGAAAGCGCATTCGTCAAGGTTTTTGCTGTTAACTGCCAGGAAATAGCAGGCTCTAGCTCCTCATCAAGAGTTTGTTCGGTTATTAACTGGATCAGCTCCTCGTTTGAAAGAGGTTCTCTGTCAGCATCGAGCGAGTCAATGAAATCACCTTCTTCTAAATCTTCAAAACCAAGATCTTTTGCTAAGCTCAATATGTTTTGTCGAACTTCAAGAGAATTCAGTTCAGACTCATTAGATTTTATGCATTCTGGCCATATTTGTTTCCAAACATTGTTCATTGTGGTTGATTTTAAGCCTTTCCATGATTCGCTAATGTTGTACACGGCATTTTTGATGTTGTGGTTTTTCCAAAATTGTTTTATCTAAGATTCCCCATCAGTTTGCTTAATAAGTTTACGAAAAGTTCTTCGTAAATTGTAAGCCTTAAAAGTTGCTATAACGCCCTAATTCATTGGTTGGATCAGAGCTGTTGAATTTTTGGGGAGGTACTCAATCTCCACATCTTCTAATAATTCTGGTAAATTGCCCGGATGCCCTGAAGCATTATCCAAAATGAGCAATGCCTTGTTGCTCAAGTTCTTTTCCTTAAATACTTTTTTACTTCTGGCCAAAAGTTATTTTTAAAGCGGTCCTCGAAAAGATTCTTAGTCATCCAATCTTTCTTATTGGATTTCCAAATAACGATTGTTTCTTGTTCAGCCCTTTAAAACATCTTGGATTTTCTGAATGATATACTAGCTTTTTCGCCTTTCACTTTTAAATTATGCAAATTGTGGCGATTTTTGAATTTTTCAAACCAATCTCAGCTTGCTTCGAATTTTTCATCTTTCGCAGATTCATCATTATCCTCTCTATTTAAATTTTCGAAAATACTTTTGGCATTTTTTTTTCTTGGATAGTCATCTGGCTCATTGGCATCCTTCGTTCATTATTGTCTTCAGTCCACATAACTAATAATTTTTCCATTTTTTCCATAATACTGCTTCTTTGGCGAGTTAATTTTGAAACATTTGAAGGTGTATTTCGCGAATGTATTTCAATTTCTTTTTTTCTATCATGAATAGTTTGAACGGTAGACTTCGCCAGTCCCATTGCATTACAAATTTGAACAATTTTCTCACCAGCTTCAATACGACGTAAAACTTCTAATTTGGTCTCTTAGCGTGACAGATTTTCGGCTTCGCTTTTTTTATTAGCAGCATCAATCTCCAAATTGAATGAACGCTTAGGTGGCATTTTTTACTAGAAAAGGAACGATTATATTCAAAAGAATTATTGAATTAATTGAAATAATTACAAAACGTACGAACTGTGTTTTTAATTCCAATTAATAACTATGCTGGTTACTACCATGCGCAATTTCCATGAAATGCTTGCGTTCTTGTGTGCTCTTACTTTTTTTTATCAAAACGTTATTTTATGATTCCCCGTTTTATAAACGTATACGAACGTTTAGTCTCTTTCGTCGTGCTCGCTACGTTTTGCTCAGTTACGAATAATACGAGTATGTACATACATACAAAAATAAAGCAAATACAACCCTATAATGAAACACTTTAGGCCGTAAATCGAAAAGTGTCATAATTAAAAAAGGCCGTTATAGCGAAATGCCGTATAAAGAGCGGCTTTATAGCGAGGTGTTGGTGTATTATTATCGATATTATTATTGAGTCGAATGGAGCAGTTGTAAAAATGCAAGGGATGTAAAATTAGAAATTATCATGGAACGTAGTCATGTTTTCCAACAAGATCAAGTGGTATTGTCTCGCATTAAAACAGTAGAAGGATACACAGTTTTCTAAGATTACATACCATTTTTAAGCTATATTAATCCAATAAAAAGTTTTCCATTAAAAATTGCGGCTATGTAAAACTTTAAAAAACTTACCACGTTAATAGTCATATCCTAAGTACGTATTTCGACAACTGAGGATGGTAACATAATTGTCGAAACACGTATTTAGGATACAAATATTAATTATTTTATAATAAGACCCCTCTCGACTCTCCTCAAAGTATAGTTTACGCTTTTACCAATAAGGTCTCTTCCACACACCTTCCAAACACAAATTTTTCTTTTCGTACTGAGCATTCGAACCATTTGCCTTTCACATTACTTCCAGTTTCAGAAGTGAAAGTAATCAGCATATATTCTTTTGGATATTAGCCAAATATACTCAAAAGAAAATTGCGGGTGATGATTTAATTGCTGGTTTTATTGTGACATTAATTATCAATATGGCAATTGAGGCTTCTATTTTTCCGACGATTTGACAGCGTACTAGAATAAGTTCTGTTTCCAAAAAAAGGGACAATTACACCCTTAGTTTTGTATAGCGTCAAAGAAGAAAAGGGATGATATGACTAATGCTTTTACACAAAAAATCGCGATTTAATGTACATGTAGTAATGAGCAAATGATTTTTTTTGGGCTTGTCGCAGTTAATATACCGGCAGCAATACGGGAATACACCGCTGCAAACAACACTGGAATTTATATTTAGTGTGGACATAGTCTTATCTGTGGCTAGTTGCGTTCGCAATGGCATCCTTAAATACGCACATTAAATTACAAATGCTCCATAAGGCTGTCGACCTATTCGACGTAAAGGTTATTATTGATATCCACAAAAAAAATATCGCAATAAAAAGACCATATGCGAGGCTGACTATATTGCATAAATATTTTGGTAAAAATTAACTATTCTTATGACTAGTAAAGTTACTGTTAGATGTTATCGTCTAACAATAGTCTAGGAATTCTATTGATTTCGTTGCATATCAATGAACTTGAATTACAGTTGTATTTTCGTAAATAGAATAAAAAAAGATATGGATCGACTTTACCTTAACTACATTTGTGACCTAAAAATTTGGAAATTTTTTATGAATTACAAAGAAATTTCTTTTTTGATTTTCAGTTAAACATTTATATGTATTCATCAGATTTGCATAGCCTTGGCCATATTCAGCGGTAACCCTGTGTAGACCGATATCGATTCTATGCCAATTTATTAGTGAACACCTTGATGCACGTGACCAAGTAGATGTCGTTTATACTGATTTTAGTAGTGTCTGATTCAAACAAAAAATAAATCAACTTTCTGCGTTTGAGTTGAGTTCTTCATTTCTTCTGCTTCTGCTGTCATACTTAACTAACAGATCCAATTATGTTTATTACAAGGGCTATAAATCTTTTGAATATTTTCCTTCAACGGGTGGCCCACAAGGATCTCATTTGGGACCATTGTTGTTTGTACTCTTTATCAATGACTTATTGATGTCTTTATCGGGTCCTGTACTCGACTATGCAAATGACCTAAAAATCTATGTCTCCGTCATGAGAAGTCACTTACAATATACCTAATATTGATATAATTCCTCAATGGTGTTCTAAATACAAATTCGGTTTAAACAATAAAAAATGCAGGTTTTATTTTAATTATAATTTAAAATTAAAACATTTAGTTTAGTTTTAATATAGTTTATTAGAATAATAATTAAAGTACATAATAACGTGAAGCCTGCGTTAGAATAAAATAAACAGTACTGGACTCGTCGTGAAGCGATATAATGAATTTTACTGTTAAGATGTGTAGTGTAATAATGTATACCGTTTGAACGCCGGGGAGTGATTGATCTACCACAATGTAGTAAGACGAAGACGAATAGCGAGTTTATGTGGTTAGGGTTGAGAGAGTATATTCAATCTGTTCTACTGTCTAACTGTACGGGCGTTCCATTTCTTTATCCAACACATTCTACATACGATCTAAGTACGAATCAAATAATCTCTCTCTAACACATTGAATATTCCTATCAGTCGCTCATTGTGTTCAAGCAAGGCGAATATACTTGCAGTTGGCCAGTCATTACTTATATATCCATCGATCGCACGGCGTTGTGCACACGGTATAATGAATATAATGAATCTGTTGCATATAATAAAGTTTGGTATACGAGGACGGTTCTATAACAGGTTTGTTTCTTATACGAAAAAGTTTCATTCTATTGACTTACTATATTACATTAATGACAATCTCAAGAGAGTTTATAGTATCAAGGATCTCGGGGTTTTATTTGATTTTAATCTAAGCTTTGCTTCATATATTAACAACATCTCTATTACTGCTTCCAAAGCTTCCAAAGTTTTGTATTACGTACCTGAAAATTCCTTCAAAGCTTGTCTAAAAGGGTATACTTTAGCTTTGTTGTCAGCAAGCTGGAATAGTCTTCACCCGTATGGTCACTACTTTATATTTATTTAGCAATTGTTTATGGAAAAAGAGCAGCGACAGAGGGGATGCGAACTTCAATACCAAAATCATTACTGGCAAGGAATCATGGGCGTAGGGCCATCACCCTGTGCTACCGCAGGGGTATCATCAGCGTAGATAAACTTCTTTATATGCGAAGACAGAAGTTGATCATTCGTGTAAATCTTGTAAAACATAGGCGTCAGGGCGCTGCCCTGTAACAATCCGTTTTTCTGTTGTCTGCACCTGCTCTCTCTGCCCTGCAGTGTGACTTAAAACGTTCTGTTCTGCAAGAGAATCCCATCAGTGAGATGAGATTAAAGTTCCTCGTTAGATTATAGGTAGTCTTCCACAATTTTCTCTATAAAGCGTACGAATTTTTTATTGAAAATTGAATCATTTATTGTTAACAACACATTCAACAATTCCACAAAATTTGGTTTATAAATATATACAGTACAGTCTCGATTATCCGAAATAATGTGGACCAAAGTGATTTCGTATAATCAAAATTTCGGTTAATCCGAATTTTTTTTTTGAAAATAGGAGTTTAGGATGCGTATATCATTAGATCGACTTAAAAACATTTATGAAATATTTTACTTGAATTTATGTATTAATTTAAAAATAAACATCAACAAATAATTTGTTTAATTTTTATTACTTAATTTTTTTTACATAGTATGTACATAAATGCCTAAATATGTATGTACATACATATGTACATTCATAAAAGACATGTTAAATGCAACGTAAAATATAAGATATATATCCCTTTCTACACTTTACTGTTTAAAAATGAGGTAATTTTTAACTGCACTCGTTTAGCACTACTTCTGTTTTTGGCCGCAATGTCTCTCCAACGTTTTATAAAAAGAACATCCGCGGCAGTTGCATTTTCTTGTTGTTCTACATAAGTTAACGCTTTCTCCAAGGCTTCTAGTCCTTCTGAACGTGACATTTTTACTGGAATATTGTCAGTGCATTCTACTTCGTCATCGTCATCACTGCTTATTTCATTAGCATTTTTGCAAACACTTTCAATTAATTCTTGGTCAGTCATTTCATCTTCTACATTATCACTGTTTAACCATTCATTAACTTCTGTTTCCGTAACATTTTCACATCCAGGTATTTTCGTGAAAATTTGCTGTAAACTTTCTTCATGGTCGGACTCTGCTTCTGTGATACGTCCCTCCTCGTGTTGAATCAATTTTGACCAAAATTTTTCCAGGGTTCTACCTTTTACTTGATTCCAAGCTGAAGCTATCCAATATACAACATTTTTCAAGTTTAACTTCTTTAGACATTCAGTGAGATTGGCACCCTCATCTACTTCTTCCAAAATATGCTCCAATAGCAAACGCCTGTAATTACGTTTTAAATTTTCCAGCACACCCTGATCCATGGGCTGAATGAGAGAAGTTACAGCAGGAGGCAAAACATTGCTTTTATTTCCCCACTTTCAAGTTGCTCCGCACTTGGGTGAGTGGGAGCATTGTCTAGTAACAAAACACATTTTCTGGGGTATCCGTGCTCTTTTAAAAAAGGCTCTACTTTTGGTACGAAATCTTCAAAAAAACAATTTTTGAATAGATTTTCATTCATCCAGCCTTTCTTTTTGATTTTTATACAAAACAGGAAAAGCATTGGGACGAATATTCTTGAAGGCTCGTGGTTTTGCTGACTTACCGATACATAATAATGGAAGTTTGTGTCTCCCAGAAGCATTAGAGCATGCAAGAACAGCGATACGTTCTTTGCTACGTTTATAACCAGCTTCCGTTTTTGAAGCTAAGGTACTTGAGGGCAACATTTTGTAATTCAAGCCGGTTTCGTCACAATGGTAGATCTGGTCTGGTTGTAAATCATTTTCTTTCATAAGCTCCATAAAATTCTCTGCAAATTTTTTCGCGGCAGATACATCGGCAGACAACTTTTCCCCACAAACTTTCAGTTGACGTACACCATGTCTTTTTTCCATCGGTCTAGCCATCCATCACTTGCAGAAAAACTTTCAGGTGCTTCAATGACCGGCAATTCTTCGCTTAAACTCACTGCTTTTTGTTTTAAAATGGTCCCCGAAATTGGTATTCCACGTTCTCGATTCTGTGTAAACCATAAAAATAAAGAATCATCCACTTTTTCGTATTCACCTCTTTTCATAATTTTTCGTGCCGGGGTCGGCGATGACAAAACACTACACCATTTTTCAAGTTTTTCGCGATTTTTTCTCCATTCTGCAACCGTACTTACGTCTACGCCTAAATCCTTTGCTATATTTTTAAGCAATTCACCATTATCTAATCGTCGAACCGCTTTAAGTTTTTCCTGCAAGCTGATAACAACGCGTTTACGTTTATTGCTCTGACACTGCATTTTGTAAAATATTTGAGAATAAAACTACTCTTTTTGCGATAATAACAGACGTTAATACATATGTATGTACTTGTAACACTCTGTCGGCTAACCAAAACAATTCGCATTTTAGACCGTCGTATTGCCGTGAAACCCCGAGGGGAACCACCTAGCAGTATAGGTGAATCCCAGACGCGCTTCGTATAATGCGAATTTTTTCGGTTAATCGGGATTTTTGTTTTCAAATAGTTTGTTTCGGTTAAACCGGATTTCGGATTCGGATAATCGGGATTGTACTGTACCTTTACTGGGCGATTCGTTTCTTTGCTGGCACATAGTATGTGCGATATATGCCCAGGAGTTTACATTGGACAAACAGGAAGATTTTTCAATAAATGGATATTAGAAAATTTCTATCAATTTCTAACAAATGTGTTTATTCATTACTAATGGATATGAACATGAATTTTCATCAAGTAAAGGCCGCATCAATAGAATATCATACGATTATTTAAAATTGAAAAGAAATCCAATATAAAACACATTTATAGCAATTTATCTTTATAATCGTTCAAGGGTACGCATTCATGAATCATAAATAATATACACCAATATTAATACATAAATATATCACTCTGTAATTCATAATTCTCCCTATCATTTGTCAATATTAATCTCTCAATAAAACAAAACGAACACATTGTTTACTATTGTTTATCCTATAAAATCATTATTATTGAAATAACTCCTCTTTTTTTTTCTATGTATGCCGTTCATTCTGAAGTTAATGTCCTCCAGTCTGATGGCCTCTTATGTTGAATACACTTGATAAGATTGCGCGTTTCCAATGGAAAACAATAAGCAATGAATGTTATGTACTTATGTGTCTGGTCGCATGTTAACACACGGACATGTGCATATAATTAAGTTCAAAAAGATCACTGATGGATTTTTAAAAAATGTTTATTCACAAGTTTTACAACTTATAAACTATCTAACTAAGTACACAAGTATTAAACATAAAGGTACAAGATAGACTGACTTCCTTTGCTGGGCCTGTTTCCCTTGTAACCTCGGTTGTCTCGCTTTCTCAAAGGGAAAGCGTCTTTGGCGTCCTTCTGAAATGGCTTTTTCTAATGGACATGTCAACCTTGTCATTCTTATCATGAAAAGTTAAAACTAAACAAGTTCTTAAAATTACAAGTACTTATGTCTAATGTCTACTTTCTATTATATATTATATTAGTTACGTGAACATAACTCCTTCCCCCTTAGGACAAAACGTCCTCGTTTTGGGTACTAACATTTACAATATTTGGAAATGTGTATAATTGTGTAGCATCATTTTGCTTTATAACAAATTTCCTTATCTTATGCCTAAATACATAGCAGAACATACAGATTATACATATAGCAATTAACAATATGGCTGTTACGGATAAATGTACATAGTGTGTTGCAGAATGCAAAGTAATGTGTGATGCCAAGTCTCGGGCTTCTTTTCTTAAGCTGTTGGTATCATGCAAATTGTGCAAATTTAAATCTAGTGTTTTACTAGCTTTATAATTATACAAAACTGGCTCAATTTGAAACGTAATGTTACTGAAAGTGTTATCGTATGTTTGACTTTCTATAATAACCTTACAGTTGTTCTCTGAAGTTATGGCAACGTTATTTTTGACTTTTATTCTGTTTAAATTGTTTGAACATTCTTCGATTATTTCTAATTCGTTTTTTGTTGACACTATTATTTGATTGTTTTTGAGTTGCATATAAATTTTATAATCATTGCTTATTTTAGCAAAAGTACAGTTTTCACTTAATCTAAGAGAACACTTATTAAAGCTTGCTTTATTAATGCACATTATTTGTTCGTCTATAACCTGGCAATTTTCTTCGGTCCATGATTCTTCCTTCGCGCTCTGGAGATGAAATCTCGCTGGTGGTACTAGCACTACTTCTTGTAAGTTTGGGAGAGGATATATTTTCGAGTACTGGTATAGGGATGTTTTAAGGACGGGTATGTACAGCATACACGTAATTGTGTCACTAATTGACATTATTCTAAGTTTAGAGAACTCTAAGATTTTGTAGGAATGAATATTGTCCCAGTTAAGTAATTCAGATCTTTTATAAATTAGTCTGAGGTGATTCGCAATCTTACTTAGTTCTGAATTTGAAACGATTTCTAGGTTGACAATTTCGGAAAATGCAAGAGAAATTGTTCTCTCTATAGTTCGGAGTGTATTTAATAATTTTATACTGAGGTAGTTATTGTATTGGAGAAGTAATTGCGTTTCCATAATACTGCTAACATTTTGTAATAGCATCATAGTGAAATTTACATTACTTTGTAGTGTTTCTAAATCAGTAGAGTATCTTTCCGTTATGTGATTCGCGAATGAATTATACTTATCTATCTGTTTTACGATTTTTTCCTGGTTTTCATAAAGGAAATTGATATTTTTATTAATTTCGTTTAGATCGTCGTTATCGGGATTTCCGGTTATATATTTGATCGCAGTACCTACAACGTTAAGTAGAGCTCGTTTTTCCCTACTGTGTTTGAATTTGTTTAGTAAATCCTCTATCTCTAAACAAGTATGTTTTAAATTTTGAATACCATGGCTCATTAATGAATTAGTGTTTTTCATTTCCAGAATTACGACATTGTTTAGTAAGGCTTTATAATTTAATTCTATGTTGCTAATATTAATATAAAAATAAAACTTATGGTAATGGTTTAGTATTTTTGCTAATCCTAATTTTTCAGCGAAATGACCGTTGGAACTAATTTGTTCCACTTGAAGGGCCTGGTTGGGGCTGGTCAGCGCCGTCCTGTAAGTTGAAATTCTTTTTAATCCTTTTAACCTTTCTAGTATTTATGTTTGTGGATTTATTTGTGGTTTCTCTTATTCCACTAATTTTATTATTGTCTATGCTTGTTATGTTTACTTTGTCGAAGCAAGGGTCAGTTTTGCGGATGCGTTGCCTCGTAAAGTACACGGTGGGTTCATTAATTTTGATATCTTGTTCTTTGTTTTGATTAAGCTTTTCTATGTTTTTAGTACCTTTATTTAATTGTTTGTGATACATTTGTTCGTAGAAAGGGAGTAACTCGTTCTTTCTTTTTTCATTATAGTTATCATAGATGGTCATATCTAAGTTTAGTTCGTGCGCGTTTAGATCTTCATAGGGGCCATATAAGAGGGAAAAAGGGGTGTAACCCGTAGTGGAATGGACGGATTGATTATACGTCAATACCGCGGTAATCATTAGATTTTGGGGTGTTTCGGTTTTATTTTGCAATTTTCCTACTCTTAGTTTTTCTAACAGGGTGGAGTGGACTCTTTCTATTGGAGAGTTAGAGCTGCTGTTATAGTTGGTTGTAAAATGCAAATTTATTTTAAACAAATTGCAATATTCCTGAAAGACATGGTTTTTAAATTCCTTTCCTTCATCGCAAACGATCTTTGTAGGATAGTTATGATGGGAAAAGTAATGTCTTAATTTATTTAGGATGGTAATTGCTGTAAGATCTTGCACATAATATGCCTGCGTATATTTCGAGAATAGATCTATAATGGTTAGGAATTTATGTCCTTCGAAAGAGAATGTATCGATGTGAATGACATCGAAGGGCTTTTTGGACAATAGCGGGCCTGAAAATGGTACTTTGTATGGATTTCTTTCGTATTTTGATTGAAGACATACTTCACATTCATTAATTATTTTGTTTATTTTTGTTTTCATATCCGGCCAGTAATATTTAGATTTTAATTGATTATATGTCTCAATAATGCCGTTGTGATTGTTTGAATGGTAATCGTGAATTACTTCCGATTGTCGCTCTGAGTCTTCGATATCTTCTGCTAGAATGTTACTTTTCATTAGTTTCACGGTGTTATCGAATAAATGTTGACAAACTTTAACAAACGTGTGTTCTAATTCTTCATTGCAGAAATATATACCGTAAAGATGTTTAGGGTCGATTATTTGTTTTAAACCATCGGTTATATTTTGTAATTGGTGACCGCTTCTAACAGTGAGAGTATAATTATGTTTTGAAAACAGTTTCTTATGTTTCATGTCATATTGGTCGCCTAATTTTATAATTATTCTATTCACAAAATGGTTTACGGGCTTGTCAGAGATTGGCATTGTGAAAATAGGGTTTTCAGCGGAGGTGTGTCTTGTAATTCCCGATGAGGCATCTTCATTGTGGTCATTTAGAATTTCGTCACAATCGTCAAGGGGTAGTCTTTCGTCGTCTAGGTCTACATTGGGGAGAATTGAAAGTAGATCTATGTCCTCGTTACCTACTGTCTCTCTCGTATTAATCTCCACGCGAGATAATGCGTCCGCGACTAGATTTTCTTTGCCCTTTTTGTATATGACTTTGTATTGAAATTCGTCTAACTTAAGTCTCCATCTTAATAGACGTGAACTAGGATCTTTAATAGAGAATAACCAAACTAGAGGTTTGTGATCCGTTTCGATGAAAAACGGTCGACCGAAAAGATATGGTCTGAAATGTTTGCACGCCTCTAATATTGCGAGAAGTTCGCGTTCGATCGTTGAATAGTTTCTTTCAGCGCTATTTAATGTTCTCGAATAAAATGCAATTGGTTTTGCATTTTGCGATAGCACAGCGCCTACGGCGACATTTGAAGCGTCTGTCGTTAAGTGAAATGTTTTTTCGAAGTCGGGATAAGAAAGTATTGGAGCATTGGTTAGTAACTCTTTGCAATGATGAAAAGCTTGCAAATAGTTCTGATCGCTTATCTCTATTTTCGTACCTTTCTTTAAACAGCGAGTAAGTGGTTGCACTACCTTTGCAAAGTTTCTAATAAACCGTCTGTAATAACCTACAAGGCCTAGAAACGCACGGATTTCTTTTATACTTTTTGGTATAGGATATTCCTGTACCGCTTTTATTTTAACGGGGTTGGGTTTAATTCCTTCGGCGGTGATAACGTGGCCAAGAAAACCAACTTCTTTCCTTAAGAATTCCGATTTATCTAGCTGTACCTTTAAATTATAACATTTGAGTTTATCGAATATTTGTCGGATATGTATTAGGTGTTCTTGCAGTGATTTTGAAAATATGACTATATCATCCATGTAAACAAAGCAAGATTTGTAAAGATGGTCACGTAAAACGTTGTCCATGACGCGTTGAAAAGTGCTAGGGGCATTTTTCAAACCGAATGGCATACGTACGTATTCGTAATGGCCATTGTTCACTACAAATGCTGTTTTTTCGATGGATTTCGAGTCCATTTCAATCTGATGAAAACCTTGGGCGAGATCAAGGGTTGAAAAATACGAACATTTGCCTAAGTTGTCAAGAATTTCATCGATCCTCGGTAGGGGATATTTATCCTCGATAGTTTTTTCATTTAGTTTTCGATAATCGATTACAAGTCGCCATTTACGTTTGCCGCTTGCATCTAATTTTTTCGGAACTATCCAGACGGGTGAACTATACGGGGAAATGCTGGGGCGAATTATTTTATTGTCTAGAAGATTTTGAATTTGACTTTGAATTTCCGTCTTTAGATGATATGGATAGCGAAAGGACTTACAGAATACTGGATCGTTATCCGTTGTTCGGATCTCATGTTTCACGGCGTTTGTGAATGTGAGATCGGAATGTTCGAAGAAGAATATATTTTGATATTGTCTGCATAATTCGATGATTTTATTTTTCTCCTCGCGGTTTAGATGTTCGGTGCGGAGGACGTTCGCGATATTTGGATGTGCGAATTCGCTTTGGGGATTACTTGCTTCAAAGTCGACAAAAGGTTCTACACTTAATTGATCATGAAAATTAATTTCTACCTCGCGTTCTTCTTCGAAGGGTATTATGCAGATTCCTTTTTTTGCGTAAGCAATTGACTCTGGTATTGTAATAGTTCCTACTTTTGTTTCGTGAATTAAAACCTGTCCTTGCTCTATATTAACAGGAACTTTGATTTTATTTTTAATTATTTGTTTAAATGGTCTGAAATTAGCAGGGTTTAATTCCATAAAAAATGGTATCTTAATTTTTCCTATTTCTAGAATTTGCGTAGCGTAATCTATTTTAACGCCTAGTTTACGGAAATCGTCGCTACCAAGAAGGGCGTCGAATCTATCATGCCATTTAAAAACGTGAAAGTTTACTTTGTGGTCAATACCGAATTCTTGTAAGATAGGGTAAGAAACGTTTTCGTCGCTTGTTATAGTTTGCGATAAACTTTTTACGGTGAAGGACTTTTGGAATGAATATCTTTTGAAATAAGTGTAGGCTGGGCCCGGATTCATAATAGAATCTGATGCACCTGAATCTATTAATATTTTGAGGCCTAAACTAGGGATCGTTATAAAGGGTAGTTTTGGCATCGCGCTAAACGTGTTTAGGTCAAGGATGGGTCCGGTGAGGCTTCTATATGAAAATTTTCACTAGATTCGTCAGCTTCGTTGTAATGATATTGACCGTTGTCCTCGGTTTCAACGTCGTGAGGGTAACCTATTTGGTCGTGTTCGAATTGCTCGGGCTCGGCTTGATCGACTTCCTCCATGTTGTGTAACTCCTCGACAGCGAACCTAGGGGGTCCTGTGCTTCGGAAGAAGTTCGAATGCCTGTAGGGCGTGTTCGTACTAGGCTTCGCGGTGCCAGTCGAACAAATGGACATGGGGGTCGGCTTCGGTTGAGTCTGCGGTCTATTAAAGTTATTGCCGAACGTCGCATTTGGGTTAGGCTTCCTCTGGAAATTCATGGATCCACGGGGAAATGCATTCGTGTTTTGTATAGGGGCATTTCGTGAATTGAAAGAGGTGAATTGTCTAGGTGTATTTTGAAAATTTGGTACCTGTGGGAATGCAGGTTGATTGAACTGTGGAGTAGGGTACGACCTGATTTGAGCAAAACTCTTTTGTGGCAGTGATGGCTTTTTCTGCCTAATGAAATTTAAAAAGTTCACTTGTTGCTTGTGATTGTCGTAATTCCGCAAATGTACTAAACAATCCTCTAATGAGTCACTTGATTTATAAGTAATAAATGAACGGTAGGGTTCTAATAAACCTGCCTGGAAGGTGTTTAAACCTCTTTGGCTATACAATTCATTTTTATAAATTTTAATGCCTTCGTCAGTTTCCCTAATATTAATATGTTCTAATATTTGTTGTAATTTTGCCTTAATACGTTCGTAGTATTGTTCATACGTTTCGTTAGGAAATTGGTAACACGTTATTAAGTCATTTTCTAGTAAAGTTTCATTTCTTTGATCACCGAAACGAGTTAGTAGTACAGTTTTTACTTGAGACCACGTAGTGCAGTTAGAAACTACCAGAGTGTCTCGAGCAGCACCAACTAATTTCGAACAACAAATTTCAAAAAGTAATTTGTTGAATGAGCATTGTTCTTCTCCTGGAGAAGAGTTTTTATAATTACTTATAAATTTTTCGCATTGTTGCAAAAAGTAAGATAAGTTTTTACTTCCTCCTTCAAATTGAGGAATAATTTCTCTAGCGATATTTATTTCCGAGAAATTGACCGACATTGTGGGTTTTGAATAATTATTTGCTACTAATTTAACTTTTTCGTGACGCGAATCGTCTCGACTGTTATTCGATCTTATAGGCGATCTATCACGATAAGAGTTCATAAAAATACGTGTATATTGTACAAAGAATAAAACAAATTGGAAAAAATGAAAAAGGGATGTACTTACAGTAGTACCAGTGCAGATAACAACATCTCCGTTGTCCAGCAGGTGTTTTGGTGGTGGATTCCGTGTTTTCGACGAAGATCCTCAAAACGATGAGTTTGTTTGAGCTTGGTGTGGTTACGACGTGTCGCCTTCTGTGAAGATTTCTTCAGGGTCGAGAGAATCTTCTGGAGGTGATGAAAGTAACACACTTCTACCCAGTTCGTGAATATCCAATAAAAATTTGAAAATTACCGATACAAAGATTTTATTGTATCGTTTGGATATCCTGTTCGCAGCGCCAATTAAGTTCAAAAAGATCACTGATGGATTTTTAAAAAATGTTTATTCACAAGTTTTACAACTTATAAACTATCTAACTAAGTACACAAGTATTAAACATAAAGGTACAAGATAGACTGACTTCCTTTGCTGGGCCTGTTTCCCTTGTAACCTCGGTTGTCTCGCTTTCTCAAAGGGAAAGCGTCTTTGGCGTCCTTCTGAAATGGCTTTTTCTAATGGACATGTCAACCTTGTCATTCTTATCATGAAAAGTTAAAACTAAACAAGTTCTTAAAATTACAAGTACTTATGTCTAATGTCTACTTTCTATTATATATTATATTAGTTACGTGAACATAACTATATGCACACGTTTCATGTGTGTACCGATTGTTTAACTACCTTTAAATTTGTTTTAAAGACTTTATGTTTGCTGTATTCACCTTTGTGTGTACACACTTGTATGTACATGTTATATATTATTCAGATTATGTCGGAGAATGATTCATTAGTAAATATTAGCTCGTTGTACGGGATAACGATATTTTTTCCTTAAAGTAATGGGACTTGTTAAATAATTATTTAAATAGATTGCTTATTTACTTAAAGGATACGAACAATATCTTATGTAACTTATGTAATTTCAAAAGGTTTGGTGCTAAATGATTCAGCAAGCTCTATATTCGTGTAAATAATAATAGGGAAGACTTCTAAAACATATCCAAGCTTGGTAGACAATACGAAATAAAAAATAACATTGCAAAATAAATTTCAGAACCTAACAATTAAGTTGTCATGTATTTATTGAGTACTAAATGAGTAAATCGAATGAGATTTCCAAGAAAAATTAGGACTTGCAAATATTTATTGTGAATGTATGTGGAAAATTTTGATAGTTTTAATTAAGGACAGGAAGATAGATACAAAAAAATTAACATGCCCCACGTTGGGCGCCATAATATTTTAAAGTCTGTAAGACTGAGCAATTACTTTGTTTAAATAATTTTTAATGAGTATCAATACAAAATAAAATGGCAGAGTATACCAAAAATTATTGAAGTGAATTTTTTAGATAAATTAAATTATAATAGCAAAGACGTCTTGATAGTTTTAATTAAAAGCAAGTAGATAGATACAAAACAAATTAACATGCCCCACGTTAGGCGCGCCATAAATTATAAAGTCGGTAGGCCTTAGCTTCAACTACTTCGTTGAAATAATGTTTCACAAGTTTCATTACGAAAAAAAATCGCAAGCCACTTTTTTAAATAATTAAAATAATAATAGCAGGGACATCTTAATAGTTTTAATTGAGTACAAGAAGACAGATAACAAAAAGAATGTTAACATGCATCACGTTGGGCACCAAAATATTATCAAAACGTCAGGACTTGAAAATTACTTTGTTTAAATAATTCTTAATAAATTTGAACCTTTATAAAAAAAAATCTTGATAATTAGTATTAGTAGATTACTTCATACAACAAAAAAAATTATTAAATCATACCTTTAGCAGGTGACTAACCCAACTTTATTTCCTTTTTTAATAGTACTTGTAACTTGTTCTTGATTGAATCTTTCTCATAATTCCTTGTTGATAATGATGTTGGTTTAGAATATTTTTATAGTTTTTCGGAGGCATTTGTTAATGATAATTTATATCTTCTACAAATTTTTTTCAGTTGTAGACCAGCACTTATTTTAGTCTTACCCGGTCTATAATTCAGTAGTAACTTACTGAATTATCACACCGGTGACTTGGGTTCAAAGTCGCTCTCCTGTAAGTTTCTTTTCGTTTAATATAAATGTCAACTGACAACTAACAATCTTAGGTCGCTGGCGTAATAATAACCTAATAAACCAGAGAGCGGACTCGAGCGATTGATGATTCATAGCCTATAGGCGTTTGTCTCGTATTCGCAATAGGTTTGTTTCTGTAAGCGTGAGTTATGAACAATTTTATACGTGTGGCCTGCTGCATAAGTGGTACATACCTACATATGCAGTTAATATGTATCTGTCAATATACAACAGTGCGAATGTAATAAACGGTTTGGCAACCGGCAGCATCTACTGCTGAAACAAAAGTAATGCTGACAAGCGAATTGCGTATGGAATTTTGAATAAAAATAATTTACAAAGAACAAAACTCAAAACTATGTATTTTCTGTGAAACATTGAAAGAGTAAGACATTGCTATGAACAACTAAAATTTATTCAAGGTGTTCCTGTGTTAAATTAGTTCTTGTAGATGTTAAAACGCCTTTAAACATAGAAAATGTCCTTCCACATCACAACTGGTAACGGGTGCGTGATTAGGATGTTGCAAAAGTGCACCATACTTCGAATGTATAGATTTTTCAATCGGTTGATATAATATAATCAAATCTCGATTTCTGCTAAATATGGCATCAACTTTTTGTCTCAGCTTTGAGAAATATCTTTTTAAATGATGAAATTTACTTATCTAACCTTTTTTAAAATGACCCCTGATGTATTCACATACTCTGTGTAGTGCATGTGCTGCACAGGTAACGTGTAGCATATTGGGATAAGATTGCTTTAATAACTTCCCTGTTTTTAACATATAAGCTGCCGCATCAGTCAAAAATAATAGCATCTTGTCTTTATTGTTGTTATCCGATGATAGAATATTATAAATACATTGATCAATTACTTCTGCAACTGTTTCACCATTTACGACTGGAAATATTTTAGTTGCAATTAAGTATGGTTGGTATGAATTTGTCGGATGAAGAATACCAACAACTACATTTAACACATATCGTCCCATTACATCCGTTGTTTCGTCTGCACTTACCCAAAGATAATGACCAGATAGGTTGGTTCATATTTTTTCAATGGTTCTCAAATAACATTTTGTACATTGTAACATTTGGTAAGTGGTATTTACGTAAAGTAGATTCATGTGGTAGATGACGATGTAAGAAACCTCTTGAGGACTGGATTGCTAAGCTGTTTGAATGGTATATTGGCCGCCATGAAAGCCTCAGACAGTTCTTCATTAAAAGTGTCAGGTGCAAATGGTCGTATATTATCTTGATGAGTTTTCAAAGAAATATGTCTCTGCACATTCCACTATTGTGGACGCCTTAAATTTAATGAACAGGCACTGCGATATATCTGGGTATGATTATAAAATGCAACCAAACTGTATGGCCTCTAATCCATCCTACCATGGTTACTCTAAGAGAATTCTCCATAGTTAATGAAAATAAAGAGAAATACTAAGAACAGGAAGAAATGAACTAAAAAGAAGAAACAATAACTACTCCAAAAGTAAGGTAGTAAATTAAACTTAATATTTATAAAAAATTATAGGATAAATATACATTTTTTAAAATACTAAAAGTTGTAGCCAAAAAACACTAAAAGAAACGAAACCAGTAACAATACCTTATAAAAGAGAATAAAAAATATACTATCTCAAGAACAATAAATACATACATGTATAATATGCATGTATAACAGCATGTAAACACGAGAATACACATTTAAGCGATGATTTGAACGAAGTCTAACGAAATAATATTTAAATGTATATTCTTACAAGCCACTGTTGAGTTAAATTTATGAAAGAACGCACAAAACGTTCTATTCATAACGGTGGAAATAACAACATCTTCTCGACGAATGCAATCGAACAAACAAATAGTGGGGCTGTTATAACATACATACTATAACTGATACCGCCACGTTTTATCGGGGCAATTGGTCATTCAATCGCATCGGTCCGCTCTCTGATAGTAACTTATGACTAGAGAACGGACACGCTTACCACTCAGTGCAGTACTGGCGAAAGGCTGTATTTCTAAAATATTTGATTTTATTTATAATTGGAAAACAAACGGGTGGTGATCTATAAAATTACGAAATACATATGTATTTGTTGAAAAATTGTATTTATAAAGTTTTTAATTTTATTTCTATAATTGGAACATTTTTATTTGTTCATTTTGTCGTTCAAGTTGAGTAAAGGAGTATTAATATTGACTAGCAATAGTTTCTCAAGGTTTTCTTCTGTCAATTTTGTTCTCTTTGAATTAAGTACATCCTTATAAATAGAAAACGTCCTTTCTACATTGCAACTGGTTATAGGTGCATACTGGAAATATTCTTTTATTTCTTCATATTTAGCCGTTAGATTTTGTGGAATTGTCTGCATACATAATTGCTGCAATGTAATTAAATCTGGATTTCTATTAAGAATTGCTTCAAACTTTTGCCGAAGGTCACATCCGAAGTCACTTGGAATACTTTTCAAATTATTAACAGCCACATCTAATGTGGTTAATCCGTCATTTAATTTGAGATTTCGATTTTCAAAATAAGTGATTAGTTTTGGCAATTTTCCAAAGTGTTCGTGAAGAAAATACAACTTTTGCGATTTGTGATTTGTGTGAGCTCCTTGCACTCACCAATACTTCTAGCATCCTCCTTTAGCAGTGTTACGAAATGTTTTAGACTATCGAAATTCCAGCATAATAACTAGTAGCTTCCAGCCATGTTCCCCATCTAGTTATTACTGGAGTGGGAGGCAGTGACATAGATGGAAATTTTTCCCTGAAAAGAGCTACTCTCAATGGTGCTTTTCTGAAAACTTCTTTAAAAGCTGATACAAGTCTATCAACTTCCGGAAAAGTGTCTCTGATATATTCACAGATTCTGTGGAGAACATGTGCTACACAAGTAATATGCAGCATATTAGAATATGTTTTCTTCAATAGTCTGCCTGTTTTTAACATATACGCAGCACTATCACTGACAAATAAAAGTATTTTTTCTTTGTACGTGGCGTCCGAATGAAGCATTTTTTGCATATTCTCCTTAATGGTTTCAGCAACTGTTTCCGCATCAACTCTATTTATAACACTTGTTGCTATTACATATGAGTTATAGGGAATAGGGAATAGTTGGATGTAGTACACCAGCTACAACATTTACCACACAGCGTCCTAACATATCCACCGTTTCGTCGGCGCTTATCCATATGTATTGTTTTAAAAGATGGCTTCTAATGCGGTCTACTGTTCTCGTATAGCACCTAGAAACATAATATTTGCGTAAAGTTGATTCATCAGGAACATTTCGATCAGTATATTTTTGAAGAAATATTTTTAAAGTGGGATTGCTAAGTTTATTTAATGGAATATTAGCCGCCATAAAAGTTTTACGGAGTTCAGATGTGTTTGCGATCCTAAGTGACGAATTTTTGAAGATATTTTACGCATTTTGTAATAAATTTCGGAATCACTGACAATGGACATATAATCAGTATGACCGTCAATCCAACTCGCCATTGTTTTACAATGCCGTTCTCGACATTCTTCCATATCATGTCTGAAAAAGTAACTTAAACAATGCTCTAGACCTAAATAAATGAAAACTAAAAATGTGTGCGTAATTTATTGAAACTGAACGAAATTCAGAGCACACTTACGTCGAAATAATTGGTAGAAATAGATTCAATCAAACGATATTAAACAGGATCTATCACAAAAATTACGATGTAATTAACAGTTAAAACTATGAAAACAAGAAACTTACTCACAGCACTTTATTTATCTTACGAAATATAAACTAATAAATAAAATACATTATAAAAACCCCGCTTCTATCTACGCTCATGAAAACACTTTAAAAAGCACTATATTCTCCGAATACAATAGCTCAGTTGTCCATTGTTATCGTGCGAGACCAGATGGCTGAGTAAGTCAAACAAATATTTCATTGAATTACGCCGGGATGTACTCAGCGACGTTATACACAATTCCAATTGCCGATTGCGTTTTATGGAAATTGCGTCCTTTCTCTACTTATGACCTGCAAATATTCTTGCAAATGCTAAGATCTTAGGAATGTGAAGACATAGTCTGATTGCTAGATATTGTTCAACATTTCAAAAATTTATTGTGTTTTTTTTTCAACTTCTTGTTGAAATCTTGTTCTTCTGGTACCTCACACACCTATTATTATAAATTATTACAGATTCGTATTAAAATATGATAAATTGATCGAAATTTATTCACCAATAAATCACTTAGGATTAACAACACATTCATATTTTCATATCTCGATTTTGTATAAGGTCAAATACACTTTATTTTTCCTAATCTCATTTTAAAATTTAATCGAGTACGTCTTCTTTTTGTATTCCATTGTATCCATTTTTTTTTTGCTATAATCATTATTTCTATCGAACTTCCTAATGAATTTTACCCCAGGCGATTTCTTTATATGGCATACACTCGCCAAAAATCAACCTACAAACCTAAAATCGTGTATTCTTCGTTCACGCCGGTAGATTTTTCTAGATGAAAATCATGTACGCGGAGCATAGAAACAGACCCAGTACCCGTCGACATGTCGGTCGATGATCGAATGAACAAATCTATGGCAATGGTCGATGATGTCATCGAAAAAGGTCAACAGCCGTTATAGAAATTTGCCGCCAATGCCTGGCCATTACAATAAATTTCTCTTTAATTTACAATTCTAATACCGAGACGCGAACGATCCAGCCAGCATTAGCACCAAGTGGCAGTACGGCGTTTGGTGAACTTACAAGAACAATCTGATTATTTCTTCAAGAATTAATATCATTTGAAAGAGGATTAAAATTCTTATACCATGGAATTGAATTATTAGCGTATATAATTAGGTGTATTATGAAAAAGAAATTTAATCATTCTTGTCTATAATCCTATATCATAAAACATATTAAGTTGGGTAAAAGCTATTGCATCTAATAATCTTTCTCAGTTTTTTTCAGGAATTATAAGTTGAACTATGTATTAATTTAATATTTTTCTGTATTACTAATTCTGTTTGTAATTCTTAGAAACCTTAACACCTTTTTCATACATATACGAGGAAGGAGTCATAAATTCTCGGTCTCATATAGAAAAAATAAACTTGGAACAATACAACCATTTTTATTTTTCAACGTGATCTCCCCTAACTACGATACATTTATTACAAAGATTAATTAATAATTCTATACCCTTGAAAAAATAAGCTAATGTTTTTCCGTCAAACTTTTGTACGAGACGCGAACGATCTAGCCAGCATTAGCAAGGGGAAAACTACAATTATTGAGAATAGAAAGATTGATACAAGTGTTCAGAATTTTTATTTTAAATATGTTCAAAGTAAATACCATTAACAGTAATACACTTAACCATTCTTTCCTTCCATAGTTCAAAAGCGTTCAGCCAGCTGTCTTTAGGGGTACTATCCAAAAAACACTTAATGGTGATATAAATCTATTTTTCTGATTGGAACCTTTTCCCTATCTAATGTTTTTTGAGCTCAAAAAATAGCCAGAAGTCTCACATCTCACAGGATTTGTTGGTTAGTTGTCAGTTTGGCTTCAAGCCCCACACATCTACGTCCGATGCTATTTATTATTATCTCGAGAATGCGTACAATTTCATTAACGAAAAACAGGTCGTCGCGACTATGTTTTGTGATTTGGCGAAGGTATTTGACTGCGTTCCGCACTCGCTTCTTCTCCGGAAGCTCGAATATTATGGGTTCCGGGGAGGAGCGAATGACTGGTTGAGATCTTATTTGCTTGGGCGTACACGATATGTTAGTCTGGGCTTTGGGACGGGTTGTGTGGAGTCTGGGGTCAGGGATGTTATATGTGGTGTGCCGCAGGGTTCGGTTTTGGGTCCCACGCTTTTTCTCTTATTTATTAACGATCTTGCACTGTTGGACACCAGGGCTCCATTGCATTGTTTGCCGATGATACATCATTAACTTGGCATGCTGCGGACCCGCGATCTCTGGAGGGCCTGATGAACGACGAGATTCCGATTTTTCAGAATTGGTTTAATGCTAATGGAATTACCCTAAATTTAAGTAAAACACAACTCTTAATTCACAGACACAATTGTGTAGGTGTGAATATTGAGATTGGTGGCATCACTTTAGAGCCTGTGAACTCCGTGAAGTTCCTTGGTCTGATTGTGGAGCCAGGCCCTTGTTGGACTGGGCATGTTCGTCGCCTTTCGTGTAAGCTCTCATCTGCTTGTTATGCGATTGGAGTGGTGCGTCGTAACCTGGGAGAGTCCACGGCTAGGACTGTATATTTTTCATTGTTTGAGTCTCGTCTACGGTATTGTATAGCATTTTGGGGATTCACGACCGCTAGGAATCTTCTTTCGATTTTTAGGTTGCAGAAGCGGGCGGTGCGGCTCTTGTGCAGGGCGGCAGCGGACGCCCACTGTCGGCCGTTGTTTGCGGATAGTGGAATCATGACGGTTTATTCATTGTTATTATACGAATCATTGTCTATCATCTTTAAAAAGCAAAGTAATATCCAGCATAGGTCTGATATTCATTCGTATGATACACGCGGCAACCAACTTCTAAATTTACCAAAGCCCGCGACAAGTGCGAGTCGCGATTCAATAGTTTATAGGGGCTCCGTTATAAAGAAAATGTCGACACATTAGTAGATAAAATATTTTTAATAATAGTTTTATTTTGATCACATATTTCTCTCATTATGTGACAAAACTCTATACGTCTTCGGGAAATATTTGTTCATAAGAAAAAAGCAAGAACTAGGACAAAATACGTAAAAAGAGACAATGGACCTAAAATACCGGGCCACTCTAGTGAGTAGAAATAAATGGTCGATTCTACAAATTAGTACTTCTTGTTTGATGTATTTTAGGATCTTTTTATTGGTCAAAACATTTTCAACAATATATATTTGTCTTTCAGTATTGTTGTAATTATTATTATTATTTATTTCTCTAGTAATTTGAATTATTATTTTTGCTCAATTTTAATCAATAGATTGTACCTACGCTAAGAACCAGAAACAAAACTAAAATACCAAATCAAAAACAGTCTAAATATTATTACATGTACTATAATTCATTCGAAACCCCAAGAAAAAAAAATAAGAACAATATTTGAACTTCTTTTGTTCCATGTAACATTTTATCGTTACAAAAGTTTCAAGGGGGGGTTAGGACAAAAAGAATCAAAAAGAACTTTAATACCTGTTATTAACTTAAACCATTTGTTAGCACGATCGTATCATTACAGACTTATTTTTAGAGATGATTCTGACAGATTACGAAGATTTGTTTCGATATGGGCCTAAGACGGAACTGTAAAACAATGGATTTCTCCGCTATTTCGACACGCTAATGTCTTTCGTAAGATTAAATAAAACGGTTCGATTCATGGAGTTTTATTAATTTAACGAAAGTGCAGTATACTGAAGATGATCAGATAATACAATAATAATAAGAAAGTATAAAAATAATTCTGGATACATCCTTTGATTTATTATATTTATATATGTTGTGTTTTGTATATTAAATAACTTAGATGGTATTATTACGTTAATAATATCTTAAACTTTCCTATTTATTTACGATAGTTGTAATTGATATTTGAATATAAAAATCCAGAATTGTCGAACGCAAAATTTGTTCCAATTGCCGTCGTAAAACGTATGTCGACCTAAATAAGATTCATTATCGAAACTGAAAAGTTTCTTTTCAAGTTCGTGTATAATCTCTGAACATTACACACACACACACACATATATATATATATATATATATATATATATATATATAAATAGTAAATTCAATCAGTTGGCGATTAAAGGTCTGGCTTTACTTCAAAGTATATATATTTAAAACAAACCCTACATGTTTCGGCAATGACAGTGTACAAATGTCAAATAATTGAGTTGCTATGGATAAAATTATTCAAAGATACATCCAATTGAATAATAATAAATCATGCCTTACTATGCTAAAATAGATAGACAACAAAAACAGGGAAACGCAAGACATGAGTTATTAGTTATTATTATGTATGCGCCCTTGGAGCGTCTTAAGAGGTAAAGCTGTCGGCATTCGCCTTAAACGAGAAGGAAAACCACGAAGACCTACTCGGACAACCAGACAGGAATCGAAACACGGAACTGTCAGCATGATATGCAAATGTATAGATATTTAAATAACTCAAGATATATAATTATACAACAGCAACATACGATATATTATGATGGTAAATTGCAGATCGTTACATAATTAAGTTATAGTATATACTGCTTAAATTTTTTATATCACTTCTGTTCAGGGTACTATTTATACAAATTGGTATAATAAACCCACAGCTTCATTTCGATATATGAATTACCACTCAAATGCTCCTACAGTATTCAATAAAATGATTATAAATAATCTGACTGATAGAGCAGTAAAACTATCACATACTCAATACAGAAAAGATAAATGTAAGTGTAGGTTTCCGCGGTTGTTCTCTAGCTGTAGATCTCGGTTTCCGGGTTGGAACTGCGTCGAGTTAGGCGTAATTGCCAACGTTTCGTCCACTGTTTCAAGGGACATTTCAGGGCTGTGTGTAGATGTTCGTCGTTTCGCAGTAGCTTAAAGAATGCTATGACAGAGACCGTCACAACTTATATAGGGGGGACCGGGTCAGATGGTGGCCTGCTATTGGCTGGGGACAATGAGCCAATGGCATGCGTCGTATAGGCGTGGTAATTCTTAGTAGAGTTCAGTTGAGTTTGCCACGTTGGATGTAACGTATAGCCATCGTCTCTATTGAGATTGCAGGGATGTTTTTAAATTTCAATAGATTCACGGATTTTCCTAGGGAAATAATGCGATTCACGGGACAGAAGCTTGACATCTTTGAACAGATCATCAAATTCTATTCAAAGATGTCAAGCTTCTGAAACATTGCTGTCTATAAATTACAAAGCAAATCATGCGAAATTTTTAAATGAAAAATATTGTCTGCGTTGGGACTTGAACCCAAGTCTACAGTTTGCCGGACCATTGCTTTAACACTTAAGCCACGATAGACCTTGGTTCTAGCTATTTAGAAATGCATATATAAAGTAACATTATTAATGATTTCAGATGTGAGATATTGAATATAAATGTCAAGTTTGAAAGCAGAAGTTAGATTTGAAAGCAGATGTCGGTTTTGATAGCAGATGTCAGTTATTGAAAGCAAATGTCAGTTATTGAAAGCAGATGTCAGTTTTGAAAGCAGATGTCTGTTATGAATGCAAATGTCAGTTTTGAAAGCAGATGTCAGTTTTGATAGCAGATGTCAGTTATTGAAAGCAAATGTCAGTTATTGAAAGGAGATGTCTGTTTTGAAAGCAGATGTCTTTTATGAAAGCAAATGTCAGTTTTGAAAGCTAAGAAATTATCTAAATATTCATATAGCTATTCAATTTAAAAAAGTATAACTTTAGTATGTTACTTTTTTTAACCAAAAATACTTCAAATGATGGCTCTTTATCCCTAATTTTCGTGTGTAGGATTTTATTACAATATCTTTCCACATATTTGCCCATCACTGTATATTTTGTATAAATAATGCATAAAATTGGCCCCCAAAATGCATACCCGAAGAACACCAGACCATATAGCACCATTATAAATTATTGTCGTAATCATGAAATTATTACATCAATTTTAATATACTTTAAAATTAAAATAAAGTTGTGCAATCTATCAAAATGACTCGGTACTAATTTACCACGATATACTCGATCTCGAAGCAAGAAAATTAATCACGCACAAAAAGTAATTCATACGACTTCCGCCAGGTATTTTTTACACGTATCAATGTTACCTACATTATGTACCTCTTTAGAACAGGTGGCTGTATATAAAGTGATAATTATTTTTCAATTGACACCCCGTGGGAAATATAATTCGAATGCTCTAATGATGTCAAAAATGTATTGCAATAATATCAACCAAGAAAGTAGGCAAAATAGACATATCTGTTATTATAAATCGGATGTTTTCTTGTGTTTTTTTTTGTTTAAAGTCTTTTTGTTTAAACTTTCTATATATTGAATGCATTGCCTTCGTATAGGAAATAACAACACGGTTAGCTGTGATTATCCCGATGATTTATGTGGTTTAAATATTAGATATTATTAGATAATGGCTTCCAGTCAGTATGTGAAAACGATGAATAACCGGTATTGTTCATAATAACGGTAATTTTATATTTAATTAGAGTACGATTCCAGTCTAATTGTAACAAGTTGAATTTTAACGATATAGCTTTTAAAAAGTGTGAAATTAGTTTAACTTATATTTAGATGTGGTACTAATACATTATGAAAATTATATTCGGTCTTTATAATTTCTTAGTTTATTTCTTTATTAAGAGTTGATCTGTGTTGTACTTCGTCTGATTACAATTTCAAGTACTTCTATTCTGTACCATGTCCACCTACCAAACTTGATCTTCGTATCTCATTCGTGCACATCTATATAGCTTTTGCCTCCTGTTTGTATCTAAAAATCTTCAAGACTTGAATTTAGTAGATGGTTAGTGAGAAATCAAAGTCTTTGTCAGACAATATTGTTTAGTGATAAAACTTCCTTCACCCGCAACGATAGATCAAGATAGATTTTCGATTAACGCTTGGTGTGATATTATTGACGACCGTTTTATTGGTCAGTTTATAATCTTCGTTATTTACACTTCCTGGAAAATAATGTTCCGACATTACTGGATGACGTTCCTCTTAATGTAAGACGACGAATGTGGATATCGTACGACGATGCACCTCCATACATTGGTAGACAAGTAATAGATTTTCTTAATCAAAATAGTCGTCAACGTGTTTTCTACAATGGATATTTGTCACAACCTTACATTACCACTTCTGCAATTCTGCAAGGCTCTAACTTAGGACCACTTCTTTTCATTATTTTCATTAATGATCTTTCAGGTCAGATCGAGTCTAATAATCTTTTCTTCACCGATGACTTAAAGTAGTTTTCTCGAGTCACCGACTCGAGGTATTGTCTTCTGCTCTACAAACCGATCTGGTTATCATGCAGAATTGGTGCTCAAATAACAATTTACCTTTAAACCCTGATAAGTGTAAGATATTAACTTTCACGAAAAGAGAAAATGTTATAAAGTTTCAACAATTGCCAACTTAGAGATACGAATATATCAGGTGTTGATTCAATTAAAGACCTGGGCGTTGCCTTTGATATGAAATTCACATTTAATAAGCATATCAGCAATGTATCTAAGCAAGCTACACCAACTCTAGGAAATATTATCCTTAACTGCGGTCAATTTTCTAACGTGAGCGTATTAAATTCCTTATATAATACATTCGTGAAATCACGTTTTAAATATGTCAACCTTGACATAGTATCCATTTTATCAAGCACAAAACATCTACCTGAGCAAGTTCAGCGACGATTCTTAAAGTACTTGTAGTTTAAGGTGGACGGTGTTTATTCCCCATAGGGGCTTTGATCACGGTCTACTCCTTCCTCGCTTCGACATGCCTTCTCTCTCCTTTAGACGTTTTGTAGCCAGCCTTAACTTCATTCTAAGCTTCTTCACAACGAATTTGACTGTGCAACGGTATTGTCTTTCTTGTTCCACCATTCTTCACACGTCCTTTCTGCACTTTTCATTTTCCTATTCCTCAAACCAATGTGTTCGCCAGGTCTCCTGTTTACGTTATAGGTAACAGCTATAATCAGGTTTCTTCGATTATCGATAATTTTTTGACCTTCAAACACCTTCTTCATGACAGTTGCAATAAATATCCGTTGTAGTCTTGTTGAATAAATTAATTGCTGAATGCTCTTGTTTTTATTACATTTATTCACTTAAATAGACTTTTGTTTACGTTTAGAAATATTGATTGTTTAAATTTTGTTTATTGTTTTATGCTTTTTATGTTTAGGAGGAACTACAGATCGTTTCACGTTGACGATGCAGTGTATATTTTTATGGGGACATATACATCTCTTTTTCTCTTTAAATAATTACAATAACGCTTACTTTTTGTATTTCTCTAACCGTTGTCAAATGTATTCATATTTTCATATATTCTGTTTATATCATATATAAACAAGAATTTTCTTGATTATAATTACGTGTTTAATTTATGTAGGTTATGTGCTATAACAACACCATCAATAGAAGTTATTTTAAAATCAAATTAAAGAAATTATTTAGTTTTATCAGTTGTTAGATTGTATTGAACAATTTGACAAGTATGTAAGAACCCATACTGCACTGTGAACGTGAAAAGTATATTCATTTTTGTTCTTGTACTTGTTACGTGTATGACTTACAATTTTATTCTGATTTTTTATTTCTCTCTTTTTCTCTATTCTTATGTTCATTCTTAAGATATTAATCCTGTAAATGGAATTCTAATATTCTATTCGGTAAAATAGATAAAATAAATAAAATAAATAAAATAAATAAAATAAATGAAATAAATAAAATAAATAAAATAAATTAAATAAATTAAATAAATTAAATAAATTAAATAAATTAAATAAATTAAATAAATTAAATAAATTAAATAAAATAAATAAATTAAATAAATTAAATAAATTAAATAAATTAAATAAATTAAATAAATTAAATAAATTAAATAAATTAAATAAATTAAATAAATTAAATAAATTAAATAAATTAAATAAATTAAATAAATTAAATAAATTAAATAAATTAAATAAATTAAATAAATTAAATAAATTAAATAAATTAAATAAATTAAATAAATTAAATAAATTAAATAAATTAAATAAATTAAATAAATTAAATAAATTAAATAAATTAAATAAATTAAATAAATTAAATAAATTAAATAAATTAAATAAATTAAATAAATTAAATAAATTAAATAAATTAAATAAATTAAATAAATTAAATAAATTAAATAAATTAAATAAATTAAATAAATTAAATAAATTAAATACAAAATTATCGCAGTTGCTTGACCAGCAAGGTCACCAGCCTTAAAATCCCTAGATCCTAGTTTTATGGGGAATGCCGAAAAAATTGGATTATGTAGAAAAACAGAAACGGAAATGGAAAACAATTGTTAGGATTATAAATGTCGCAGAAAGTATTCGTGTTAATCCTGAAACTGTTAGCAGAACTACGCCATCATTTCTAAGAGGAGCTGAAGTATAAATACAACAATTAGTATTGCCAATTTGAACTAATCCAAGATACTTCTTTTTAAATGATTTTCAATTAATTTTTTTTGCAGCGTTACACCTTCCTGAAAGCTTTCGACCGAGCTCATGTTATAAGCTTCTGGAAAGATTGCTATTAAATCGACTTAGCCCATTTATATTGGAGCAAGTCCCGTTGAACAGTCTGGCTTCAGACCCAATCGCAGTTATGCTGACCAGGTGCTCAGCTTAACAACGCACATTAAGCCAGGGTTTCAGAAATGGCTGAAGACAACTGTGGCGTATCTTGGCCTAACTACGGCATATGATACGGTCTGGAGAGAAGGCCTTTTCTACAAATTTATCAACGTAGTACCATGCAGCCGAATAGCATCTTTATTAAACAACATGCTTTGCGATAGGCCCTTCCAAATAATAACAGGAAAAAGCATGAGTAAAATGAGCTGCGCGTCTCGTGATGATGTACTGTAGGGGCACGTACAATGATGCGAGTGCCCCGTGTGTTTTCGGTGTTATAGTTAGTACACGAGAATACACGAAGCACTTGCATCATTGTACGTGCTCCAACAGTCGGTTATCACGAGCTGCGCCTAAAAATGAAACATCTTAATAATGGATTGCCTCAAACATCGGTACTTGCACCTGTCCTGCTTAATCTGTATATTTCTGACATGCCACACATAAAGTTAAAAAAGTTTGAATATGCCGATGACCTGGCTTATTCATGCAGGAGTAAAACCATAGTGAGAACTAATAATATACTTTCAGAGGACCTGTCTGTGCTGGGAAAATACTTCGCCTACTGGAGACTAATCCCGAATATGAATAAAACAGAAGTGTCGTACTTTCACCTCAATAATAAAGAAGCACGGCTAGAGACGCAGGTGTACTTCAATAACAACTTGCTACGTTATAATCCTTGCCCACAATATCTGGAAGTAACAATGGATCGAACACTTTCATATAAAAACCATCTAGAGAACACCACAGCCAAAATAAGCACTAGAAATAACATAATCCACAAACTCCCCAGTACTGCTTGGGGTGCGAACGCATCCATCCTTAAAATGTCAGCTCTTAGCCTTGTTTACTCAGTAGCTGGATACTGCGAGACCATGTGAATAATTAGCGGTTGTTTAAAAAGTACACCTCTCCCTTGGCTCTCAGTTCTACGCCATATTGCACCTCCCATCATTCGAAGACAGGAAAGCCTGGTAAGAGAATATAATAAAATAATATCGAATCCCTACCTTCCAGTACACAGTGATTTGCCTGATGACGGCCTGTCGAGACTGAAGTCTAGATCTACTCAAGTACTAGAGTATTGGGAAACTTTGAAACCCGTTCAAGTGGGCCATATCATTGATCCTACATCTTACAGCATATGGAGGTGAGGTGAGTAACTTCTTTGGAGCTACTGACTCCGCGTTGGATTGGATCAATGGCGTTGATTTTAAAATTTAACTTTTAGATGTATATTTTTAATTAATGTTACGCTAAATACGCTAAATAAATAAATAAATAAATAAATGCAGCGTTACAAAATACCATTAATAAGTAGAGTGGGCCAATTTGGAGCGAAAGCAGAGGCGTCACTAACGAATTAGTTCCCGCGTGCCCCATCGCGCATACGATTACTTAGTATGTTGTTCACGGTCATCGTGTGTACACGTATAATAGCAGCAGGAAAGTGTATTCTGTGTATTTAATAATGTTGAAGGAGCGTACAGTAAAAAAGCCGCTATCATCAAAGTTAGTCAATAGGTTTATTGAGAACCATCCTAGTTTATCTTACAATGGGGTAAATGTAAAATGTTTAGTGTGCAATATATATATATATATATATATATATATATATATATATATATATATAAACCATTTAACAAAATCAAATTTGCAACGCCACGTGCATAGCGCAATACATAAAGATAGAGACACTGGTGCCGATACAAAATACAAAGTGTTCTTATTTGATTTGTGTACAATGATGAGAAATAACTTTGGAGACGCACCTTATGTTAACAATATTTCATCGCGCTTCTCCAGATTTTCAAGTCACGGAAATCGCATAAGACAATAAGTTACATACATTTTAGATTTTATTTTTTATACGTATCATCGAGAACGTTTCATAATCTAGAAAAACCGTCTTACATTTTTTTTTGTATCTAACATAATAACAGCACCACCGTTCGTGATAGTATATCTCTAGATATTTATAATGTTTCGCACGCGGGAACCAATTCGTTAGTCACGCCTCTGCTTTCGCTCCGAATTGGTCCACTCTATTAATAAGGTTATGTAAAACTTTAAATGTTCGTAGCTCAGTTACGAAAGAGTTTTGGGCCAATGTTCATTAAACATTTTTAATTTGAAATTGCTTCAGTAACACATCATGTTATGGGACACCCGGTATAAACTCATACGTATTTTCTCAAAAGGAGATCGGATCTCATCAAGTTCGCAATACACATAAGCGAATATCTCTTGTGCACGTTCGAGAGTTTTCTCAAGTACTGAGGGCGTTTACCATTTAATTTACGAGATTTGTACACATTGTGTGTATTTGCAAATACGTGAAGTCCGTGTCGGTAATGGACACGATCGTACTTGCGTTCGTGTTGTCTTTCCCGAAAGAACAGATCTCGCTGTTTTCATTCCCGACCAGGCCGGCCATTTTACACATCGGGTTGGATCTGCCGTTTAAAATTCCGGGCAGATTTTCTATTAGTACTTAAAATTCTAATATCACCAGCTTGTTTGTCCGTGTTGTGCTCATAAATTCACGTCTTACCATTGTTTACTAATTTATTATGCTAATGGAGTGCCTCACACCCGATGTGATTTGACTGTAACTTATGTAATCCTCGTTTCTGCAACGCCCAGCACGAAACTTTATTCGTAATCATGAGCTTCGCGGTAGAAGGCGGGGAAAGAAGAGACGGATGCTTCTTCGGCAAAACAAGAACAAGCAATGTTAAACTATTTTATGCTTATTTTCAAATATTGAATTGAGTGATGTAAACATTTTCATGGTCAGGTGTTTCGTATAATAATGTTTTCTTATATAATTGCTGTAAGTGCTGTTTTAATTAATAAAAAAATTTAAATGGCTGTTATGAATACTAATAATCTATTATTTTATTTTATCAGAGGAGAATATAACGTGCGATCAAATAAATCCGGAGTCGAAGTCGGTTTTGCACGAGAAAACATATTTTCTAACTTAAGCATTTGTAATCAACATACATAATTGTCAATTAATAAATCTTGTTTATTCAAAAGTCAAATGTAATCTAACGAAATAAAACGTTTATATTTTAACACAATAACGTGCCTTCAAAAACTTTCCTCATTTAGAGACGGCCATGCTTTTTTTTAATGGTTGGCAACAGTGCACGTAATCTATCATAAACGTATAATTTTGATTATATAACTCATTTGAAATTTAGCCAATAGCAATTACAAATTTTACATAGTTACCATGTATTGATAAGTGAATATACTCTTGACGACGTGATATAACCGTTTTGGTGTTTCGCTTCCTCCAACAATATGAATTTTGTCATGGTAAGAAGTGTTTTGAAGTTTGTTGGTAAACGTCAAAAATTTAATTCAGCAATAATATTCAGCAAGTTTCATAAGGTTTTTTTAATTTTTTCGACATGGAACGCTTTGGTATAAGCTCGGGGACCGAAATAGATAAAGAAATTGAAGATTTGACACCGCAAAATACCGTTAAAACACATAAATATGATTCTGCCAACTCTACCATCACCAGCACCTCAAATTCAACTTCTAAAGATAATATAACAAATATTTATTATAATAATTGTACTTTTAATTTCAACCAATAAAAAAAATTCGTTAGTTAATTCTTTATATAATCGTAACGAATACCACTCGAGCAAACGAAAATAATCCATTATATAACCTCTTCACTCGACGTATATCCTTAAAACACCACTCAGAATACGCAGAATACGTCTCGTGACTCGGAAATATTATCGATTATTTTTTATGCTCTTGTGATATTATAACTGATAATTTGATTATGTCATGTAAATGTGTGTAATAATTATACTCTGTTTTTTAATTCGGAGGAGTAAATTGAAAAGACGATTTTACACCATGTAATTTGTAGTTGCTTATTTTGACAGTAGAATTGAAATATAGGCTAATGATGTTTATTAAAATATAATATTGTTATTAAAAGTACTATTTACTTTATTTTAAAATCTACAATAATCAAAAGTGAGTTTTGAATTTATTTTTTGATTGTTTTATGAAATTATAAACACTAAACAGATTTTTGCATTACTACGTAATTCTTTTCTGATCGATATTAGAGAAATTAATACATTATGCAGCTATTATTTAATTTTATTGCTTTATTTATAAACAGAATATATTATAGTTCAAAGTATTTATTTATAAAATAATATAAATGACAAGCAGAACTTTATTCAATATCACTGGACGACAGATTTTCATTTTCGCTGCTATCATTACCAACGGATATAATAAAAGGTTCAATTATATTATCGATTAGACCATCCAATCCACTCATTCTTACTTATTTCTTTACAACATGTTCTACACACTTTTTCCATTTGTCTGCGGTAATATTTTGAATGGCTTGCAATAAAAGTTCTTTTACATGTCCCAGTTTAAACGTGGTATTTTTTACTGCAACCTCGTTTTTTATTTGAGCCCACACTAACTCAATAGGGTTTAGTTCGCAGTGATAAGGAGGTAACCTTAACACAGTTTTATTTTGACTTTTAGCCATCTCATCTGTGACATATGCATTATATTTGTATGTGTTTTTATATATTGTTGGATCATAATGAATATTTTTGGATGTCAGCCAAGCTTGCATATCTTGTTTCTTTGATGTTGTTGTGGGGATTTTCTCAATTTTACGGCTGTGATATGTAGCATTATCCATGATTATAACAGAATTGTCTGGTAGTACTGTTAATATTTGACTAAACCACTCTTCAAACACATTAGTATTCATTTCTTCATGGTAATCTGCAGTTTTTTTCCCTTCAAAAAGTAAAAGACCATTCTCTACAAATCCAGCTTCAGAACCTATGTGTAAAATTATAAGTCGTCTCCTTTTCCTACAGGATTCCGCAGTCCTGTAGTTAAGCCTTCATTAAATGCCTGTCGTCGGTTCTGTATAGTATTATCTATCCAAACTTTTTGCTTCGTTTAACCATGTTTCATCCAAGTAATAGATTCGACGATTTTGACATCTGTAGTTTTGTATGGTTATTAAATACCTGCGTCTCCATCTAACTATGTCATCACGTTCTATAAGAACACTTTTTCTATCTCTGGTCATATATCTGCAGCAATACATAATATTATATCACTTATATTGTAATATGCATTTGCATGTAACAACATGAACAAGTAAAACGGTCTATATAATAATTAAAATACCCACTGACCTGAAATTTACGTGTTTCATAAATTTATACAGAGTTGAACGGCTCATCTGTGGCAAATCATCGCGTTGTATTATTTCATTTAGCACTTTATTAAGCGTAGGAAGATCATTTTTATAAAAACAAGCTGTGTACTATTTGCCGTACGGATTTCTTGACAGCTTCGTCGTACTCGTCAATTAAAGAATGCCTTCCTGAACTTTGTTTTGGTGGAATAATTTGACCATTCTGTTTATAATCTTTGATTGTACGATAAATTGTCGATTTTGCCGCTCCTGAAAGTAAGTTAGCATATAGTACCTACAAACGTACGAATACAGATTATTTACTAACCTAAAACGCATGCTATTTTTGCTACGATGACAGTCATCTTCATTTGTTGTTTATCGTTTCGAAGTTTCTTAAATATATTTAATATACAACGTGTCCACTTAAGTATGAGACAAATGGGAAATATTTTTATTTTTGATTTCACAGAAAACTTTATAGAAAAGAAAAGCTCGTGCATCCTAAGAAACTTGATATTTTGTATTCAGGGTTACGTTGTATTACTTGGTTAGAGGAAAAATTAAAAAACATTGAAGTTGCCGTAAGAGTACGCTACACTTATTTTTAAAGATATCAAAAATATTCATATAAAAATGTTGTTTCAAATTTCAAAATATGCTGAAATACGAATTGTTATTTAAAATTTCCATAAAATTAAAATTAAATTATCGAGCAATAATAATAGCAAATACGCAATAGTTTTTAACATCCATCTATGTGACAGTAGTTCTATGGTTGTCATTTGTATTGTTACTTTAATAATAAATTTTATGTAATTGCACGTGAAATCATTTACATTCGATATCAATTTTTTATCGCTGAAATGCAATAGAATGAAACAAAAATCATTTGCATATAACTTTATGAAAATACATTTTTATATTACAAAATAAATATGAAATTAACAAAAACAACAAATTCAGAAATACAAACAAAAAAAAAGCTATTCAAAATGATGCCCCTCTCGTTGAATGCATATGTTTGTACGCCTGTTGAAATCCTCGCATGCATGTTGTAACACAATAGGATTATTTCTTAAGAACAGTACCGCATCTCCTATTTTGTTTTTCAATTCTTCTAAATTCTGAAACGGCCTTTCTGAATATACTTTATTCTTTAGCCATCCCCAGATAAAGTAATCCATGGGGTTTACGTCGGGCGAGCGCGCTGGCCATGGAAAAGGTCCATTTCGTCCCATCCATCTTTCTCCAAATTTTTCATTTAAATAGTCTACAACTATTCGTGCACTATGTGCAGGTGCTCCATCATGCATAAACCAAAGGATTCTTATAATATTTAGTGGCAATTCGTCTAATTCGTTATCGAGGTATGTTTGTAGAAATTCCAAATATCGTTGTGAATTTAATGACGATTGCAAAAAATACGGACCAAAAATTTTTCTGTTTAAAATTCCACACCAAACGTTTACCTTTTGCGAATATTGATTCTTGCAGGGAATTCTAAAATGTGGGTTGTCAGACGACCACCAACGACAATTTTGTGCACACACAACACCATTAGTAGTAAAGGTTGCTTCATCAGTAAACAAAATGCTTTTGAAAAACGTTTTCTGCGTTTCTAATGTGCCTACCTTGAATATCCAAAGAAAATTCAAATCTATTGTTGTAGTCCCGTTCCTGCAAAGTTTGAATATATCTTGGCTTATAGGGGTGATATCTATTGTTAACCAAAATGTTGCTTACTGATGATTTTTTAATATCCAAATTGCTTGCAATTTTTCTCACAGAAATTTTGGGATTTTCAATTACACTTTGCATAACACGTAAAGAATTTTCGAAATGTCTCACTTGCTTTTCCCTACTTTTTTGTAACGCATTTCTAAACTACCAGTTGCTTTAAACTGATTTAAAATTCTTGAGACGCTTTGGAAACTAATAAATTTGTTGGGCTGTCTTTCATTAAAAATATCAGCTGCGTCTCTACATGTTTTGTAGTTATCTCCGCAAATAAGAATTAATTCAGCTCGCTCTTGCATAGTTAACCGTTCAGCCATAGTTGGTAGGTAATAAGTAATAACTTAATGAATTGTCTTAAAATTACTTAATTATTAAAGTGACAGCGGATCTGACAATCACATAAAATTTATTACTAAAGTGACAATACAAATGACAACCATAGAACTACTGTCACATAGATGGATGTTAAAAACTATTGCGTATTTGCTATTATTATTGCTCGATAAATTAATTCTTATTTTTTCGAAATTTTAAATAACAATTCGTATTTGAGCATATTTTGAAATTTGAAACAACATTTTTATATGAATATTTTTGATATCTTTAAAAATAAGTGTAGCGTACTCTTACGGCAACTTCAATGTTTTTTAATTTTTCCTCTAACCAAGTAATACAACGCAACCCTGAATACAAAATATCAAGTTTCTTAGGATGCACGAACTTTTCTTTTCTATAAAGTTTTCTGTGAAATCAAAAATAAAAATATTTCCCATTTGTCTCATACTTAAGTGGACACGTTGTATATTGTTTCTCAAATACAAACAAGTGCCCCAAGCCTAAATAATTTCGTTTTCGTACCGGTGATATTTGCGTTCCAGAAGTGTTTTGTACTTGATCCATATCGAAAAATAACGTACGAAAACAGTGTACCGTATGTAAAATATTAAGTTAGTTCTTAAAAGAACTTATTTTGGAAAATTTAATGAAGGAAAACAAACAGTAACGGTAATTATACAAAATGTAAGTTTTGATCAGCTGATTCAACCTGTCAACCGTCAATATTCTAAATTTTAGTGTCATTGTGGCCAATAATTGGCCAATAACGAGACTTCTTTTTACCGCGAGATTTTTAAAACGCTCCTTCGAATTAAAAAACAGAGTATAGTAATTTAGTTTTTGCAAAAATATTTATTACAATAGTCAAAATTAAAAGAAAATAATACTAAAGCAGATGTTGGAAATGTTAACCATTATTTTAAGACAAAGTTGAACTCTACGGTTTATGCTTTTAAACCCATTTATTAGAATTTCTTGGGCTATGTTAGCACAAGAATTCACAATAGCATTACGAAGCTCTTCGATTATGTGATGTCTGGTCTTGAAAATAGTATTCCTTAAATATGGAAAAATAAAATAATCTAAAATTGTTAAATCTGGAGATCTTGGCGGAAAATTAATAATTATCGTATCGGAAAATTGTTGTAAAAAGCTATTGTTTCTCGAGATTTGTGCGCTGGTGCATTATCTTGCCGGAAATATCCTTCAGTTCATCATCATGAACTTCATTAATAAACGGCTCTAATAATTCATTTCGATATATTTCAGCAGTTACGGTTTGATTAAAAAATATAGTCCCAATAATTCGTCTTCTTGAAACTGTTAGCCAGAAGCCTATTTTTTGTGGATGTAGCGTAGTTTCCATAAATTCATTAGGGTTTTCTACAAACCAAATTTTCATATTTTGCTTCTTGAAATATCTTGAAAGATGGAACCAAGCTTCATCCGAAAAGAAGCATTTCTCGAGAATGTCATTATTATTTATGTTATTCAAAAACCATAGACAATACCTCGTAACAAAATCTACCTGACTGAGTTCCGAAACTGCTTGAATTTTATATCGAAACAAGTTCTTTTTTAAAATAGTCTGACATGTTCCCACTGACAAATGAATTTGTGATAGTTTTGCAATTGATTTTTAGGTGAATTGTCCATTCGAAGTCGAATATCCTCTATGCAATTTACTGTTCGTTTTCTAGCTGCTCAATCGCCAAGTTTACGAGTTATTGCCCCAGTTTCACCGAATTTAATAACACAAGCTTCAATATATTTTTGCAGTTGTGCGTAAGTAACTGGCAGCTTTGTTGCCGGAAATCTTGCATGGAATAAACTAATCTCCATTTTCTAATTTTTGGCCAGTTCTATAGTAGTTTTGAATAATAAATATTTTATGTTGTAACGCTAATATTATAAAAAATAATTTAAAATATATAAGCGATTATAATTTGAATTTTTGTATGACAACTGTCAGAATTTGAAGTTTTCTAAAGCTTCGCACGTGCACCAATCTTTGATTACTTAATTACTTAAAAAAACAGCCAACTATAATGAGGAAAGTTTTTGAAGGCACGTTAGGTATTTATTTACAAACTAGAAAATTAGATATGCAGTTTTAAGAATTAATAAACACATTTTATATGCTGAAAATTCCCACTCAATACATTTTGCACATCTCCTTTTTACGCTTTCAAAACACTGGTTAACATTAACGTAGGTGTAGGTTTCTGGCGGTAGTTCTCTAATTGTAGATCTCAGTACAGCCCTGAAGATGTCCCTTGCAACAGTGGACGAAACGTTTGCAATTACGCCTAACTCGAAGCGGTTCCAAACCGGAACCGAGATCTACAACTGAAGAAGAATTGAAGAATTCTTCATGCTACTGCGCAACGACGAACATCTACGTACAGCCCTGAATATGTTCCTTGCAACAGTGGACGAAACGTTGGCAACTACGTCTAACTCGACGCGGTTCCAACCCGGAAACCGAGATCTACAACTGGTTAACATATTATGATGTTCATGGATTTCATTAACTTTTTGTATAATTTGGACTTGAAAGTGTGCCAGATCTGGAATTTGTACGTTGAAAATAGAATTTTTTAAAATAGGCCATAAAAAGAAATCGCATGGTGCTATCGCAAGATCTTGGAAGAAATTCGTGATTGCTATTCAGGCTAATCACGGGATTGCTAAAAAATTGACGTAACATGTTAATTTATGGTTCCATTAAAAAAAAATAGACCAATAATTCTTCTCCTGCTTATAGTACACCAAACACCAACGTTCTGGGGATAATCAGCAGTCTCAACACAAAAATTGTTGGGTTTTTCAGCACTCCACATTCTCATATTTTGCAAATTAACATACCCATTAAAATGAAACCATGCTTCATCTGAAAAGAAATTTTTGTCTCGAATGTCATCATCGAACTTATTTAAAAACCATTGACAAAATTCTAATCTTCGGGGATAGTCAACTAGATAGATTTCTTGATAGCAAGTGAGACGATAAGGAAATAAATGTAGATCCTACTTTAATATTTTCTGGCAAGTGCCAAATGAAAGGTTAGTTTGTTGGGACAGTATCCGAATTGAGGTTCCTGGGATTTCATCTATAAGTTTCTCTTACGTTATCAATTAATTCTCGTGTAAGTTTTTTTGGTCGACTACTTCCTTACTTACTCTCCACACTATCTGTCTTTCTAAAGTGATTAATGCAACACCGAAGATTGTGTTGAAATTTGTTTTAATTTTAAAGCGGAACCGGAAGTGTATGTCGACATTCCACAAAACAATCGTTAACGAAATACTGCTACTGGACGCCAATTTTCCGTCCATTTCGCAAATATGATTCAACCATAAACATTCTATGATTTTTTCTGAAATTAAATAACTATATCAAAAAATTGAGAGAGTAAACAAATATCGTCAGCGAAATCCAGGTTTTTTGATATTCCATCAGATTCCATTTTATACCTTTTTTAATAACTCTGTTCATAATTTCATCCAACACTATTAAAAACAGCAATGGTGAGAGAATACATCCTAGTTTAACCCCTGTCCCTTCGTGTAATATTTTGCACTTGTATCTATTATATTATATCCTTTCTTTATTAGGCTGATCATTTTCTTAGGCATTCCAATATTTTTAAGTGCCATCCACATACCGTCTCTGTCTAATGAGTCAAATTATAATCTACGAATAATAGTGATTGATATTCCAGGGATTCTTCTATAATAATTCTTAGAGTATTTATAGTAGCAATACATGATCTTATTTTCCTAAAATCCTGTTGTTCTCTTCGTAACTTCGTAACAGGTTATTATTCTTTCATTATGAAACTGTAACTGTATACTTATTGTTATTATTATTATTGTTAACTGTTATTATTCTATTTAATATTATTTTATTAAACTGTTTGTAGACAATATTCAACAGCGTTATGCCTCTCCAGTTTTCAGATCTTCTTTTATAATTTTTTTTTTGGAATTTTATCTATTAGTCTTATTTTCCAATCATCAGGCATTTCATCTTTTTCTCAAATTTGTCTGAATAACTGATGTAGTATTTGTGGCGTAGTCTTCCCATCAGTTTACCCGTTGTTTACTATCTCATAGTGCAACGCAAATGCAGGACAAAATTGATGTCTTAGTAAAAGAATGTAGTATTTATTCAATTAGTAATACTATTTGAATTACTTCCGCTATAATAAAGATTTTAAAAAGATAACCATCCCAAACCTTATATTTGTGAAATCAGAACAAAATAGGCATTTTAATGAAGGCACGGCCAACTTTGATTGCCATTTAAAAAAAAAATAGTATATTTTATATATTGATATTCAAATGTGCCATGAATATTTAATAAAGGTTATAAAATTCTACGTAAAAAAGTACTATCAGATGTCCCTTTTAGTTTTGATCAGTCTTCAATGGTTACGAAGATATGCATAACTGAAGATTTCGTCAAATTTCAATTGTCCTTAAAAATCTCAAAAAGTTGAAAACATACGACAAATCTGAAAATGCTATCGAATACTCATCAAAATTCTGAGCAACTTTGCTAATTTAACCGTTCCGGTATCTTCAATACTAAGCGAGTTACCCATGTATAGCAAACGCCAATTAAGTTGGCGCGAGTAGGGGGTGCGCAGAAGCCGTTTTTAAAAACGTACACCCCCACTACTCAAGTAATTGTCAGAATACATTTGTCATTGACGTTTGACGGAACATAATGTCTTTGCTAGGGGATCATAAAGTGATACACGCTCAGAGGTTAGAATTATCTGACATTTGATGTAAAACCAAATACAAATCTCCCCACTACTTCTAATCCTGCGCGAACTTACCCCTCCTCGCGCCAACTTAATTGGCGTTTGCTATACGCAGATATAAAATGGGCACCTATATATATATATATATATATATATATATATATATATATATATATATATATATTGTAATAACTCAGTGAATGTCGTGGAGAATTGCCCCACGTTCTGCGTCAATTTTGAAATAATACTGAGTTGCTATCAAATAAAGAGAAGACCCACGTTGTGGTGTCAATTTTGTAATAATGCGGAAAGCTGTCCCACGTTGTGGTGACAATTTTGTAATAATGCACAACTAGATAAAGTAAATGAATTAATATAAAGAAATATTTATTATAGATAAATAAATAAATTTTACTAGCTCAAGATACTAAGTAAGAATTAATAAAATAGAGCAAAGACTTTATATCTCAGGATCTAAAGGCAGGTTACGGATGTGTAGATATCAGGAGATTAAGTACATAAAATAAATCAAATATGTAAATGGTAATAATAAATATAATTCAGAATTAAATTGTTTTTTTCTTTAAAATAATCAAGATACAATTTAGGGTTTTATGAGTATGTTATTATTATAACAAACAAGTGTAATGGGTTGTCTAGTCTAACCCAGTATATAAATGGCGAATGTAAACAAAGTATTAAAGATTTATCTGATGCATAAATTAAATTTAAAAGGTAAAATGATTATTAATTTTGAGATACGTGAGTAATATTAAAAGTATTTAATACTTGAAAGAAATGGAATATCTTGCGTATTATTACAGGTAATTAAAACTATGGTAAATACCTGTACAGATAACATAAGTAGTGACTAAAACTGATCTACAAGTAACCTTCTGGATGACATATAAACTGTGGGGCAATCCGTCTGTTACAGATGTGGAAAAACTTGGAAGACAGGACCAATACGACTAGTAGACAAATCCAAATGTTAATCGGTTTAAAGTCTAGATGTTCGTAGAAAACTGCAAGGTTATGTGTACTTATTAATATCAGGAAAAGGTGTAAATTATCCCAATATATCCAATAACGATACTGGTAACTCCTTTAATATCGCTGCATTATCATAAATAAGGATTAGTAACGAAGCTTTTACATATAGATTGTATATAAGTATTCCAGGTTATTTTTCATACGAAGAAATCCTTTCAGCAAGGTAAATATACCAATTTATCATAAGTTAAATACCTCCTAGAGTAGATCATGTTAAGATATCACTATTAAATTACTATTCGAAGAGGAATCTTTTAATATATCTGTTTATACACCAATTTTCTGTGCAAAAATCTACTTATTTATTAATCTGTTTTTGGTAGTCAAGACTCCCATAAGAAATATTAACATTCCATAAATCAGATTTTCTATGAAAATATACACTGAATTCAAAAATTAAATCAAATGTCATTTTGACAAATTAAAAAGGAATAATTTTAAAATGTTACTTTAAAGAAAATCTTTCATAAACCAGAGATAAAAATAACTCTGACAGATTAATCAGAATAAACATTAACATCACTCACGTAATCGCAATCACAGTTTTAGGAATTTAAGTAAATCAGGGTCATAATAAATAATACGACGATAGAAATATGATAACATATAATATAATCAAAATTAGATTTAGAAAACCAAGATCCTCACGAAAACATTTAATTTAAGAGCAAGAAATAAAAATAAAATGAATACAAATTACAATATTAATCGATATCAATATTTCTAAATCCAATTATAATTTTACATCGAAAATACATAAATTTTGGCTATTCAATAATATATTTAAAAATCATTAAATTGCAGATATACCATTTCTATACAAGAAAACATAAAAATGAAAGAAATTAAAAGAACATCAGATGAACTACATCAATATATATATATATATATATATATATATATATTTAGTGTTAATAAGAATTAAAATTTATTTCTTATTTATTTTATTGGCCGTGTCATAATATTAAAATAATAGACATTTTCTTGGTTTAGCGACCCTTAATGAATTTCAGTTTTTTACTACGACGTTTCGACTTTTTTATATATAATTAAGTCTTTTTCAAGTGATTAGAACTAAAAAATTAATACCACGAACGGTAAGAAATATATTTACAATTTGTATGAATGAATTAAAATTAAAATAATAATTAAAGTAAGGAAAATTAAAGGATACAAAACTCACCAATTTATTTCGTGTTAAAACACATATTTTGTGTAATATCTATGGTCAGACATGCCTTTTTATACCTATAAAAAGGTCGACATGTCTGACCATAGATATTACACAAAATATGTGTTTTAACACGAAATAAATTGGTGAGTTTTATATCGTTTAATTTTCCTTACTTTAATTATTATTTTAATTTTAATTCATTCATACAAATTGTAAATATATTTCTTACATTTCGTTGTATTAATTTTTTAGTTCTAATCACTTGAAAAAGACTTAATTATATATAAAAAAAAGTCAAAACGTCGTAGTAAAAAACTGAAATTCATTAAAGGTCGCTAAACCAAGAAAATGACTATTATTTTAATATATATATATAGGTGCCCATTTTATGTCTGCGTACATGGGTAACTCTCTTTTATTTATTATATATTTATATATAATTTATATATATATATATATATATATATATATATATATATATATATATATATATGGTAAACCTAATCAGTAGGCGATTAAAGGTCTGTATATTACTTCAAAATATATGTATTTAAAAAACTCTACATGTTTCGGCTGTATACGCCTTTTTCAAGAGAATACAAAATTCCATTCATATTTTGTATTCTCTTGAAAAAGGCGTATACAGCCGAAACATGTAGAGTTTTTTAAATACATATATTTTGAAGTAATATACAGACCTTTAATCGCCTACTGATTAGGTTTACCATATCATACCAAGGTCACGAAGTTATTATATATATATATATATATATATATATATATATATATATATATATCTGGTTATATTTCTTTTAATATTTTTTTGTTAAATTTATAAGTACATTTCTATATTCTCAGTTTCATAATTATCTTTTCATACGAATTAATACCAGATTTATTTAATTATAAAGTTTCAATATATTAAATTTTACTGTCGACAAAATTTTAAAATATTAGACCTTTTCTGTATCACAGATAGTCGAAAACATAAGTTCGAGTGTTAGGACATCAATGGATGGTTCCGTGCATTCTTTAAGCCACGCCTACTCTACCATAACAAAATTAAATGTTTCCGGAACTATACGTTTGTAGGATTACTATTAAAAGAAATTCAACTTTGTTTATAAAGTGGAAGTATTGGCATATTTTTTTTAATAACGAAAACTTGTTGTCAAAGGTGTACAACCTTCTTTTTATTTTTAATAAATATTTAAAGAAAAAAAAATTAAGAATAAATAAATTAAAAAAAAAGTCCATGAAATCCTATTCTTGATTTCATTTTAGAACTACACAGAAAATTTCAACTTTCCATCATATATGGTTTTGGTTAAAATCGCTTAACAAATTTCAGATAGCGAGCAAATCGCCTTAATATACAATTGAACTAAAAAGTAACTAATTTTGGAAAAAAATAAAAATAATTAAAAAAAAATGTGTTTTCTTTGGTAACACAAGAATTTTTCATCCCAACCACATATAGAAAATACATTTATTGTGTTATGGATATGAGGAATAAAATATAGAGACATAAATTTAATATTTCCTAGACAAACTAATTGAGGAAATCCGAAGTTAAGAAAATTATGGAGAAAACTAAAATACATGCATGTGCAATTAGATCAGGTTGAAAATCACATAAATTCAGAGAAAAATTAATTTTAATGTACAGCAACATTGTCGTATTATCTTAATTTAATTGCTCTGTACAACTACGAAGAATTTTCCGGTTCATTATACATGAAGATAGTCATTTTGTTATCTTAATAATTGGAATTTAGAATAGTTTCTCGTTAATAAAAAGGAAAAGAATAATTTTATTTACTGGTTATTAGAATCGTATCACTAATATGATGCACGGAAGAAACCGTACTAACGAAACGAAAGAAGATGACCACTAGCTTGAGTTAATGATGTACAACAGCTGTGCAATGATGCAATGACCGGTAGCGGCGCTATGTTTCTTTTATAACACATAAGTATTATGACCTGCACCCACATAGTAACACAACAGTACGAAACCTGGATCTGTATAAGGCACAGCGGCCCAAACCATAAAGCCACGCTTAACTACTTAACATCCGCTCAGCTGATCGTCCCGGTGAGCCAGCGAGGTTCAACGAACCGTGGCTAGCACAGTTTCGAATATCGAGAGAACACCTCTATTGCCGTGACGTCCGATATTATGTGTTGCGCATACAGTGTTCGTCAAAAGTATAAATATAATATAATAAATTTCATTCATTTCATATTTTACGACGTTTTTGAGTAATATTCTTGTAGATACTACACATTACAGAAGAAAAACTGACTTCACAAAGATAAGATGTAGAAAGGGAGAATATATGTAAACGTAACTTCGAATTATGATACTATGATAAAAAGATATGGTACATCAATGGTGAAAACTTGTTCGTGTCGTGCATGACGTTATAATTTAATATTCTGATTATACAGATTTGCAATTACATATTTTTGGTCAAATATATTTCTTGCAAGACTTGATAATTTCAGAATTACAATCTTTCACGTATTATTTGGTTAACAGTTTTTCTTAATATTTATTTATTTATTACTGCACATATGTATTTACAAATGCATATTTAGTATATTTAGTATACACGAAAACTGATATAAAAAACATTGCAGACTCCATGGATAAGAAAACACTGTTATAAATTAAAATTGTCAAATTAATTTACAAACATCAATAAAAGATGTATTTGTAAAAAATGCAATATTTAAAAAATATTTATTACACTGGCCTACAACCATTTTGGTGCTGGAGATTTTAGACCCGATTTTAAGTATGTCTTACATGGCGATATCAAAAATGTTACCAGTTTTCTTCTGTCAGCTCTAGTTCCCGAGAAAAAAGAAAAACACAATTCACGAAAAAATATATATTTTATTGACACTAAACATCAAGATATTGTCTTTTGAGTGATTTTCTAGAATGAAACTGACTCGGGCCGTCTCGCATGATTTCCCAGCAATAGTCAGCCATCATATGACTGTCCCACCTTCCTTGGTATCTATTCTCCATTGTTTTTAGGTCTTGGTGGAAACGTTCCCCTTGTTCTTCGCTTAGATCTCCTAATTGTGTTGGAAATGATGTAGATGACTATTGAGATAGTGTAATTTTATACTCATATTACAGCCTAAATCTTTGAATCGCACCAGCATTTCCTCTACTAGTTCTACATAGTTGTCAGCCTTATGATTTCCGAGGAAATTTTGTGCAGCTACTACAAAAGATTGCCAGGCAAGCCTCTCCACTTCATTCATACAAGTCTCAAAAATTAGTTGTGTCTTTCATCAATTTACGTATTTGAGGTCCATCAAAGATACCTGCTTTTAGTTTTTCAGTACTTAAACCAGGAAATTTGTGAGAAATAAACTGGAAACATTGACCATTTCTATTGAGAGCCTTAACAAATTGCTTCATTAGCCCTAATTTTATATGCAATGGCGGAAGAATGATTTTTTCTCTTGAAACTAAGGGTTCATTTATAACATTTCTTTCCCCAACAACAAGAGCATCTCTCACAGGCCAATTTTTTGCAGTCCAATGACGTGATTTAGCTCGACTGTCCCAGAGACAAATAAAACATGGGTATTTAGTATAACCACTCTGTTGACCCAATAAAAAATTAACCATCTTCAAGTCGACGCAGATCACCCAGTTATGTTCAATATATTTTATTTTTTGTAAAAGATTTGAAATTACCTCATATTCTTCTTTTACACATGTTGAGTGAGCAATTGGAACGGGAGCATATTTATTTCCATTATGTAGAAGAACTGCTTTTAGACTTCGTTTACTACTGTCAATAAGGAGACGCCATTCATTGGGCTGATAGATCGTTAAACCCATGGAAGCCAGCAAACCACTCACATTACAGCAATACACAACATTTTCATCAGATGAAAAAAACTTCAATAACTTTCCCTCTCTCGTGCGATATGTAGACACTCGAACATCTGAGGAAAGACAATTTTTTTCTTTTAATCTTGACGCTAGTAACTCAGCACGTTCCTTCCAAAGATCTAAGTCTCTGATGAGGTCACTAAGCTCATTCTGCGAAAATGGATTAGGATCTGATGTTTTTCCGCAGTATTGAAAGTCATCATCTACTTGGGAAGAAATAGGTATTTCAGCTTCATCCTCCTGAGATTGCTGCACTACCTGGTGAAAAATTGGTATTGGAACATTTTCTGAATGAGGAACAGGTCTTTGTACTGAAGAAATATTGGGGTATTTCCATTTATGGCGATTGTTTTTGTTGATGCCCACTATATTAATCATACAAAAGTAACAGTCGTCATAATGATTTTTTTGTTCTCGCCATATCATAGGCACTCCAAACTTCAAAGACTTACGTTTCCCTCTCTCCCATTGTCGCAAATGTTCAACGCATATTTTACAAACACTATGAGGCACCCACACTTTATCTTGGTGTAGAATTTCAATACCGAAGTAAGCAAAATACAAACGACGCACTGTGTTTGTAATCGATTTACGCTGATTTTTCAGTATGTATTCACCACAAACATAACAAAATATATCAGGATCGTTAACACATCGTCTGGACGTACTAGCCATAATGAAATAGTAACACAAACTTTATCGATGATATTGTAATAATGACTAGTTACGAACAAGACCATAACAAGATCGACAACAATTCACAATGAGGGTAGTAGGTAAACTAGAGCTGATGAGTTAAAATGACGTATGTCAATATACTGTACATTACCTACTTCATCGACAATTCAAACAGAGATACACCATACAAGAATTTTTTTTTTGTAGGCCTGTGTTATTTATTTCTGATATTAAAACTTAAATTTCTGAATTATCTGTTTGAGTCTCTTGGTTTCTGAAAATGTATTGTAGGTCTAACATAAATATTTACAAACACACTTTTTGTATTTGTTAAATTGAAATCAATAGAATTATCTAAATCGTTACTATTTATACATGTTGTAGTACTTTGTTCTGATGTTCTGCAAAGAATAAAATTAAAATGGTGATAATTAATTGCCTTACTTAATGTTTGATAGACTTTTCTTCAAGTTCCTTTTTCTCAAACGATCACTGCTTTTATTTGAAGTACACTGTCGGAAAAAAGTGACGAGCACACTCTGTATAATCTGAAGAAGTGGTTCTAACACAATGAAATTTGGTATGAAAGTAGTACTAACGTAGCATAACTTACCTTCACCTGGAGAGCGGCGCAGCCCTGCTGGGAAGGGATGCATTAATAGCGGGAGTATCCCCCGCGAGCGGCGCGTACCATCGCTACACGACAAGGTATGGAGTCAATAAGTCGATGTATGGTAGCGGGAGGGATGTCCAACTATGCTACTTACACTCGCCTGCATAGCTCCTCAACGTTACCCGGGGGAGCCAGATAACGTTGAAGTCTACGACCGATCATATCCCAGACATGTTCGATCGAATTGAGATCCGGAGAACGTGCCGGCTATGGAAGCATCCGTATATGGTTCTCTTCCACAAAGGTCTGGGCAACACGTGTGCGGTTGAGCGGTGTCGTGCATGAATAGAAGACATGGGCGCCGTCGGACATAGGGAAGCACCTCATCTACATAGCGGCGAGCCGTCATCGTATGCTGTATACGCAACAGACGTGTACGTCCACCATGTGTAATACCACCCCATACCATAATGCCCTGCTGGCGGTAGATGGGGCGTGGTTGGATGTGCTCACCACGTCTCCAATTAACCAAAATTCGAGCGTCACCGGTGCTCAATTTGATCTTGATTCGTCGGAAAACAAAATGTGCCTCCACTCGACAAACCACTGATGTCTAGCCTCCACTCACTAGCGCCATGTACGGAGGTGTTCGCGAGTCAGTGGAATTCGCTGCAACGCACAGCGCGCTCGCAGTCCACTTTCTAGCTAACGCCTCCGTACAGTTCGTGTAGTGAGTACGCCTTCCCTTCCTGCTGGTCAAACGGTTCTAAGTTGCCGTGAGGAAGATGTACGCGACGCTAAAGCGCTGTGCACAAGGGCGCGATCCTCGCTTGCTGTGCTCGCGTGGAGCCGTCCCGCCCGCGGCTAAACACGCGTACGTTCTTACTCCAGCTATTCTTACCATGCCCGCTGCATTGCCGATAATAACCGCTCGAGACGGCACGCTATATCACGGAAGGATACTCCTGTCATGTGCATCCCCACAACCATTCCTCGCTCAAACTCACTCAGATAACGCGAACGGCCTTCCATCACGCACAAAGTACAACTACAACTGCCCGCTTCCACCACACTAACAATAACCGGTTTCTCCCTCACCGCATTGTCTCCATGGAGACAAAATATTGCAGCTATTGTAGTAAATTTGCAGCTATGTAGTAAAAAATGCAGCTATAGAAAAAGTCAAAACTCGCTGCGCAAACTCGTCTAGAGGAAACAATGCTCCGCTAAATCTTCGTATTTATATTGACACGTTCAGATTATACAGGGTGTGCTCGTCACATTTTTCATCTTCCTCATACGGCAAAAAAAGTGATGGGACAGCTGTTGACATTAATCTGCTATAAGATGGTGTATAACCCAAAATGTAACTTCTATATTTCATTTCATAATCTTCTTCTTTAAAATGTCTTGAGCAAGTTCATATTCTTTATATTGTATTTATCACTTCGAAAACAAGTCTTAATCCATAATTTGTAAATATTTTTGTTTGAAGGAAACGAAAAGAAATTAAGTACGTTTGTATTTCCACAATTTGATTTTAGGTTCTTATTGCTGTTGCTGTTGCAACTAAAAACGGCACATTGAACAATCTATAAAAAACCACTATCGATAAAATCCTAATAAGCGTATTTAACTAACACAAGGTACAGATATGCAATATACAAATAAAACTTACGGTAACAAGCACTTTATATGTTTCTTGTTATACAAGTTTTGAAGCTCACTCTACAACAATTTTCAAATATAAACCTCAAATAATCTTAAACACAAGCACATTCGAAAACAGTTGCAGATAAGAATCCATTAAGAATCTAACATTCGAACGTGTTGTCACTCAGTAACGTCACACACTCGCTACAGAAGGATAGCTAAATGCGCAGTATCATATCTATAGTAATCCAAGTATCATAACTAGAGAACGGACATTCTTACCACATGACTAAGTTCTCCGAATACAATAGCCGTTGTCCATTGTTAACGCTGCGAAAAATCAGGTAGCCGAGAAAATCAAACACAAATACTTCATTGTATTACGCCGGGATGTACTTAGCGAAGTTTATAAACATTACCAATTGCCGATTGCGTTTAATGGAATATATCCTCCGAATACAATAGCTGTGTTGTCCATTGTATTCGCAAAGGACCAGATGGCTGGGTAAGACTAACAAATACTTCATTGAATTACGCCGAGTCATGTGGTAAGAATGTCCGTTCTCTAATCATAACTTCGAATGAATTTGTTAAACACCCTCAGAAAACTATTAAAAGATTATCATTCTTATAAGATTCATCTAAAAATTATTATTTTCGTTAAACTAGATATTAATTTAATTTTTCCAAAAACTTTAGTCCAATAAAGCAATTCCATTATGAAAAGTTTTTATTCTTTTAAAAACACATATACTGGGTGTCCCAATAGTGCAATGTCAGTCGATATCTCGATACCGTTCGAAGGCACTAAAAAAGATTTCTCAAACAAATGTTGTTTAATTCTTAAAGGGGCATAACCTAAAAATACTTTCGTAAATATTTTATAATAATATTTATTGAATCCAAAAATCCTACATAACAGTACAAAAAGAAATACGAAAGAAAAAGGGTATAGGATAAGTCAAAAAAAATATATATATGTATGGTAATATGACAATTAACGAAATCTTAGTATCAAAACAAAAAAAAGTATACATCTGTTAATTTAACTATCAAGATACTCCTTTGTACTATAAAAACAATGTGTCAGCATGTAATTTTTAACATACCCCTTAAAAAGACCTATTTGTGCAACCTAGCAGGTTGCACTGCTTAATATTTTGTGATAATTTGTTATAATTCGTATTAATAAAAGATTATGTTCAGTCAGAATTAAGTTGTGAATAGATATCTGAAGGGCATCTTTGCGACGAGTGAAGTAACTATGAAATTGACTATTTTTTGGTAAAGTATGCAAATTCTGATATACAAGTAATAACGGGTTGGCCATTTAATGTTGCGGTTTTAAAAATCGCGCTATTCCCTTGTATATATAGAAATTAATATAATATATATTTTTTACACTAGAGGGCCAAGCGCGGTTTACAATAAATATATGAAAAATTTGCCTTGTCAGTTTTCAAGTTGGCGTCGTATCCAACGGAAGTGCGTGTGGAATTAATAAAATATTATTATAGAAATGGGGAATCTTTTGCAGCTACGGCAAGACACTTGGGTACTCTATTCGGAGAGAAATAACGCACCAACGGAAAACACTATAAAAAGGTAAGGAAAAAAAGATAAATTTAGAAAAGTAACAACAGCATCTGCGGCAGACGAAAGATCAACTGTTAGAAAACGTCAAAAGACCATCCGGGTACCGGAAACCATAGAACGAGTACGGGAGCACTTTACAGCTCAACCTTCAACATCGACCTCAAGAGCATCTCAAGAACTTGAAATACCCCGTACAACACTAAGGCGGATCCTAAAGCAAGATCTAAAGATGAAAGCATACAAAATCCAGATCGATCAGCCGTTGAGACCGTTTGACATGGAGCGACGCTAGAATTTTGCGAACGAAATCATCGAACGTATTGAAAATGGCAGCATGTCATTGAAACGAGTGTGGTAGTCGGATGAGTCACATTTCGATGTATCCGGTTATGTGAATAAGCAAAATTGGAGACATTGGGGGACAGAAAATCCACATCTAGCAATTGTTCGTCCTCTTCACCCTCGACGGTTGACTGTATGGTGTGTTATCTCGTCGGCAGGAATTATCGGTCCCGTGATTGTCAATGGAACAGTTACTTCGCAAAAATATTGTGAAATGCTTAATGGATCTTTTATTCCCGTGGCGCATGGATTGAATATGGTGGAGAATGCATGGTTTATGCAAGATGGGGCTCGTCCGCATCCCACGGAAGAAGTTTTCAACATTCTTGAAGAACATTTCGGTAACAGAATAATTGGTCTTGACGCTCAACAGTTTACAGGCGGAGGGATAACATGGCCACCTTATAGTCCAGACCTCAATCCTTGCGATTTCTACCTGTGGGGATCATTAAAAGATACGGTATATCGCGATGGTATAGACACCCTGGATGACCTTGAAATGGCAATACGGCAGCGAATAGAAGCGATACCGTACGCCACACTTCAGGCAGTTTGTGGCGAATTTGAGAAGAGGCTGCGAAATGTTATCGTTGCTCGAGGCTCTCACTTCGAAAACCTGATTTATTAAACCGCAGATCTTGTTGTTTAATTGCACAAATAAATCATTTTTTTAAATTAATGATTTGTATGTTTAATATGACTTCAAAAACCGCAACCTTAAATGGCCAACCCTGTAACACTTCAACTGTATACAGACATGGTAAAGGTTCGAACAGGTCTTAGAGTTCGAAACCACGGTAGGATTCAGATAACTTCAACCCTATTATGTTACGTATAGCTCGTTTTTGCATTTTAAAAACTCGTTGCATACTGGATGAAAAACCTCAAAAGACTAATCCATAACGTAATCTAAAGTAATAGTACGTCAATAATATTTCTTTTTGCACCAAATAAAGTTGTCTGAATAAAGCGTAACATATACTTACCAATTTCTTACACAATTCATCCGTATGTCGATACCACGTCAAACCACTATTCACGTACATGCCAAGAAACTTAGTACAATGCACTTGCTGTATAGATTTAATTTCGTTTCTTAACAGCAAAGATGTATCACTAGCCGAGGGCATTGCCGAAAATTGTTGTGAACACTTTTTTGTCCCTATTAAGAATCAAATAGTTTTCATGGAACCAATTCCTAAAAATATTCAGCATCCACTGTATCAGAGTTCTTGTCTCGTTCATATGACCCGATCCACACAAATAAGTATTGTTATCAACGAATGGTAATTCATATCATGGTAATTGAACCGTTTGATACTATATTCGGCAGGTCATTTACAAAGATCACAAATAGACACACATACATATACCATTGTCTATAATAAATGACATAAATGTCATGTGCTATTTTGCTAAGTCATGTCTTACTTATGTTTGATCCCAGAAACGAAATTTTTGGTGTATGAGTATTTTATACTTGCGATAACTTTTACCATTTGCTAAAATTATTTTTTTTGATACCGAGTGTTCAGAAAAGAGAGAGCAACATCACAAATTTCAGATGGAAAAATCTCCATTTTTTTTTAAAGGAATGCATTGTGTTTTTTTGGGTTATTTTTTTTAATTGATGAGCATATCATATACCTATCTCCAGTAGATTTCGAATTTTTTTGGTTTTGAAACTAGCTTTACAAAAAGCTGTCCACTTCAAGGCAATAAGTTCTTAAAACTAAGACGGCCATGGAAAACAAATAACACATCAAAATTCTAAATGAATTTTTCACAACAAAATTTATTAATATGATTTATGCTTTAGAATCGAGCGATCAGAATTGTCAACCAAAGATTTAACGAATTTCGCAGAATCTTCTTCTTTGATGAGGCGCATTTTCATATGTATGGTTACATCAACCAACAATGTAGTCGTTATTGGTCATAGAAAAATCTACGGGAGAAACATCAAACTCCATTACATAGCTCTAAAGTTACTGTTTGAGCAGCGATATCCTTCAGAAGCATAATATCACACTTTTTTGAAATTGACGGACAGACAGTTACTGTAAATTCTAACAGGTATTCAAAGAATTTGTTGATTTAATGACCGGTGGTGGTTCCAGAAACATGGGGCTATAAGCCATATACAAAACGCCGCATTACAAACTGTTAGAGAATTGTTTCCGGATAAATTGATATCAAGAAAACGCGCAATCAACTGGCCACCAAGAAGCACAGACTTGGCTCCAAAGGATTCGTTTTTGTGAGGTTATCTTAAGAGTCGAGTTTATAATAACGCCCCATCAAATTTTATTCAGCTAAAAAATCATACGCAGAAAGAGATTTAAGACATTAGTCTTGACTTATGCACAAGAATAATGGAAAATATAAGACATCGCTTGGAAGAGTGCTAGCAGCGAAATGGGTGACATCTAGATGATATAATTTCCCATACATGAATTTACAATAAATCTAATTTTAAGTTCTAAATAAAGTTAGTTAAAGAAAACAGATGTTATGTAAATGGGATTTAAGTAAAACACTTATACTAATTTCCAGTATATATTACACTTTATTATATGTATTAATAAATTGATGACATGTTTCGCTACGATGTAGCTTCTTCAGATCTTATATTACTACTGAACATGCTCTTCACAAATGTATGGCTTTTTTCTAAACTATTTCAATTGGTTGCACTTGTCTACATTAGAATCGTCTCTTACCGATATATCATCTAAAGTTATTGTTATCTTAATATTTGATGAAACCAGTTTAAAAGTGGGGAATTATTAAGTTCCAATTGGTCATTTAACAATACATCTGCATATTTAAGTTTATTTATTTCTAAGGATTCCAGTAAATTTAACTTTAATCCTTTTTGTGGTGACTGTAAAATTTCAAAATCTGTATTGAAACCATGATTATTTTCCAACAAATGAAGTGCATAATTGTGCAAAAACATAAGTTATTTTTCAAATCATCAATTCTCAGACAAATTTAAAAATTTAACCTCAGTAGAGTTTTCTAACAAAGAAAAACGTTTATTGGAAAAAGGTTTCAAATATAATTTACAGCCGAAGCAATCAGCCTCAGAATTAGACAATATAGCAATAGATACAGAAATTGTGAAATTGCATTAAAAATTACATAGCATAACACAGATAAAAAATATGTACATAGTATCAAATTTTTTAAAAGCTGAATCTTCCGTAAATTCGATTCCAAATCATGAAATGTTTATATTAAAATCAATAATAAACAAATCAAACAGCAACAATATTATTTTCACAAAAGCAGATAAAGGAAATACAGTTATAGCATTAAGCAAAAACGATTATATTAATAAAACTATGCAATTTTTAGACCCATCAAAATATAAATTGTTAAAATCAGATCCCACAGTGAAATTTCAATCTTCAGTTAAGAAGTGTATCCAGAATTGTAAAAGTTTATTTAAGGATAAGGAGGAAGGTAATCTTATCAATATGAATCCACAAGCTCCAAAATTATATTCATTAATAAAACTTCATAAAAAAGATAATCCTATCAGACCAGTCGTGTCGTTTGTCACAGCTCCTTCATATAAATTATCCAAAAAAATCTTAGAACATATTAGAAAAAATACTAAATTTTCAGCGAAATTTACAATTAAAAATTCATTAGAGCTAGTCAACAAAATAAAAGATACTAAACTTCCAGATACATAATGCCAAGCTAATATCATTCGACATTACTAATTTATTCCCTAGTATCCCGATAAAAGACACCATTAATTTGGTGGAGAATTTGTTAACAATTCAAAATGTTAATATAGTTAAAAAATTAGATATCATAAGTTCTCTTAAAACTATCTGTTTAGATCAAAACTATTTTGAATTTGACAGTAAGATATATTCGTGTAATGATGGCCTAATAATGGGAAACCCATTGAGTCCGTTATTATCAGAGATTTTTATGGATAATTTAGAAAGTCAAATTAAATAACATCCAAATTTTAAATAATTTATATACTGGCACAGATATGTAGATGACGTATTAGCTTGTTTCAGAGGCACAGATAGACAATTAAACCAATTTTTTGGACACATAAATAATCTACACCAAAACATTAAGTTCACCATAGAAAAAGAATTAGATCATAGTATAAACTTCTTGGCCCTTACAATTTCTAGACAAAATAATAAACATGTCTTTTCAATATATCATAAACCCTCACACACAGATGTTATCATTCACAATAGTTCCTGTCACCCAGTTAGTCATAAACTAGCATCATTCCATTGTATGATACAAAGATTAATATCAGTACCTTTAAATAATGAAAACTTCTTTAAAGAATTAAATATCATTAAACAAATAGCGCAAAATAATAGATATAACCCAAATATAGTAGATATAATTTTAAGAAAAAAGAAATATAAGAAAGCAATAGAAAATGTGTACCCAATAATAAAAAATAAACCAAGCAATTATAAATTAGTAACATACATAGGACCGATAAGTGAAAAAGTAGGAAAAATTTTAGAAAAATATATATAAATGTAGCTTATAAAACTAATAATTCTTTATGGAAATTCATAAAAAATAATAAATCCAAGACAAGCAAAAGTAATAAATCCGGAGTATACAAACTAACATGTAAAAGAGTGCCCTAAAACATACATATGCCAAACTGGTAGGAGCTTTGAGAAAAGAATACAGGAACATTTTAAAAGTTTTATTAACAAAAAGACAGATTCCAATTATGCACTTCATTTGTTGGAAAATAATCATGGTTTCAATACAGATTTTGAAATTTTACAGTCACAACAAAAAGGATTAAAGTTAAATTTACTGGAATCCTTAGAAATAAATAAACTTAAATATGCAGATGTATTGTTAAATGACCAATTGGAACTTAATAATTCCCCACTTTTAAACTGGTTTCATCAAATATTAAGATAACAATAACTTTAGACGATATATCGGTAAGAGACGATTTTAATGTAGACAAGTGCAACCCATTGAAATAGTTTAGAAAAAAGCCATACATTTGTGAAGAGCGTGTTCAGTAGTAATATGAGATCTGAAGAAGCTACATCGTAGCGAAACATGTCAATTTATTAATACATATAATAAAGTGTAATATATACTGGAAATTAGTATAAGTGTTTTACTTAAATCCCATTTACATATTATGGATTTCCAGCAAGTATCGGCCGATTCAATTAAATTTAAAAAAAAACAGATGATAGTTGCAAAACTACAAAGAGAAATCCAAAACTCTGAGACGCCTTGAACTGTATTTTTTGTGTATTTAATAAAGTCGCAATTTTCAGTGTCAATTGTTGTGGAGTATACACTGTATATTTCAATTTTCTTACATCTGTTTGAAGTATACATTGCGTATACGAAACACGCTTAGAGTGGCCTTAAGTATGCTTATAAATCTAATAAAATGCGTTCACTCTAAGACATTCGATTTCTTGTTATAATAGAACCCATTCTAATAGTGCTATTATGATTTACGCAATAATAATAAGAGGTCAATGTAATTTTACATAAAAATATTAATCTCCGAATTCAGACTTTCCTGTCAATGAATCTATGTAGTGTAAAATTGCTTATGTAATAATTGAAACGGTTAATAAAAGTTTATATACCAAATTCTTTTTGTAATAAATATATAGTTACGCAAAAAAAGAATAATAAATTTATACATATTTCAAATTATACGTTATACAGGCTGGCCCAAAATGACCGAAGGGGTTTTAATTCCTTATAACTTTTTTATTATAATTTTTTTTTTGTTTTCAGTAATTTGTAAAGAAGACTTGGGGAATTTAAAATGGAACAGTACACAATTGAACAACGTGCCAAAATCGTTGAACTTTATTTCTCAAATCAACGATCCATTGTTTTGACTCAGCGTGCATATCGTCGTTATTTTAATGTGCGGGTTGGAACCTCAGAGTCAACAATAAACCGTCTGGTTGCAAATTTTCGAGAACAAGGGGCAGTAAGGAACCTTCCTGGTGCCGGCAGACGACGAACGGTGCACACGGATGACAATATTGAACGGGTACAGAAGAGTATTCGGGAAGATGGAGAAACATCAACCAGGAGACGTTCGACACAACTTGGCCTCTCAAGAGGGTCGCTGCAGAGAATTTTGCATACAATAAGAATGTTTCCATACAAGCAACGACTTGATTACGCAATATATTTTCGTCAAAAAGCAGAAGAAAATCATGATTTTATTCATAATTTAATTATGAGCGACGAAGCCCATTTCCAATTAAATGGGTTCGTTAATAGGCAAAACTGCAGGATATGGGCTACGGAAAATTCAAGAGTAGTTCAACAGCGAGAATTACACCCACTTAAGTGTACCGTTTGGTGCGGTGTTTCGTCGGAAAGGATAATTGGCCCATATTTTTTTGATAATGAACACGGTGTCGCCGCTTCCATCACTGGTGTTAGATATCGGACAATGTTGGAAATTTTTTTAAGGCCAGCCGTGGAAAACCATCCGCAAGTATGGTTCCAACAGGATGGAGCCACAGCGCACACTACGGGGGCACAATGGCTCTTTTACGCGACATCTTTGGTGAACGAATTATTTCCCGTACAAGCGATTTTAATTGGCCTTCGCGTTCACCGGATTTAACCGCTTCAGACTGTTTCCTTTGGGGTTATTTGAAAGGAAAAGTCTATATTAATAAGCCTCGAACCATACAGCAATTAAAAAATAATATACGCGACGAAATCAACAACATAACACCTGAAGTTTTGCGAAAGGTTATGGAAAATGTTTTGGAAAGAGCACGAATATGCGAAGCAGAAAATGGCCACCACTTGCGAGATATAATTTTTCATAATTAATTAAAAATATTCTCCGGTAATATATTATATTTAAAATTTAAAAAAATTAATAATTATGTCTTAAATAAGAAGTTATAATGAACTCAAACCCCTTCGGTCATTTTGGGCCACTCTGTATAATACTTACATTCAGCCAAAAACTATATCAGAGTCGACAAGCAGATGCTATGTTACAATTCTTCTTTTGTAATTTAATATAAATAATAGAATAATTGAATAATAATAACAGAAAATATATTTAACATTTGGAATTTACTGCAAGTGAGAATTAATGAATATTAAATCACATTCTTACATGTAAATGTCGACTTATTTAATGCGTATAAATCTACAATCCGTCAAACTAAGTTTGTACTAGTATGCAGAACACACTCTTTCGCGACAACGAACTTCCTGGTAGTTAGGTTAATAAAGAAAATATATGTTTTTTCTAATTAATAGCTATTTTTATTAAAAATTCTTAGCCAGAAAAGGTTCAAATTGAACGATTACAATGCAAATTTGTGTTTTTTTAAATTCTTATTAAACATGTTTAACCTTCCTGGTACCGTGATCAAATAATTAGGAGTACCCGTACGAGGTGCATTTGTACCCCACTAAAATTTTATTTTAAAATTAAGTTAGTCAAAATTATTACAAAACGTTAGTAATATGGAAAAATATAAGTTAAAATTAATTTCTGTTGTACTCTATACAAAGTGTTATTTTATTAGAGTGTACTTTGCACAAATCTTTGGCATTCTTTACATAACTATCTCGATTTCCTGTTTTTGCTCATAGATAACATCTTCCGCTTCCTCCTACAGTTTGTGCTCATTCGTTTTGGCGTGTTTCGTCAATCACGATTTCATCTAGCTCTAGGACCAAACTAAACATATTTTGCATTAGTGATTTATGGCAATTACTTGCCTTCCTTGATTGATATCTTACAATAATATTCTGATTTACTAGTAGTTGGCCAAGATTCAAAATAATTATTTTTCTGCCGTCTAAACTCTTCGTTTGTCAGGAAATTTGATTTCCCGAATATTATTTAATCGAAATGCGTTGATGCCTACCACGTCAAGAATATGACAAAATAAAACTACTGGCCATCAGTTACTGCTGCGTCTCGCCGAATATTCTTTGGCCATTTTGTCGGTTGTATCTGCAGGGCCCTTTGTTTTTTATAGGTGCAGCACTATGTCTGGTTAATACATAGTTCCCTCCTCTTAAACTATATCGTCATGATGCTCTGTCGAGAGTAAAATTACTGCTTTATTTTTAGCAAGTGCGTATGGCACTAGAGTGTGATTTTTCGAAAAAACAAACATACTAGAATATGGTTGCCTATACAGTAATACCCCGCTTTACGCGACCCCGTTATGCGCGGCTTCGCTTTAACGCGAATTTCAAATTTTTCGTTAAAATGCCGCGTATTACGCGAATTGCTTACTTAAGAATATGTATGTATGTACATAATGTAGTCATTGACTTCTTTTTGGTCGCGGGAATGCCCGCTTTCTCTGACCATTCTGATTGAAGAATTGGGGATTCCCCATCCTACGACTTTGTTCTATGGGGATTCCCTCGTTTGTTTCGTTTGTTCCATATGTTTATCTCGGCTAGCGGTCGTGTTTTAACGTTTGGTGGAGATACATACATAATTTAACGCTACGTTAAAAATGCCGCCTATGAAGAAAAAAGATTGTAAAAGCGTAAATTTGGAATTAAAGATGAAGGTGTTAAGAAGAATGGAAAATGGAGGCAAAGCAATAATTGTTGGCAGAGATTTTGGACTCTCAGAATCGACTGTGAGAACGATTTTTAAAAATCGGAAAAAAATTAAACTTTCCAGCGAAAGTTGAACACCTATAAGTGCAACAAAACTTTCTCGATTGAGATCCTCTATCCTAGAAAGAATGGAGAAGTTGCTAGCAGTCTGGATCGAAGATTTAAATAAGAAGAATACACCACTGATTCAAGATCTCATATGCACAAAAGCAAAATCTTTGTATGAGATAAAGACAGAAGAAGGTGAAGGGAGTTCCACTCCGACTTTTGCTGCCAGCAGAGCCTGGTTTCATCGGTTCAAGCAGCGTTCCAATCTTCACAATATCCACATAACAGGTGAGACCGCCAGCGCGGACACTAAAGCTGTAGCTGAGTTTCCAGACAAGTTTCAAGAGTTCGTAGCACGAGAAAAAATTCCTGCTTGTCTCATCTTCAATGTTGATGAGACCGGGCTTTACTGGTAAAAAATGCCATCTCGAACATTCATTTCTAAAGAGGAACGTCAAGCCAGCGGTTTCAAAGCTGCGAAAGATTGACTAACACTTCTGCTGGGTGGTAATGCCACTGGTGATTCCAAACTGATACCTTTACTGGTGTACCATTCAGAAACACCCCGTGCAATACGAAGTACAGACAAGACAAGCCTACCAGTCGTGAGGCGGTCCAACAGAAAGGCATGGGTTACATGGGAAGTTTTTCAAGATTAGTATTCTAATAGTTTTTGCCCGTCAGTCAAATCCTACTGTGACAGAAATGGGCTTGAACGTAAAGGTATATTACAACCTATGGACCAGGGAGCAATAGCAAACTTCAAAGCTTATTACCATCGCCGCCCTTTTAGCCAACTAATTCATGAAACTGACGGGGAAGGAAGACAGTCTATGCGAGAGTGGCGGAAGTCATACAACATCATGAAGGCTATTCACAACATAGACGAGGCTTGGAACGAAGTTAAAAAGAATTGTATGAACGGGGTGTGGCGTAATCTTTGGCCAGATGTAGTGGAAGCACCTAGAAGAATTGTTCAAATGCAGAGACAGGTGCTTGAAGACATTGCTGCAATCATTGAGGGGTCTGAACTGGAAGATGTCGCGGTAGAAGAAATCGAACAACTTGTAGCAACGCACGACGAACCTCTCAGCAATGAAGATCTGATCGAGTTACAGAATAATCCCATCAACGATGAGGAAGAACTAGTAGAAGAGAGAGTTGTATCTTCAAGAGGAATACAAAATGCTCTTTCAAAAATTTATTCAGGTTTGGACATATTGCAGAGCATAGACAATGATGATGACCGTGTTTTGACCGTGTGTCAAACAATTAGAAACAGCGTTGGGTGTTATGAACGTATTTTACAAGAACGTAAAAGAAACGCTACCCAAAAGACAATAGATGTATTTTTCCGCAAAAAAAACATGTAATACTGCATAAAGTGTTCTTAGAATTGAAGTGATTGATTCAAATAATTTGTATTTTTTTGTATTAACTTTTGACTATGTTTAATCGTAAACCCAGATATACGCGAATTTCACTTAACGCGATTTTTGCGGAACGTATCCCTCGCGTAAAGTGGGGTATTACTGTATTTATTTAGTAATAGTTCTTTTGGAATACAAGCCTTATTTTTCTGTAATGTGCCGCATAGCGAAAGCTGCTTTCGTTGAAGATGATCAGCTAATGGCATACTTGTGAACAAGTTGTCTGTTGTTACGCCATATCCATGTCCGAAGCATTCTACCAAGTCGATAATAACGCGTTGCCTCTGATTTTTTCTGCAGCAGCCCCTCTTTTTCGCAAGTAAAATTGTAAATTTAGACTGTATGCATTTGTGCTGTCACCGAATGCCCAAATTTTATGCCGTATCTATCGGATTTACTTTTCATGTAAGCGACCTCTAAAAGAGACAAGTTGTTCATCCACTGTTGAATGATACGATTTTAGCAGTTTTCTACAAAGGTGTTGAAGACATCTCTTATTGGCGCTAATTTATCATTTTCTTTTTTGTAAGCTCTAGTTTGGTAATCATCAAACCTTAAAAATGCAGACAATAATTGAAAACATGTTCGTGACATGGTAGCCGGGAAAATTGGGAGAGCATATGCTCTGTAAGAGCACCAAAGTGCTTTTAGTGATTCCTTATTGGATCGCACAGGAACCAAAAAATAAACCGATATAGGGTTTCGTTTCAACAAAATTAGTAGGTGGTTTTTCTGGGTACTTAGCATTCCATAAACCATTTATCTAAAGAATATCTCCTATAAGTACTCAAACTATTTTAATTTCTAATAGCGTACCTGTTCAGCTTTTCTGTTTGTTTCTCTGACAACAATATCAATAATTTCGTCAGTAACAAATAAACAAAATGCCTCTTCTTCCGTTTCAAAATTAGCACTATAGTTGGTAAGGCCAGGTGCATTCCTTGTAATATTATTTCGGTTTCTTCGATGAGGACGAAATGGGATTTTTGTCTATTTTGTATTATCTTTCGAAGTGTACAAAAGGAACACCTCTTGATTTGTGTCATTTCCTTCGCAAACGTCTTCAACATCATTATCCTGAAGATCACCCTCTGCATTTGTGTCATTTTCTTCGGAAACGTCTTCAACAACAACATTATCCTGAAGATTTTCAATGATATCATCGATCTCATCAGCAAATTCTGGTTCAGCGTCGTCATTCACATACAATTCCAATTCTTCAGCTGCTAGTCTCGCAGGATTTCACGGTTTAGTAGATATTGTGTTACATAACACACACACGACACCGTCCGGATAAAAGAATAAAAACACAACTTAGAAGACACTGGTTTGTGAAATCTGACTTGGAATAACCGAAGCATATAAGTAATAGGAATTTTGCATGAGCAGATTGTTAAAACGTTGTCGGCACCGCGATCAAAATAATTATAAGAAGTACAACGTGGGGTACATTTGTACCCCCATTTCACTAAATTATATTTAGTATTTTAGTTTATAAATTATTTACTAATACTGAACTATTATTCAATTTAAGACATGTTTTGAGACAATAAAAAAAAACATGAAGACCCAACGTAAAATTATTTTTATGGACGTCCGCTAAAATCTGCCCATGAGATACATTTGTACTCCATACGGTACCAGGAAGGTTAATAGCAATGCAGTTTTTACTGTGTACAATAGTTGGTTTGTGTAAATATAACTAAGATATGCAAAGTCTTTCTTTGGAGACTGTGGTTAAGTAAAAACTTTAAAAAAAGGTATATAACCACAATTATTAATCGTATCCTAAATACGTATTTCGACATGAATACTTTCGTAGGCGTCAAGATCGCGGGGGTTATTAATGGCCTTGGCAAGTTTCAACCCTTTAATCGACACATTGTGCAGTGTATTAAATATTATATAGTAAGCCAAGCAATGTGTATGTTGATATTGTGATAGTTGTCAGATTTGATTAATGTCATGTCATTAATATAAAATACATTTATTGTTCCTGTTAAAGCATTCTACAAATAAACAACTTATTATAATAAACTTTTATTGTTTAACGACTAAAGAATAGTCAAATCATTTCAATAGGTTATGGGCCCAGATAACCACGTATTAAAACAATAAATAGTATTTATATTTGTTGAAGTGAGTGTAAAATAATTGGAAAAGAACAAGAAAAATGAGTGCACCTGTGATTCACATAGAAAAACTGGACGAGAAGAACTATGACAGTTGGTCGATCCAGATGAAGAGTGTCTTAGTCCACAGTGGACATTGGAAAATTGTCAGTGGAGTACTTAAGATTGATTCTGCTGATGTAAAGAAGGAGCAGTGGGAGTCTGATGACGAGAAGGCGCTAGCATCTATTTTTCTTGGTGTAAAACCTACTCAATTGGTTTATATTAGAAGCTGCAAAACTTCTTCCGAAGCTTGGGAGAAGCTTAAAAATGTGCATATGCCCATAGGACCTTTACAAAAAGTGTCACTATACAAAAGGTTGGTGAGTTTAAACATGGCTAATGGAAATGTTGTGGGACATATAAACGAGTTTGCCAAAATCTGTGAAAAACTATCCGAAAGTGGTATTGAAATTCAGGAGGAGCTTTTGGCAATTATTTTGCTTTCCAGTTTGTCATCAGAGTACGAAAACTTCGTAATAGCTATGGAAACAAGGGACGCATTGCCAAACCTTTCACAACTAAAACAGAAGCTTCTAGAAGAAGGCAAGAGAAGGAAGGAAACCGAAGCTAAGCCAACAAGTTTACAGCAACAAGCGTTTTTAGCTAAAAATACAAGCGATAGCAAAGGAAATAAAAAATATTTAACCAGCAAGAAATTCAAAGGGAAATGTTTTGTATGTGGTGTAGCAGGTCATTTTGCAAATAAATGTGAAAAAAGACAAAGAAATTTCAACAATATGCAAGGCGATGACGATGGTGGCTGCAGCAGACACAAAAAGCTTGAAAGCAGATGGTTGGTATGTCGATAGCGGTGCAACGTCGCATATGTGTAACGATAGGAAGTTGTTCGTTCGTATACGTGATCATAACGAAGAAATCGCATTGGCTGGCAACAAGTTCATAACTGCCAGTGCTAAAGGTGATGTATTGAAAAAGAACAGAAATTTTGAAGTTTTACTTCAAAATGTTTTGTTCTGCTCCGAATTACAGGCAAATTTTATTTCGGTCAATAAAACTGTTGACTGTGGTCTATCAGTAGTGTTTGATGCGCAAAAGGCTTTGATTAAAAGATCAGACGGCACTATCGTATTGGTGGCTAAACGCAGGGATAACATGTTTGTAGCAGATAATGAGAAGACAAAAGAAAGGGTATGCGCTATTAAAGAAAAGAATTTGGTGTTGTGGCATAACAGGTATGGTCATCTCAACTTTAAGAGTCTTCAAGATTTGAATGACAACCAAATGGTAAAAGGGATGTTCCTAAATAGCATAAGTGATTTTAAATGTAGAACGTGTATGTTGAGTAAAATACATGTATTGCCTTTTCCCAAAGAAAGTCAAACAAAAACGAGTCAACTATTGGAGGTGGTTCATTCGGATGTTTGCAGTCCGTTTAAAGTAAATTCTGTAGGTGGTGCAAGGTACTTTGTTACGTTTATTGACGACATGTCATGACGTATTTGTGTGTATTTTATAAAACATAAAAGCGAAGTTTTTGAAAAATTCAAAATGTACAAAAACTATGTAGAAAAGCAAACAGGCTGTAGAATTAAAACATTACGCTCAGATAACGGTGGAGAGTACATAAATTCGCCGTTTGAAAGTTTTTTGTCAGCAGAGGGTATCGGTAGACAGTTGACTGTCCCATATACACCACAACAGAATGGAGTGGCGGAGAGAGCTAATCGGACATTAATAGAAATGGCAAGATCCATGATGGTTCATGCTGGTGTTAAGGAATATTTATGGGCAGAGGCTGTTAATACAGCGGCGTACATAAGAAATAGATGTCCTACAAAGCGGTTGGAGAATAAAACATCACACGAAGTTTGGTTCGGTCGTAAGCCAAGTGTGCAGCATTTCAAAACATTTGGTGCGTATGCTGTAAGTCTCAACAAATCTGCAGATAAATCTAAGTTCAAAGCTAATGGTTTGTCATACATTATGGTAGGATATTCAGCAACATCAAAAGCGTATCGTCTATTTAACACAACGACACGCAAGGTCATTGAACAACGCAATGTTATATTTGATGAGAAGATGCACAATGTAGACAACAGTAACGATGAAAACGGGAAAAAATCCCTTAATGCAGATGATTACTTAACATTTTGCTTTAATGTAGATAAATATGCAGATGTTGTTGATTGTAATAGCCGATCTTCTGTGCAGATGGAAAGTGATGAAGAATCGTATGGTACAGCTGATAATGATGATGATACTGATAATGGAATTGTAGGTCAGCAAGCGATTCATTGTCGAGGGCGGCCTAAAATTATACGGGATGGTAAACGCGGTAGACCAAAGAAACAGTTTAACACTAAACAAGCTAATGAACTGTGTGTTGCTATTGAGAAAGAAATTCCTGAGACGGTTGAGGATGCCCTTGCTAGTTTAAATAAACAACAGTGGGTAAAAGCAATGGACGATGAGATGTATGCATTGCGTAAGAACAAAACATGGAGTCTGACAGATTTGCCAGAGGGACATAAAGCGATTCCGTGTAAGTGGGTATTTGCTTTGAAGAAAAATATTAAGGGCGAAGTCGAACGATTCAAAGCAAGATTAGTTGCTAAAGGTTGTAATCAACGATTCGGCATTGATTACAAAGAAACATTTTCTCCAGTCGTACGATATTCGACAATACGCTTGCTTCTAGCGTTAGCTGTTAAGCATAAGATGCATTTGCATCAAATGGATGTGCGTACCGCTTACCTAAATGGCGAACTACAGGACGAAATATATATGAAACAGCCCCCAAATTTTATTGACGAGAAATCACCAAATGCTGTTTTGAAATTGAACAAAGCTATTTATGGCTTAAAGCAAAGCGGCAAGGAGTGGAATAACAAGCTTGATAGTGTACTGAGACGTATGAATTTCAACCCATGTGAAAATGAGCCATGTTTATACAGGTCAAACATAGATGGAAAACTTGTGCTGATTGCTGTTTATGTGGATGATCTGATAATTGCCTGTGGAAATTTGGAGATTGTGTATAAAGTAAAAGCACAGATTTCCAACGAATTCGAGGTGGATGATAAGGGTATACTTAAACATTTTCTGGGAATGGAAATTGAGCGCCAGGGAGAAACAGGTATGATTAAATTAAGTCAGAGCCAGTATATTGCAGACGTTTTGATGCATTATGGAATGGATCAATGCAAGGCAGTATTTGTACCGTTAGAAGCTGGATATCAAGTTAATTGCAAGGACAATTGTAAAAAGTTTAATCAACACGATTATCAATCGCTGGTAGGGACTCTAATGTATTTGGCTATATCCACCAGACCAGGTATTTTACACTCCGTGTCAAAGATGGCACAACGCAATACTGATGCGCATGAGGAACATATGACCAAACTAAAACATATATTGCGCTACTTATCTGGTACACGAAACCTGAAAATGATTTTTGATTCTGATGGTAGTGGTCTTGAAGGGTATGTGGATGCAGACTGGGGCGGAAACGCGATGGACAGAAAATCATATACGGGATTTACATTTTTCTACGATGGATCTCTTATCTCGTGGGAATCTAAGAAGCAAAATACGATTGCACTTAGTAGCACAGAGGCTGAGTATATGGCAGCGTCAGATGGAGCCAAAGAAGCTGTTTATTTGAAAAAATTACTTTTTGAAATTGATGGTTATAAAAGAGGAGTAATAAAACTTAACATTGACAATCAAGGTGCGATGAAGTTAGCAGAAAATCCTGTCTTCCATAAGAGAAGTAAGCATATCGATATCAGGTATCATCATATAAGGGAACTGGTACGTGATGGGCAGATCAACTTAACCTATTGTCCAACACAAAATATGATAGCTGATGTACTAACTAAAAACTTATCGAAGATTAAACATGTTAATTTTGTAAAACAACTAAAACTTGAATAATTGAAACTTAAATAATATTGTAAAGCAACATCCACATTGAGGAGGAGTATTAAATATTATATAGTAAGCCAAGCAATGTGTATGTTGATATTGTGATAGTTGTCAGATTTGATTAATGTCATGTCATTAATATAAAATACATTTATTGTTCCTGTTAAAGCATTCTACAAATAAACAACTTATTATAATAAACTTTTATTGTTTAACGACTAAAGAATAGTCAAATCATTTCAATACAGTGTACTTAAAGCATGGTTGGCAACGTTAGATTTATCCGGTCTATTGTATTTAATATGTGATATGTGTTCTTTAAACCGGGTTATTATTGGTCGTTTTGTTTGGCCTATATATTTAAAATTACAATCATCGCAATTAATTTCGTATATACCTGATTTCGAATTAAAATTAACTTTATTTTTGGTATTCCCTAGGAGACTTTTGATAGACTTTTGTTTTCAGACCGAAAGGCAACTTTGAGACCTCGTTCTTTCACAACTTTATTAATGTTTTTCGTGATGGGGTGGTATGGCAAACACATGTACTTTTTCTCCTGGTTACTTTGAGATATCAAACTTGTGGATTCGCGGATTGTATTTTTTAGTTTAGTTTTTATAATTAATTTATTGATTATTTCTATGTCAAAGCCATTATATTTCGCGATATTTTTAATGACATCCAGTTCTATTTCCTATCTCTCTTTTGTTAACGGAAAATTAAAGAAGAAATTAAAAGAAGCTGTCTTATGTTGAAAACTATGATTTGAATCAGCGATGATGAATCTATTAACATTTGTTTCTTTCCGGAAAATATCGATTTCTATTTTATGTTTATTCCTAATCAGTAAAGTATCTAAAAATGGTATCTTGCCATTGTGTTCCTTTTCCACCGTAAATTTAATCGTCGGAAATTTCAAATTTAACTGATTAACGAACATGTCTAATTCGCATTTCCGTGTATCAAAAATAGCGAGAATGTCATCTACTTACCTGATCCAGACCAGAAAGGTGAAAATCTGGTGTGAAGAACACAAATACAGGTTCACTATTAATATTTTTGTGAACGTGTCCGAATATATCCCTCCCCAGAGACGTAGATACGTATTTCGCCTTTCTACAGGCAAGGAACTAATCCAAATTCTAAATTAAAAAAATCAGTTGTACTATTTTCAGAACACTGTGGAAATTTGCCAAAACTAATCACTTATTTTGAAAATCAAAATCTCAAATTAAATAATGGATTAACCACATTATTTATAATTTGAAAAATATTCCAAGTGACTTCGGATGTGGCTTTCGGTAGGAGTTAGACACAGTTTTTAATAGGAATCCAGATTTAATAACATTGCGGCAATTGTGTATGGGGACAATGCCTCAAAATCTAACTGTTAACTACGCTGAAATAAAAGAATATTTCCAGTATGCACCTATAACTATATCTACAAGGATGTATTTCATTCAAAGAGAACAAATTTTACAGAAGAGAACTTTGAGAAAGTATTGCTAATTAATATTACTCAACTTTACTCAACTTGAATAACAAAATGAACAAATAAATATTTCGTATTTTATAGATGACCACCCGTTTGTTTTCCAATTATATAAATAAACTTAAAAACTCTTTCAAAATACAAATTTTTAATAGAACCCCCCGTGAGCGATGAGTCATCGGTCTTTCGTGTCCGGTCCCTATAACCTCCAAAATTATGTTAACCAGAATGTTCCTGAATGGGTTTGAAATAAAATTCCTTAGAATCACGGCTCAATCTATTCGTTTTACACCAGTTACATAACTTCTACAGATTTATATAAAAAAAAAAACTTTGATGATAGATTAATGAAGAATTTGTTGGGAATTCTACCTAAGTAATCATTTATTGCCAAGACATTTTGCAGATTTGACGGAATATTTTGCAGCTATTACTTCAGCTAATGTGAGTATGTGAGCAAAAGGTTAACCAGGGAAATAAATATGCAGCTAAACATATTCTAGAAAATTACCGTACTACTAAGCATTTTACTATTGAAAATAAAATAATTTAATAAATTAAACAGAAATCGACTAGTAACAATATTATATTTACAAAAGCTGATAAAGGAAATACAGTTACAGCAATTCCGGAATCAAACTACATACATAAAGTTCATGAATTCCTCGATAATAATTCATTCATAAAACTTAAATCTGATCCTACTAACAAATTTCAAAAACAGATTAAACAAACTATAGAAAAATCAGGTTCTCTTTTTAATAACACTCAAAAACGTATATTAACCACTATGAATATCCTATCTCCCAAATTATATGGTTTAATTAAACTACATAAAGACAATACACCTGTACGACCAGTAGTATCGTACGTAAAAGCACCTTGTAGAAATGTGTCCAAACACTTAATAGATTTAATTCTTACACACACTAAATTCAAGTCTAAGTTCTCCGTTAAAAATTCCCAGGAATTAATTAACAACATTTCAAACTTGCAATTACCAAACAAATGTAAACTCATTTCTTTTGATGTCTCGAATTTGTTCACTAGTATCCCACCCCAGGAGGTAATAGATTTAATTACTTTACAACTAGAACGTAGAAACACGAACATTGTCACAAAGACCGAAATTTTACAGCTCTTAGAAACGTACCTGGAACAAAATTATTTTCAATTTAAAAAGAAATTTTATAAACAAACAGAGGGTCTAGCAATGGGAAACCCACTAAGCCCCTTATTAGCGGAAATTTTCATGAATAATTTAGAAACTATAATTAGTACACATCCCTTGTTTGGTAATTGTGTATATTGGTTTAGGTATGTTGATGACATATTAATTTGCTTTAACGGTTCAGATAGACAATTAAAAACTTTACATAATTATATCAACACTATTCACCCCAAAATAAATTTTACTATAGAAACAGAAATAAATAAAAGCATTAATTTTCTAGATCTAACCATATCACACAAAACTAATAAACACGAGTTCGCTATATACCATAAACCAACACATACAGATACATAACACACAAATTATCAGCATACCAATCAATGGTAATCAATTAATTCATGTACCTATGAGTAAAAGTAATTTCGACCTTGAACTAAATAGAATATACACAATAGCATTAAACAATGGTTACTCTATAAATATTGTCAATAACATCCTAAATAGCCAACAAAAATCTAAAACCCTTTCTTTAGTTTATCCAAAATTAAAATACAAGATAATTAATTCCTATAATTCAATCACTTACTTAGGAAAAATTTCGGAAAAAATTGGTACTTTCATTAAAAAACTTAATAACGAACATATATCATTTAAAACAGACAATACTATACAGAACATTATTAAAAACAACAAAGATAAAATAAACAAAGGATCAAACTCTGGTGTATATAAGTTAACATGCGAAGATTGTAATAAGGTATACATATATAGGACAAACGGGGTGGACATTCAAAATTAGGATGAAAGAACACGAGAGAAGCCATAAAGAGAAGAAAACAGATTCAACTTTCGCAAGTCATTGTATAGATATCAATCATAGATTTAATATAGATTTCAAAATTTTACACATTCAAGAAAAAAGTAAAAAACTTAACCTGTTAGAAAACTTAGAAATTAATAGATACAATAGTTTAGGATTAGCTTTAAATGACCAACTAGATTTAAACAACTCCCCTCTATTAAATTTAAGATTGTAAAAATTTTTCCACCACAATTTCCCCAATAATTTTCACATAAATATTCAAACTTGTATTGTACATATTCAGTATTTCATCCACCTGATGAAGCCATTGTATGGCGAAACAATATTGTAGTGGTATTTACAATAAAAGAATTTTTGAAACTAGAAGTTTAATTACTTATTTCTTAGCGTTTTAATGTGAGTATAGCAACGCTTTAATATTGATTTAATAGCTCCTATTTAATTAGTTTTTACTTCCAAATTGTATAAATGTCACATACATTGTCAATTATTTAAGAATAACACAATTTTTTTTGCTTTTGTTCCCTACTCTGCTATTATATTAGCCATAACTGTATATATGTGTTTACAAACGTTCATATCTTGTCATAAAGATTAAATTTAAACATAATATTTTTTATAATACACACGGGTATACATTAATGAAGTAACAAAATAACAAATGTCACTGGTATAATATCCGTTTTCAAATGATTGTCTAATAATCTGCAAAACATAAACACATAAATATATGAGACTGTTAATAGTTATTGCAATATTATGATTAGATAAAACAAGCTTATGGTTCTTCAGCAAACGGTACTCATAAAAATTAATCAATGTAATATATACAAATGGATAAATTAGTACAAAAAAAGGCTGCCTCGTGGACAAATAACTATTCCGATACTAGGTATTTATTGATAAAATATAAATAAAGTTTTTATGCTCTGATAACTGTTTAAATAATTAATTAAAATTACAAATTATTCTGTTTGTTTTTGAATATCCGATGTAAATATAGGATTAACGCAGTAATCTTTATTTTATTTTATTGCCTCCATTTCAAATACCATCTCATTTAAATTACATTAAAAAAGGAACTACGTGTGTACAAATGATTTAAAACAGGATTTAATTATAATATAAATTAGAAAATTGTTTCTGTTTCTTGTATATTGCTTTCACATATTACATACCGGTATTTATTTTAGTTTATTTTCATCGTATTGATGTGTAATTGAAAAGGAAATATTCATTTTGTTCATATGTATCTCCTAGAGAGAACTGCAATCTGCTCAAAGTCAATAAGCGTTTGATATGACTAAACCTCAAATCTAGATTATTTGATTATACAGGGTGCGGCAAAACAAACAGTGCAGTTTTGATGGGCTATTAAAAAAAATGGCACAATAAACCACGAAAAAGTGGTTTATTCTGCTTGAGTCAGTACTACACCCCATTTTTTCACTTAAGTTTTAAAGATCACATCAGCAAGATGATGTCCTCCAGAAGCGATGCACTGATGTAGGCGATTTCTGAAGTTTTCAACTGCGTTCTGGCACATATCGATCGGAATGGCGGCGATTTCCTCCAAATCCTTCGAAATTGTGAGGACGATTCTGAAAAACCTTTTCCTTGAGGTAGCCCTACAGGAAAAAATCGCAAATGCTCAAATCCGGTGATCTCGCCGGCCACCCCAGGTCGCCCCTCAGAGAGACGAGGCGCGTAGGGAACATCTGCCGCAGTTTTGTCATTGAAATCTGCGCTGTGTGGGCCGTAGCCCCGTCTTGTTGGAACCAAATATCCCCAAGGTCTTGTTCTTCAGCCAACCGTGCCAATTGTGGATCAAAAAAATTTTCGAGCATCGAAACATAACGCCGAGCGGTGACGGTTGTTGCACGCTCATCCTCCTCAAAAAAGTATGGTCCAATAACCCGAAATTTGGAAATGGCACACCATACAGTGACTTTCGGGGAGTGGAGAGGTCTCTCGTGAACTTGTCGTGGGTTATTGACCGACCAATAACGAAAATTCTGTTTGTTTACGGCTCCAGAGAGATGGAAGTGGGCTTCATCACTACTGAAGAACGTTGACCTTGGTGGGATACGGCCTAACATTTCTTGGGCACGATTCACACGGTTTTGAAAATCTGGAGGCATCAACTCCTGAACCAGCATAATCTTATAGGGATGGAAGAATAAATCTTTATGCAAAATCCTCCTTACAGAGCGGTCGGACATGTTTAATGCAGTTGCATGTCTCCGGGCAGAGCGTGTTGGTGATTGTTCAACAGCTGCTCTTACTAGAGCTACATTTTCGGGAGTTCTCACTCTTCTGGGTCTTCCCATACCCCTAGGCCTTTTTGTTGAACCAGTTTCTTCCAGCGCACGAACCCAACTGGCGATAACATTGCGGTGCGGAACGGGATCACGAAGTGGAATGTTAAAGTGCCGTCGGAAGGTCCGCTGAGTGATGATGAAAGAACGACCGCTTTTAAAAAACGTGCGAACGGCGAAGCCGCGATGCTCTCCGTACCAAACCATTGCTACGACTGAAAACGGGGTGAGTTACCGGACACAATGAATCCCCTCCCAGGTTCCCATCCTCACCACAGCGGATGTAGTCGCCCATCGTCAATGCACTGTTTGTTTTGCCGCACCCTGTATAAGTAATAGCGTCTATCTTATCGTGTTTCTGTTGCTAAGTCTGGTGGCAGCAAACGTTTCAGCCTTCGAATTTCATTGTGCTAGCTACGGCGCGCGCAGGCGTAGCGGTGGCGTCTGAAGAAATCCGAAACAAAATCCGTAGTCATATTGTACAATAGTCTGGGAGCTTTTATTTATCGTGTATGCTCTTCGTCAGTGGAGACGGGTGTGGGTGTCTAAAATAAAAAATGGTAGGTAGCGTCATTCGGTTTTCTTACGGACGCTCAAGTCTGAAAATGGAGAAAAGGGATTGCGCGATCTTAGGCGCATGCGTATACAGACTACAAAAATAGAAACGCTAAAACAAAGACGAAACGGCAAAATGCTGCATACGATGCCTGCAACCTGAAAATAAATATTCAAACTCCAACTCGTTAAGGAGAAAATAAAACAAAATAAACTAAGCTAAAGAAAAGACTCAAAAACAGTTAACTTGTGTATTAACACATTATATCTTGTTCATCATAATAAAAAAAAACAAAACACAAATCTATTCGAAATTTAAAGAAATATAAACATACATCCTGTATAAAGATTACACAGTATATATGACAAAAATGAGTAATCTGGACACTAAATTTAAAAAAAATTAAAAAAGGGTGATTAAATGAAAAATATACTACAATAATTTGAATATGAACTAAATATTAAAAACCAAAGTATAATGAATTAATTCGCAATAAAAAAAAATATAAAAACTACAATAATCTAGATTACAGATTAATTGAAGAAACAAATAGTCTTTCTACGGTACCATACGAAAGCTTTACGAATTAATAGTACTTCCAGCAATAATAAATAATTGGTATTACGTATATTTCCGTTAATTTTAAAGTTTTATAACAATAAAGTTTTAAATCAAATAAATTTCAAATCGCAATAAATACACCTGCACGAATTGTAGACAGGTTTTCTTGTGATTATACTAGCGATGGCCAAGCACAGGTGTTGGCACAAAAAAAATGTACAGAGAAGAAATTCTCACATTACAAAATAAATTTAGAATATCTTTGGGAAAAATAATTTTATAGGTAAGCCGTAAATTAATAGTAAAACATTACGTTAAAAAATCGATGTTATAAATTACCAAAGCATGTAAATTGCAATCAAATAGAATTTTAGATTACAGTAATTATTACAAAAAATTCCAAGTATAGTAATAATTTATGAAACAAAGACTAATATGAACAGATAAAAAAATTAACCTCGAATATATGATTTTTGAATCTTCAAAAGGGAAATTTAAGATTCAAAATTGTTACCAACAAAATATAGGAGTCCACGTTGTCCTTCGGAATAGCAGAGGCTAGTGGATGACGGTAATTAAAGGTGATTCGTTGGTATTAGATTCGTCGATGAGATTAAGGTGTCCGGGGCCCTGATTACTACCTCCGAAGAGCTGCAGATTGTCCGTATTCACGTCCCAGAAATGCCAATCATAGAAACTCAGGCAACGAAGAGCTTTTTCCCTTATACCGCTATTAATTTGCAAACTGTATTCGGCAATTCCAAACTGTTAACGCTCTGCTTTCTTACCCGTAAAAAGTGCGACTTTTCAAACTACGCAGAATTACGTAATTCTTATTAGCCTCAAGAGTGCAATCGAAAGCACATACTAACCCGCCGTGCTCACTTACGGCACGTCAACGAATGAGTCTCCATCGCCAGACACTAGTTGAAGCGGTAGCGGGGATGGGGCGATACCGTGAGAAATATCCACACAGATGGTGACAACGTACTCGTGAAAATAAAAATGGAAGCACACGTAACGTAAACGAGTATACAGGGCGATAAAACGTTAAAAAATATAAAGAAATTTTAAACGTAACATTTGATATCGATCACATTTAGCTGGTTGACAAGCACATTAGGATGTACTGACAAACGTTCACTGTACCGAACACTGAACTGATGGATGACGTCTTTGATTGATACCAAAGGGATATCGAGTTGAATAATCTGATTGGAGACGTATTAAGGCGCATCAACGATGGCTCTCAAGGATTTGGATGATTGCTGTTTGAATTACTTGCAGTGCCCCATAGTTGAAAATCGTAGGTCCAAACAGGTTTTAAGATTGCTTTGCAAAGCAGCACTTTTGTGTAATTGAATACAATATATTCGGACTGATTCTTATAGGACCAAATGTTGTTCAGACTCGAAGACCAAAATGTTGCTGCTCGAAGACTAAAATTTATTTGGAGAATGTCGGCTCTTGGAACCAAATTGTTGCGATGGCTCCGGTTTGTAAAGGACCAATGTTATCGTTGTATCCGGTTCTTAGAATCACGACCCCAATATTGCTTCACCGTGCGCAGGTTTTAAGGCTGTATACGCTTTACTATTCAAATCTTCGGTGACTGTTTGTTAAATGAATAAGTGTACTTTCATCTAAATATATTTATTTACACTATATCCATTTATTTTGGATCTACGACTTATACCGTATGAACGCCCGGGAGTGATTGATCTACCACAATGTAGTAAGACGAAGACGAATAGCGAGTTTATGTGGTTAGGGTTGAGAGAGTATATTCAGTCTGTTCTACTGTCTAACTGTACGGGCGTTCCCTTTCTTCATCCAACACATTCTACATACGATCTAAGTACGAATCAAATAATCTCTCTCTAACACATTGAATATCCCTATCAGTCGCTCAAAGTGTTCAAGCAAGGCGTCCGATATATTTAATCGGAAAACAAGCTTGCGCACTATGTAGGTTATTTTGTATAATCATCGAACGCTATCGACTGGTGATCCAGTTGCTCCTTGTCATCCGTATGTAGAGTACGTATAGTTGCTGTAGGTATAATAATAATCGTCGGGAATTCCCGCATTTTTTAAAATTAAAAATGAATGTTCTTTTATTTAATAATTAATATTTGTTACCAATAAAGGTATTTTAGTTAAATTTAATATTTTATAGGTAGTTTATTTAAGGAAACCATTTATTTATACTGGTAAACACTTTATTTATATTCTTGCAAGAATCGTTATTGTTTTGAAATTTTATGCTATTACAGAATACTTTTTATTTTAATTTTTTTCAATAAGAGTTACGGTTTTGTTTCATAATTTTATATTATTTATGTGTTTTCATTTGAATAAGAATTTTTTAAGTTCAAGCCACGAAGCTATGATGAAACTTATCATTGAATATTTAGCGATGAAAATTTCTGATGCTTCGCCGGTAAGAATTATTATTATGCAGTAAACAAAAACTCTGCACTTTACGGCGAATTGTATTTTATGATACTTTCGACTATATTATATCATTTTATTTAAATTTAAATGTTAAATTTAAAGTATTATGGCCGAAGAGACATAGACAAAAGTATCAGTTATTGTAGGGACGTTGACAGCCGGCACATGACTAATAGTGCGAAAAGCAACGGTGTAGTCGGATAAAATATCCAAATTCGTACATTAACCATAAATAATATACTACAAATAATTTTGTAGTTTGTTAAACAATTAGTTATTAATTTGGAATATTTATTTTGATACATAATTTATTAATAAACAGCCATAACGCTTTCTTAGTTCACCACAATTAAATACGCCCTGTAGGAGTTTAACGTATGTAGCCCCTCCCACTTGCAGTTGGCCAGTCATTACTTATATATCCATCGATCGCTCGACGTTGTGCACACGGTATATATAACGTGTGTATAAATTGTCGCAAAAGTTACACGCAGCGACGTTCTTCGTTTGGTTCTGAATAAAAAATCTTAATGTTAAAATGTCGTATCATGCTTCGTTTGTTTTCACGGGGTTCTTGAAGTTCAGACTTTTAGTGCGTAACTAACCTTTGCTCTTCGATATCTGTTTATAGAGATAGATGCAATTTAGTTTAAAGAAAAATTTTTTACTAGTATTATTTCGTAAACGTTTTCTTTTTGATTTAAATGCTTGTTTTAAACATTTATTCATTAACGTACTTCCACGAAAAACACATTTGGCAACGTTGTAGAACAATAAGTTTGTATTTCAAAGTGAGTTCAATCAAAATCATTACTGTCAAATTTTGACATTTACGAAGCATGATACGACATTTTAACATTAAGATTTTTATTCAGAACCGAACGAAGAATGTCGCTACGTGTAGCTTTTGCGACAATTTATACACACCTTATATATATATATATATATATATATATATATATATATAATCTATGCACTGTTACCATGTAATGTTCGAATAATCGTAAAGTGTAGAAAGCATATTTACATTTACATTACTTTGTGAAAATGCAATAAACAGCCTACTATGGGCAAGATATACAAGGTGTGTATAAATTGTCGCAAAAGCTACACGTAGCGACATTCTTCGTTCGGTTTTGAATAAAAAATCTTAATGTTAAAATGTCGTATCATGCTTCGTAAATTCGTAAATGTCAAAATTTGACAGTAATGATTTTGATTGAACTCACTTTGAAATACAAACTTATTGTTCTACAACGTTGCCAAATGTGTTTTTTGTGGAAGTACGTTAATGAATAAATGTTTAAAACAAGCTTTTAAATCAAAAAGAAAACGTTGACGAAATAATACTAATAAAATTTTTTTCTTTAAACAAAATTGCATCTATCTCTATTAACAGATATCGAAGAGCAAAGGTTAGTTCCGCACTAAAAGTCTGAACTTTAAGAACCCCGTGAAAACAAACGAAGCATGATACGACATTTTAACATTAAGATTTTTTATTCAGAACCAAACGAAGAACGTCGCTGCGTGTAGCTTTTGCGACAATTTATACACACGTTATATATCATCTATTTCCTCGATGTGACTCAAGGCATTCCCACAAAGACTCGAAATTACGGCCTTTAATAGCTTAGTGGTTAAAACAATGGTCCGGCAAATCATGGACGTGGGTTCGAATCCTGCTTAAGGGCGAATTTTTTTCTATTAAAAAAAATTCGTATAATTAGCGTCGTAAAGTGTAGAAAGCATATTTACATATAATTATGTAGTATTTAACAAATTATTAATTGGAATGCGATCTATTAACTAATTGTATTAACAATTAATTAGAACGTGTTGAAAAAAGTTTTATCCATTTTCGAATTAAACCCTCCGGGCAATTTTGAGGGAAATCTAAAATACAAAATAAACAAATATTCTGACGTGATGGATTTTTTTGACTATATTTCTCGTAATCGGCACATTCAAAATTATCGGGAACGCTACTCAAATTTTAAAGGGGAAAACTATTGTAGGCTTGTGTTATTGAATATAATCCTCATATTTCTGTGGGTTAATTTTTTAGTTTTACTGTAAATTATCTTTTGTTTTATGTACATTCTCATTAGATTTTTTGTAACTTTTAACCTAATAAAACAATATTAAATCGACTATATTTGACTAAGCCTTTTTTGTTTGTTTTTACTAATACTATAGTTGGGTATGATATCACATAGTCTTTTTTTAACACCTGATATATTGCATTTATTAAAAGAAAGACAAATATCTAATAAACAATATTACATATGCCTATGAATGTATTTCCTTTAGCAGAAGCTGTTTTCAAAACAACTATTTTATTTGCATCTATAAGATAATTTTGAAAATCGTAATCCATAATAAATAATTGAATAAACAATTAAGTTATATATTTATCTTTACATTTTTGTAAGTTGTATGTTTATATGTATTCATATAATAAACTTGATTACTTTCGGGAAAACATATCTCCCTATATAGAATTTGTATATGTATATAGTACATACGCAATTTCTGTGTTGTTTGTCCCTACCACACAGCTGTTGGCTAACACATAGTACTGACCCCCACATTAGATAATCAAAATTGCGCAACTTGATATGAAAAGCTCGAAATCCTTGAATTTTAAAATCCACGCGTGCAGTAGATATGTATATGCATATATAGGGTCTTATTTTATAGGTACATATATTTATTTTGCTTTATATATTTGATTATTTTTAATTAAAAATTTTTAACCATATTAGAACTATGTAATACTTTCCTTTCTACCTATCCAAAGCATAGGTAAAAGGCAATAAGAAATTAACATAGCTTGTAGGATATACATACATAAAATGCCTTTCTTCTAAAATTGGTTTTAAAAACACAACGTAATACCCTCACATTGTCTATATTGGCACATAAATTGTTATTACTCTTGTATTCAACTGCAATGCTCTTGGATATCAAATGTTTTTGATGATTGCATTTGGCATACATACGAGTATATACAAATGTCCCGTATCGTTATGTTCAAATTTTAGGAGTGTAAAGAAGACTCCATTTCAAGTAACAAAAACGCAAAACTTGTACATCCATTTTTATTTGTTTCAAAGTTACAGAACTATGAATGTGATCATCAGATCATGAAAAAAGATGTAATCCTAAAGTCAATACAAACTGATTATATTTAAAAAAAGTTATAAGTAGAGAACGGACATTCTTACCACATGACTAAGTTCTCCGAATCAATAGCCGTTGTCCATTGTTAACGCTGCGAAAATCAGGTGTCCGAGAAAGTCAAACACAAATACTTCATTGTATTACGTCGGGATGTACTCGGCGAAGTTTATAAACATTTCCAATTGCGGATTGCGTTTAATGGAATATATCCTCGGAATACAATCGCTGTGTTGTCTATTGTAATCGCAACGGACCAGATGGCCGGGTAAGACTAACAAATACTTCATTGAATTACGCCGAGTCATGTGGTAAGAATGTCCGTTCTCTAGTTATAAGTAGAGAACGGATGCAATTTCCATAAAACGCAATCGGCAATTCGAATTGTGTATAACGTCGCTCAGTACATCCCGGCGTAATTCAATGAAGTATTTGTTTGACTTACTCGGACACCTGGTCTCGCCGCGATAACAATGGACAAGCCAGCTATTGTATTCGAAGAATATAGTGTTTTTTAAAGTGTTTTCATGAGCGTAGATAGAAGCGGGGTTTTTATAATGTATTTTATTTATTAGTTTATATTTCGTAAGATAAATAAAGTGCTGTGAGTAAGTTTCTTGTTTTCATAGTTTTAACTGTTAATTACATCGTAATTTTTGTGATAGATCCTGTTTAATATCGTTTGTTTGAATCTATTTCTACCAATTATTTCGACGTAAGAGTGTGCATTGAATTTCGTTCAGTTTCAATAACTTACGCACACATTTTTAGTTTTCATTTATTTAGATCTAGGGCATTGTTTAAGTTACTTTCTCGAGAACGGCATTGTAAAACAATGGCGAGTTGGATTGACGGTCATACTGATTGTATGTCCATTCCAATTCCATTCCAATTCCGAAATTTATTACAAAATCCGTAAAATATCGTCAAAAATTCGTCACTTAGGATCGCAAATACATCTGAACTCTGTAAAACTTTTATGGCGGCTAATATTCCATTAAATAAACTTAGCAATCCCACTTTAAAAATATTTCTGAAAAAATATACTGGTCGAAATGTTCCTGATGAATCAACTTTACGCAAATATTATGTTTCTAGGTGCTATACCAGAACAGTAGAACGCATTAGAAGCCATCTTTTAAATCAATACATATGGATAAGCGCCGACGAAACGGTGGATATGTTAGGACGCTGTGAGGTAAATGCTATAGCTGGTGTACTACATCCACCTATTCCATATAACGCATATGTAATAGCAACAAAAGTTATAAATACAGTTGATGCGGAAACAGTTGCTAAAACGATTAATGAGAATATTCAAAATATGTATACTTAATTCCGACGACAGGTACAAAGAGAAAGTAGTTTTATTTGTAAGTGACAGTGCTGCATATATGTTAAAAACAGGCGGACTATTAAAGGAAACATCTCCTAATATGCTGCATATTACTTGTGTAGCACATGCTCTCCACAGAATCTGTGAATATATCAGAGACACTTTTCCGGAAGTTGATAGACTTGTATCAGCTTTTAAAAAAGTTTTCACAAAAGCACCATTGAGAGTAGTTCTTTTCAGGGAAAAATTTCCATCTCTGTCACTGCCTCCCACTCCAGTAATAACTAGATGGGGAATATGGCTGGAAGCTACTAGTTATTATGCTGAGAATTTCGATAGTCTAAAGCATCTCGTAACACTGCTAAAGGAGGATGCTAGAAGTATTGGTGAGTGCAAGGAGCTCACACAAATCCCAAATTTAAAAAATCAGTTGTACTTTCTTCACGAACACTTTGGAAAATTGCCAAAACTAATCACTTATTTTGAAAATCGAAATCTCAAATTAAATGACGGGTTAACCACATTAGATGTGGCTGTTAATAATTTGAAAAGTATTCCAAGTGACTTCGGATGTGGCCTTCGGCAAAAGTTTGAAGTAATTCTTAATAGAAATCCAGATTTAATTACATTGCAGCAATTATGTAAGCAGACAATTCCACAAAATCTAACGGCTAAATATGAAGAAATAAAAGAATATTTCCAGTATGCCCCTATAACCAGTTGCGATGTAGAAAGGACTTTTTCTATTTATAAGGATGTACTTAATTTATAGAGAACAAAATTGACAGAAGAAAACCTTGAGAAACTATTGCTAGTCAATATTAATACTCCTTTACTCAACTTGAACGACAAAATAAACAAATGAAAATGTTCCAGTTATAGAAATAAAATTAAAAACTTTAAAAATACAACTTTTCAACAAATACATATGTATTTCGTAATTTTATAGATCACCACCCGTTTGTTTTCCAATTATATAAATAAAATTAAAAACTTTATAAATACAACTTTTCAACAAATAAATATGTATTTCGTAATTTTATAGATCACCACCCGTTCGTTTTCCAATTATATAAATAAAATTAAATATTTTAGAAGTACAGCCTTTCGCCAGTACTGCACTGGGTGGTAAGCGTGTCCGTTCTCTAGTTATAAGATAAGATTCAATAACAGACCTGTGATTGTTAACGTGGCATTATAAAATGTTATCCTAAGATAAATAAACACGTGTCGTAGTGCATACAGTAATTTCTTGGAGATTTCGCAAGTGTTGAACCATGAATATCATACAATAAACAAATGTTCAGATCACTGTTAACGTTGCATTTTTTAATAAAGGATTACATTACGTTTTAATTCATACAATAGCTTATTACTGTGGACAGATGTAAATATACATACATAAAAAAATGTAATCCTAAAGTCAATAAAAACTGATTTTATTTAAAAAAGTTCAATAAATAATATTTTCGAAATGTCCACCTCCTTGTTGAATGCAGGCTTGTGCCTGTAAGCCAACAGAAGAAGTACTTATCCGAATTTCATACTTGTTTTGTCGGATTTGCTCGGCAGCCAGTTGAATACGATCCAACAACTCTTCTCTTGTGTTCGAAACTTGCGCGTAGACTAAATTTTTCATATTCCACCATAAATAAAAGTCAAGGGGATTAAGATCGGGTGATCTGGGTGGCCATGCAACAGGACCACCTCGACCAATACATCTTGGATAATTGACGTTAACTCAATTTCGGACTGCAATTCCGAAATGTGGTGGTGCCCCATCCATGTGAAACCACATGTCTCGTCGAACATTCAGTCGGACACCCTCTAAAGGACCTGGTAGTTCGTCAATAAGAAATTGAAGGTAATTGTCCGCGTTTAATCCGACAGGACTAATCAACAAGTCTTCGATTAGGGCCGCCCACACGATAATAGAAAATTAATGTTGAAATTTAGATAGGCATATAGCTTTAGGATTTTCTGATGACCACCTGTGCAGGTTTCTCAGATTTGTAACACCATATCTCGTGAACGTAGATTCATCTGTCCAGAGGCCTGTTCTGCAGAAATTAAAATGAAGCCGTCACTGTCTTAACATCCAGGTAGAATAAACTAGACGAGCATAGTGGTCTGCCTCAAAGAAACTGTGTCCCCTGCGATAGTGATATGGATATAAGCCCTCACTTTTTAAAATTCGCCAAACTGTCGTTCGTGGCTCTCCTAGTTGTCTAGCGATTGGACATACCTAACAATAGCTACTGCTTCTTCCTCTAAGTCTGCTGGCAAATTTACTCCTTTGTCGAAAAGATATTCACGCAGTCCGCATTCCCGAAATTGTCTGTGTACTTCTAGAAACGTTCTGTAATGAGGAACGCGCCTATCGGGAAACCGATGTCGGTATTCAATAACTGCTTGACGGCGACTGCCGTTATAGTAGCCATACACAAAATGCATGTCCGCATACTCTTGAGAAGAAAATTGGTAAGGCATTTTGAATAGAGAAAACGTGTCCACTCACTATTAAACTGTTGTATAAACTGAAACGTAATGTAATCCTTTATTAAAGAAACGCAACGTTAGCAGTCATCTGAACATTTGTTTATTGTATGATATTCATGGTTCAGCACTTACGAAATAAGTAAGAACCTTCTTTATCATAAATCAATTTCCAGTACTCTTTTTTGTAGGTCTCCAAAAAATTACTGTATGCACTACGACACGTGTTTATTTATTTTAGGATAACATTTTATTATGTGACGTTAACAATCACAGACCTGTTATTGAATCGTATAACTTTTCTTAAACAAAATCAGTTTGTATTGACTTTAGGATTACATTTTTTTCATGATCTGGCAATCACATTGATAGATCTGTAACTTTGAAACAAATAAAAATCGATATACAAGTTTTGCGTTTTTGTTACTTGAAATGGAGTCTACTTTAAGCTCCTAAAATTTGAACATAACGATACGGGACACTTGTATATACAATAAAATCTCTGGGTTTTCCTACACGGGAGCAAGGATCGTATAATTGTCCATGAGAAGAACATGGATTCTCCAAATCCAATCCATATACTTGCAATAATTGACCTTGTGATTTGGTTATCATTATTGCAAAAGCCAGTTTAATTGGAAATTGCAATCGTTTGAATTGGAATGGCATATCTGTTGCTATCATTGGTATACGTGGTATATAGCACATCCTCCCCTTTGAATTTGGAGATTGTTTAATAATGTTTTGACTGCGAAATCTGGTGCCGTTGCAAAGACGGCGGTCAATGTTTATAAGAGGAATGATAGGAACACCAGCCTTTAGATTAATGATTTAGGGTGGCCGTCCAAAGCAATTCAAAGAGAATTTAAGAATTCACTTGGATAATTTATTGTTTCATCTTGATCTGTAACAGCATCTATTGATTTATAAGCAGCTGTTTCTGCGGGTAATATATGTTGAATACTGATATCAATGAAATTTACATCCACATTTTTTGCAGCTAATATTGCATATCCACTTAACCATGGATGACTTTTGTAATTTTGTTTGATATCTGGAAATACGCATTGAACCAATTCTTCTCATGGTAATTTAATGCAGCTCGTTGTTTCTTCAATTGTAATTTTCCCATTTCCACTATTCAATAATTATATATATATATAATAATATATATATATATACATAATTATATAAAATTCTCTGCAGAAGGTTCGTTTTGTAATTTAACACGTATGTTTGTCGTCAATGAAAATTTATTAACATAACTCCACAAATGTGATGCTTTTAAATATCTATTTTGTTCATCAACTGGTCTTGAATGTGGAATAACAGGTAATATCTGTCGAAAATCATCTGCTTAAAATATTAGCGAACCACTGAATAGCCGGTCGTTTCCACGTAAATCTTCCAATGCTCGATCCAATGCTTCCAACGATTTTTTATTGCCATTATCCTTTTATCCATATAATTATCTTGCATTGATGGAGTATTTTATTTATTCCTCATGTTTTTGAAATGTTACAAATTGGTGTTTCACTGTTTTGTATATTCAATGGTAACTGAACTACAGTTCGACAACCATCCGAAATGCCGCTATTCCAGATAATGCGATTGACAATGCGATATTATTATAATAAACAATGTTTTTTCTGTGCCTCCTGGCACGTCTAAGAAATACATTCCATCACTCTCATCATTTGTTACTCGCATTATCGCAACATGAACGGGTTTTTGTTCTTTAAGTAATTTTTGAATATTTGATTGTACGAATATATTTAATTCATTTATGTTGAAGATATTTTCGCGTCTTAATTCTATACGAAATATGTCATTAGCTAGTCGATTAGGTAATATAGTTCCCTAATGTCATTGTGACAATACTTAAGTACTGTCTCGTGGCGCCACCTACATTTAAATAATGGTACTGCTACCTTGATATTATTTTATTAGGCTCCTAGCTTTACTACTACTGGGCAGATCGAGGATGTCAATAGCTTTAAATCTGCTCCGGACAACACAGATCATTTTGCCAAAAAAAAACCCTGCGTAAATCGGTCCGGTAGTTTTTTGTTTGTAACGGACATACATACGAACATTGCGTTTTTACATAACGTGCCTTCCGAAAACTTTCCTCATTAGAGACGGCCATGCTCATTCAAAATTATACGTTTCTAACAGATTACATGCACTGTCACTAACTATTATCAAAAGGCATGGCCGTCTCTAATGAGGAAATTTTTAGAAGGCACTTTATATAGAGATATATCACATGATGTGAAAATTGCAAGACTAAGAGGGGTTCAAATTTATTAACCAAACTTAGCAGAAATGTATAACTATTCAAAAATAATAATTGATTATAATTTCAAAGAAAAAGAACAAAAGGTAACACATTTTACAAATTTATTGCATTTTGGCGAAGTAATGTAATTGTATATATTTTTTCTACACTCTACGACGCTATTTTATTCGAATTCTTCATAGAAAAAAATTCGCCCTCAAGTAGGAATCGAACCCACGACCTCTGGCTTGCCGCACCATTGCTCGACCACTGAGCCGTTGAGCCGTGAATTAGAATCTTTTATGGGGATGCCTTGAATTACATCAAAGGAAACAGATGAAATATATTTTGCCCGTAGTACGGCAGTTGTGCAATTGTAAATATTCTATAAATAATAAATACATTACTTCGCGAAAATGCAATAAATTTGCACAACTGCCGTACTACGGGTAAGATATATTTCATCTGTTTCCTTTGATGTAATTCAAGTTATCCCATAAAAGATTATAATTCACGCCTCAACAGCTCAGTGGTCGAGCAATGGTTCGGCAAGCTAGAGGTCGTGGGTTCGATTCCTACTTGAGGGCGAATTCTTTTTCTATGAAAAATTCGAATAAAATAGCGTCGTAAAGTGTAGAAAGAATATTTACAATTACATATTTTACTTTAAAAAATCTTTCTTTGGAGACTGTGGTTAAGCAAAAACTCGAAAAAGGTATAAAACCCATTACCACAATTAATAACCGTATTCTAAATACGTATTTCGACAACTAAGTTGTCATCATCAGTAGGTTAAAACCAGCAATCAAATGGTCGCACACGGGACTCAGTAAAGTTAACACACACGGCGTCCACGTATAAACTAACTTTAAAATAAAATTCACAGACTAAAAATTACGACAAATTTACCTCTCTTAAGAAAACGGCATCACATGTGTTTACTATCCATTCTCCGCCCTCGACCTTTGCTACCTCTTTTCTAAGAATGAAAAAACTCTATGGAATATTACCGTTGTCCGCGTTCAACGTATTACTTTTATTTTTAACGATATGAATGCGTCGAGATCTCCGGTATTATTGATGGCTTTGACAAGCCTTAACCCTTTAACCGATACGTTGTGATCTGTGTGTAGGGCATGATAAGCTACCATAGATTTTTCTGGTCTATTAAATCTGATATGTGATATATGTTCTTTATAGCGGGTTATTAATGGGCGCTTCGTTTGACCTATATATTTTAAATTACAATCGTCGCAATTAATTTCGTATATACCTTATTTCAAATACAAATTAACTTTATCTTTGGTATTACCTAGGAGGCTTTTGATGGTGTTTTCAGACCGAAAAGCAACTGAGAGACCTCGTTCTTTAACAACTCTTTGAATTCTTTTCGTGATTGGGTGGTACGGTAAACACATGTACTTTTCTCCTGGTTACGTTGAGATATCAAACTTGTAGATTCGCGGTTGGTCTTTTTTAAATTCGTTTTTCTAATTAACTTATTAATTAATTCTATGTCAAAGCCATTATATCTCGCGATGTTTTTAATGAAAGAGATCAATGTCAATAGATTCATCACCGCGGAAATCATAGTATTCAACAAAAGACAGCTTCTTTTAATTTCTTAGTCAATCGGTTACTAAACTTTCCGTTAATAAAAGAGAGATATGAAATAGAACTAGATTTCACCCGGCTCGGTGCACACGTCTTTCAACAGAAAATTGAATATCGCGACTTTCGCCACGTCTTCGTCTGACGCTTATGCGGCCATCGCAAAATCAAGATTAATCACTGAACACCACACCATGCCACTCCATGTTCCAGCGCATTCGCAACCTACACCACTCCAAATGTTGTTGTCGATGTTCAGTCGTAAGTGGTAAAACAAGATGTGGTCGATAGGATTGTAATCCGAGAGCCTTGAGTCGGCTATAGACGGTTCGAAAGGCTACAGGGCGACCGTCAACGTAGTAATGGAAAAATCAGTCTCTTAGTGCCATAAGGTGAAAGTGGTGGTCCTGCACCTTATTAATTCTTCTTCGGTTCCCAGTTCCTCTTCTACGTAATTTCTGGCTCTCTCTAATCGATGACTGATAACAGCACATGATTGGTGGATTAGATCCGGTTAAGGCAATTTGCGATTTCCCTGAAAGAAGACGCATCTTCGCGTAAGCCAACAATTCGATCTGTGGTGAATTCGCTCAACTATAGAGCGTTTCACGCCCATGATGAAGTCTGGGCTCTTATGGAGCATTCCCCTCTTTTATTTTCTTTAAGAAATTGCATCGCGCTATCCTTTTCCACCGCTCGCTATGTCGAAAATTTATATTAATTTTTATTGGGGATTTTTAATTCGTACAGATAACCAGACTGCTACAGTACAGTAGTTTGTTCACTTTGTTATCTTATCAAGTGTCAAATTGTTCCTTTCCGAATTTTTATTAAATATTATTTGTTGTTCTTCGTTCTTGTTATATTGTTATATTGTTATAGTGTTATTATATTATATACCTTATATTCTTATTATTATGTATTATATTCTCTCTCTCTTTATTATATTCTCCCGTTGTTGTTTACAAAAGTTTGTGGTAAGTTGGAATGTGAAGGAAATGTGCTCGTAAATAAAAACATTACCGTTACAGATTCTAAACTTCAGTAATGGGGCCTGGAGAGAAAAAATCACGAAGGGGTGAATGTTTTAGCCGAAGAGAAAAGCAGATGATACCAAATGTTTTTAATCATTTTCTTAAAAAACCTATGACTGTTACTGCTGCTGCTGCTGAAGCAAGTGAAGCACTACATTGTTCAGTACACAGCATATACAACATGAGAAAGGAACAAGAAAAGGGCCGTTGTTGAGTCCAAAAAAAACAAGCAGAAGAGAAAAGGGGTACAAGTAAATGCTCGTCTATACCGTTATGATGAAAATATACACGCACTTGTACGACAACAAGTTCATAGATTTTTCAAGCAAAACATACCACCCACTGTGAATACAGTTCTTGCTACCATCAACAATGACAATGATCTCCCTACTTTTACACGATCAACATTATACAAGGTGTGTATAAATTGGCGGACCCACTACACGTGGCGACATTCTTGGTCAAATTTTGAGTTAAAAGTCCTAATCCTAAAACGATGTATCAGGCTTCCTTTGTCTTCAGAATGAATTTCAAAGAAACATACATTTGGCAACATTGAACACGCATGTGCTAGTTATAATCTTCGGAACATTTTTACACGTCGTCATGTGAACCTTACATTTTAAATTTAAAAAAGAAACAAACGAAATAAAATTGGTTTCTTAGATTACATATTTATTACGAAAATATTACAAAGTTTTAAAATTTTTTGATAATATTGACTAATTTTTGTACATCTTCTTGATGGAAATCAATGTAATTATTACCTACATAATTGTTCGAATTGAAATCCATCAGAAAACTACACAAAATTATACAAATAAACACGAAAAATAAGCAAGTCGAATGAAATAGGTAGATTACATAAGTGTCAAAATTTGACAGTAGTAATGTATTTGACTAGAACAACATTAGGCTGCCTACTTATTGTTTTACAACGTTGTCAGATGTGTTTTTCGTCAAAATAAGTTAATAAACAAATATTAAAAACAAACTTTAAAATCAAAAAGAAAACTTTAACGAAAGGATAATAACAACAATTCTTCTTTCTTCTAAATTGTAGCTCTTTCTGTCAACAAATATCGAGTAATAATGCTTATTTCAAGACTGAAAGTCCGAACTTTAGGAACCTCGTGCAAAAATATGGAGCATGGTACAACATTTTCGTATTAGGATTTTGGACTCCGAATTTAACGAAGAACATCGCCGCGTGTAGTGGGTCCGCCAATTTATACACACCTTGTATAGACTTTTGAAAGATATTGGTTTTGAATTTCAAACTGTTAAACGGAAAAGCATACTCATTGAACGAGATGATATTATAAGATGGAGACACAAGTATCTGCGAGATATCAAGACATATCGAAATGAAGGTAAAGTTTCTTTGGTCTTTATATAAAAGCATATACCTAAAATAATATTTGTTCCAGGTAGTTGTATAGTTTACACAGATGAGTCGTGGGTTAATGTAGGACACACAGTAAGTAAAGTCTGGCAAGATACTACAATAAAAAGTACTCGAGAAGCATTTGTTCGAGGATTGAGTACAGGATTAAAATCGAGTGGTACTGTATTGCAGTATTTCATCCACATGATGAAGCCATTGTATGGCGAAACAATATTGTAGTGGTATTTACAATAAAAGAATTTTTGAAACTAAAAGTTTAATTACTTATTTCTTAGCCTTATAATGAAGTTTCAACAAGTATCTCCTTCGTCAATTAACTATTTAAAATAATTGTTTTAATTCAAAACAAACCTTGAGTAAGTATACAAATGGTGTGTTGGTTAAACCAAATTATAACTTAAACATACAATTTTAAGTAGTTTGTTAATATAATGATTTACTTTTCATATACATTAACTAGAATGATATTTCACTCTTATTTACTTTTTTTGGCATCAAATATATTATAAACAGATGCAAACTAAGATTAATAATTTTAAAATTTTGTCCATTATAAATACAATTAAGGTTATGTCAATACAATACTTTTGACAGCACGCCTGATTAACAGCAATATAGGTATGTTGGTAGGAATGAGTTCGCGACTTGGCAACTATGTACGCTATCTCCATATGGCCTGTACTTGATCATGGACGTGAAACGCTCTATAGCAGTATAGCACTATAGGTATAATCATACTCTTAAAACACATTAAACAAAAGTATGACAACAGAAAACGGCGAAAATAGGATCAAATCTCGCAAGAAATACGCCCGACATAAATGTCAGAAAAAACTGCATGATGTTAGATGCGACCACTTGATCCATCGCAACAAAATTTTAATCAATTACCTTTGATTAGTTATACGTTTCTGCCAAGTTTGGTCAAAAAATTCGCACGCGTTCTTGCTGTTGCAATTTGCATGTTCTGTTCTATATTTCGAGTCAAAGAACAACCTAAAATATTCCGTATAAATGCTTCTTTTGTGAAATAAAAATTCGATGTATCTCAACATTCAAGTTTTCAAAATCTTTGAAACAGACTGCGCGACTTTGTCAGCATATTTAGAAGTTAAGTTGGTTGATCTTACATTTTATCGTTTTAATAATGATAAAAACGCCGATATATACTACTAAATAAAAGCCACTCGGTATATAAGTAGCATACCTATAAACATATACATATTACGAACAGGTCTTTTGCATTTTGTTGTTTACATGCTTGATTCTTTCCATGGAGTGTGTTTTGTATGCAAATTGCGGAAGGTGTGTCAATTGACGGCCAGTCTAAATACATACACATGTGTATATATTCATTTGTATCGCTCATTTCACGTTTACATATCGCAATAACAAAATTTTTTTACCAGCACGCTTATCTAGTGGATATTCGCAATTAATATTTGTATGCAAACATAGATTATAAAAGAAAAAATATAGGAGTTATTGCGACGTGGTGTGGACTTGGTTGAGATAACTGCCAGGCAGATAAATACCTGTTACCTCTCATAAATCATTAGTAAATTAAAAACGACTCATTATTCTTAAGATGTTTGTTTTTATCTTTAAACTACGCAATCTTGAAATAAATGCTTTCTACATATAAGACGCTAATTATTCGAATTTTTTACTGAAAAAAACTTCGCCGTACCACGATTTGGCTAAAGATAAGATCCTTCCAACAGACCGTAAAATTAATAAAACTTTAGGAATCATTAAAGGACCTCAAAGGAACTAATTTCCCATATAAACTAAAGGTTGCAAACGTACCCTTAGGTCAAAAAAAAAAAAAAACTAACCTCACATTTTGTATATTTTTTATACGTCCAGAACACGTCAAATACAGGATTATCGTGTAAATTGTGTGTGCTACTGTTCAAATAAAATATCGCTTTAAACTATTTATGCTATACCAATCTTCGTTTTGTTTAAATAATCTCGTAAAACGATGTTAAATATTGTTATTTTTAGGGTCCATTTTCGCATAAAAATTGACATTGTCATAACGTTTGCAAATCCATGCTGCCAACTTAAACATTCACAAATAAATATTACTGCTATGATATCTATCTATATCAATTAATTTTTTCTCTACGTCAATTGTAAAAAAAAACCTAGAGCCAGGGGCTACGAGTGAACCAAAGCGACGCCATGAACAGTAAACCTGCTTCCAAAACGCCCAAACAGAGGGAGGGGGGGGGGGGGGGAGAGTAACTTGCGATCGCTATTATTTTCTTTTTTTTTTTAATTTAAAATAATTCACATATATCCAATCATTGACGTTTGGAAAAATTAACTTAAAATGAATACATTAAAATATTAGTAGTAAAACTTTATGTGTTTAAGTTGGCAGTCTGGAATTGCAAACGTTTATGATAATGTCAATTTTTATGCGAAAATGGACCCTAAAAATAACAATATTTAACATCGTTTTACGAGATTATTTAAACAAAACGAAGATTGATATAGCATAAATAGTTTAAAGCGATATTTTATTTGAACAGTAGCACACACAATTTACACGATAATCCTGTATTTGACGTGTTCTGGACGTATAAAAAATATACAAAATGTAAGGTTAGTTTTTTTTTGAGGTCCCTTAATGATTCCTAAAGTTTTATTAATTTTACGGTCTGTTGGAAGGATCTTATTTTTAGCCCACGATTTTAACCATTAAGCTATTAAGGGACTGAAGTTAGAATCGTCGGGAAGTACTTAAATTGCATTAAGAAACAGATATTATATTGTGCCCGTAGTTAGCAATTTTGTGCATATCAATTATATTTTCGCGAAGTGATGTGAATGAATTTTTTTCAGTAAAAAATTCGAATAATTAGCGTCGTATATGTAGAAAGCATTTATTTCATTAACATCACTTTGCAAAAATGCAATTAATTTGCACAAAATTTCCAACTACGGGCACAATATAATATCTGTTTCCTAATGCTATTTAAGTACTTCCCGACGATTCGAACTTCGGTCCCTAAATAGCTTAATGGTTAAGCGGGGGGTTCGGCAAATCAAAGGACGTAGGTTCGAATTCTGCGTAAGGGCGATTTTTTTTCAGTAAAAAATTCGAATAATTAGCGTCGTATATGTAGAAAGCATTTATTTCATTCATATCACTTCGCGAAAATGAATTGATTTGCACGCAATCTTAAATTCGTAAATTATATACAGGGTGTTTCTTATTAATATGCTAATATTTAAGGGCGTGAATCTACATGAAAAATTAATGATAGTTTGCTTTATAAACTATGGTCCAAAAATGATCCGTTACGAAAATACAGGGTGTTGGAAAATGGTAGGCCTATAGTTTTTTCCAAAATATAAATTATTTTTCAATTCTCCGTTCAATTTGAAATATACGACTTACTAACAAATGTCAGATGCAAAAAGCAAGTGACAGGGCAACTAAATTTATTGCGAAATTGGATTCGTCAATATTTACATTAATTTTGTCGGACAATTCAACGATTTTTATTTTTTAACTCAAAAACGGCGCATTACAGGAAAGCAACACAAGAAAGCTCTTATGTTTCAAATTGAAGGGGAAATTCAAAAATAATTTATATTTTGAAAAAAACCATAGGCGTAACATTTCTTGCATCAAAAATATAAAAGTATGTACTCGTTCGTATGCCACTGTTAAAGCTATTTTTTTAAATATGCACCTTTATTAACAGTCGCTACGTATTTAATTTAACTAAAATATCTCAAGCGGTTTCGAAAATATTAATTAATTTCCATTTTTTTCCTAAAATTTCGACTCCCTGTATTTTCGCAACGATACATTTTTGAAGTATAGTTTATAAAGCAAACTATCATTTATTTTTCATTTAGATTTACATTAAATATTCGCATATCAATAAGGAACAAACGGTATATTGTAATTTAATGCCCTCTTTCATGCACCATAATTATATTCATTAAACTAGAAATATCTAATATAATAATATTAAAAATTATAAAGTGTCTACCAATTGGGGCTTGAGAATTTTTAATATATATACATCAAAAACTCTTTTACCCTAAAGGGCGTCGAGTAAGTACATGTCTAATCTAAATTATGAACAAAATTGCTCCATACTCCTCGGTTACTGGCCAGTGTTTTTGCTTCTTTTCAGCTCCTTCCCCTCTTCTGGATGCTATTTCCAATGACATCCTCCCATACTTGTCGCGGTCTTCCTCTTTTCCTTTTATACTGGACTTTGGCTTCATATATTAGCTTTACTGGTCTAGGGTCCCCCATTCGTTGTAGATGTCCCCACTTAATAAAAAACTTAATGTGTAAAATACAATGCTAATTTATATATACAGGGTGTCCAGAAACTCTCCTGACAAACAAAGACCCGAGATTCCTCTGATAATTTTAAGACAATTAAACCCAAATTCACCTAGTCCGAAAATGCTTCCTAAGGGAGCTAGAGTTCTTTGAAGATGGCGCCTTGTATTTATTTTTTTTTAAATTCCTACAGAACGCTTCTATTTAGAAAAACAAAAACTGGTATGCTTATTTATCCTCCAGAGATGAATCGATTCCATCAATTGCGAATTTCTAGTACCGGTCATAGGCGTCCGTTTTGGGTAGGTCAACTGTTATTTTAAGGCATAACTTTTTTGTCTTTAACTCTTAAGCATTTGTGACACTAGATTATTAAATTTTCAGGTATTCCAGTACTAAAAGGTACTCTTACTTTAAGTCGGTAGGATACACCGTTTTCTAGAAAAATCGATTTGTAAATTTCTCGTTTTTTCTTCATTAAAGTTCAATTTTTTATTTTTTGCAATAGTTAGCTCTGAACTGCCAACAGAAGTAAAACCTACGTTTTTCATTGTCAAATTGTTGTCAGTTCGCGAAGTTTATCTTTTCATTTTTTACTTCGTGTTATTCAAACACAACGATTTCAATTTAAAAAAAATGGTTTTTACTAATGAGGAATACGCCGATATGCATTTAGTTTATGGCGAAATGAGGTGTAACGCTCGAGCGGCGCAACGTAGATACGCTGAAAACTTTTCCAATCGTCAGCATCCCACTCACTCAACATTTACAGCTCTTCATCAACGATTAAGAGAAACAGGTTCAGTGGTCCCAAAAAATAATGAAACAGGGAGACATAATAATGTAATAGCAGAACATGAAGATGTTATTTTAATGGAAGTTGAGGAAAATCCAGAAATTAGCGTTCGAAGACTATCTGCCATGTACTCCACAATTTCAAAATCTTCCGTAGGAAATATCTTACACAAAGAAAATTTATATCCTTTTCATTTTACAAAGGTGCAAGCACTGCTAGAAGGAGATTTTCCTGCACGCGTAGAATTCGCTAGATGGTTACAAAATCAGAAAAATCAAGATGAAGATTTCTTCAGGAACATTTTGTTTGGTGACGAAGCTACATTCTCAAAAAATGGAATTTTTAATGTACATAATGCACATTATTATTCGTACGTTGGTGACAATCCCCACGTTGTTCAAGAATTTAAGCATCAGCATAGGTTTAGCATAAACGTCTGGATAGGAGTAGTTGACGATTATCTACTTGGACCTGTGGAATTACCTGCTCGTTTAAATGGTGCTGATTACTTACATTTCCTGCAAAATATTTTACCTGATTTGTTAGATGAGGTGCGTTTAAATATTCGGCAAAACTTATGGTTTCTACAGGACGGCTGTCCGGCCCACTTTAGCAGGAATGTACGAGACTTTCTAGATAATAACTACGAAGACCATTGGATTGGAAGAGGCGGTCCAGTTACTTGGCCAGCAAGGTCACCGGATTTGAATCCTTGCGATTATTGTGTTTGGGGATACATAAAAGCATTTGTTTATTCCGTTCCGATACAAAATCGCGCACAACTCTGGCTAAGGATACAAGATGCTTGCAACGAATTTAGAAATAACTTTGGAATTTTTGCAAGAATTCGGCGTTCTCTAAGCAAAAGGGTAAACTTATGCATAGAGACTAATGGTCATCACATCGAGCAACTTTTGTAACAATCTACCTTTGATACTTGTTCTTTTTTTGTTAGTTTCGTTCCATTGTAATAAATAATTTGTTTTTAATTTATTAAATTAATTTTCATCCGTGCCTTGATAGTCCAAGCCAACTTCGTCGCTAAAAATAAGTAGGTACATAATAAATTGAACTTTAATGAAGAAAAAACGAAAAATTTACAAATCGATTTTTCTAGAAAACGGTGTATCCTACCGACTTAAAGTAAGAGTACCTTTTAGTACTGGAATACCTGAAAATTTAATAATCTAGTGTCACAAATGCTTAAAAGTTAAAGACAAAAAAGTTATGCCTTAAAATAACCGTTGACCTACCCAAAACGGACGCCTATGACCGGTACTAGAAATTCGCAATTGATGGAATCGATTCATATCTGGAGGATAAATAAGCATACCAGTTTTTGTTTTTCTAAATAGAAGCGTTCTGGAGGAATTAAAAAAAAAATAAATACAAGGCGCCATCTTCAAAGAACTCTAGCTCCCTTAGGAAGCATTTTCGGACTAGGTGAATTTGGGTTTAATTGTCTTAAAATTATCAGAGGAATCTCCGGTCTTCGTTTGTCAGGAGAGTTTCTGGACACCCTGTATATTATAAGTTTCGAGTGTGCCATTTATGTTTGAAATAGGAAATCATGTAAATGTCCACTTATTCCTCGTGTGCAAGCACGCAATCGCTGAATCTAATTTTCAGTTACTTTTCCCAATAAATCCGGCTGAATTTGACAAATTTCCCGTTGGATGTTTGTTTTCAAGTCGTCGATCGTTTGAGGTGTATTAGAGTAAACTAATGATATCACATAACCCCCTAGAAAAAAATCATCACACGAACGAGTTGGCCAATTGAAAAATCCATTTCGTGAGATGATTGATCCACTGAACTTTTCTTCCAATAAGGCGATTGTTTCATTTGCAGTGTGGGGTGTGGCACCATCCTGTTCAAACAACTTCTTCACATCGAGTTATTCCAATTACAGCTATAAAAAGTTCCTTAACATTGCTCGATATCTCTCTCCATTCACTATGCAGCATTTCGTTCATCATTTTGGAAAAAATATGGTCCTCGAAACCACAAGCCTCACCAAACATTTACTTTCTGTGGACGAAGATATTTATCTTTAATCATTTGTGGGTCTTCGGCTGCCGTATAACCTATATTTTACTTATTAACGAACCCATGCATCCAAAAATGAGCTTCGTCGCTAACGATGATTTTCTTCCCGAAATCGCATCATTTTCCAGCTGCTCCAATACCCAATATGAGAACACACGACGCATATGATGGTCAGACGGCTTCAGTTCTTGTGCGGAAAAGTTTTTGTAAAGGTGTAGTCTTAAATTCTTGAGTAAAATACGCCACGTTGTCATCGCAGGAAACCCCAATGCCCGAGAACGACACGACATCGACAAATTCGAGTTTTCGGCCATGCGATTCTTACACGAACGCGTGGCTTTTGGTCGAGCAAAGTTTGATTCGAAACGATTGATAATTTCATGAATCGCTTGTTTACTAGGCTGATTATGACGGTAAAAAATATGGCGTAATGCTCTGTATGTAGCTCGAACTGATTTCACATTTTTGTAATAAATTTGTACAATTTACAAACGTTGTTGTGGCGTATACTTCATCAAGCTTAAAAGGTTAACTTTATTACGTAAAATGCACCCTGGCAGATGTCAAATCACATTTACAAAATGGAGATAATCTACTTTGAAAGGTCTCATGTTCCTATTGGTAGACTCTTTATTTTATCTAAAATTACATTTGGTTTTCTGTACATTAATTTATGAATACGCTTGTTAGTATTTGTGTTGAATTAAAAAAGCTTCTACCATTTACTTTTATGTATTCATAAATAAATAAGACATTGCAAATATTTTATATAATATATAACGTAAATTAGCGCATTTCTAATTTGATTTGTCTTAATTCATAAGTTTATATAATTGTAGAAATTGCAAAAGATAAAACGTCATAATTTTTGGAAAGAAAAATAAATTTCAAAATTTTAGAAAGAAATTAAGATTTTTAATTAAATAGACATTCATTTAAAATTTACAAAAGGTATATAACTAACTTCACTGGATTAATAAAGGCATGAAAACATATTGATAAATAAAAGAAAAGAAGCTAGATCTTACATAAATCAAAAATGTAATAAATTTCAAGAAATATTTTATCAATATTCGACTAAAAACGAAGATTACAAAAATAAAAAATTGCCGCCATCTTGAAAGTGTAAAAAAAATAATATTGTTTATCAGAATCCTATTTGCAGCACTAAACAAATAGCCTACGAAATGATCATACCAAGTATGACAATAGTTCCTTCAGTTAATTAAAAATTCGTCTATCCCAGAACGTGTGGATGCATTTCGTTCTTATTAGAGCTCGTCAGTATACGATATTCTGGAGATTACGCAACATTTACATGTAGAAATGAGGTTTAATAGTCATTAATTCAAATTTGCAGTAAGTTTAGTTCTTTCAATACTTACGGGAAGCCTTTTAAGACCGTTTCATGTTACGAAAGCACCACCATTATACGCAAATGACAATTTGCGATGAATAATGTTTTGCAACACAATTTGAAACAAAATTCAAGACGATACAAACATTTTGTCACTTATTTTATGGAGTGACGAATGCATGTTCACAACAATTTCCATTTTTGGGTGGGCGGATAGAAATTCCAGATCTATTCGATAATTTGGACATTAAATAAATTATTCTGTGAATGTTTGGCTAGGTACCTTTTAAACCTTCAAATTGTAGAACCAATATTGCTTCCGAATAAATTAAATGCAAATAAATAAATAAATGTTTGGAGGAAGTTTTGGATTCAGAGCCAACATATTGCTATAGACTTTTCCCCGCAATATTTTGAAAATTTATTTATTATTTATGAATGTATTTTTATCTTGAACTTGAATTTTTTGACTAGTGTAGTTGTAGCACGCCGTTTTGCCTTGCTGTGTCCGCAGACACTAATGTACTCTGAAGTTAGAAGGTCGTGTTTTTGAGAAGATAAATTCTTTATCTTTGTTAATTAATTTCGTGATTTGATTTAATTGTGTTGGTGTTTGATTTCTATACCGATTTATTTACGAGTGTGTAGAACTCGTAATTGTTTAATTTGTGGCTTTCTAATTCAGGTGTCTCAAAAAAAAATATATATATTTTTTATATGTAAGTAAATTACATTATTCTTATTATCATTATTATTATTATTTTGAATGTATTGAATTGTGTATTTTCCATTGTGTTAATTTTGATATATATTTTAATATTAGTAAGTTGAATTGAATGACAAAGATTGTTTTTTAAAGTTTCTAGTAAAAAAATATCTGTAACTTTAAAATTTTATACGTTGGTATATCAAGGGCATTTTTTCATGTGGATTATACATGCGTTTAGAGTTTGTTTCGGGCTGTCATATCTGGTTGTTTACATTGTTTATTGAGGGAGGAATTAAAAGGCATCTCTGGAATTTATTAGTTTTAATTTTGATCGGAAGTCACAAAGGATTTTTTTATTATATGCTACGGTCATTTTCATATAATATTTTTACCTTAATAATATTGTTTAATGAGGCAATATTAGCCTTTATATTTTATAAAGGTTTTTTTTTTTATTTTTTTTTATTTTGTATTAAAGTGTCATTTTAAGTTTATTGTATTTTTTATTTAACATTACTTCAAGAAGTTTACAAGTAAATTAAAGCAATATAATTAAAAACATTTGTTAAGACTCTTTTACTGGCGGTTGATAAATTTGTAGAAGAGAAAAAAACCACGTTTTCCGATTGGAACCCTGAGGGAAAAGCAGTTTCATCTAGTAAATAAACCGACTGAATAGCTAAGCTGGACAGATTGGTTGTGAATTGTGAATTAGTAAAGTACAACATCACAATTGATAGCAATATGTTACATGCACGTTGGCGCAGCAGCTTATAACGCTATAATTACTATATACAAATAGGGGGATCAGGTGGAATGGGTCAATATCATGTCCGGCAAGATCACCAAATATAAATCCTTTGATTGGGAATTTTGAGGGAAAAATTTTACGATACCCCTCCGGCCAATAAACAGGAAGGAATACATAGAATTAACGCTACAATACAATTAATTATCCTAGATATGTTGCGTCCTAAGTGCACTTACACAAAGGCTACTACCACTTTGTATTCATGCCAATAGCTACCAGTACCAGCATTTGCGTTAATTATCATTACTATTGTTATTTACATTAGACTTAAATAAAATTCGTATTTTGTGCATATCATTCCCACTGATTTGTTGATGGTTTTATACCATGTTGCCAAATCTACACTTTTTTAAGCAATGCGGACGGCTTAACTAATGACAATACAACATTTCTGTATTAGGATTTGTCGACTCAGAATTAATCATAGAATCGAACTACCCGACGAGTTGGGTTGCAGATCCACGTCGACTAAAACTTCCTTGTTTGTTTCCGTCAGTAAAATAGTTGAATAAAATATCCGACAACTTTTCTTTCTATCAACACTTGGTATATTTTAACGCCAAATTGAAAAGTGTAGCAGACAAAGCATCGCTTTGTCTAACTCCTTTGTCAGCATTTAATTCAGTTGTTTTCCCCCGTCTACTTGTATAGTAACTTGTGTATTTTTAGTGGTCATTATGTGTGGTCATTTAGTGGTAATTATGCGAGGGTGATTCGTAAAGTAAGTTCCGTTTCCGCCTAGTGAGGAGAGGAGTGGAGATATCGGCGCGATCGCAGTGCTGCGGTGTAATCTGGTTCAGTGTGAGTCTGGCAGTGCTAGTGAGAGAATTGCTCGGACATTCTTTCGTGTTATTTTGGTAGTTTAAAATGCTTGTTGCAATTGAAAATCCCACAGACTGTCAATTGTGTGCAGTTATTCAATTTCTGTGTACAAGAAACATGAAGGCTGCTGAGGTTCAACATGAACTTTGTTCTGTTTATGGTGAAAATGTCATGAGTGACAGTATGGTTAGAAGATGGTGTCGTATCTTTCTAGAATGGCGAACTTAATGTCCATGATGAACAACGGAGTGGAGACCAACTGTGACGAACGAACTTGTGGGTAACGTCGAAGGAAAAACTGTGTTGACGATGGGTGCCAAAACCGCTTACCAAAGAGCATAAAGAAGAGAACGATTTGGCTCCTAGCGACTACCATCTCTTCCCTAACATGAAGAAATGACTTGGAAACCAACAGTTTGAGAATGATGAAGAGCTGCAGGACAGTGTTACAGCATGGCTAAGTTCACAGGCGGCAGAGTTCTACGACGAAGCCATTAAAAAGCTTGTTTATAGTTATGACAAATGTCTCAAACTAAAAGGCAATTTTGTAAAAAAAAAAAAAATAGCTGAAGCTAGTAGTTTTAATTGTATATAATAAACCCCTCTTCATGTAATGACGTTTTTTAATAACCAAAGGGAACTTACTTTACGAATTACCCTTGTATAGGGCACATTATAAACTACATAAAATGTAAAGTAGTAATACTGAATATCTCTAATAAAATTTGTTATTCATTGCGTAAATTAGATTTAATTTGTTTATAATTAATGCGGCACTGTTAAATTATAAACAAATTAAATCTAATCCACGCAATAAATCTATTTTTTTCTTGCGTAAATAGCTATTCATTACTGTTATGTTCCTTTTTAATTTCATCAAGAAGGATTTAAACAGATTTTCGTAAAACCATGTGTACTAGTAATTTGAAAATATACCAAACAAATTTTAATCATTTATGTGGACTAAACAAGCTTATCGAAATAACCCCTTAGATCGTTAATTTTAGCATAAATCTCTCGTCAACGCAATTAGTTAACTTATATAAAAAAACAAGCTGTTAGCCTTAAATCCGGACCAAATGAAAAACAAGAATGTTGTTTGTGTATTTGGTGTTGTAATATTTAGGCAATGTATTATATGACTACAGTTCATTCACTTGGAAATAGTTTTAAGTGGAAGCCGAATGAAATAACATTTAAAAATATGAAAATTATGAAGAAATACTTTATTATTTTACGAATTTTGTATTATTCTTAAGCGCGAAGTGTTAATACCTTTGTACATTTTTTAAATACAAGCTGTCCTTGAAAGGAAGAGACAACGTATGAAAAATAGAAAAACCATTAATTTTAAGAAGATAATTTCTCACTCGATTTTTAAATAGGCCGAAGGTTCTTAAATTTCTAATGTCATTCGGGAGATTATTGAAGAACTTACATCCGTTATAATAAGTCCCTTTTTGAAACATTGCAATTTTATGTAAATAGTCGGTTGCGCGCGTATTATACTCATGACTAGAGAACGGACACGCTTACCACACAGTGCAGTACTGGCGAAACGCTGTATTTCTAAAATATTTAATTTTATTTATATAATTGGAAAACGAACGGGTGGTGATCTATAAAATTACGAAACACATATTTATTTGTTGAAAAGTTGTATTTTTAAAGTTTTTAATTTTATTTCTATAATTGGAACATTTTTATTTGTTCATTTTGTCGTTCAAGTTGAGTAAAGGAGTATTAATATTGACTAGCAATAGTTTCTCAAGGTTTTCTTCTGTCAATTTTGTTCTCTTTGAATTAAGTACATCCTTATAAATAGAAAACGTCCTTTCTACATCGCAACTGGTTATAGGTGCATACTGGAAATATTCTTTTATTTCTTCATATTTAGCCGTTAGATTTTGTGGAATTGTCTCCATACATAATTGCTGCAATGTAATTAAATCTGGATTTCTATTAAGAATTGCTTCAAACTTTTGCCGAAGGCCACATCCGAAGTCACTTGGAATACTTTTCAAATTATTAACAGCCACATCAAATGTGGTTAATCCGTAATTTAATTTGAGATTTCGATTTTCAAAATAAGTGATTAGATTTGGCAATTTTCCAAAGTGTTCGTGAAGAAAGTACAACTGTTTTTTTCCCTGAAAAGAGCTACGCTCAATGGTGCTTTTCTGAAAACTTTTTTAAAAGCTGAAACAAGTCTATCAACTTCCGGAAAAGTGTCTATGATATATTCACAGATTCTGTGGAGAGCATGTGCTACACAAGTAATATGCAGCATATTAGGATATGTTTTCTTTAATAGTCTGCCTGTTTTTAACATATACGCAGCACTATCACTGACAAATAAAAGTATTTTTTCTTTGTACGTGGCGTCCGAATGAAGCATTTTTTGCATATTCTCCTTAATGGTTTCAGCAACTGTTCCCGCATCAACTCTATTTATAACACTTGTTGCTATTACATATGAGTTATAGGAAATAGTTGGATGTAGTACACCAGCTACAACATTTACCACATAGCGTCCTAACATATCCACCGTTTCGTCGGCGCTTATCCATATGTATTGATTTAAAAGATGGCTTCTAATGCGTTCTACTGTTCTCGTATAGCACCTAGAAACATAATATTTGCGTAAAGTTAATTCATCAGGAACATTTCGACCAGTATATTTTTTCAGAAATATTTTTAAAGTGGGATTGCTAAGTTTATTTAATGGAATATTAGCCGCCATAAAAGTTTTACAGAGTTCAGATGTGTTTGGGATCCTAAGTGACGAATTTTTGACGATATTTTACAGATTTTGTAATAAATTTCGGAATCACTGACAATGGACATACAATCAGTATGACCGTCAATCCAACTCGCCATTGTTTTACAATGCCGTTCTCGACATTCTTCCATATAATGTCTGAAAAAGTAACTTAAACAATGCTCTAGATCTAAATAAATGAAAACTAAAGATGTGTGCGTAAGTTATTGAAACTGAACGAAATTCAATGCACACTCTTACGTCGAAATAATTGGTAGTAATAGATTCAATCAAACGATATTAAACAGGATCTACACACAAAAATTACGATGTAATTAACAGTTAAAACTATGAAAACAAGAAACTTACTCACAGCACTTTATTTATCTTACGAAATATAAACTAATAAATAAAATACATTATAAAAACCCCGCTTCTATCTACGCTCATGAAAACACTTAAAAAAACACTATATTCTCCGAATACAATAGCTGGCTTGTCCATTGTTATCGCGGCGAGACCAGGTGTCCGAGTAAGTCAAACAAATACTTCATTGAATTACGCCGGGATGTACTGAGCGACATTATACACAATTCCAATTGCCGATTGCGTTTTATGGAAATTGCGTCCGTTCTCTACTCATGACTAGAGCAGACCAATTTCCGTGCGGGCCATGAGCGCCGGTATGGAAGTGTAATTCGTAATATATTAGAATATTCGATAGAATAGGGACGCAACATGAGCTTGTTACCGATGTAAGTATAGAAGTAGAGACATTTATTCTATCAGAAATAATTAAATATACATTTGGTTTTCTGCTATTAAAGTAATATGCATAAACACACGAAAAATAAGAATAGTACATATTATAGCAGCGTTGTATGTACCTATAAATAAAATGAAAAATGTATGAAATCAGTGATTGTGTGCACGACAGAGGATTTAAAAAAAACACTTACCGTTTTAAGCGTCTTCCAAGGATTGACAAACTGGAGAAACTCGATTTGTATATTTTCAACATCAGGTGCGTTTCTAAGGATATTTCTGAAAAACATGTCCGCCGTGAGGAAAAAATATGTTTATATTCGGAGAACGAGCGTTCTACATCTAGTGATGATATATTCGCATAATCAAAATACTTTTTTAAGCACCTTAACGCATCTGTAGACGCGCCCTCACAAATACGTCTTAAGGTGTCAAAATCTAAAACAGTTTCAAATTTAATTAGAACTCTTTCACTTTTTGCGTCTTCAACAGCACACAGTTGTGCGTGAACATCTTTAACCATTTGCAGTGATTTCTCTAACGACAGCGGCGAATTTTCTAATTTTGTTATTGCTTCTTCTAGTCCCAAGTAATTCTCGCGAATACTTTGTAAATCCTTTTTAATCTGGGTATCTTGAAATGTTTTCTGGCTTGTATTGATAGCTGCACTTTCTGTCGGATCGAATGATAAAACAACGTCCTTAATTTTTTCAAAATGTTCATTATAGTAAAACCCCGCCCGTAACCATGTACCCCAACGTGTCAGAATCGGCTGTGGTGGGTCAGGGTATGGGGACACAATTCATGAAATTTCCGAATACGTTTTGGAGATTTCAGGAATACTGCCTTTGTACTCGATATTAAAGCATCTATCTACCTCTGGATAACATCTACGAACCTGTTCTGTCACAAAGTGTAGAGCATGGAGTTTACAAGTAATATGTAACAAGTTAGGGCAATATTTTCTAAGAGACCGGCCTACAGAACACATGGTTGTGGCACCATCGGTCATGAACATTAATACTTGGTCTTTCGAAAGTTTAAATTTTTCCCAAAGTATCTAATAGCACCTCTGAAATTTTTTCGGCATTACATTGTTCTAGTCGTCTGGATGCTAATAAAATTGAAGACGTTGGTTGATGTGGTTCCATATTACGCGCCATCACATTAACTACAGATTGTTTTTTGCTGTCAGTTGTTTCGTCCACACATAACCACAGTTTTTATTTTTCAGTTCGGCTTTGATTTTATTTTCAACCTGTTTACGCACCGATGGTAAATTCCTTCGTAACGTACAATCATCCTCACATCGGCGCAAATAGCGCGCACGGAAATTGGTCTGCTCTAGTCATGAGTCTTCGATTAAAGATAGATCGCTACTAAATAGGATTTATTATTAGATTTATAGATCTCTTTGAAAATGGCATAACAGCCGAAACAATTGTTAGAGAATTTAAATAAATCTCATAGTGAAACAAGCCAAGTGTTTTAATTTATTTTTATTATTTACTGTATGAAACTAAATAGGACATTAAATGCCTGTAAAACATACATATTATATCTTCTTTTAGTATGTGTGCTTTAAAAAATTCATCGACTCCTTAGCATACGAAGCTGTCTACACACCTCCTAATTTTTATAAACATAAACATTGCATTCAATAGCGGTATTTTTGTATAGATATTCTAAATCCATTATATTTATTACTTCTCGTAACAATAAAAAACATCTAGATAATACGCGTAATTTTTTAATTTTTTTATAAGTTCACTCGAATGCATAAATACCTGACTTTCGTATGTGTTTATTGACCTTAGCATACAACAATGTAATAGCTTTTATAACATCAAAAGCTATTGCGTATGTAAACATACGTTGTGGCGTTTGTGTGTGTTCCTTCGATAAAGGTATTTACATTCAGAATATTCTGAATTCATAGGCGGTCACGTCAACAATTTTCATGGGGATTTTAATTTTGGTGTTTCGCGTCGTAATTGACTCATGATATTTTGGGTATACAGGCTAATTCATTTTCGACCCTGACCATGGGGATCTCGCTTATTATTGAAGATAGAGGGTAGGTTTAAATTTAGCAACTTTGCCAAATTTAAACTTCCATCTATTCCTAATAAAACACGAGATGCCCGAGGTGAGGGTCGGAAACGAATCAGCCTGCATATTCTATATAATTTAATCTTTCCAGTCTTCATAGGTTTTCTTTTTACTTCAAAGACAGCCGGTATAATTAAATCTTTCCATTTTTTATACGTTGTCTCTTCCTTTCAAAGACACCCTGTATTTGATATTATACGAATTTTTCTTGGTGTAAGAGGGTGGCATAAGAACTACCCGTGTTTGAAGGCAAATGAGACTTTGTGTTATAATCTGCATTACCGACTGCGAGTACAATGCTTTTGTTGACGACCGTCTAAAATTTTGAATAGTGTTGGATTGAGAGTTGTTGAAAGTGAGCAAGTTTATACAAGATGTCCCGTATCATTATGTTCAAATTTTAGGAGTGTGAAGTAGACTTCATTTCAAGTAACAAAAACGCAAAACTTGTATATCCATTTTTATTTGTTTCAAAGTCACAGATCTATGAATGTGATTGTGAGATCATGAAACAAAAATGTAATCCCAAAGTCAATTAAAACTGATTTGAACGTGTGCAAAAATCCTTCACCAAAAATTGTGTATGAGAAAGCTATCGCCTAGATGGGCTAATGATTGACCAAATCAGAATCGCATGATAACTTCAAAGCAATATTTATACAGTTTTAAGCGCAATACGGGTGAATTTCTGCGGCGTTATGTGACTGTAGATAAGACATAGATACATCACTATACGCTAGCAATCAAAGGTTAGTCAGCACAATAAGTTCTCCTGGTGAATGTGCTCCAAAGAAAGCTGAAACGATTCCATCCAGTTATGCCGACGATATATTGAGAGTCGCAAGGTGATTATTTGGAGAAGGGTGGACAATCACGCAACAGTATTATGCTGATTTATTGAACCGATTCGAGTCGAATCAAGCATCGAATCATTTGACGCTCGACTAAAGCGAGAAAAAGACCCCATCTAGCGGCGAAGAAAGCAATTCTCTACCATAATGATAATGCCCCGACCCATTCATCAGCAATTGCGACAACAAACCTAGTTGATTTACGCTACGAATTGGTGACACATCCACTACCTTCCGCAGATTTGGCTCTCAGTGACTTCTTTCTTTTTCCAAAATTGAAAAAACGGCTTGGTGGAAAGCGGCTTACGTCAAATGAGGAGGTCATTGCCGAAATAGAGATCTATTTTACAGAGCTCGACAAACCTAATTATTTCGATGGTTTCAAAAATTTGGAACATCACTAGACTAACAATAAGTATATAAAGCTACAAGAAGATTATGTCTAGAAATAGATTTAGCATGACGTAATTTATATATTCTAGTTTCCCTCGTACACAAGTATCCGTATCTATGTAGTTTAAATAATGCAAAACACGCTTACCGCAACTAAAAACAACTTATTTGAATTGAAAAACAATATTTTATAGCAAGCATTCACATCGCATTTTATGTAAAACATAAAAAGTTTAACCGTTGTGTGTACATTTATTGCACGAATGTGTATACGGATATTATCGCATTTTAAAAACTCTCTCATGCGTAAAGGGAACTAGGAGATGTTTGTCTTGGAGACCGGTTTTGGAAAGTTTTCGTCCTCATCGTTGTCAGTTGGAGACTTTCTGAAATTATGTCTCTATCTTGGACAATGAAAAAACTTCTAAAAATACTACCGCTATGGAAGCTTTATTTCGACAACTTATTTGGTATATTAACTTTGTGTGTTTTGTTTTTTTTTTTGTTGAAGATACTTTTCTAAATATAAAATATGCTCACTAATATAGACGTATTTTATTTACGTTAAGAATATAAAATAGGAAAAATAGGCCCGTATTTTCTGGTATATTATTGCATCAAAGGGGAGCAAAATTTTCAATAAATTTGTGTTGGATAGCAACAAAATATCATTAACATTTACAAATGCCATTGTTGCTTATGTTATTGTAGTTTTCTTGAATCGTTCTATATATTACATTTCAAATCTTTTAAATTAAATTTTACATAATCGAAAACTGTCGTGCAGATATCGCATCCTCCACTATTATGTTCTTAACCTGAACGGCGCATAGTACGAGTGGTAATTTCTTGTCCAATTTTGACAGAACGTTACATTATTTTATTATTATTTATTATTTAACTGATTAAAGTCTTAATGCAATATACTAGGTGTTAAAGTAATTAAATTATTATCAAACGCTTTTGTGTTAATTTATAGAATTTTTTAATATTATTTGTTAGTCTCAGACGTAAAAATCATCGTCAAACGAGTGAACTTAAAAAAAAACTTTAATTATTGAAATTGAAAGCTTCAAGAGAAATGGATGACGTTGCTCATTAAAATTACCAACCTTACAAATAGGATGTCGTACAATAGCATCAAAACAAATGAAAAGAAGTGACCCATGAGGTAAAAATTGCAAGGAACTAATGTTTGGAAAAAATTTGTGAAGAAATCAATAGATCCACTGGAAACAGAAAAGCTAAGAAAGACTGGAAGACTATAAAAGGAACGAAAAAGCAAAACAAAGATGTCTCTGGAATACATCTAATTAATACTTAAAAGTGGATAGCTTACTATAAGAAGTTGTTAATAGAAGATAGTTCAGAATTCCAAGAAGATAACCTCGACGGGAAATTAGAAGTTAGCACATGCGGGGAATCAGAGATTACAGCTAAAGAAATGAGAGAAAGGGCTGAGGAAATGAAAAATGGAAAAGCCTCAGGATTAGGATATACAGGGTGTTCACGCAAAAACGCCCCAGCTTCTAGCGCACTTATTTGGAGTCGGATTGTAAGAAGCGATACGTCAAATTGAAAGGCTTAAAAAGTACTACAAACTGAAGATTAAATCTAATTTTTACTTGTTTATCCTTTCCAAGGCCAATTGTCAATTTTTTTTCAAATTCAAAAAAAATCCATTCAAATCAATATTTCTTAACTTTTTATTTTATTCTAACTTTTGTAATTGTTAGTAAGATATGTATCTTTAAGTACCTACTACTTTCTTGTTCAGGTTTACTACGTAGGACAGGCATGATCCTCGTCGTTCCAAGCATATTGTTAAGAGACTAGAAATCTGTCGAACCAACTAGATTACTCGAAGATTCGCGAAACACGTCGGTATTAGCCCCGAACAATGGGGTAGGTTCTCGATGTTAGGTAACTCGTATATATACAATGCATCCCCCGTTATCGAGGTAGTTAAGTTTTAACTACAGACAAGCGAACGTTATATTCTTTGAATTGAAATCTGTGAAGAATAAATATTTCGTCGTTCGAACTTGGCATCTACCTACGTAACAATATAATATCAATTTTGATATGGATAAACCAGGTCCCAGTAAAAAACGTAGTCGTAAGGTTGAAGATGAAAATCGATAGTTTCAAGATATTTGGACCGAAAAATACTTTTTTATTTCATCAAATAACAAAAGTGTCTGTTTAATATGCAAGAGTAGTGTTTCTATTCCAAAGGAATATAATGTGAAAAGGCATTATGAAACCTAGCATCATACTTTTACCAAATTAACCGGCGAAAATCGAACGCAAAAAAATTCCACTTTACAAAGGGAACTAATAGGCCAGCAAGCTATGTTTACAAATCCAATTCAAGATGCTGAAACAGCTACTGAAGCTAGCTTTACAATATCTCGTATAATAGGGAAAACTTGTCTGCCTTTTAAAGATGGTGAGTTTGTTAAGCAGTGTTTAGATATTCCCGCAAAAATAATGTGTCCGAAAGATGCAAAGAGGTTTGACAAAATTCAACTAAATCGGATGACTGTTCAAAGAAGACTTACCACATTAGCAGCTAATATAGAAGAGCAATTAGCTATACGAAATCGAGAAGTTTTGAGTATTTTTCTATAGCACTCGACGAATCTACAGATATAAGTTCCACTGCTCAACTTTTAATATTTTTACGAGGTGTAACGCAAAATTTTGAAGTGAGTGAAGAACTGATTGGTATGAGTTCTTTGACAAGTCAAACCAAGGGGAGTGACATGCTCAAAGCTCTTCTGGAAAAATGTTATATAATGGATTTGGATTTAACGAAATTATCTGGAATTACGACTGACGGAGCACCTTCAATGGTTGGAAGTAAATCTGGGATAATAACTATGTTAAAAGAGTATTTACAAAATAAAAACATAGATGCCAAGGAATTAATGCAGTTTCATTGCATTATACATCAAGAGGCCATCTGTTCAAAATTATTGGGATTTGACAATGTGATGAACGTTGTAGTACCTACTGTAAACTTTATAAAATCACGAGGTCTCAATCACCGACAATTCACACAATTTCTCGAGGATACTGAAAGCGAATATGGTGATCTTCTGTTTTACATTGAAGTAAGGTGGCTAAGTCGTGGGTTGTCACTAGAGCGGTTTCTTAACTTGATTGAAGAAATCAAAATATTTCTGGCGGAAAAGAAACAGGACGTTTCCGAACTCTACAACCCTGATTGGCTGTGTGACTTAAGCGTTTCTTGTAGACATCATAAATCACTTGAATGTCTTAAATACGCGACTCCAAGGCAAAGATCAAATGATTTCGCAGTTATACTCTCATGTTTTGTCCTTTCAATGCAAATTGAGTCTTTTCAGGACACAAATCAATTCAGCCAATTACAGCCATTTTCCGAACTACAAAAAAATGATGGAGAAATAATAAAACTAATGTCAATTTCGCTTATGTTGAAAAAAATTGATATTTTAATACAAGCTTTTCATGATCGTTTTCTAGACTTCAAAAAGTTAAACCTCTATTAGACATTTTCAGCAATCCTTTCAACATTTCACCAGAAAATGCACCGGAATCAATACAGCTGGAATTGATAGACATGCAAAATAATGATAATTTACGAAACAAGTTTAATGAAGGTAATTTACTCAACTTTTACCGTTGCGTTGACAAAACTGCTTATAAAGAGTTGCGAATAAATGCATTGAAATGCGCAAGTTTATTTGGATCGACGTATATTTGTGAGCAAACGTTTTCAGTGATGAACGTTAACAAAACAAAAAATCTAAACCGTCTGGCAAATGAAAATCTGGAAGCAATTTTACGTGTGGCGACAAGTAATGTGGAGCCAAACATAAACAAAATTGTTAGGTCAATGCAATGTCATGCATCAAAATAATAAAACATGAAACATTACATTGTAAGGATTAGATTACATTACGATTACATAATTACAACAAATATTTATGAATGTTCTTTTATTTTTATCATTTGTAGTAATACATACTATTTAAAAATAAGAATATTTGTGTTAATAAGTATTCTTTGTAGTGGCCCGTCCTTGGCTTATAATTTTCCCGAGTGGCCTCTGTTCCCTATAAGTCTGTGCATCCCTGATCTAGGCTTTATGGGAAAAGGCTAAAATATTTGCTGACCGCCACCAGAGCTGATATCAATTCTCAAGAAAACTAAAGCGTAGAATTTGATAGTGGCAGTTTTAAGACAGTGAGTTTGTAAGACAGCGGAGATTACTTGCGAAGGTTTTCGTTGGATGATTTTTTACGATTACAAGAAAGGCCTAACTCCACAAGAATGCATTATATCGCTACGGTCACCTTTTGGTAATGAAGAACCATCAGAGAAGACAGTTTACAATTGGTTTGCAGAATTTCGTCACGGTCGTACCTCAGTGAGTGATAATTCACGTAAAGGTCGACCAAAAACTGTTGTGATTCCAAAAAAGCATCGATGCTGTACGGAAAATGATAGAACAGATCGACATGTGACTTACAGTAAGGTAAAGGCATCTCTTGGCATTACGAAGACTGCAATTAATTCGATTTTACATGAACATTTATTTGTAAAAAAAATATGTTCCAGATGGATTGCACATAACTTGACCGAAGCACAGAAAGCAGATGCGCAAAATATTCGACGTAGGAATCGCTCAATTCGTATACAACATCGTCACAGGTGACGAAACATGGATATATGCGTATGAGCCGAAAACCAAGCAACAATCTAACGTATGAGTGTTCCAAGACGAACCGAACCCCGCAAAAGTCGAGCAAGGAGCACTTCCAAGAAAATGATCGCTTGTTTCTTAGGCTGTACAGGATACATCGCAACAATTCCTTTAGAGGATAAAAACTGTTAACGCTGAATGGTATACAGTAATTTGTTTGCCAAAAGTTATAGACGAAATCAGAAAGAACAACCGAATACGTCGCATTATTCTTCATCACGACAATGCAAGTTCCCATACAGCACGTCTAACAGTTGAATATTCGAAGGAAAAAAGTGTTGAAATAATGTCTCATTGCCCATATTCACCTAACTTGTCGCCGAATGATTTGTTTTTGTTCCTAACTGTGAAACAAAAAATGCGTGGACAGCGATTTTCAACACTTCAAGAAGCAATCGAAGCCTTTGAAAAACATGTTTCTGAGCTACAACCTTCAGAGTGGAAAAAGTGTTTTGAGAACATGCAAAAGTGTATAAACCATAAAGGCGAATATTTTGAAAAACGATAAAATAGTTTGTTGCCCAAAATTTTATTTTCTTCCCATATTTTGTAAAAATATAAAAGGTGACCCTTGTATGTAATAAATTAATAATAATGCATTTATTGCGAAGTTATAAGTAGAGCTGAGGATGTTTGCGGTACGGCAGGACCGTATGTAGTGCATCCCCAAGACTTGATAATTTCAGAATTACAATCTTTCACGTATTATTTGGTTAACAGTTTTTCTTAATATTTATTTATTTATTACTTCACATATGTATTTACAAATGCATATTTAGTATATTTAGTATACACGAAAACTGATATAAAAAAAAAACATTGCAGATTCCATGGATAAGAAAACACTGTTAAAAATTAAAATTGTCAAATTTATTTACAAACATCAATAAAAGATGTATTTGTAAAAAATGCAATATTTAAAAAATATTTACTATTTATTTCTGATATTAAAACTTAAATTTCTGAATTATCTGTAGAGCTGAGGATGTTTGCGGTACGGCAGGACCGTATGTAGTGCATCCCCACCAGCGTATAAACACGATGCAGTGAAACACTTTAGTTAGTCGTGAACTGGCAACGTGATCGTGTGTTGTCTTGAGCTCTATTTAATAAGTATGACGGACGTGCCCAAGCCAAGAAAGCGCCCATTGTATAACGACGTGAAGAAATTTATCCGAGACTTTCCCGATTTGTATTATAATGGAGCAAAAGTGGTTTGTAAATTATGCGATAAACAGTTACTTTGCTGGGACAAATACGACTGTAAAAGACATGTTGAAATTGTACACCACAAAGACAAAAAAAATAATGTGCTGTCTAAAACGCAATTCAATTTCGATTTATTGACAATGCTACTCGTCTGCGATGTGCCAGTTCACCTGCTAGATAAAAAAGCCTTTCACGACTTTTGGAATAAATACAATTCCAACATAAAGCTACCGTCACGGAGAACGTTACTCACCTATTTACCAATTGTGCGTGAGGACATTGAAAACAGAATGAAAGCAGTAGTAAATGATAAACAGTTATGGGTATGTGTCGACGAAACGACAGATCGAAAAGAACATTCTATTGTGAATATTATAGTGCGTGTACTAGATCCTGTCAAATCAACATTTCCCATTTTATTAGCCAGCAAAAGATTGGAAAAGTGCACTAGCGAAGTAATTACGAAGGTAGTGCTCGATACGCTACAAAAATTTCAAGTTTCAACTAATCAACTCCTGATGTTTATGAGCGATGGTGCTGCGACAATGCGTTCTGTAGGCCGTTCTCTTAAAGCAGATTGTGAGAGACTTTTGCATGTGACATGTAAAGTTCATGCTTTACACCTTGTGGCACAAACTATTCGGCAATGTTATCCAGAGGTGAATGCATTAATAGCAACCACAAAAAAAGTGTTTCTAAAATCTCCCAAACGAATTCGAGAGTTTCACAGTCGGTGCCCTGGTATTCCCGAACCACCAGAGCCAATCCTTACACGTTGGGGAAGTTGGTTAAAGGCGGCATTTTATTATGCCAAGTATTTCCAACAAATAAAATCTGTGGTTCTACAATTCAATCCTGCCGAAGCTGTAGCCATTAAGGAAAGGCAGAGACTCTTTCAAAACCCTTCCCTTGATGCAGATTTACAAACTATTTATAACAATCATATAGGATTGTTTAACGCAATCGAGAAATTTCAAAATACTGCATTATCCTTAGCGGAGTCACTGCAAATACTGGACGATGTACACGCCCAGCTATGCGCAGTAAATGACAACAAAAATGTTAAAGTAATAGAAAAGTTCGAGAGTGTGATAAACAATGATTTTGATTTTACCAGATTAAAACAAATTAGTAATGGTGCAAGTGTAGATTCGGTTTCTATCTATAAAGATTATTTTAATTGTGCGTGTGTTACATCCGTAGATGTCGAGCGGTCTTTCTCAAAATATAAAAAAAATTATTCACCGCTACAAATATAGAAACGTATCTAATGCTACAAACTTACTGCAAGTCTTATCCACTTGGCGCTATGCTATAATAATCGTAAATAAGGTAAGTGTGTTATTTATATATAGTACACATAACTGACATACCTAAGTGATATAAATAGCGAATGCATGTAAAGCAATAAAATCACGCATGTATCACCGATCGAAACAAGGTCCATTATATTCGTGCGTTTAACTGAATACTATCCTGGCACACCGCAAACATCCCCAGCTCTAGTTATAAGAAAGGAAGCATACTATATCAATAATAATAACATGATGATAAATAATAATTCGCATTTACAAGGCGAAATTTATATTTACTGCTTCAAAAGCAACCTAAGTATAATAATAATATTTATAATAAATGAAAATAAACTTTATTTTAATCTTACATATTTTATGCATGTGTATTTGCGATCAATACTACTTTCTATTATTAGTGTTATTGCCCTTTTAACATCTATTTGTTCTCTAATTAAATTTAATAGGCAAACGAATTTATTTAAATAAGAATAAAAGCCTCATAAAACGTGAAAATACAATTGGTCAAGGATAACTTGTATGAATATCAAATATTAATATTTGTCTAAACAAATTCATTAATAACCATGTAAAAAACGAACATAATTTATCAAAAAATATTTTATATATTTATACATGTTTAGATATACGACGTATGGTAATTAAATAACGAGAATTATTTCCTGTAGACCAACGTTTCACAACCTGGGAGTCGCGTGATATTAAAGGGGAACGCGAAATAGCCTAAACAATAATTAAAAATCATTTTATAATAATAAGTACACACGTAAAGAAAAGAAATTAATGTGATGGTTGCATTTGTTTTTCATTTAAAAGTTTCTCCATACGTGGATCTATGTTGGAAACACACAAAAGCAAATTGTTTTCGAATGAAACGAGACGATTCCTATATTTAGTTTTTAGCGCAACCATAGACGAAAACCCCTTTTCACAGAGCTAAGACGTGGCGAAAGGGATTAATGTTTTCAATGCTTCTGTGACTAAATTTCCATATTCATTTCAACGAGTAAGCTCAAACGTATTTAAATCATCAGATGTAAATTGCAGTTGTAGCGTTTTGCCAGGAGATATTTCGATAAGCTGGACGTGAATCTCAACTGGTAACTTAGCATCCGCAACAACGTTTTTACTAAACAGATTCAGTACCCATCTCTTCGAAAAATCATTTTTATCTTCGGGGAAATACTCCGTCAACTGAGTTTTTAGCTCATGCAAATGTATTTTTATGTAATACAAACTGTGGTGAATAATAGTGTCTTCATTCAAATTTTTCTCAATATAATTCGAAGTGAGTGGGAATATTACCAAATTTTTGCTTTGAAAGCGAATAATCGAGATACCAAGCTTCTTAATGAAAGCATGAACTTTTTCTGTCATTAATAAAATGTTTTTGTTACGTCCTTGTAAATTCATACTTAAGTAGTTTGAATGCGAAAATACATCAGTTAAGTAAGCCAACAACAACATACACTCATTATTAGAGCAGACCCATTTCCGTACGCGCCATGAGCACCGGTATGGGAGTGTAATTCGTAATATATTAGAATATGCGATAGAATAGGGACGCAACATCAGCTTGTTACCGATATAAGTATAGAAGTAGAGACATATTTATTCTATCAGAAATAACTAAATATATATTTGGTTTTCTGCTATTAGAGTAATATGTATAAGCACATAAAAAATAAGAATAGTACATATTATAGCAGCGTTGTATGTACCTATAAATAAAATGGAAAATGTATGAAATCAGTGATTGTGTGCACGACAGAGGATTTAAAAAAAAACACTTACCGTTTTAAGCGTCTTCCAAGGATTGACAAACTGGAGAAACTCGATTGTATATTTTCAACATCAGGTGCTTTTCTAAGGTTATTTCTGAAAAACATGTCCGCCGTGAGGAAAAAATATGTGTATATTCGGAAAACGAGCGTTCTACATCTAGTGATGTTATATTCGCATAATCAAAATACTTTTTTAAGCAACTTAACACATCTGTAGACGTGTCCTCACAAATACGTGTTAAGCTGTCGAAATCTGCATTTCTGTCTAAAACACTTTCAAATTTAATTAGAACACTTTCACTTTTTGAGTCTTCTACAGCACACAGTTGTGCGTGAACATCTTTAACGATTTAGTGATTCCTCTAACGACAGCGACGAATTTTCTAATTTTGTTATTGCTTCTTCTAGTCTCAAGTAATTCTCACGAATACTTTGTAAATCCATTTTAATCTGGGCATCTTGGAATTTTTTCTGGCTTGTATTGATAGCTGCACTTTCCTTCGGATCGAATGATAAAACCACGTCCTTAATTTTTTCAAAATGTTCATGATAGTAAAACCCCTCCCGTAACTATGTACCCCGACGTGTCATAATGGTTGCGGCACCATCGGTTCATAAACATTAATACTTCTTTCGAAAGTTTCAATTTTTCCAAAGTATCTAATAGCACCTCTGAAATTTTTTCAACATTACATTGTTATAGTCGTCTGGATGATAATAAAATTGAAGACTTTGGTTAATGTGGTTCCATATTACGCGCCATCACATTAACTACAGATTGTTGTTTGCTGTCAGTTGTTTCGTCCACACATAACCACAGTTTCTTATTTTTCAGTCGGCTTTGATTTTATTTTCAACCTGTTTACGCACCGATGATATATTCCTTCGTAACGTTGTCGTGCTCGGTAATGTTTGATTCGCGTATTTATTCCAAAATGAAGTAAATGAATCATTACTTAACAAGGTAAACGGCAGTGTACATACAATCATAGTTACATAGTTCATGTATAAACTGCTCTACCACATATTTATTTTGAATGATGTGCCCCTATCATTTATACCTCAACATAAGAACTGAGACATGCTTCCTACATCTGTTGATTCATCAAATTGAATATTAAAAAATTCACTTGAACTCACTTCGCCTTGCTATTGTGTCGTTAGTAAGCGGATTGTTTATCAATTTCTTTGCTTCTTTCACGCCTATTAAAACATTGACCATATCAATTGCAGCAGACAATATGAAGTTTTCTGCGATCCCATGAGGTTCGGACATCTTAGCTACTTTTAATGCTACCAGATAAGATGTTTCAAGTACACTTTTATCAGAATAGTTTGACTTACATATAGAAGTTTCTTGATTTCTCAAGGTATGTAATTTTCTTTCGAAAAATTCCAAAGGTTTGTTTTTATGAGCCGGATGTTTAGTTTCCAAGTGTCGAACTAATTTTAGTGGCTTCATGCTTTCATCGGAGAGAACTTGAAAGCAAACAACGCACTGTGGTTTGTTGAGAATCGCTGCTATAAATGATGTAAAAAATGTGCGCGTCAAACAAGAGTTCATAAGTGTGTTAAAGAAAGACACCGATTTTAACAGATTAAGACAATATTGCAAATAGTGATAGCGCATCTACAGATTCGTTAACTGAGTCCAAACAATATTTTATGTATGTCTCTTCTTCTTCTTCTTCTGTTTTGGGTTGGACACCAGCACATCCAGGTACTTGAGCACACTGCTCTTTGTACTATCCCCAATATATCTTTCAATTCCACTGTTAGTCTTGTGTCCTGGATAAAAGCCACTATCCTCCTCAGGGGAAGTTTGAGTACTCTCGTAGCATCCAATAGATCTCTCCCGAAATGTTTCGGCCTGAGTCCCTTCAGTTCCTCACACGTGCATATTACATGAAGGCTAGTTTCCTCCTGCTGTTCACATCTCCTACACCAGGGGTCGCTAACCAAGCCCATGCTGTACAGATGCTTCCTTAAAGGCTAATGTCCGGTTATTAAGTCAGTAATTACGTATTTCTGTGCTACATCAATAGATGTCAAACGATACTTCTCCAAATGTAAGAACATATTTTCACCACTGCAGACATCACATCTCTTACTGAGACATACCTGATGCCGCAAAGTTTTTTACGGATCGTCTGCAGTTCGTGAGGTTGACGAACATAATGCTAGTTCATTATGTTGGTTAAGAGGGCAAGCGTTGCCCTCTTAAGAGGTTAGAGTTAGTTTATATTATTATTTTTAATACACTTGTTACGATGCGTACGTCTATGACGCACAGCACTTCAGGCTTTGACTCATAAATAGAGTTTTATAATCTTTTTATTATTAGGAATATCACCTCAATATTATGGATATATAATTCTACACTGAAATAATGCGATTAACGGTATAAAAAAATTACATATTTTGCATAAAATTAAGCTTAAGTTCATATTTATAGTTTGTGTGCATAAAGTGAATATTTTTTACATTTTCATCATAAAACCGCATATTTTGGATGAAACGACCGATGCTCGTGATCGCTATATTGCAAATTAGTTGGTGTCCTTGACCAAAATATTTTGCCAAAATCTTTTTTAATCAGTGCGAAAGAGTTAGAGAAAATCAATAGCATAGAAATTGTTCGCTTTGTTAATGAAAGTTTGATGACTTTTTTTACTTCAGATATTCTGCCGACTGATAAAATTCTTCTTTTTGTCACAGATGCGGCAGCATATATGACTAAAGCAGGGGCAAATTTGTACATTCTTTACAAAAATTTAATCCAAGTGACATGTCTAGTGCGTGGAATAAATAGCGATTGCGAGGAAATTATAGATCAGTTTCCTTTAGTTAATTCTTTAATTTCGAAAGTAAAAAAAATATATAAAAAGAAAGCAACTTTACGAGTCCAAGTGTATAAAGAAAAATTGCCGAATGTTCCTCTACCTCCCGAATCAGTAGTTACCCTATGGGGAACGTGGTTAGATGCGGCCATATTCCACGCGAATAACAATCATATAAAATACATTGTTTAGATTTTTCTGATTCAGCTGAATCAATTATAAAGCCTATTATAGTTTTTAAAGTGGAACAATTAGAAAGTTAGAGAATGACTAATTATCTTTATTAGAGTCAATTTCTATTGTAGAACATTGCGAAAATTATTGAACAATTATCCAGGGCGAACTGGTAAAGTTATACTAGATAAATTTTATTGCGTTACAACAAATAATGATGATTATAAGTTGATTATAAGATGATTAGTTTACGGAAATATCAAAGATTTTATCTTGTCATTAAGTTCGACTCTTAAAATAATAATTTACATTTAGACCCCGACCATCTGGCGTCATTAAAATATGCACCTATCACTTCAGTTGAAGTCGAAAGAATGTTTTCAACATATGAAAATATTTTAAGCCATAGAAGACAAAACTTTAGTGTCAAAAATCTAGAAAAGCACTATAATTATTAATCGGTACAATAATAAGTTAGGTAGATCTCATTGCGAAAGTGAATAGTTATTAATAATAACTATACATATAATTTTATGGATGTTACTTAATAACTAAAGGCCGGATTATGTGCAAAAAAAAAAACTGAAAATATGGGCATAAATATGCTGATATTTTAGCCTATATATTCCTTGTGAAAAATATGCAGGTAAAAAAATACGAGGAATGTTAGAAAATGGAATACTGTAGAAAAAAGTATTCTATTAAGTTTACTACAAGTTTATTTAGAACATTTTACATGATAATTAACTATGAAGACAATTTACAATCACATATTTCTCAAAATTTTTAACAGAAAAAATGTGACGCTTGTCTGAAAACATGTATTTATATATTGAAAAGGTTCGTTTTGTTATAGGAGCATATTTCAAATTAGAAATATCATCTATTGTCAACTTAATATTTTCTACTAAATCACCACACAAGATTTTAGCTGTAATTAGATCTTAATAAACGCTAAGTTGCCATGGCAACCAGGCATGAAAACTTTGTCCGCACGATACGTACACAGTGTAGCTAATTAATGATGAAATATGTCGAAAACACCAATATAATAACACTTTGTGTGCCCTTAATTAAAAAAAATAAATAAATATAATTTCATTGTATAAAATTTTTTTTACGCACAATGGTACTATTTCACTTTTAACGAGTGCCCAACACTAACATAAATTGTCAAGTTTAGGAAAATGACAGAAGTCAAAAAATTAGACTTAGACAACTGTCATAATTACAAGGTAATACAAAATCGTATTATATTTGCGAGCAATACTACTCGACTATCTACACATTTTTAATTAATCGTATTATATTTGCAAGCAAAATTACTCGACTATCTACACATTTTTAATTAAAGTGAACAAATAATGACATCTATTTGAGTACATTACATATTTAAAGGAAAGTAAAAAAGTGCGCAATATTTTTAAACATATTTAAGATAATTATTATGATTTATTATCACTTTCCAAAAAAGATTCAAAAAACACAATGGCTCCAACACTATAAAATGATTGAGCACTAGAATCATATTTAGCACCCAAACATAAAATAGCTATAGAAGATTTTAATTGGCGAGAGAATATAATAACAAAGTTACAGGAACGAAATAAACTACAGACCCCATTTCAGAAACTTATACACCAAAGTAAGTATATTAGGTATTCATTCATGTTGATATTTCATACTATATTAATAAATTAATCTGGAAAAGTTTTAAAATTATATTGCTAACTCATCACAATACAACAAAAAAAAACTCTTTACCTATTGCCATAATTGAATACATTAATGAATTAATAAATCAACCTTGATTGTGACAATAATGTAAAACTTTAATTATTATATTTATTTACAATAATATACATGAAATATGTTGTTTCCTTTTTGTGTCAAAAGTGTGGTTAAAGCACAAAATTTACCTATAAAAAAAATAATAATTTATTTAAATTAAGTGTTATTTAATAAAATATTATATTTACCGTCATTTATTAAACAATTTAAAATTGAAAAATTTTAAAAAACTGACAATAACAAACCATCATAATAGTATATAAAATTCAAATATGGCGCAATTTATTATATGTAATAATTCCTAATTAACGGTAACAATACTTCCCCACATTCGATATTAATTCAAATTCAAATAATTAGGATACGTTAAACACTGCATTGTCATTGGTTAATCGCCTTTAAGATATTATAACTCGATTAAGTTAAATATCCAAATATTTTCAATTTAAAATGCATTAGAATAAGAAAAAATAATAATAAAATTCATCAACAATTAAAATAGTAAAAATTAATTATTTATAAAACGTTCCCAAAATCAAATTTAATAAATAAAATATTACAGCTTACCAAGTTGTCATGGTAACCGATAAAAACCGTTAAAAGCCCGAGATAATTACCCTGCTTAATAGCGTGTGAATTTGTCAATCCCCGCCAAATCGAAAAATAACCTAACCTGTAAATGTTAATGATAAATAATAGTATTTTACATATAAAGTTTATGCAAAAATAACCAGTGCGAAATGTTAAAAACTAAGTGAAAAGACGATAAATAAATATCAGTGTAAACGTTGAAGAAAGAGTTATTAAAAGAATTTTTATTTAATTAAAATTTTCGAAATGAATACTTTTATTACATGTAACCAATAACGTACAAAGAAAATAACGTGAAGCAGAGGGTAATGTATTCAGTTCATGTGTTAGTTGAATTGCTGAAATAGAATATGTTCCTGAAATGTTAGAAAAGAACCCGTGATGTCCTGTTGATACAGAGGCATGCTAATTTTCAGATTCGCAGAATCAAGGTATGTATTCTTTATTGTATATATTGCATGCATTGTTTCTCTTGAAATATATTTTGCCAAATATATAATAAATAAAATATAACTGTGACAAATTAGGTAGAGATATTAAGAACAAATTCGACAATAATAGATTAAACAACAAATTACAGTAAAATTAAAAAACAAAAGTATTATTAGTTTAGTGACTACTAAGAAATAGTAATCCATATTATAAAACAATATTTCGTATTGTTTTAGCCTTTACTTGATGAAATTATTATTATAACTATTATCGGGATAAAATAAAAAAAAAATTAATGAATTTCACTACTTTTTACTTCACAAAGTTCGATAGTTTCACTCACACAAAAGCTTGAAGTAAAAAGCAATGAAATTAATTAAAATTTGCTTTATTTTATCGCGATAATAGTTATAATATAATACACATACGTTGTATAAACTTAAAATTTCTAGATATACCAGTACAAGTTAGAAATTTGTGCATTTGTGTATATATATAAAATCAAGAAGGTTGGTATTATTTTTCAATGATTTTAAAGAAATCCTTTTTAAAGATTAAAAGTGAAGATTAGAACCGTAGTTTTATTTCTATTTTAAATTATGGTTCTTCATCAAGAATATGCAGAATCAATTCAATTACAAAACATGTTTGTCTTATATCTGTGATTCTCTTGTTGGCTTTAATAAACGCCAACTGTTGAGGTATTTCTTTCCTCGAATATACCTTTTGGGCGTCTATCACAGATTGTGCATCCCTATCATCAAGATCATCAAGATCCATAATAATTGTCTTTATTCCTTCATAATGATTTGCATGAAAAATAGCAGCCTCCAACAACGTTCCCCATCGTGTGATTACTGCTTGAGGAGGAAGTGGAACACCGGGTGGATGTTGTTTGTAAATCTGAACTCGTAATGGGGTCTTTAAAAATACTTTCTTAACACTACTAATTAAAGCATTTACTAAGGGAAAATGGTTTCTGACTTCTTCTGCAACACGATTTAGTCCGTGCGTCAAGCAAGTTGTGTGAATTCAATTTGGGTAAAATATTTTCAAGATGAAAGCTGCCTTCACCATGTATGGCGTAGCATCCGTCAAAAACAATAGAATTTTCTCTGTTGGAATCGATTCCGATAAGAAGAAAGTTGCCAGTTCTTCCTGTATAAACCTTGTTATTGTCAAATTATTTGCCTTTTCCAACAGTTTGGATGAAATTAAATAAGATTTTGCTGGAATCGATACGTTAAGGATTATCATTAAATGAACTATGTATCGGCCCACACAATCAGTAGTTTCATCTACGCATATATAGAGATAATTGTTTTCACAAACCTTCTTAATGCTATTCACTGTGTCTGCATAGATAACTTGACATTGAAGTTGTTTAATTTATGTAGTTGAAGATCTGCCGACACAAACATTTGCCACAACACTTCATTAAATTGTTCTTGTTCCGATTTTTTGGATGTTGATGGCAAACATTGCGGTAATGTTTCCTGACTCTTCTTCGCCAATTTCATCTTTGTTAGTTTTGCAGCATGAGATGGAGTTTTCATATGTTGGTCGACTTGGACCTTTCTCTCACTTGCAATCTGCAAAAAATATGACATCATCAGTTGTTTTTTTATAAAATAATTGTTAGTCAAAGATAAAGGAATAATTAAAAACTTAATTAATTAATTAATAAGAGAAAACAAACTTAAAAGTTTACTGACAATCTTGCAGCATGCTACGCAAAACCCTTTTTCTCCATCCATACGCAATTCTGAATAAGGTGCAATTCATTAAGGCACAGTCGCTATTTTCGCAATTTTTGCTATTATATATCACAATTCACAAGTTTACACTTCGAAAAGCCAACGTAAAATGACGTTTAAAATAAAATTACTTTCGAATATGGGAATAAATTTGTTCGAATAACAAAGAAACACATATACTCCTAATTTTCTGGTAAAATGTATTCTTGTATTTATTTAGAAGTTTTAAGGTATTACTTTTCCTGGAATTTTGTCTCGGCCTGTATGTATGGGAAGAGCACTAATAAATTCTTGGAGATGCTTATCGGAAAAGTACTGGAAGAGGCTTAATAAAATGCTATTTTTAATTTAAAGAGGGCTGTTTAATTTTTGTTTGTTACATTTACGACATATTTTTAGTAATGCCTATAATAAATTTGATTTAGTAAATAAATAAAACTCGTATACATAAAATATGTAAATATGCTGATTTACTACAAAATGTGCAAATAATATAGAAAATGCATATATTATGCAAATACGCAAATTTATGCAAACTTCATATAATCCGGCCTTTATTAATAACATATTAACTTATTATGTATATTACTATTAGTTATAATCTTTTACCATATTGTTATGCAATCTTATTATCATATATTATATTATAATTATTATTTCTATGTATAAATGTAATTTAGACTACTTTTTGTAGTTTTACTATTCTTTCCTTGATTTCCAGTAAGCGAAATACATAAAAAATGAAGTGCATAGAAATGGTAAAAATAAAGCATATATTTAACATATATTTTTGGGAAGAACGTGACATATTTTTGAGCATATTTAAAGCATTTCTTGTGCACAAAAATCCGAACTTTACTTATAAATGATAATTAACAATAAAACATATTTTAAAATATCCCACAATCGAGAAAATAGACACAAGAAGGAATATTGAAAACGAAAGACTTATAATTTATTTGCTTTTCATTTTTCTCGACCTTCACAATTTATTGGAAGGGTGTTTTTTCTTTTTTACATTAGTTTAAGAGTTTAAGATACGGTTCTATTAACAAAATGTAATTATTAATAAACCATTGAAACATTAATTTAAATGATACAAACTCAGTTTTGTTTTAAATATCAACTGCAATTTTGAACAGTGTCTGTATGCATGTATGTTACTCTATATCTCCGTTTATAAATATTTTAATTGGAACAATTAATATCTGGAAGAATGCGTGTGAACATATGTGTATATGTATGTATGTATATAAAATAGACTTATAATTCAAAGCAAATCCGTGAATAACTTGTTATTATGGGATCTATTTTCAGTTCTATCCCACGCACGCACGTATTAAAAAAGCATATTATCAATATAATTATGATATTCTGTGCAAATAATATCCTTAATTTAAGAACATATAGTGTAAAAAACTTCTTATTTACGCCCAATGATTTAATTGAGTTTTACTAAAAATAAGAAAGGAATTAACTGGCACAGGAAAAAACAAATTATTTATTATTAATTGCTAAGAAACCGTGCTTGCATAAATGCAAATGTAAAAAATATATTTTTTATCATTAATTTATTCAATAAAATGTTTTATATTAAAATTTTTTGTATTAATACTGTTTGCTTTTGTACAGGCTGGCCCAAAATGACCGAAGGGGTTTGAGTTCATTATAACTTCGTATTTAAGACATAATTTTTTTTTTTTTGTAATTTTAAATACAGTATATTAATGGAGAATATTTTTAATTTAATTATGAAAAATTATATCTCGCAAGTGGTGGCCATTTTCTGCTTCGCATATTCGTGCTCTTTCCAAAACATTTTCCATAACCTTTCGCAAAACTTCAGGTGTTATGTTGTTGATTTCGTCGCATATATTATTTTTTAACTGCTATATGGTTCGAGGCTTATTAATATAGACTTTTCCTTTCAAATAACCCCAAAGGAAACAGTCCGAAGCGGTTAAATCCGGTGAACGCGGAGGCCAATTAAAATCGCTTGTACGGGAAATAATTCGTTCACCAAAGATGTCGCGTAAAAAAGCCATTGTGTCCCTCGCAGTGTGCGCTGTGGCTCCATCCTGTTGGAACCATACTTGCGGATGGTTTTCCACGGCTGGCCTTAACAAATTTTCCAACATTGTCCGATATCTAACACCAGTGATGGAAACGGCGACATCGTGTTCATTTTCCAAAAAATATGGGCCAATTATCCTTTCCGACGAAACACCGCACCAAACGGTACACTTAAGTGGGTGTTGAACTACTCTTGGATTTTCCGTAGCCCATATCCTGCAGTTTTGCCCATTAACGAACCCATTTAATTGAAAATGGGCTTCGTCGCTCATAATTAAATTATGAATAAAATCATGATTTTGTTCTGCTTTTGACGAAAATAAATTGCATAATCAAGTCGTTGCTGGTAATCTGTCGGTTTCAATTGTTGGACAAGCTGAATTTTTTATGGAAACATTCCTATTGTATGCAAAATTCTCTGCAGCGACCCTCTTGAGAGGCCAAGTTCTGTCGAACGTCTCCTGGTTGATGTTTCTCCATCTTCCCGAATACTCTCCTGTACCCGTTCAATATTGTCATCCGTGTGCACCGTTCGTCGTCTGCCGGCACCAGAAAGGTTCCTTACTGCCCCTTGTTCTCGAAAATTTGCAACCAGACGGTTTATTGTTGACTCTGAGGGTCCAACCCGCACATTAAAATAACGACGATATGCACGCTGAGTCAAAACAATGGATCGTTGATTTGAGAAATAAAGTTCAACGATTTTGGCACGTTGTTCAATTGTGTACTGTTCCATTTTAAATTCTCCAAGTCTTCTTTACAAAATATTGAACAAAAAAAAATTATAATAAAAAAGTTATAAGGAATTAAAACCCCTTCGGTCATTTTGGGCCACCCTGTATATTACCCTCGTATGTGTTAAACTGAATCTAAATAATACGAGGACATATTGACGGAAGAGGGACTTTTCAACTGTTGGTAACACTTTCGCTACGATAATTACGAAGTGTAGGTCAATCAGTCCCTGAAAATTGAGATAAGGAACACTCGCAAATTACAATCGCTGCAATTTCGTATATAATATATTTTAATTTGAAATATATAGGTCAAACGAAACGCTCAATAATAACCAGTTTTAAAGAACACATATTAAATTTAATAGACCAGAAAAGTCAAGCGTCGCTAACCATGTATTGGACACGTATCACAACGTCACGATAAAAGGGTTAAAACTTGTCAAAAGTATCAACAACCCCAAAGATGTCGACGCATATGAAAGCATTCATATCGTTAAAAACAAAATTAATACGTTTAACTCGGACAACGGTCCTATCCCATATAGTTGTCGTTAGTTGTCTTAGAAAAGTAGGTAGAAAAAGTTGAGAGCTTGAGAGTAAACACACGACGTAGTTTTAGTTATTTGTATATTCGTTTTTTATTCAGTGTAAAGTTGTGCGCGATTCTATGTGTTTATTGTGCCCCATGTTCAACACCTTGATTAGTGGTTTTACCTACTAATGATGACAACTTGGTTGTCGAAATACGTATTTAGGATATGATTATTAGTTTAGTTGTGATAAGGGGTTTTATACCTTCTTTGAGTTTTTACTTTACCATATTCTCCGAATAATGACTTTTGATTTATTTTTTATTTAGTCGGTTCGTTAACACAACTACGTTTTCCGCGTAACGTATAATCCCTACGGCAAGCAGACCTTAAATCGCGGTGGCGACTTTCTAAAAATTATAGTTAGGTTTTCAACGTTTCGATAAGAATCGCATGACCATCTTCACTGAAATCAGCACCGTTGGCATTGGCGGGTTGTCTTGTAAATTTAAGATCATTCCGCCCATGCAAGGTAAGTCCGAGGAAGGTTGTCAGATTGCGCAAAATTAAATTAAAACTGTTTTAGTGATCTGTTATTGCTTGCACCTAGTGTGGGTTACAGTTTTGATACAATGCTGAAGGAAAAACAACCGAATTTGTTGAAGAAATGAGTGTAGTTCCATCACGATAATGCACCTTCTCATTCGTCCGCTGTTGCGTTACGAATTGCTGCCTCGTCCGCCGTATTTGCCAGATTTGACACCGAGTGATTTCTTTTTATTTCCAAATTAAAAAATATCTTGCTGGAAAGAGATTTCGGACAAATGATGAGGTGATATCCGAGCCAACTGCGTATTTTGCAGAGTTGTCGAAAGATTACTTTTTGGATGATTTGAGAAAATTGGAAATTAGCTGGGCTAAGTATGTAGACTTGCAAGGGGATTATGTCGAAAAAAAAAATATTTTTTTTTCCCTAAAACTTCATTGAAAAGTCACTCTCCCGTCAAACCGCCCTTGTACGAGGACTGCTCGGAAACTTCGTGGCCTAGCAAAGAGATGGAGCGAATTCGCATGAATCTTCTTTACCGTTCTCTAGAATCATTCTTTAATAGGTTAAATATGACAGTTTAGACTGATCTGTCCATTAGTTTATTTTTGACAGTACGCCAAAGTAAAGGTCTCATGTGATTTTGTAACAATGGAAAAAATAAGTTGAGAGAAGTGATAAAGTACTTTCAATTGAAAGGCTTAACAGGAAACAAAATCAAGGCAGAGCTGGTTCAGCACTATCGGAATCCACTCCTTCGTTTTCAATGGTTAAAAACTGGGTTGCCGAATTTAAGCGCGGTCGTATAAGCACAAATTATGAACCCCGTAGTGATCGTTCAAAAACTGTTTCTGCTCCGTGTATGATGAAAAAGTCCACCCAATCGTCTTGAATGACCGTCGAGTAAAAATGCGCGAGATAGCAGACATTGAAGACACATGAAGAACTGGAAATGAAAAAATATTCGGCGCGTTGGATTCTGCGGTTATTCACACCGGAACAAAAACTAAATTGTTTGAGTGTTTCTCACGACATTTTGACACGTTTTCGCCGCAATCAGAAGGACTTTGTACGCTGTTTCATTACCATCGATGCAACCTGAGTCCACCATTACACTCTCAAAACCAAAGAACAATTCAAACAATAGACAAAGAAGGTTCTCCGCTACCAAAGAAGGCAAAAAACGGTTTTGTCAGTAGGACAGGTTATTGCGAATGTTTTTTTGGAATTCGCATGGAATTATCTTGGTCCATTACTTAGAAAATGGTAAAACAATAAATGGGATGTATTATGTCAATTTGTTGCAATGATTAAACGTCAAAATCAAAGAGAAACGACCTAATTTACAAGTCTGCGACTGCAATGGCAAAAATTCATTAATTCGGATTTGAGTTAGTGCCTCATTCACCCTATTCCCCAGATTTGGCTCCCAGCGATTATCATCTCTTTCCAAACCTGAAAAAATGGCTCGGTGCTAAGAGATTTTCGTATAATTTCGAGGTAATCACTGCTCATGTAATCATAGCTATTTCGAGGACTTGGATTTATCGATCTACAATGAAGGCATTACTAATTTGGGATAATGTTCGAATAACGTATGGAACCTAAGTTTTGAGAAAAAGTTTTGATGAGGAATGTTATTACCAAAAATGGTCCAAACTAGTGACCACTGGACTAGAAAAGATGCTCGCTTGTTAGTTACTATGGTGATATGTTAGATTTGTCAGAAATAGTTTTGAAAGATGTCATACAAGATTGAAATACGAAAGTCTATATAAAATTTAGTTGGATGAGTACCTAAACGTGAGATTGATAACATTTTTCGGGACTAAAATATTGGACTGCCAATCATTAACCGCACAATTAAGGAATGTGAAGAAAGTGTGCCATGCAAGAATTTACCAAAAAGTGGACGACCTCCAGTTTTGGTTCCACATGAAGTAAACAGACTCATCCAATCTGCTCAAGAGAGAGTTGGGACGTCTACGCCCACTTGAAGCCGTAAATTTAGAATTGCGCATATGACTGTTGGCAGAATTTTGACTAAAAATGGATTAGAATATCGAAAGAGAAGGAAGTGTCCCAAATACACCGCAACCCAGCTAGAGAAAATCCCCAGATTCTGCCGAACATTAAGGCGTCAATATATTATTGGCAACAGAGTTATTGCTTTAGACGATGAGAAATATTTCGCATTATCCAATTCGGAAATAAAGGGTAACCATGGTTTTTACACGTCCAATATTGCAAATTGACCTGACAACGTAGAATTAAAACCGGAAACGAAATTCGCTGACAAGATTATGATCTGGTGCGCTATTTCTCAAGCAGGATTTTCAAGAACTTACGTTGGGAGAGTTAAAGGTGAAGCTGTAGATGCAAACGTCTATATTCGCAAATGTCTATCTAAATTGATAAATTTCATTAATGCTCATCATCGAAATGATGATGTAATATTCTGACCCGATCTGACTTCATGCCATTATGCTAGAATCACTCAGAACTGAACATAACGTGGATTATGTACCTAAGGAAGACACCCTCCCCCCCAACGCACCCCAGACGCGCCCCATTGAGGAATTTTGGGCACTACTGAGCAGGAAAGTTTATGACAAGGGTTGTGAAGCCCAAAATGAAGCACAGTTACCGACTAGAATATTCCGAAGATGCGAGAAGTGAATATCGTCCAGATAATGGTGAAATTGCGCGCCATCTGGGACCATGGGCCCTTATCAGTTTTGTAAATTTAGTTTTTATATGACGCAATAGTATATAATAACTTCCCAATGTTTGTTTTCATAAAATTTTTGCTACTAATCGATTTTTACCTTTGATTTTGTTTCTCAAAAGTTATATTTCACACGTTAAGTGTGTTGAGTAAGCAGGAGATTATTTTGAAAAATAATGTTTTTTATCAAAAAAAACTTGCGTTTTCTTTGTTAGGCCAGGTATTTTCCGAACCACCCTCATATTGTTAGTAAATATCGAATTTATACTAAAAATCGAATTTTACTAAATCTTAGCGGTGTAATAACCTATTTTATTTCATATCAATTCGAAATATGAAAACTAGAAATAAATTGTATTAATTCTGTATTTTCACTTCTATTAAACCTTCCGTAAACGTTTAACACGAAGCCATTTATGTACGTATGTACTATGTATGATCATTAGTATCATTACGAAAGAAAATTCTTACCTTATTTATACTCTTTATCTGAATTAGGTATACCTAAAAGCTATCAGATACATTTACGTAAATGTACAAATTATATATATTTGTATATGGTAACCGCATTTATATAACTTTTATTGGATTAGAAATTTATTTTTCTGCAATAAAATATGTATTAAGGTTTCCTATTTATCTAAATATTGTTTATTGAGCCTGTGACCTTTTTAGAAATACCCGTATTTTCAAACGCGTCGAGTTTTGCATAAATATGTTATTACATTTAGTCAGCTGTCTAGGCAACAACGTTTCTGTCTACGTTCAAGTGTTGTTTATATGTATGTCAACTTTGAAATGATTATTGCAGGTACTGGTGGTGCAGCATTTCATGTTGTGAACGTTCTTTGCCAAAGGTCTTATACTTATATGTACTAGTCCGTTTACTGGGCGCTGTTGTTTGCTTTGATTTGACCATCGTTTCCCAAACTGGGGGTCGCGGTGATATTAAAGGCAGGTCGCGAAATAGCCTAAACAATAATGCAAAATTATTTTTATGAGAAAAAAAATCATTTATTATAAACATTTTACTTACAATAAGTACACATGTAAAGAAAAGATATTAATGTGATGGTTAGAATAACAGCCGATAAATTAAGTCATGACTTGGTCCTTGTAATTGTACACTTGACATTTTGTGAGAATAATTCCGTTTTGATAAGCAAAATAACCTGCTTTAGCGCTTCAGTGTTTATTTCTTTAATTCTCGAATAGAAGTCTGTGGTCAACATTTTCAGTAATTAATGTAATTTTTAGTTAAATAAACTGAATAAGGATAAATGTAGGTGTAGGTTTCCGCGGTCGTTTTCTAGATGCAGATCTCGGTTTCCGGGTTGACCGGCGTCGAGTTAAGCGTAATTGCCAAAGTTTTGTTTACTGTTACAAAGCACATCTTCAGGGCTGTACGTAGATGTTCATCGATTCGCAGTAGCTTGAAGAATGCTAGGACAGAAACCGGCACAACTTATATATAGAGGGGAACCAGGTCAGATGGTACTCTGCTATTGACTGGAGACAATGAGCCAATCGTACGCGTCGTATGGGCGTGGGATTTCGTGGTTGAATTCAATAGAGTTTGCCACGTTGGATGTATTAAGATTGCGGGGATGCTTGTGAATTTCAATTGATTCACAGATTTTACTAGGGAAGTAATGCCATTCTGTCCCGTGAATCGAACATCTACGTAAAGCCCTGAAGATGTCCCTTGTAAGAGTGAACGAAACGTTGGCAATTACGCCTAACTCGACGCGATTCCAACCCGGAAACCGAGATCTACACCTGAATGATAATATTTACATTGAGTTTTAAATGTTTATCGTTTTGATCCATGAAAGAATGTACGAGGGTTGCCTTTTATATTTTTACCAAATCTAGGAAGAAAACAAAATTTTTGGGAACAAACTATTTTATTGTTTTTCAAAATATTCGCCTTTTTGGTCTATACACTTTTGCATACGTACGAACCATTTCTTCCACTCTGAAGGTTGTATCTCAGAAACATGATTTTCAAAGGCTTCGACTGCTTCTTGAGGTGTTGAGAATCGCTGTCCACGCATTTTTTGTTTCACAGTTGGGAACAAAAAGAAGTCATTCGTCGACAAGTCAGGTGAATATGGACAATGAGATATTATTTCAACACTTTTCTCCTTCGAATAGTCAACTGTTAGACGTGCTGTATGGGAACTCGCATTGTCTTGATGAAGAATAATGCGACCTTTTCGGTTGTTCTTCCTGATTTCGTCTATAACTTTTGGCAAACAAATTACTGTATACCATTCAGAGTTAACAGTTTTAAGATCCTCTAAAGGAATTGTTGCGATGTGTCCTGTACAGCCAAAGAAACAAGCGACCATTTTCTTGGAAGTGCTCTTTGCTCGACTTTTGCGGGGTTCGGTTCGTCTTGGAACACCCATACAGTAAATTGTTGGTTGGTTTCCGGCTTATATGCATATATCCATCCTTTACACCAATTGGCACGAGCAGCTTTCTGTGCTTCGGTCAAGTTATGTGGAATCCATCTGGAACATATTTGTAGTATATATGTTGAGCACTTGTGAAATTATTACACTATTAAACTTAAATAAAACACCTTATATTTCACAAACAATAGTATATTGACTATATGTACATTTCATGTGCACTGCACACATCGTCAGTAGTTACTAATTTAAAAGTATTATTTTTTAAGTACATGTATAGTAAAAAATATCTATTTTTTTGGTTAAGGGTGTAAAAATTACAATTATAAATGGTCAACAAATGGTCAAAAACATGCAAATAAAAATATAACAATAAAAATAAAAAAATAAAAAATTATGGTCGTATATTGTAACAGTGCCTGCTAAAATCTATTGAAATTCCAAGAAGGACAAATTTTGGGAAAGACCGTTACCTATGAAAAACAAGACATCTGACTGTGTTTGGCATGTCGGGTTCTATTAAATAACAATCTAGTAGCGTGAAGAGGATCTATTAGTTATTAGATACTGTAGGTATACAATTTAAAAGTTTATTATTAATAGGTGACATGTCATTGTTAAGGAGGTAATTTTTGTATTTTTTCATATGTATGGCTTCCCACATGTCTAAATTTTTGCTATTACATTTTTTAATTAATTTAACATTATCTACGCTGAAATTATGTCCGGTATCTAAATGATGTAGAGCTAATGCTGATTTATCTACATTGTGAAGTTTTACATGAGCTAAATGTTCTTTGAAACGGGTTTGAATATTTCTTCTTGTTTGGCCGATATATAATTTTGGGCAGGAATTACAGTTAATTCTGTAAATACCTGATTCTTTCAGTGGGTCTGTGTTAACTAACTTTGTTTGAAGATATTGTTGTAACTTATGAGTGTTGGAAAAAGCAGGAGTTAGATTATATTTTTTTAACAATTTAGTTACGTTATTCTGCCAACTTTTGTGAAAAGTAATTTTGCAATATTTTTTGGTATTACTCTTTGTATTTGGAGTTAATCTGGTTTTAAAAGTTTTTAGCTTCTTCTTTTCTAGTTTGTTTTTGATTTTATCCACCAATTGTTTATCGTATCCGTTAGATTCTGCTACTTTTGTTATGTGGTCTAGTTCTTTCTTAAAATTCACTGGTGATAGAGGGATTGATAATAATCTATTAATTAAAAAATAAAAACTACTTTCTTTATATTTGTTAAAAGTGTCTGATTGTTTATGTATGTAATTGTCAGTGTGTGTTTCTTTTCTGTAAATGTCAAATTCAAACTTCCTGTCTAAAATAGTAATTTTTAAATCTAAGAAGGGTAAAGATTTGTTTTTATCCAACTCGTACGTAAACTTGATTGATGGATATTGGGTATTTAATATATTTAAAAACGAAACTGTATCGAAAGAATCAGGTATCACTGCCAGAACATCATCTACGTATCTTGCCCAAAATTTGGGAAAAGAATTGCACATGGTTTTGACTTTGTTTAATACAAAGAGTAATACCAAAAAATATTGCAAAATTACTTTTCACAAAAGTTGGCAGAATAACGTAACTAAATTGTTAAAAAAATATAATCTAACTCCTGCTTTTTCCAACACTCATAAGTTACAACAATATCTTCAAACAAAGTTAGTTAACACAGACCCACTGAAAGAATCAGGTATTTACAGAATTAACTGTAATTCCTGCCCAAAATTATATATCGGCCAAACAAGAAGAAATATTCAAACCCGTTTCAAAGAACATTTAGCTCATGTAAAACTTCACAATGTAGATAAATCAGCATTAGCTCTACATCATTTAAATACCGGACATAATTTCAGCGTAGATAATGTTAAATTAATTAAAAAATGTAATAGCAAAAATTTAGACATGTGGGAAGCCATACATATGAAAAAATACAAAAATTACCTCCTTAACAATGACATGTCACCTATTAATAATAAACTTTTAAATTGTATACCTACAGTATCTAATAACTAATAGATCCTCTTCACGCTACTATATTGTTATTTAATAGAACCCGACATGCCAAACACAGTCAGATGTCTTGTTTTTCATAGGTAACGGTCTTTCCCATAATTTGTCCTTCTTGGAATTTCAATAGATTTTAGCAGGCACTGTTACAATATACGACCATAATTTTTTATTTTTTTATTTTTATTGTTATATTTTTATTTGCATATTTTTGACCATTTGTTGACCATTTATAATTGTAATTTTTACACCCCTAACTAAAAAAATAGATATTTTTTACTATACATGTACTTCAAAAATAATACTTTTAAATTAGTAACTACTGACGATGTGTGCAGTGCACATGAAATGTACATATAGTCAATATACTATTGTTTGTGAAATATAAGGTGTTTTATTTAAGTTTAATAGTGGAACATATTTGTTTTACAAATAAATGTTCATATAAAATAGAATGATTTGCAGTCTGCGATATGCCAAGACATGCCTCTACGTCACTGTAAGTCACATATCGATCGTGTTCTATCATTTCTCGCACAGCATCGATGGTTTTGGGTTTTGGAACAGTTTTTGGTCGACCTTCACGTGATTCACTGAGGCACGACCATAACGAAATTCTGCAAACCAATTGTAAACTGTCTTCTCTGATGGTGCTTCATTACCAAAAGTTGATCGAAGCGATATAATGCATTCTTGTGGAGTTAGACCTTTTTTATAATCGTAAAAAATCATCCAACGAAAACCTTGACGAGTAATCTCCATTATTTTACAAACTCACTGCCTTTAAACAGTCACTGTCAACAAACTATTGACTCAATTTCTAAGCTATTGCGGATTTCTCATTGACAAATGTCAAGCTTTAAAAATCTAGTAATTACATATGTCAAAAGCACCATCTAGTTGTCGATTGTAAAAATATAAAAGGTGCCCCTCGCATAAGACATGCCTCAAATTATTTTACAAATTTCATATGCTACTTGATGACGTTTTTAAATGAAAACCCGATAGCTTGTGCAATAATAACTTCGTTAACTTGATAGTTTTATTGTAATATTGGTGATCAAAAAAATAATTAACACGCTTTCAGTAACAATAAACTTTCTTTGCAATTAGTGTCTCTTTTCAAAGAAATCATTACGTAAACAATAATTATCAATGCAGCTACGCCACTGAGTGGAAATGTGTTTTTCGCAACACACATTTTAATATAATCTTATTTATGTGTATATTAACCATTCGTTTATGGCATACTTATAAATAATAATAATAACTAAAAGGAAATTGCGATTAGCGATCGTGCAATTATCGTTTTGCATTTGCTGACATTCAGCGCGGGGAAAAATGTTGAACTTTATATTAATAGGTAAATAATTGGAATCAAACGGCCTCTTTGCATAAATTTAACGATTGTGCGTGCTGAGTTTAAAGTTATGGGTGAGTTTATTCTTTACTCATAATTTACTTAGGACGTAAATCGGACCGTTTACGATTAGACGCACATTAAAATAAAACTAACGGTACGACCTTTATATATTATTATTATAATAATTAAATTATTATTAATATTATTATTATTATGGTGTCAAATTATCTCGTACTTCCTCAGCATATATCCGGGAAACATTTTACTCAACCCACATATACAATGTGGGTATTAGCAACAACAAAAAATGTATAAGCTTTCGTCAAAATTCTAAATGTCTTCACATAGTCCTCGCAAAAATATTTTAAAATAAAAACGAAAGTGAACAGAACCATTTTACGCACCATCTTACGCACATGCGAAAGAAAAACCTAGAAGAGCCATATTTCTAAAAAAATCAAATAACTGTTATTTCAAAATAACTGTTTAGGTCCTCTCTACTCAGTATGTTTATTATAATGAGCACCGAACAAAATGCTCTTCGCCGACTTCGGGGGTGCCTCAGGGAATCAACCTCGGTCCGTTACTTTTTCTAATTTATATTAATGATTTGTGCGATACTTGAGTACCATAAATTACTCTTTGCTGACGATCTGAAGCTGTACCAGAGGATTAATGGTGAAGGAGATTGTATCTCCCTTCAGAAACAGATAGATGTGTTTAATTCCTGGTGTATTGGCAATAAGTCAGATGTGAACGTATCTAAGTGCAATGACTTAACCTATATTCGCAAGAACATTCCGTACATATTTAGCTATCGTAATAACGACTCTCATTTACACCGTTGCACCTCTATTAAAGACCTAGATATCACATTTGATACTAGACTATCGTTTTCGAAACATATCTGTAACATATAGGATTGTTTCAGCCTTTACTTGATGAAATTTCATTATACCTATTATCGGGATAAAATAAAACAAATTTTAATGAATTTCACTACTTTTTACTTTACACAGTAACGAATATGAGCTTCGTCAGACATATAACTAAGTTATGGATGTATTTTTACACAAATGTGCCGTCTTCTTCTTCTTCTTCTGTTTTGGGTTTGACGCCAGCACGTCCAGGTACTTGAGCACACTGCTCTTTGTACTATCCCCAATAGATCTCTCAGTTCCACTCTGTTAGTCTTGTGTCCTCGATAAAGCCACTATCCTCCTCAGGGGAAGTTTGAGTACACTCGAAGAATCCAATAGATCTCTCCCGAAGTATTTCTGTCTGAGTTCCTTCAGTTTCTCACACATGCATATTACATGAAGGCTAGTTTCCTCCTGTTTTTCACATCTTCTACAAACCAAGCCCATGCTGTACAAATGCTTCCTTAAAGGACAATGTCCGGTTATTAACCCGGTAATTATTTTAATTTATTTTTTGTTACTACGAATTAGGTTGGCTGAAAACTTTCCGTCCAGCTCCCTTAGTAGTGTTTCGGTATGTAGTTGACCTTCCGTTAACCTCCATTTATTTTTATGTTCTTTTTCTAGCCATAACCAGATCTCCCTTTTAGCGGAATCTTTAGTGATTCCACATACAGGTTCTGGTCCTATGAAGTTCCTATTAATACTTTCTTTGGCTAGTTTGTCGGCTCTCTCATTGCCTTTAATTCCCTCATGGCCTGGCACCCATATCAGCGACACTGTATTGTCTTGTGCCAGCTTATTGAAGACCTGCTTACAATATTTCACCATCTTAGACCTGGTAGATGGGTTCATAATGGCTTTTATATCCACCTGACTATCAGACATTATGTTATTTTTTTGTTTGCGCAGTCGGCTTCCCGAATTTCCTCGGCGCAGGCAGCGACTGAAAACAATTCGGCCTGGAAAACCGTAGTATGTTTCCCCAGACATATCGGTGTCTTCCTTCTAGGGCACATTCCGCATATGCCTGCACCTGTCCCCTGACTAGATTGTGATCCATCAGTGTACCAGGTGCCGGCGCCACAATCGATCGAGCGACTTTTTGCCTGTTCCCTAGTCGGTATAAATATGTTCGGCTTAGCTGTAAACATAATTTCAGGTGCCATACTGTCCACCGGCATTTAAAATATCGGCTCTTCCAGTATAGTTCCTGTGATATCTGTATGGCTCCCTACAACCTTATTAGGACACCATACGTCGTTGGCCTTCAGCCTCAGTATCGCAGCCATTGCCTCCGCCTTTACAAAGAGTTCCAGCGGAGGGAGGCCCACGATGGCCTCCATGGAAGCGGTTCCCTTGCTGTTCATAGCTCCCGTGATTCCCAACAGGGCCTGTCGCTGGAGAGTCGTGAGGAGCCCCACCGACGATGTCCGCTCTGTCCTCTTCCACCAGACAACGGCTCCATAGGTAATTATTGGTCTTATTACTACTGTGTACAACCAGTGTACCACATTTGGTTTTAGTCCCCAGGTCTTGCCAACAGCTCTTCTACATCTCCAGAAGAGCTGCGCCGCCCTGTCTGCCACTTTGACTAGGTGTCTGCTCCAATTCAGTTTCGCATCAAGTGTTATGCCTAGATACTTCACTCCATTGGTTAGTTCTATCTCATGTCCAAACAGCCTTACGCTACCCAGATCATTTAGTTTTCTTATGTTGGTAAAGGCTACCAACTTGGCTTTTTGAGGATTGACAGTTAATACCTCCTCAAGGCACCATCACGCACACACACACAATTCGCACAGCATTTCGCATGATGCTCGCCACTGTCTACGGGAATTTCCCCTAGGACACTAGGACAATGTCATCGGCGAACCCTTACGTCCATATTCCCTGGTCATTTAATGTCCTGAGGAGATTATCCACTACTAGATTCCATAGTAGCGGTGACAATACGCCTCCTTAAGGACACCCTTTTGTTGTACTCATGGATATCGTTTTGTTTTGCGTTTGGGCATGAACTACTCCGCTACGCAGTATGTTATGAACCCAGTTGCATGGGGTACTTTTTATTTTTCGATCTCTTAAAGATCGAATAATAGAAGACGTTAAATGTACCGTACGTCTTATCCCGATAATATTTTTAACATATAGTTCCTTCTTCACTCAGGGCTATGGGTTTTATTATACCGAACTCGAAAAATTTCTCTTCTATGGACGCTATCGTCCTGCTTTATTTTACTTTTGTTCGGCCCAAATTAGAACATGCATCATTAATATGGTCAACTATCTACACAACATACGTTAATTTGTTGGAATCTGCTCAGCGAAAATTTTAAAAATATCCACATTTTAAAAATACTGGATCTTATCCATCTCAGGGCCTAAACCATATCGCGTTACTGGATACCCATCGGTTCGATTCCTTGGAGAACCATAGACATCAAAGTGATATCAAATTTTTGAACAATCTGCTCCACAATGGTATAAATACACCATCATTGCTAAACAATATTCACTTTCTAGTTCCACAATATAATAGTCGACTTTGTAACATATTTTATTACCCCATGGCAAGGACTAATATTTGAACGAAGTCACCTATATATTGTGTGTGTCATATACAGGGTGTTTACGATCTTGTGATTTTATCTTCAAGGGGTGATTAAACACTTTAAAAAGGCATTTAACGCTAAAAAGATTGATCAACAATTTGTACAAAGTAAATGTAAATTCAAACGATAAGTTATCAGTGAATTTTTTACTAAGTAGGCTGATGTCAGTAACTTTTCCCATCTGTCAAGCTGTTTCATCAGTTCTCACTGCACTGCTGGTTTGACATAAATTCTTCCGAATTAATGCTCATAAGGAAAGTAAAAATGGTCCATCGCATCAACAGTGAATACGTTGACATGTTGTTAAATTCTGGTAAAGTACGCTAGAATTATGCTACTGCAAGTCGATTGCACGCTCAGTGGTTTCCTAACAAGTCAACATCTATTCCACAAAAATTCACTGCTCTAATAATCCGCGGACGAGAAACTGGTGTACTTCAAACACGTCAAGGTCGGTATCCCTGGCCGACACCAACGAATTTTAGACACGGAAGAAGTCTTAAATCTTGTCAAAGAAGATTCTTCTAGTAGTATTCGAAAAATACCTCACTAAAATGTATCAAATCGAATTTTCTGTCGAACACTGCGCGAGATTCAATTGTATCCTTTCCATTGCTATAAATTCCTGCGAGTAATCTTGCGTCTTCTCACTTACCTTGATACCTAACTTCAGATCTATAAACTTACCCCAATAACATGATGCCCTGGATATCTTAAGTCTACGCGTAAGTTTCGAACACAAGAGAAGAGTTGTTAGATAGTATTCACCTGGCTGCCGAGCAAATCCGACAAAACAAATATGAAATTCGGATAAGTACTTCGTCTGTTGGCTTACGGGCACAAGCCTACATTCAACAAGAAGGTGGACATTTCAAAAATATTATTAATTGAACTTTTTTAAATGAAATTAGTTTTTATTGACTCTGGGATTACATTCATAGATCTGTAACTTTGAAACAAATAAAAATGGGATATACAAGTTTTGCGTTTTTGTCACTTGAAATGAAGTCTACTTTACACTCCTAAAATTTGAGCGTAACGATACGGGACAGCTTGTATATACCCGATGATTCAATAATAACCAACAAACCAAAATGCAAAATAAGGTAATGTAAATTTAAGAATTTAGGTGTACGAGTGAGTAGTAATAATTATAGCTGATACTAAAAATATACAGGGACGTATAACACCATGTACAAAAAGTTTAGGTTTTACAACCTGAAGATCATCCTTTACGTTTACGACATACAATCAGTTTCACCATTAATCAAACTCGCCATTGTTTCACGATGCCATTCTCGACGTTGTTCCATATCATATCCGAAAAAGTAACTTAAACAATGTTCTAGATCTAAATAAATAAAAATAAAAAATGTATGCGTAAGTTATTGAAACTTAACGAAATTCACTGGATACTTACGTCAAAATAATTGGGAGAAGTAGATTCAATGAAACGATATTAAACATGATCTATTACAAAAATTACGAAGTATGTAATTATGTAATTAACAGTTACAACAATGAAAAAAAAGAAACTAACTCACCGTACTTTATTTGTGTTACGAAATATAAACTAATAAATAAAATAAATTGTAAAAACTACTCCTGCTTCTATCTACGTCCATGAATAAAGGAATTTAACTGTCATATTGAAATAATTGTGTCACAATTCAACGACAAAAAAACAGATGTGCGATTAACCTACTAAATAATGCTATTCAATCACTGCGTGTTGTATTTAGGGATGTTATAGACTATTTATATGGTCCATCATAATTTCGGCCTCTCGTGTCCGGTCTCTAGTTACAAAACATAAAATTTTGAAAAAATAAAAAATTTTCCAAAAGAATTGAGTAATTCCATCATTTTTACAATATAACAAATTTCGTGTTATGACTAGAGAACGGACACAATTTCCACAAAACGCAATCGGCAATTGGAATTGTGTATAACGTCGCTCAGTACATCCCGGCGTAATTCAATGAAGTATTTGTTTGACTTACTCGGCCACCTGGTCTCGCCCCGATAACAATGGACAAGCCAGCTATTGTATTCGGAGAATATAGTGTTTTTTAAAGTGTTTTCATGAGCGTAGATAGAAACGGGGTTTTTATAATGTATTTTATTTATTAGTTTATATTTCGTAAGATAAATAAAGTGCTGTGAGTAAGTTTCTTGTTTTCATAGCTTTAACTGTTAATTACATCGTAATTTTTGTGATAGATCCTGTTTAATATCGTTTGATTGAATCTATTTCTACCAATTATTTCGACGTAAGAGTGTGCATTGAATTTCGTTCAGTTTCAATAACTTACGCACACATTTTTAGTTTTCATTTATTTAGATCTAGAGCATTGTTTAAGTTACTTTTTCAGACATGATATGGAAGAATGTCGAGAACGGCATTGTAAAACAATGGCGAGTTGGATTGACGGTCATACTGATTGTACGTCCATTGTCAGTGATTCCGAAATTTATTACAAAATCCGTAAAATATCGTCAAAAATTCGTCACTTAGGATCGCAAACACATCTGAACTCTGTAAAACTTTTATGGCGGCTAATATTCCATTAAATAAACTTAGCAATCCCACTTTAAAAATATTTCTGAAAAAAATATACTGGTCGAAATGTTCCTGATGAATCAACTTTACGCAAATATTATGTTTCTAGGTGCTATACGCGAACAGGAGAACGCATTAGAAGCCATCTTTTAAATCAATACATATGGATAAGCGCCGACGAAACGGTGGATATGTTAGGACGCTGTGTGGTAAATGTTGTAGCTGGTGTACTACATCCAACTATTCCCTATAACTCATATGTAATAGCAACAAGTGTTATAAATAGAGTTGATGCGGAAACAGTTGCTGAAACCATTAAGGAGAATATGCAAAAAATGCTTCATTCGGACGCCACGTACAAAGAAAAAATACTTTTATTTGTCATTGAAGAAAACATATCCTAATATGCTGCATATTACTTGTGTAGCACATGCTCTCCACAGAATCTGTGAATATATCAGAGACACTTTTCCGGAAGTTGATAGACTTGTATCAGCTTTTAAAAAATTTTCAGAAAAGCACCATTGAGAGTAGCTCTTTTCAGGGAAAAAGTTCCATCTCTAGTTATTATGCTGAGAATTTCGATAGTCTAAAACATTTCGTAACACAGCTAAAGGAGGATGCTAGAAGTATTGGTGAGTGCAAGGAGCTCACACAAATCCCAAATTTAAAAAATCAGTTGTACTTTCTTCACGAACACTTTGGAAAATTGCCAAAACTAATCACTTATTTTGAAAATCGAAATCTCAAATTAAATGACAGATTAACCACATTAGATGTGGCTGTTAATAATTTTAAAAGTACTCCAAGTGACTTCGGATGTGGCCTTCGGCAAAAGTTTGAAGCAATTCTTAATAGAAATCCAGATTTAATTACATTGCAGCAATTATGTATGGAGACAATTCCACAAAATCTAACGGCTAAATATGAAGAAATAAAAGAATACTTCCAGTATGCACCTATAACCAGTTGCGATGTAGAAAGGACGTTTTCTATTTATAAGGATGTACTTAATTCAAAGAAAACAAAATTGACAGAAGAAAACCTTGAGAAACTATTGCTAGTCAATATTAATACTCCTTTACTCAACTGAACGACAAAATGAACAAATAAAAATGTTCCAATTATAGAAATAAAATTAAAAACTTTAAAAATACAACTTTTCAACAAATAAATATGTATTTCGTAATTTTATAGATCACCACCCGTTCGTTTTCCAATTATATAAATAAAATTAAATATTTTAGAAATACAGCCTTTCGCCAGTACTGCACTGGGTGGTAAGCGTGTCCGTTCTCTAGTTATGACGAAACAACAATCAACAATTTTATGTGAATTTCTAAGTTATTATTCATAGTAATCTTTTATAAATTTTACAAACGTGGATATAATTTTAATTAATAATTTTGCCAGATAAATGCTATTAGTACTCTTCATAAAATGTTATCTAAAAATCTGACCCATTAAATCCTTTGAAAATAGTACAGAGTCCAAATTTTAAGGAAGTCGTGTTTTAAAAATAATCATATCTTCACTTAACAAATCTAGTGCTTAGCTTTAATATCAAATAAAATTGCTTTTCGAAAGATACGAACCGATTAATTATTTATTTTAAAACCGATAATTATTAATTATATCGTTATTAAAAGTTACGTGTGTAGAAAAAAAATTAAAAGAAACGCCAATCCAAAACCTTGAAACAGACAAACAAGTCTATTAAAAGTTTGGAATGCAAATTGCCGTAAAAAAATCACATAAATCAATTTTATGTAAATTCGGAATGCCTAGGTGACACATTAGGTATTAATGGTGTAACTAATATTGTTTTGTGTTTGAAAATAGGTTCTGTTTATAAAAAAAAACAGTACTTTAAATTACTTTTTTCATTAATAGGACCAATAAGCTACTTATTCATGAATGACTAGATACATACTTTTCTAGTAATAAATTAATATAATTGACATGAAAATCGTCAAACAAATTTATAGCTGTTGTCGCAAATGAAATGGCAGTAAAAAACTTATTTTAAAACAGGAAAATTACTAAATGTATATAATAAACTGAGTGTCTATTATCACTAATATTCTTGAAAACATTGTTTTTGTGTCTCTGCGACGGAAATAATACAAACCCTTGAAGGTCAAACACAAATTTTAAGAAAATTTGAGTAGAGCTGCAGATATTGGAAATTACTGGCATTTTGTTAAATTTTGGATAATCGCTTCTCAACGTGGGGGTCGCGACCCCCAGGTGCAGTGATATTAAAGGGGGGTCGTGAAATAGCCTAAACAATAGCGAAAAATCATTTTATGAGAAGAAATTATTTATTATAAATATTTTACTTATAATAAGTACACAGAAAAGAAATTGATTGCATTGATGGTTGCATTTGTTTTTCTTTTAAAAGTTTCCCCATACGTGGATCTACGTTAGAGGCCCACAAAATCCAATTATTTTCGAGTGACAAGAGACGATTCCTACATTTAATTTTTAAGGCAACCATAGACGAAAAACTCTTTTCAATGAGATAAGACGTGACCAAAGGCATTAATATTTTCACTGCTTCTGTGACTAAATTTCCATATTCACTTCGACGAGCAAGCCAAAACGTCTTTAAATCTTCAGATGTAACTTGCACTTGTAACGTTTTGTCTGCAGACATTTGGATGAGCTGGTCGTGAGTCTCAACTGGTAACTTAGAAGCGGCAACATTTTCACTAAACGGATTCAGTACCCATCTCTTCGAGAAATCATTTTTATCTTCCGGGAAATACTTCGTCAACTCAGTTTTTAACTGTAAGTACTTCGCGAAAACGCAATTAATTTGTGCAACTGCCGTACTACGGGCAAGATATATTCATCTGTTTCCTTTGATGTAACTCAAAGCATCCCCTTAAAGTTTCTAATTCACGCCTCAACAGCTCAGTGGTCGAGCAATGGTCCGGCATCCCAGAGGTCGTGGGTTCGATTCCTACTTGAGGGCGAATTTTTTCTATGAAACATTCGAATAAAATAGCGTCGTAAAGTGTAGAAGGACTATTTACAATTAAATTACTTCGCGAAAACGCAATTAATTTGAATATACATTATTATTCTGTAAAAACAATGAAAATAACGTTTGTTCATCTTGGAAAAATATTATTAATTTATCTCGCAAGTGAGCAAAGTGAGGGAGAACCTTGCTCGATTCACATTTTTATAACGGACAGTTGCGACGTCATACGAAAAAAAACATTTGAAAGAATATTTCAATTACCCTATATTTAATTATTTTGAACAAGGAAATCGACAGCAAAGAAAACCTACTACCAATTTACAATATCCTCCCTTTTAAATTTCACTAATTAAGATCCACAAATCACTAACTACTACATCTTGCTATAACTCAATATAAATATGTACTTATAGATGGCGCGATAAGCCAACCCAACAATTAGGTTCCAATACGAAATACCAAATAAATGAAATACTAATTAAGAGCAGTAACTGATGTCTTCAAAAATTCCGATAAATACTAATTTCCTATTCTCAGTATTATTATATTTATTAAACAGTATTGTTTAATTACAATTTTAAAAGAATACAGCTTGGATGAATTGCATAAATTCTATATTTGAACGCACCCATATACATTTAATTCTCATGTAAATCTATAGCGCATGTCCGACTGACCTGAGACGTTTACAATTTAACTCAAATAATGACAGCCAGTAACATTCACATTAGCGTTACCTAGAATGGCACAAAAATGACGAAGGTATTTATCAAATGACATCTAATTAACCCTCTAATTTAATATGAATTATGGAATACCCATATGTATATCGCTGGTCGTTGTGAATCTAAATCGCATGTACGGCGCAGGTACTTAACTGTCAAAGGAATATTATTTAAAGGTGTAAACAACACAAAAAGGAAAGGAAAAATAGGAAACCCGTACAAAATTACGAACTTAAGTACTGGAAAAATTAGAAGACACTAACCTGCCTCTGTTCTAATTAACACCTATACAGATAACCAACGCTAGATCGATTAATAGAAGTAAATTAACCATTAACTAAACAATGCAAAAATCCGTTATTGAAAGATCTAATAAATGTGTAAACTATTCCTTCGAAAAAAATTAATGAACCTAATATACAAGATGTCCCGTATCGTTATGTTCGAATTTTAGGAGTGTAAAGTAGACTTCATTTCAAGTAACAAAAACGCAAAACTTGTATATCCATTTTTATTTGTTTCAAAGTTGCAGATCTATGAATGTGATTGTCAGATCATGAAAAAAAAGTAATCCTAAAATCAATAAAAACTGATTTTATTTAAAAAAGTTCAATTAATAATATTTTCGAAATATTCACCTCATTGTTGAATGCAGGCTTGTGCCCGTAAGCCAACAGAAAAAGTGCTTATCCGAATTTCATATTTGTTTTGTCGGATTTGCTCGGCAGCCAGGTCAATACGATTCAACAACTCTTCTCTTGTGTTCGAAACTTGCGCGAAGACTAAATTTTTCATGTACCCCCATAAATAAAAGTCAAGGGGATTAAGATCGGGTGATCTTGGTGGCCATGCAACAGGACCACCTCGACCAATCCATCTTGGATAATTGAAGTTAACCCAATTTCGGACAACAATTCCGAAATGTGGTGGTGCCCATCCATGTGAAACCAGATGTCTCGTCGAACATTCAGTGGAACATCCTCTAAAACACCTGGCAGTTCGTCAATAAGAAATTGAAGGTAATTGTCCGCATTTAACCTCCCAGGAAGAACGACAGGACCAATCAACAAGTCATCGATTAGGGCCGCCCAAATGTGAATAGAAAATTCATGTTGAAATTTAGATGGGCGTATAGCTTTAGGATTTTCTGATGACCACCTGTGCAGGTTTCTCAGATTTGTAACACCACTTCTTGTGAACGTAGATTCATCTGTACAGAGGACTGTTCTGCAGAAATTAAAATGATGCCGTGACTGTTTTAATATCCAGGTAGAATAAACTAGACGAACATAGTGGTTTGCCTCAAGCAAACCGTGTCACCTGCGATAGTGATATGAATATTAGCCCTCACGTTTTAAAATTCGCCAAACTGTCATTCGTGACACTCCTAGTTGTCTAGCGATTCGAAGTACACTGAGAGTTGGATCCCTTGTAACAATAGCTACTGCTTCTTCCTCTAAGTCTGCTGCTCGGTCGAAAAGATAATCATGCAGTCCGCATTCCCGAAATTGTCTGTGTACTTCCAGAAACCCTCTGTAATGAGGAATGCGCCTATCGGAAAACCGATGTCGGTATTTAATAACCTACCGTTACAGTAGGCATACACGAAATGCATGTCCGCATACTCTTGAGAAGAAAATCGGTAAGGCATTTTGAATAAAGAAAACGTGTCCACTCACTAATAAGCTGTTGTGTAAACTGAACGTAATGTAATCCTTTATTAAAAAATGCAACGTTTACAGTCATCTGATCATTTGTTTATCGTATGATATTCATGGCTCAGCACTTACGAAATAAGTAAGAACCTTCTTTATCATAAATCAATTTCCAGTACTCTTTTTTTGTAGATCTCCAAGAAATTACTGTATGCACTACGACACGTGTTTATTTATTTTAGGATGACATTTTATTATGCGACGTTAACAATCACAGGCCTGTTATTGAATCGTATAACTTTTTTTAAATAAAATCAGTTTGTATTGACTTTAGGATTAAATTTTTTTTCATGATCTGACAATGACATTCATAGATCTGTAACTTTGAAACAAATAAAAATGATATACAAGTTTTGCGTTTTTGTTACTTGAAATTAATACCTGAATATAATACCCTCGCGATAAGCATCTAACTTCTGTATGGAAAAGAAGAGATTTTTTTTCGCCTATTTCAACGCACAGTTTAGCGAACAGCCTGTTCTGTAACGGCCAGCTTTTAATATAATTAACCATTTGTACAGCTTGACAAAGAATTTGATTGAGATTTTCTGACATGTTTTTCCGAGAAGAGCATGTCTGTGAAGAAAGCAGTGCGTCTATTCCGCCCTTAATCCACTGTTCTTTCCTGTTATCGCCTTTGCACCATCACTACACACTGCAGTACATTTTGTACCATCTATGTTAGTATAGTTTCTAGTAGCTTCATAAAAAAACATCAAAAAGACATTGTCCAATTGCATGAACCGGTACTGTTTTGCAAAACAACATATTTTCTTTGATTGTGATGCGTCCTTATCACATTCATACCTCATAAAACATAAGCACTGAGACATATTTGCTACATCTGTTGATTCATTAAATCGAATACTAAAAAAATTAATTGAAGTCACTTGCTGAATTATCTATTTTTTAATCATCGATTTGCCTTGATATAGTGTCGTTAGAAGAAGGACTTTTTTTCGATTTCTTTTTACTTTTTCCACGTCTATTAAAACACTGACCATATAAATTGCAGGAGGCAAATGCAGGAGGTTTTCGGTGTTTGTATGGGGTTTGGACATCTTAGCTAGTCTTAATGCTACGAGATAAGATGCTTTTATCAGTATGCCTTGGGTTACAAATGGAAGTTTGTTGATTTCTAGGGTATGTAAATTTCTATCGAAAAATTCCAGGGATTTGTTTTTATGAGCCGGATGTTTGGTTTAGTATAAAATTAATTTTGATAGCTTCAAGGTTTCTTCGGAGAGAACTTGAAAGCAAACAACGCACTGTGGCTTTCCATCCAATGAGATAAAGCCATAATTTAAATAACCGTCATTGTACAAACTTGTCTTTTTACCAAGCGATTCACTGGATGTAAATGGCTCACTTCGATTTTTCACAAGTTGATCTATTTCGCATAAGAAACTAAAAAGGGAAACAATTAAGTTTCACTGTTGATCGCACACTAAAATAAAAGCACCAGAAGCACGCTTCGCATTCTGAACTTAACTGGAGTTGTGCAATCGCAAGCGCCTCTTTTATATTGGTGACAGCAAGACTTGTTCAAGCGCATCAATATACATGTTCACATACTTTCACAACGAGTATTACAGAAGAAGACCAAATTACAAAGAGCACGTACCCATCAAGTTGGAACTTGTAAATTGCACGTCATACATGCATGTTCATAACCGTCGCTATAAAGCAGTGACATAAAATAATAGGAATAGTCGTATTATATTTTTTCTATTTTGCGTTCGAAATGAACTCATTATGAAACCCAAAACAGTATCGAAATGAGCTTCATTTCGATACGCTTTTTTTCATTTTTCAATGTTGGCGTTGTTCGAATACAGAAATAAATATCATTGCTGTCATATGATTTTAAGAATTTATGTACATTTGACAGATATGATATATATTCGTATTTTACACAAACAACGTATGTTGTATACAATTGACAACAACATATGTTTCTATGTCACTCATGTTTATATTTTTAAATGAAATATCAAGTAATGTTAACGAAAATTAATAAATAATATGGAATATAATATACTTCGCGGATAGCAAGATTTAAATTTGAAAATGTCAAGTATCAATGTGACCAACTGCATGCTTTATATAAAAATTAAACTCTGAACTTTCAAATTAAATAATTCCAATTTAAGCAATTTATTAATGTAAAAAACGCAAAATAGAAAAAATAGTATAAAAAACTCGTTTCATAAGGCCTTTTGCCGCACTCGCTCTTTAGAAAACTCGCCGCAAGCGGCTCGTTTTCTAAACTGATCTCGTGCGGCAAAATGGTGCCTTATGAAACTTGTTTTTTAATATACTATTATCTAATTTTGACACATAAAGTGACACTTTTCAAAACTGTATGACGTTAGGAAACGGTTTACTTTTCGTAACTAGTTACGAAAAGTAAAATATTTCGTAACTAGTGTTGAAAGGTTCTTTTCATCACTAGTTACGAAATATTTTGAAAAAATCATTTCATCTCAAGTTAATAAAGGGGAACGTTAAATGACACAAACTGGTTAAATTTTTATTTTATGCATTATAAACATTTATGACACAATGTAAACAATTGGTGAGGTTAATTCCTGCACACGTAGAATTCATGGCAGGTACTCTGATGTTATGATGCAAGACGGAATGTGCATTTGAGCTTGATTCACCAAGAATATCATTGGCAATCCTTTTCTTATTTTCTATAGAATTCTCTACATAGCCCTCAGCTACAGTATTGGACTTCCAGCCTCCATGTCGTTTAACCTTAAAAATATCCGCACCAGAATCTGCCAAAAAGGTAGCCGATGACCTTCTGAAGCAGTGTCCGGTAAATAAGAAGGGATTTGGTAGTTTCAAAAACTGAGCAATTCTTTTCGGTAGATTACCGATTGTATTAATGCCAACTGGCTGTGCCCCGCATTTACCATTATTATATTTGACGAAAAACCTATCGTGATTAACGTTTTGTGGACGCAAAGAAATATATTTTCTAATAAGATCAAAAAAAATTTGCCCTTCAATATTTCCTTCTGTGATCACAAACTCGCGCGTTACTTTTGTCTTTGTAATAGGGATTTTTATTACAAAATGAGAAAACTCGTCTAAAATATCCCCCACACGTAGAAAAGTTAGCTCACTTTTTCGACAAGCACTAGCTATTCCAACGATCAATGCGACCTTTGTCATTAAATATGTTTTTTATCATCAGCTTCTGTCATAAACCGGGAGACGTTTTCCTTTGACAAAATATTAGACTTTTTTGCATGGTATCCCTCTGACTGCCTCTTTAGAAATGCATGTAAACTGGCATATTTTGCAATATCAATATTCTTCTTCAAAGACAATTCACTTCGTAACATGGAATAAAGAGTCCAGAGTGTTGAAGCTTTTTGATTCTTTCTTCCCTCGAAATAGGCTAATAAAACCTTCTCATTAACACATTTAATTTTTTTGTCTTTAAGCCACTTCCCAAATTTTTCATAAGCCAAATCGTACTGGGCTTTCGACTTTTGTGGAATCACAGTCGATAATGCACTTTGTGCAGCCTCTTCTATATCGCTTGGTAGTCCACCTGAATCTGAATCCGACATTTTTACTCGTACAATGCACCGAAATATTTAGCTAATAAAAGTAAATACTTATACTTAAATTAACAAACACCTGTCAAGTCAAATGAATTATTATCAATAGCATGAAAACTGTCACTAATTATTTAATACGACTTATGACGTTTAATGTCAGATCAACTGGAAAATTATAAATCTTTGTTTTGGTCAAAATTAGATAAAATCTTGTATGAAACACGTTACGAAATGTTATTTTGTGTAACTCATGTCATTTTGCAGGATCTCGCTCGCTACGCTCGCTCGCCCTGCAAACATTCCATTTCGTTACACAAAATAACCCATTTCATAACTGGTTACATAAATAGCTATTTTATACTGTCGTTATTTTCTTAATGCATAAAATTAGTGCAATCTGATTATATAATATTAAATAATTTTTACATTTATATTTACAGTCAAAATTAAATTAGTAATAGTTAAGGTCTACTGTTATTATTCCTTTTAGCGGAGAGTCGCGAAATACTAACTTTATTTACATTTACTATTTGGGGATCGCTGTTTAGATAGCCCAGCCTCTGCACCTTTCTTAATTCATTTATTCTTGAAAAGTCCGTCTTTGGAAACTGTGGTTACGTTAAAACTCAAAAAAAGTATAAAAACCCTTGCGACAAGTAATAATCGTATCCTAAATACGTATTTCGACAACTAAGTTGTCATCATCAGTAGGTAAAACCACTAATAAAAGTGTCGCACATGGGGCACAGTAAAGCTAACACATATAAACGCGCAACTACTTTACACGGCGTCCTACGTATACACTAACTTTAAAATAAAATTTACAGACTAAAAATTACGACAAACCCTACCTCTCTTAAGAAAAAACAGCATCACATGTGTTTACTATCCTTCGACCTTCGACCTTTTCTGCCTCGATTCTAAGAATGAAAAAAGACAACTATACGCAATATTACCGTTGTCCAAGTTCAAGGTATTACTTTTATTTTTAACGATATGAATGCGTCGAGATCTGTGGTGTTATTGACGGCTTTGACAAGTTTTAACCCTTTAACCGACAGGTGTATATCTGTGTATAGGCCATGATAAGATCCCCTAGATTTTTCTGGTCTATTAAATCTGATATGTGATATGTGTCCTTTATCCCGGTTTATTATTGAGCGTTTCGTTTGACCTATATATTTTAAATTACAATCGTCGCAATTAATTTCGTATATACCTGATTTCAAATCAAAATTAACCTTATCTTTAGTATTACTTAGAAGGCTTTTGATGGTGTTTTCGGGCCGAAGAATTGTTGAAGAACGAGGTCTCCAAGTTGCTTTTCGGTCCGAAGACACCATCAACCTTTCTAGAGTATTGGCTTCTTATTTGCGGATTTTCTTAGTATTATATAAGTACTACTATAGCTACGAAATTGTTATACGAAAAACTATATTTTATTTTTTAACATGTGATCCACTAACGATTACACAGTTATCCCAAACTTTTTCTAAAAAGGTTCGACCTTCCAAAAAAAAAGTTGCTTCCTTAAGGCAGACATCTGAAAAAACGGCGTCCACGCTGATGCTTTTTAACTTAGCAAGGAGATAATAATCACCTGATGTCATTTACGGGCTGTAGGGTGAATGTCCCAGTCGTTGATTACTTCTCGAGCTGAGCAAATCCTATGAATTCGGTAATTGTCATGGAGCAGCAAAATTTTCGAGAAAACTTTTAGAGTCCGTTTTGCTGTATGGCAGCTTTCAAATTTCGAATTGTTTCCTTATATACTTCTCCTGTAATTGTAATATCCTGTAATATCCTTTATGCATCCCAAAACATTGACGCCATAAATTTTTTAAATGAATTTTATGTCCTCGTCTTTTTATGGTGGAGGGGGTGGCGTGTGGGTCTTTTACGTCTCATCACGTGTTAATAACAATCATATTCATAATTTTCGAAGAAACATTTTTATCATCAGCTAGCTAAAACCGTCAAGTTTTTCTCACAAATTTTTTGCCACATAATTTTTGATCTGAAGTAAACAATGTGAGAATTCTCATATTTGCGTAAGTCTCTTTCATGCGAACTACATGACTAGAGACCGGGCACATCGGGCCGAAATTACGATGAACCATATACATAAATAGTCTCTAACATCGCTAAGTACAACACGCAGTTATTGAATGGCACTATTCATTCGGTTAACCGCATTTTTTGTCGTCGAATTGTTCCGTAATTACTTCAATTTTATAGTTAAATTCCTTTCTTCATGGGCGTAGATAGCGTAAGGAGTTTTTAAAAATTATTTTATTTATTAGCTTATATTTCGTAAGATAAATAAAGTACGGTGAGTTTTTCATTGTTTTAACTGTTAATTACATAGTGAATTTCGCTAAGTTTCAATAACTTACGCATACATTTTTAATTTTCATTTATTTAGATCTAGAACATTGTTTACGTCACCTTTTCAGATATGATATGGAACAATGTCGAGGAATGGCATCGTGAAACAATGGCGAGTTGAATTAAGACTCATACTGCTTGTATGTCCATTGCCAGTGATTCCGAAATTGATTGCAAAGTCTGTAAAATATCGTTAAAAAATTCCAAGAAATCGCACGTAAATCGTCAGTTAGCATCGCAAACACATACAAAGAAATTAGAACCGTTGGAATCTGACAATTTTAACGAAGATCTCTGAAATTTTAATGCTAGCAAATATTCCATTAAATAAACTTAACAATCCCACCTTCAAAACATTTCTCCAAAAATATACTGGTCGAAATGTTCCTGATGAATCCACCTTACGCAAATATTATTTTCCTCTTAACTGCTACACGAAATCAGTAGAACGCATTAGAAGCCATCTTTCAAATCAGTACCTATGGATAAGTGGCAACGAAACTGTCGATATATTAGGACGCTGTGTGGCTGGTGTACTACATCCACTATTCCATATAACGCATATATAATAGCAACAAAAGTTATAAATACACTTGATGCTGAAACAGTAGCTAAACCATTTACGAGAATATACACCAAATTCTTCATTTGGATAACAGTTACAAAGTAAAGACACTTTTATTTGTCAGCGACAGCGCTGCATATATGTTAAAAACCGGCAGACTATTAAAGGAAACATATCCTAATATGCTGCATATTACTTGTGTAGCACATGAAGTTGATAAACTTGTATCCGCTAAAAAAGTTTTCAGAAGAGCACCATTGAGAGTAGCTCTTTAAAGGGAAAAACTTCCATCTTTGTAACTTCCTGCCTCTCCAGCAACAACTAGATGGGGAACATGGTTGGACGCTTTTTTTATGAAGAGAATTTCTATAGTTTACAAAATTTCGTTACATGTTTAAATGACGATTCTCGAAGTATTTCTGAGTGCAAGGAACTAAAACAAATTCCAAATCTAAAAAAGCACTTGTACTTTTTTCGACATTTCCCAAAACTAATAATTTATTTTGAAAATCAAAATCTCAAATTAAATAATGGATTAACCACATTAGATGTGGCCATTAATAATATAATTTGAAAAATATTCCAAGTGACTGCGGATGTGGCCTTCGGCAAGAGTTAGACGCAGTTTTTAATAAAAATCCAGTTTTAAAATTGTGTATGGGGCAATGCCTCAAAATCTAACTGCTAAATACGCTGAAATAAAAGAATATTTTCAGTATGCACCTATAACCAGTTGCGATGTAGAAAGGACGTATTCTATCTACAAGGATGTATTTCATTCAAAGAGAACAAATTTTACAGAAGAGAACCTTTTGAAAATATTGCTAGTTAATTTACTCAACTTGAACTACAAAATGAACAAATAAAATTGCATTTTGTATTTTATAGATCACTACCCGTTTGTTTTCGAATTATATAAATAAAATTGAAAACTTTTTAAAAATACAAATTTTTAATGCGCCTGTGGGCGATTAGTCATAGGCCTCTCGTGTCCGGTCCCTATACATGGCCAACAAGAATAAAAGGAAGACGGTTACCGTTGTCAAGTAATACAGTAAACTAAGCTTGGAGGTGTCTATGAATAGCTTCCATTCGGTTGCTTCATGGTTCAAATTCAAACATTTCATCAAGCCATTAATGTCGCAGCAAACAACAAGATTTTGTTTTTCAAATGTATAGCAATCGCCAATTAAGTTGGCGCGAGGAGGGGGTGCGCAGAAGCCGTTTTTAAAAACGTCCACCCCCACTACTCAAGTAATTGTCAGAATACATTTGTCATTGACGTTTGACGGAACATAATGTCTTTGCTAGGGGATCATAAAGTGATACACGCTCAGAGTTTAGAATTATCTGACATTTCATGTTAAACCAAATATAAATCTCCCCACTATTTCTAATCCTGCGCGAACATACCCCTCCTCGCGCCAACTTAATTGGCGTTTGCTATAAATATTTAAAAATTTCCGGTGAACCGATTTTAACGATTTTTAGGTTTTTAATAGAAGTGCAACGGGTTTAATGAAAGTCGTTATAACTATAGTTAAATATACACGGCTTGTTCTTGCGACAATAGGTTAACATATTGCACTTACACACATTCATACTTATTGGTAATACACCAGGAATTAAGCACATCTATCTGTTTCTGAGAAAAGATACAATCTCCTTCACCAATCTCTGGTACAGCTTCAGGTCGTCAGCAAAGAGTAATTTATGGCACACAAGTATATGGCGTAAGTCATTAATATAAATTAGAAAAAGTAACGGATCAAGGTTGCTTCCTTGAGGTACCCCTGATGTCGGCGAAGAGCATTTTGATCGGTGACATTATAATAAACATACTGAGTTAGGGCACATAATAAGTTCGAAACGCTTAGCATATAGCCGGGATAAAACCAATTAAGTCGAGTTTAATTAAAAGTATCTCGTGATCTATACGATCGAAGGCTTTAGAAAACTCAGTATAGACGACATCAAAATGTTTTTAACAAATTTGTATTCGCAAATACACATTGATATGCTATTTTATGATATAGTGAGCCATCTGGCTACGAGTTAATCCACCACACAATTACACGTATTTCTTTCTCTTCTAGAAGTGGCCTAGCCGTTCGTGACAGAGCAGTCACACCGGCAGCCTTTTCTTATCCATCAGATGTCGCGAGATACCTCTTGTCAGCTGACGGTAGAAGAATGCACGTATCTTGCAAGAACGAATCTTAAGATATCACTTCATCACACTGAGGAGATCGTAAGATCAAAACTCATGTGTCTGTAGTTCAAGTGACCATTGGTTTAATACATTGTTCACAGATACATATTTGTATTAATTTGTATTCACAATGTACTTGTGTTTACAATTTTTTGGTAACAATCAATTGCTTGCGTTTTAAAATCAGGAAAAGTTTATTGGCGTAGTAATATTGATAATATTGGTCGCTGCACGAAAGAAAAAATCTACATTTCTCATGCAAACGACCTAATAAATTAATTGTACTTCAAAATTAAATTTATAATCAACTGTTTCGTTAATTAATTGAAACTATAATTCAACATTTATTGTATACAATTTTTTTCCTGTTTATATTTTTAATTACTAACTGTTGACGACAATTGCTTCTACTTTTAGACATTCTATATTATTATCTAATTATCGATAGTACGATAGTAGTAGTGAAAAGATTGTTCTAATTTAATTTATGCTGATATTACATGATATTGTTAGTTAATTTACGCTTGTATTCAAATTTGATTTTATACATTTATAGTTAATCTAAGCTAATAGATAAGTTAACATATTTAATCAAACTAGAAGGCTTCCGCTTTATGCCAATGTTCGCATCATAGCTTCCGGGGCAAAACGCTTTGGTACTGGCTTTAACATTGTATTTTTTGCGGCTGTTCTTGTGTAGCACACTAATATTTGTATCCTCTATACGATTTCGACAACTATGTTGTCATCTTCGGTAGGAAATAATAACGATTTTGAACATACTATGTGCACAGAGTGTATACGTGAATGGCTAGTAAAGTCTTACTGAATCTTTGTGTTAACTTTACTTTGAACCAATGCTATTACTTTCTACTGAAGATTTCAACTTACTTTTCAAAATACGGATATAGGATACAAATACACAGTGTTACAAGGTGCTATATAGTTTTACTAAAACCGCTACTTAAGCGAAATTACTGTGGGGATGCATAGTATTCCTACTGCCGTATCATTTATGGTAGCGAATTTAATATTATCTTCCTGACTTGACGGGCATGGAGTTATAAAGGAATATTGAGATCCCTGCCGTGACTTACACATCCTAGTGTAATAATAAAAAGATGTCTCGACCGTGTTGATCTAGTGGATAGGTCACTAGACTATGAATATGATGAACCGGGTTCAAACTAGTGATGCGATCACTCGAATGAAAAATAACCGATTATTCGGTTTTTGAAATAATCGAAATAACTCGGTTACTTAAATAACCAAATGAAAACGCCGAATAAAAAATAACCATATGTGATTGCAAATAAAACGGTATACAAGAAGTTTATTTAATAATATAGAGACAATATCTAAGCCGTTCATTTAATATATCATTTGATAAATTCTTGGAGTTTTCGGCGTTATATTAAATAACATACTAATTTAGAAATATTTAATATAAAGCCTAAAACTCCAAGAATTTATCAAATCTCTATATCTCTATATTATTAAATAGCTAAAGATGAAAAATTAGCAATTTCTAATCGACAGAATATTAATATCTGTACCTTATAAGGCGTTTCCAATAAACTTGAAACCAAGTCCTCGTAGCTCACTGATTAGGGCGATGGTCCTGCAAACCGTGGACGTAGGTTTAACTTAGGACGAAATTTTTTCAAATAAAAATTTCGAATAATAAGCGTCGTAATTGTAGACAGCAATGTTTACATATATATGTATATATATATATATATATATATATATATATATATACATATATATATATATATATATATACATATATATATATATATATACATATTAAAAATAATAGATTTTTATTGGTTTTAGCGACCTTTTATTGAATTTACAATATACAAAATAGTTTCAACAATTTCCACCCAAAGTTAAAGTTTACCATTGAAATAGAAAAAAACAACTCCATAAACTACCTAGACCTAACACTGACAAGAACAAAAAACAACATACAAACAAAATGGTACACTAAACCAACCGCTTCCGGCAGATATGTAAACTTTTTTTCTAACCAACCCCTAGCCCACAAAAAAAATGTAGTAACAGCGTTAGTAGACAGAGCCTTAAATCTCACAAACCCAATTTTCAGACCAACAGTACTAAATAAAGTTAAAACAATTTTGTCAGAAAACAACTATCCACCACAATTCATACAAAAAATTAAAAAACTTAGAATCAATAAAATTTATAACAAAACAAACAACCAAAACAATAACAAAAAAACCAATGAATTTACATATATCCCCACACCCTATAGAACTGGATTATCCGAAAAATTAGACAACTTATTCAAACCATTTAATTTTAAAATAGCACACCAAAGCGGTAAAAACCTAAAATTCCTACACACCAAACTTAAAGACTCAACACCTACACTAAAACAATCACACACAATATACAACATACCCTGCAAAGACTGTGACAAGATATACATAGGCCAAACAAAACAGCTACTACAAGAAAGATTGAAAGGTCACAAATACGCAAAAAATCAAACTGCTTTAAAAAAACACCAATTGACACTAAAACATAATTTTGATTTTGAAAACACCAAAGTAATAACACAAAAAAAGAACACAAAAGCTAGAGAGGTCTTAGAAATGATACACATTTTCAAAAATAGCAAAACAATCAACGACAGGAACGAAATCGATGGGCTTTCAAAACTTTATTACCCTCTCATAAAACAATAGTAAAATCAAAAAAAAAACCCCCTGCACGCACAAGACAAAAACGGGAAAAAAATATCTCCCATTAGAAATAACAATGTTAACTTATACCCCTAAATACGGTCCTGACTACCATGCTCATTCCAAAAAACAGAAATTAAACCCCCGCAAACTAAAGCATTAGTTCACTTACAAAATCCGCACAAGCATGTTCGTTCTAAGAAAATTGGTCCTGGGTGTCCAAACACATGTGGCACATGAATGCGTACCCGTGTAGAAAAAACAACAATGTGAGTTTTATTTGACTTTTCTTTGTTCCCTTTACGTATTGTATTGTAATTCAACTTTCCTGTTCATTTTAGCCATTCTTATTTTTATTTTATGTAAGTTTCAACGTTAAATGTTAAGTCAATTTGTAATCATCTTTAATCTAATTTTAAACTTAAAAATTGTTAATATTTGTTAAGTCTCCAATTAATTCATATAGATATTAATCACATAAATGTCCCCCTACCATTCTAAGCTATTTTAATTTAATGTTATTTAATTTTCAACGTAAAACACTAACCTAATCCGTAATTCATTTCTTAATATAATGTTAAATTTAAAATGGTTAATTCAATTGTTATATCACACAAAACAAACACAGTTCTCATGTTCATTGTAATGATTCTTGTTTCCAGATGCTTGAAAAAGACTGAATTGATAAAAGTCGAAACGTCGCAAACAAACATCTAAATTCAATAAAAGGTCGCTAAAACCAATAAAAATCTATTATTTTTAATATTAAAACACGGCCAATAAAATAAAAAAGAAAAACAAAATTCTTTAAACACTAAATATATATACATATATATATATGTTACTCTTGATGTTCTCGCGGACGTATGATGAAGGTGTAGTTTCTCGGGTTCTTGGCCGCGTGTGAGTTTTGTCCTGAAAAGGACTATTTACTCAACGTTTCAACGAGATCGCACTCGTCTTCTTCAGGAGCTAGTCGGTCTGTCGCTGGTTAGAGCTGGAGATCGTCTGATGTGCGCCTAGTACTACCTCTCTTTATATGCTGCTGTGTCGCGAGGGGGCGTCACAGCAGCATATAACAAGAGGTAGTGCTAGGCGCACATCAGACGAACTCCAGCTCTAACCAGCAACTTACCGACTAGCTTCTGAAGATGACGAGTGCGATCTCGTTGATACGTAGAGTAAATAGTCCTTTTCAGGACAAAACTCACACGCGGCCAAGAACCCGAGAAACTACACCTTCATATATATATATATATATATATATATATATATACATATATATATATATATATATATATAATATTTTCGTGACCTTGGTATGATATGGTAAATTCAATCAGTTGGCGATTAAAGATCTGGCTTTACTTCAAAGTATATATATTTAAAACAACAGGGTTGTTTTAAATATATATACTTTGAAGTAAAGCCAGACCTTTAATCGCCAACTGATTGAATTTACTATATATATATATATATATATATATATATATATATAGTGGTGTCTATTCCTGGATGTAGGTGCACCGATGATTGGTAAAACCATGAAACGCTGGCGTCTGCACATTCCAGGGTGGATACGACTTTCACACATTTTTTCATATATATATATATATATATATATATATATATATATATATATATATATATGTAAACGTTGCTTAATATGCCGAAGCATATAAGATTGTTTTAAATATACACATTTTTAAGTAAACCCAGACCTTAAATCGCCAACTAATTGAATCTACTATATATATGTGTTTGAAAAATGTGTGAAAGCCATATCCACCTGGAATGTGCAGATACTGATATTTCATAGTTTTTACTAATCTTCAGTACACATTATCCGGGAATAGATACGATTTTCATTTCTATACTGCGTGTATATATACAAATGGTGAAAAACGCAATGTTAATGAGAATTAATAACTATTAATTTCTACAAATGATAAAATCACATTTGCCTAAGAATGCAGATACAACACGTCGCGGCGCTAATCGTCCAGGTTGTCCGGGCAAATGAAAAATGTGTAAAACCCATATCCACCTCGAATGTGCAAATACCGATATTTCAGTTTTTACTAATCTTCAGTACGCAATATCCGGGAATAGATACGACTTTCGTTTCTATACTGCGTGTATATATACAAATGATGAAAAACGCGATGTTAATGAGAATTAATAACCATTGCATGCAATTGCCGCTCTAATTTGTTGTATTAATTTCTTCGGAAAAATTTAAGATTTCTGTGCAACACCCCTTTAAATACGTGTGTTTGCATTTACGGGCAAACAGCCTTAAGTATAAAATTTTTGTATAGAATATTTTCCAGAAGCTAACTTTAGTGACAATTATTCTATTCTATAAACTTTCGTATCGCACTGTATGTCAAAAGCTACTACTTACTAAAGTAAAACTGTATTTTATTGACTTCCGAAATTACATCATAACACGACACCACAAAGCTAAAATCGACATATAAACTTTGCAATCGTAAAATTTTATCCTTTTGCATTGGCAGCACGTAACCTGTAATTTTCAACACTATAGCTAGAAGAAATTACACACTCCAAAAGTATATATTCTAATGCCATACCCACGCAATAAGGTATCAAATTTAAACATGCATATTACAATATTTACGATCAATTTTGTTTGTGCGTTTTGTTTTTCGTATGCTTTTTTTGTTGAATATATATTTTACCGGGCAGTAAAATTTAATGATTTGGAACCGAAGTACACTAAAACCTTCAAATGAGTAAACAAAAACGAGTTTCTTCGACCGGTTTCGTGCTACAATGTAAATACATACATCCTTCTCTATCGCTGGTGTGCTCTGAAAAGCTGGACAGGTTTGTACGAGGTAGATATGGAGGCTTTACTCGATATAATATGAAAGTCTTGAGGAGTTGATTAGGGTTATTTTATCGCGTATGTTTTAAAAAGTTTTGGACGTGTGATATACAAGTGTCCCGTATCGTTATGTTCAAATTTTAGGAGTGTAAAGTAGACTTCATTTCAAGTAACAAAACCGCAAAACTTGTATATCCATTTTTATTTGTTTCAAAGTTACAGATCTATGAATGTCATTGTCAGATCATGAAAAAAAATGTAATCCTAAAGTCAATACAAACTGATTTTATTTAAAAAAAGTTATACGATTCAATAACAGGCCTGTAATTGTTAACGTCGCATAATAAAATGTTATCCTAAAATAAATAAACACATGTCGTAGTAATTTCTTGGAGATCTACAAAAAAGAGTACTGGAAACTGATTTATGATAAAGAAGGTTCTTTCTTATTTCGTAAGTGCTGAACCATGAATATCATACAATAAACAAATGTGGAGATGACTATTAACACATTACGTTTCAGTTCATACAACAGCTTATTAGTGAGTGGGTACATTTTCTTTATTTAAAATGCCTTGCCGATTTTCTTGTCAAGAGTATGCGGACATGCATTTTGTGTATGGCTACTGCAACGACAGTGCACGTCAAGCAGTTATTGAATACCGACATCGTTTTCCCGATAGGCGCATTCCTCATTACAGAACGTTTCTGAAAGTACACAGATAATTTCGGGAATGCGCGATTATCATTTCGACCGTGGAGTAAATTTGCTAGCAGACTTAGAGGAAGAAGCAGTAGCTATTGTTACAAGGGATCCAACTCTCAGTGTACGTCGAATCGCTAGACAACTAGGAGTGCCACGCACGACACTTTGGCGAATTTTAAAACGTGAGGGCTTATATCCATATCACTATCGCAGGGGACACGCTTTGCTTGAGGCAGACCACTATGCTCGTCTAGTTTAATCTACCTGGATATTAAGACAGTCACGGCTTTATTTTAATTTCTGCAGAACAGTCCTCTGGACAGGTGAATCTACGAGAAGTGGCGAGAAACCTGCACAGGTGACCAACAGAAAATCCCAAAGCTATACGCCCATCTAAATTTCAACATGAATTTTCTATTAACGTTTAGGCGGCCCTAATCGATAACTTGTTGATTGGTTCTGTCGTTCTTCCTGGGAGATTAAATGCGGACAATTACCTTCAATTTCTTATTTACGAGCTGCCAGGTCTTTTAGAGGATGTCCCACTGAATGTTCGACGAGACATGTGGTTTCACATGGATGAGGCACCACCACATTTCGGAATTGCTGTCCGAAATTGGGTTAACGTCAATTATCCAAAATGGATTGGTCGAGGTGGTCTTGTTGCATGGCCATCCAAATCACCCGATCTTAATCCCTTTGACTTTTATTTATAGGGGCACATGAAAAATTTAGTCTACGCGCAAGTTTCGAACACAAGAGAAGAGTTGTTGGATCGTATTCACCAGGCTGCCGAGCAAAGTATGAAATTCGTATAAGTACTTCTTCTGTTGGCTTACTGGCACAAGCCTGCATTCAGCAAGGAGGTGGATATTTCGAAAATATTATTAATTGAACTTTTTTTAATAAAATCAGTTTTTATTGACTTTAGGATTACATTTTTTTTCATGATCTGTCAATCACATTCATAGATCTGTAACTTTGAAACAACTAAAAATGGATATACAAGTTTTGCGTTTTCATTACTTGAAATGAAGTCTACTTTACACTCCTAAAATTTGAACATAACGATACGGGACACTTGTATAAATATTGCGAAATAAATACTGTTATTATTAGTTGTTAGTTATTAAATGTTTTTAGTGTATTTGTTTTATTATGAATATAGTGTTTCAAATTACCGTAGTTTTATTTAAACAAACACAGAAAGACAAGTATTTTACAGTATTAAAGGCGTGACAAATGGCCATTTCCACTCAGATACATATTCCACTCGCCTTCGGCTTGTATCACAAATTTCATCCTCGTGGAAATGGCCAACTTTCTCATTGTTGAGTAATATACTATTGTATCTTAAAAGAAATTATTTACTGGCTCAAAATATATTTTTATTGAATACTCCTCATATATACATATGTAATTAAGTTATTTTGAAAGCAAATATTAGTCATAAGAACAAATTGCTTAAACCTTGATTGTAGAGATCACTTGCTGTTATAAAAAACAAGAACCATTAATACGGCACTTATAGAAAATTACTGTTTAAACTTATTACTATCATTATGCTTGAAGAATTAACGAATTTCAGTTTTTAAATGATTACACATCAATAATTCTGGCAATTACATTCACAATTACATATATCGCTTTGTTTTTTCTCTTTTAAATTACATAACTTTGCCAAAATTAATTACCCAATTATGAAAAAAAAGTGTAATTTATACACAAGATAAAATGAAGACTTGGAAAGACCGATGGTAGTAATATTAGTGATCTGTGGTCATAGATATTTTCCATGATTATAAGAATCAACGATAAATAACGTGAAGAACTTGAATCGCCAAAGCTACCACCACAAACAGAAAACGCAACCTATTTATAAAAGAATTCCAAGCGGTTTTTATTGAAACACATAAATGTAAGCGTAAATATTTCTTGTATTTTCGTACAAGAAGGACACTTCAAGGATTACTTAATACCTATCACATCAATTGAAGAAGTTTTATTGGTGTTTTATCTATACCTAAACCTATAAAAAAGATCTAAGTCGTCAATTTTATGGCGCTACGAAGCTTTTAAGTTATCTGAATTGAATTGGTTGCGTTTCTGTTTTGTACATGTATGTCTATGTGTATATGTGTGTGTGTATGTATAGGTGACCCACGCACTTAGAATGTCGTTCTGACCCTCTCCCAGCGGATATCTTGAATGTTTGATTGTGTTTCTATAACAAACACATAAATCATTTTATTACCTCACTGTTTATTGTACACGGAAAATCAAGAGATGCATGATAAACGCATCGTAAGTGTGGTCTTATGTAATGTTAATAATAAAATTCGGAAATTAACTATTTATGTCGTAAAATTTCAAAAAAATACTTTAATATAGTTGTTTACTAAATGTCTTTTAATTAACAATAAGAAGAGACATTAATACATACAATTTTTTGTATAATTTATATCTCAGCATAGGCACGGTTATACCGGGTGTCATTGAAATAAAAAGACATCTTTAGAAATGGAAAGATTAGAATTATATAGAATAAATACCCAACATTTCCTCTCATAAACGAGAAAAAAGAATAAGATAGGTATTTAAAAAATTTTGTCTGGCCAATGCGTGGTGGACTATATTATAAAAGACGGCATCTTAACCCTCAAGTACTATCGTGGGGTGTTTCGGCACCCCAGAGGTAACTTTTTTCTAAATTTCTTCGAAACTATTTTTGTTACCTTTCTAGGGTTTCAGGTATTCTCCTATACGAATGAGATGTGTAATATTCTATAATCTATTATTTACAATGTTTTACAGTTATAGCAAAAAATAGCCTTTGGGGTGTCTCAACATCCCACGATAGCAGTTACGTTCGACTTTTTCAAAAATAGCGCAACTTTTTCTAACCCATTGGTTAGAATTTTATAGTGATAATATCCATTTCCTCTTTTGGGCGAATCACAGCTCTTTGTATAAGACTTGTCGTGCATGTGTAGGGGATTCACTCGTTTACATTCGGCTTCGGGAATTTTTTATAATGTCGTACATGTGTTGGGGATTTACCCATATACATTCGACCTGGGGGATTTTTTATATGTAGCATTGAATAAAGCTGTATTTCCCCTGTTAGTGTACAATATATATAAGACTCAAATAAATTTCTTATTCAGTTCGTAAAAAACCATAGTGTTTGGTCGTTGTTTCTCTTCCATAAAACGTATATTGAATAGTAACAACAATATGACAAAGTTTCTGACTAACGAACAGTTAGTAAATCTTGCTGCAAACTTTTACGATGATATCAGTGAAAGTGCATGCCCTGGTGAACATGATAACGATTTGAGTGATGCAGCAAGCGAACGTAGTGATCACGACACATCTTCAGAGGTTGAAGTCGAATCTGAAGACGAAACTGAAGATTTGGATGATGTCAGTGCAAGTGCAAGTGCGAGTGCAAGTTACTTTTACGGACGAAATCGGTATAAGTGGTCCAAAAATCCTCCTGCTGCTTCGCGTATCAGGTCCTCTAATATAGTCAGTCATCGACCAGGAGCAAAGGGTCCGGCAGCAAATACTCCTCCTAGAACACCTTCTGAAGCATGGTCTCTTTTTATTACGGAAGAAATCCTAAATGAAATATTAGAACATACAAATGCAAAAATTGCGGAAACGAGTTTTTCTTATGGACCGACGGCTAGTTATGTGGGACACACAGACCTGATTGAATTAAAAGCATTGCTGGGGCTTCTAATTCTGGCTGGAGTGTTCAAGTCTAATCACGAAGACACTAGAAGTCTTTTTGCATCGGATGGTATGGGAAGAGATATTTTTAGAGGTGTTATTGTCTGAGCAACTGTTTTTGTTTCTTTTGTTAACGCTGAGATTTGACGATCAACTAACTAGGAGGAACAGAATTGACAATGGTGATAAACTTGCAGCAATTTCAAAAATTTATGAAATTTTCAATACAAACTGCACGAACAATTTCAGTTGCAGCGAATATGCAGTTGTAGATGAAATGCTTGTTGGATTTCGAGGCCGCTGCTCTTTTCGCCAATATATCAAAAGTAAACCAAAAAAATATGGCATCAAGATTATGTGCCTATGTGATTCACAAACGCCTTATCTGATAAATTCATTTGTTTATAGCGGAAAGACAACCGAACCCAATCCAAACAAACTTTCGGTTCCAACACGTAGTGTACTGAAATTAGTTTCTCCAATTATGAACACAAATCGAAATGTTACAGGAGATAATTTGTTTTCTTCTATAGAACTATTGAGTGAATTGAGAAAGTTGGTTTGACATATGTCGGGACACTTCGCAAGAATAAGCGCGAAATTCCAACTGCATTTTTAAAAACTAAACAGATACCAATAAACTCCTGTAAATTTGGATTTACACACGATAATACGTTGGCTTCTTTTGTACAAAAAAAAAACAACTGTGTTCTGTTGGTTTCGTCTATGCATCACAACGAAAATGTTGAAGCAAATGAGAAACCAGAAATTATAAATTTCTACAATGGTACCAAAGGAGGAGTCGATGCTTTGGACCAGAAGTGTTTGACGTACTCCTGCCAAAGGCGGACCAGGCGATGGCCAATGGCCATATTCGGAGCAATGTTAGACATTTCACGTGTCAACAGTTATACAATTTTCTTAGCCACTTCAGACGGTACAGTCAATATGACACGAAGAGAATTTTATATTCGTTTAGGAAGAGAACTCGTCAATGATCACGTAAAACGGAGATATGAAATAAAAGGATTGTCATCTGGGCTAAAATCAATCATCAACCTACAAAAGGTGTCACATATGTGGACGAAGCAGAGACAAGAAAATAAAAACCACGTGTCATAAATGTCGTCAGCATATCTGCAAGGACCATTCTGAGATACTCATAGAATGCAGAGAATGTTTAGAAAGGTAAATTGTAAGAATTTTGTATAAATCTGAGTGCATGAAAAAACAGCATGATTTTTGTCATAAAAAATATACGTCTCACAACGTCATTGTCAGAATTTTTATATGAAATATTAATGCCACTTTTCTTATACAGAGAATAAGATCATGGCTTCCAACAGTAAAAAAAGTGAAGACATCTTAAAAATACACTGCAGATACTTTTGTGAAAAAAAAAATTGTACGAGGGAACATTTTTTGTATTTTTTTATAAATGTAAATTTTCTATTTTGTTGTGAATAAAGTTTTGTTTTTCCTTGAACAAATCACAAGATAAGAGACTGGTTTATTGCACAGATAGTTCAAAAGTAGAAGAAAAAAAATAATTAATGAAATAATTAATTTTGAAGAGTGGGGTGTCAAAACACCCCACGATAGCAGTTGTGTACCTGAAAACACGATAGTACTTAAGGGTTAAAGTTGACTACAATAACAAAAAGAATAGATTTGTTATTGTACATCTCGCTTTAAGATTCGTTCAGTAATCGATCGTTATACAATTTACATTTACGTGTTCGATTAAAGATAGATTGTTACCAAATAGGACGTTAAATGCCCGTAGAGCACACATATTACATCTTCTATAAAAAATGCATCGAACTCTTAGCATACAAAGCTGTCTACACAATGTTATCTTCTAGTTTATATAAACATAAACATTGCATTTGATAGCGGTATTTTTTATTAGACATTCTAAATCCAATATATTTGTTACTTCTCGTAACAAAAAAAAAGGTTTTAGGTAATACATGTAATACACACTTTTAATTAACTTGAATGCCTGAACAGCGTGGTTATTGATCCATAATGTCCACAATGTAATAGTTGTATGTGTGTAACTTCAATAGAAGTATTTACAGAATATTTTGAATACATAAATGTCACATAATACAATTTCCAAGGGGTTCTTCATTTTGGGCTTCGCGTCGTAATTGATTCAATATTTTGGGTATACGAGGTGTGGCAATTAAATAACGGGACTGGTGTCAGAAATGTGATTTATTATAAAAAAAAAGTCACAACAAACTTTTATCCCCTTCAACGTACTGTCCTCTCCTATCTATACAACGCTGCATTCGTGCCTTATATTGTTCAAAGCAATGCCAGAAGTTCTGCCGTTTTTGCTTTTACCTCTTCTACAGACTGAAAATCTTTTCCCTTCAATGCACTTTTCACTTTTAGGAAGGGGTAGAAGTCACAGGGAGCCAGATCTGAGGAGTATGGAGGATGATCAAACACATGAATGCGTTTGTCCGCTAAAAACTGCTTCACAGATAGCGCATTGTGTGCTGGCGCGTTGTCCTGATGCAGAATCCATGCGTTTTTCTTCCCTTAATCTGGTCTTTTCTTCCTTACTCTTTCTCTCCGCTTGATTAGGACTTGTTTGTAATATTCCTGATTAACGGTTTGACCCTCAGGCACCTATTCAGTCATGATAACACCCCTGATATCAAAGAAAACGATCAACATTAGCTTCAATTTTGACTTGCTCATTCGCGCCTTTTTCATTCTGGACGATGTGGGGTCTTCCAGTGCATCGATTGACGCTTTGCTTCAGGGTCGTACTGGAAGATCCATGTTTCATCACATGTGATGACACGTGTGAGCAGGTCTGGTTCTTCTATGAGGCGTTCCATGATGCCAGAGCAAATGTTCTTCCAACTCTCTTTTTGTTTCTGTGAGAGGTTTTTCGGGACCATTTTTACACAAACCTTTGACATGTTCAATTCATTATGCAAAATTTGTCTCACTGTCTCTTTATTAATGTTTATCAAGTCTGCGATCATCCAAATGGTCTTTCCGCACAATTTCATCAATTTTCTGCACGTTTTCTTCACTTCTTGAACTCACAGATCGACCGGGACGTTCCTAATCTTCATGCTCTTCCCGGCCTTCCGAAAGCCGTTTCTGCCATTGAAAAACTCGCGTACGTATCATAGCATTATCATCAAACACCTCTTTTAACAATTGATGATTTTTTTTTATTTCACAAGGAATTTGAAATTAATGCGCTGCTCGATTTGTAAGTTCACCATGATCGCGGTACTACTACTGATCAACCTTCGCTTCAACCAAAACTCAAAAGCAAACTAAGGCAGACAGAACGACGGAACGAATGGTGGCTGCTCCTGAACGTTTAAGGTCAACTACATTCCAATACCAACCTCCCCCACTACGACTGCGTTATATGAGGTGCGCAATCCCGATATACAGTGAGGTCCTAAAGTAACGGATAAATTCATTTTCTACGTAATTATTAATACAAAAGGAAAATCCTGAAACAGGTCAATTTTTATATATAAAACTACACTTTTTGAATAAAATTATCTATGTGCCCCTTCAACCCCCTCGAAGTAATAACTACCCCTTTAAAAAAATTTAATGAAAAGGGGTAGCGTGTGTTACTGCGTTTAAAAGGGATTTTAATTCTCTATTCAGCAGTATATGCCTTTTCGATTTTTTGACGTCGATAATCAAGAAAAGAGTAATTTTATGACATACAAACAAGTAGGCGTAGAACCAAATACCTGTCACGAGTGACTAGTCTATTAGTTACCTTTATGTCAAAAAAGTAAATTTGTTTCTTTTTATGACATTTACATCTCAAATTTGTTTTAGTTCGTTAGACGTCGTTAACAACGTTTTTTTAGAGATTTCTAAGCGTTAATTTAAATTGTTCAACAATGAGCCTTTCCGAGACCCAAAGAATTGACATATTAATATTAATTGGAGTGGGTGATAAAACACGAACGCATTCTGAAGTATGCAGAATATTTAATGATAAGTATCCTGACCGTCACATTTCCCAGTCTACGGTGAGTAAAGTCGAACAAAAATTTCATCAATTAGGAACTGTCAAAGATCTTCCAAAATCTGGTAGATCAAAACTGAATGACGAAAAAAAATTGGATGTATTATTACATGTTGAGGAAAACCCATATAAACCTACAAGAGAAGTAGCCGGTGATTGCGATGTAAGTAAATCGTCTGTCTTGCGTGTTTTGAAAAAAGAAAAATACCATGCGTATAAAATTCAAATGGTGCAGGAATTAAATGACGATGATCCTGATCGTCGATTACAATTTTGTGAAATTGTTACAAATAGATGTCAACAGGATCCGATGTTTCCCAAAAACATTCTTTTTTCTGATGAGGCAACGTTTACCCTACATGGAACAGTCAACAAGCAAAATTGTCAGTATTAGAGTAAACAAAATCCGCACTGGATGAGGGAAGGTCATACTCAGTATCCTATTAAAGTGAACGTTTGGGCTGGCATAATAAATAACAGAATTATTGGACCATATTTTTTTGAGGGGACATTAACTGGGACGATTTACTTGGAGTTTTTACAAACATTTTTAATACCTGAATTAAGAAGACTTTTTCCTGATACTGTTAACCCCACAGAAATTAATAGAAACATATGGTTTCAACAAGATGGAGCTACACCACATTATGCAGCAGTAGTACGAGCTTACCTTAATCAAGTTTTTCCGCATCGGTGGATCGGTAGACGTGGTGAAATTGAATGGCCAGCCCGTTCTCCCGATATGACTCCACTGGATTATTTTTTGTGGGGTTATTTAAACGCAGTAACACACGCTACCCCTTTTCATTTAAATTTTTTAAAGGGGTAGTTATTACTTCGAGGGGGTTGAAGGGGCACATAGATAATTTTATTCAAAAAGTGTAGTTTCATATATAAAAATTGACCTGTTTCAGGATTTTCCTTTTGTATTAATAATTACGTAGAAAATGAATTTATCCGTTACTTTAAGACCTGACTGTATAATTGCAATACCTCGTATCTCGTATTTTATATAATTTTAATATTTCCATTTTTCATTCGTTGACTTTTTATTTCAAGGACACCGATATATCAATCCTTTCTTCTAGTGCGGTGTCATACATTTTCGATTTAAAATTAGAGCTGCATTTACTATTAAGATACGAGGTGTGGCTATTAAATAATGAGACTGATACTCTAAAACTTATTATATTAAGCTAATACATATTTAATTATTATTTCGTTCAATATACACCCGTCCTCTATCCCTACAACGCTCCATTCGAATTTTCCATTATGCGAAACAGTGCCGGAAGTCCTTTTCTGTGAGTTCTTGTTTCTTTTAATGCAGATTTGATCTTGGGAGACAAAAGTCGCACGCTGTCAAGTCAGGGGAACAAGGCGAATGGTCTAACACTGAAATGTTATATTTGGCTAGAAACGTTTTGACAGACAATATAGTATCCGCTTGATGAAGAACCCATACTTTTAGCACTTATTCATCAGCATCTAAGTCTCTAGGTTTCCTTGTTCGACCTTGTCATACATTTGGTAATTGCACATTAACCATTTTGTTCTACTCCTTAACTAAGCTAGAGTACACACACATATATATATATATATATATATATATATATATATATATATATATATATATACGGGGTTGGGCAGAAGTAACGCATCAGTCTAATAATTCCGTAAATATAAACTTTAGAACAAAATGTTGTCAACAAAAGTTTTTTGACAAGTTATTTTGTATTAGCTTCAATCATTTGCGTTTTTTTTTCATGATGATTACATATGACAGCAAAAAAAAAATTTTTTTTAATGGAAATAATATTTTCTTTTAGAAAATTCGGAATCTTTATTCATTTCTGAATATGAATATGTACTTTTTTCATGAGGTTAGATAATAAAAATATTGAGAAAAAAATAAAATTTAATAAACGTACATTTAGACTAGTGCAGTGTTTTGTAGATTGCTTTGGAAATTGTAGATTTTTTGACTGTCATTGAATTATTGACGTTTCACAATAAAATAGTTTCCATCGTAAAACTTGCCTTTTTTAATAAGTGTTTTGTGTGAAAATGGTCAAATTAACTACTAAAGAAAGAATAGAAATTCTTATGATGGTCGGATATGGTGACAGACAGCGTTCACATCACGAAGTTTGCACTTTATTCAATAATGTTTATTTGGATCGAGATCCTATAGCTCAATCAACAGTTTCGAGATTGGTTGCTAAATTTAGAGAAACGGGCGATGTTAGAGATATACCTAAAGCTGGCCGACCAAAAGAAATCACTAATGAAGACCGATCTCTTCATGTTTTACTTGCTGTAACGGAAAATCCCACTACGTCAACCACTCAACTAGGATTAGAAAATGATATGAGTAGCAGATCTATTAGACGAATATTAAAAGCGAACAAATACAAGACCTATAAGATACACTTACTGCACGAACTTAACGAAGATGACTCGGACAGAAGATTAATAGTTTTGTGAAACAATAATGGAATTGTCCAATAACGATCCAATTTTTTTAAACAACATCGTATTTTCTGACGAAGCTACATTTTGTCTAAATGGATTTGTAAATAGGCATAACTGCCGTTATTGGGTGACTGAGAATCCACATTGGATGCGAGAAAATCATACACAGCATCGCCACAAACTTAATGTGTAGGCTGGCATTGTTGGGCAACTAATCATAGGTCCGTACTTCTTGGAACACAACCTAAATGGTGATGGTTACTTACATTTATTGCGTAACCATATTGTACCAGATCTGTTGATTTTATTTACTAACGACAATCAACCAAGCATGCCAAACCGTAATCTATGGTTTCAACAAGATGGAGAACCACCACATTATGCTATTAATGTTCGACAGCATTTAGACACAATTTTTCCCGGTCGTTGGATTGGACGTCGGGGTTTTATTGATTGGCCCGCTAGGTCTCCCGATTTAAATCCATTGGATTTCTTTCTTTGGGGACACTTGAAGTCGCAAGTATACAAGGAGAAACCTAGAGACCTAGAGGATTTGAGAGCAAAAATTACTAGTGAGATACAAGCCATACCACCTAATAGTTTACAAAATACAATTCGTCATTTTTGGGAACGTTTAGGACACTGTCAGGTCGTAGAAGGACGTCACTTCGAGCATTTAATTTAATTTGGTAGTTTGTTTACTTTTATTAAATTTTATTTTTTTCTCAATATTTTTATTATCTAACCCCATGAAAATAGTACGCATTCATATTCAGAACTTAATAAATATTCCGAATTGTCTAAAAAATAATATTATTTCCATCTAAAAAAAAAAAAGAATTTTTTGGCTGTCATATGTAATCATCATGAAAAAAAAACAAATGATTGAAGCCAATACAAAATAGCTTGTCAAAAAACTTTTGTTAACAACATTAGGTTCTAAAGTTTATATTTACGTAATTATTCGACTGATGCGTTACTTTTGCCCAACCCTGTATATATATCAGCGACTGTCAATCGAACGTGTCCAAAAACGGTTCTTGAAGTATTTATTTTATAAATTGGATGGCATATATCCACCCTAAGCCAAAAAAGAGACGAATCAAGCGGCAAGTTCCTGATTAAACTTGTTAACAGTGATCTTGATTCACCCTCACTGCTTCGATAAATAAAATTTCTGGTGCCGAAGTATAACACCAGTTAATCAGATACGTTCTCTGTATCTACCTTCACAAGGCACCGCTACTGCATATGTGCCACAATGCTAATGGGTTGTATTTCGGTCCGTTCTGGGGGAAATAGTTACCTTTTTCATTTTTATTTTCCGTTTTATGTCTCAGTCTTAGTTTTTGTGTCTGTAATTTAGTTATTATTCTTAATTTTTTCTTGATTTTGAGCTGTACCGAAGCAATCATTAATTTTTAGTTTTATCTATTATATATTTTTTTACCCTGTAATTGGATATCTGTTGAGTGAAATAAATATTATTATTATTTATTACAAAATTCGAGTCTTTTTCTGATTCTTTCACGGACTTGGGCAAGAATCTCATGGTAGTAATGCTGATTGACAGTTTGACCTTCAGCAACTCCGTTAAGGAACACAATCTCAGGCATATCCTCAATAATAATCCCTTTGAATTTTGATTTGCTCATTGGCGCGTTTTTAGCTCTCGGTGAAGTTGGGATAGAAGTTGCATAGATTGACCGCTAGCTTCTGGATCATAATTGAAAAACAAAATCAAGAAGTTTGGGTCATTTTCAATGGCATTTAAAGTGTCAGTATAAATATTTTCACGAGCTTTTTTGGTTCAATTGTGAGATGACAAGGATTTTATCACTTTCGCCCACGCTTTTTGCAAGTTTAAAGTCACCCTTCCGCCGGAGGTTGAGCTACTCACCAGGCGTGTCCCTAGATTTCGCATAAGGAGATGGTCTCGTGTACCTTAGCGGGATGGATAAGTTTAAAAGCATTCTAATCCTTAGCGAAAGCTGTCACCGGACCAGCTCTCTCAAGCTACGGTGTAAGGCAACGTGCTCAAAGCTGAATGGCACTGAGATATATGAGGACCTGAACGTTTGCCTGGAGGTGCTAGGCGACACTTGCATGTATTTATGCCTTGAGCTAGTAATGGGAAGTTTGTGGGCATTGACTTCATGCTTCTTCCGTGCTCGTGAGAATAGAATGAACTCAGATATAAAACAACATAAGGTCAAAAATATGAAGTCTAAAGAGAATCCAAAACTTGCACTAGATGGTGATTATATGGAAAAGTAATTATCTACTTCATTTTGAGACTGATTTCGTTATTTTGTCTTTTCTTATTCTTATTTCGTTGAGTTAGAGGCACTCGTATACACACTCTACAAATCTATAAATTTTCCATTACTCTTCCCAACATTCAACCTCTAAATTGACCACTTCTAGGCAGATGGACTCTTTCAGTTCTTCAATAGTGCTGGGCTTTGTTAATTCTACAGCTACACCTGAGATTTAGTGTACGAACAGGTCATGTGAACAACGTGGGCAGATTGGTAGTTAATTACTCTTATAAACTGCATTGCATTAGTTTTATTTCTATATAATTAAATTTTGTCTACCTTTAAAATCTATTCATTTATTTCTATTTTAAAACATGCTGTTCCTCTGAAGCACCTTGTATAATTTTTTCAATTTTTTTCTAAAAAATTTCACAATAGCCCTCGTAACTTGTATATTTTAATAGTCTATTTATGCAAGTATTTTTTCAATGGCAAAAAAATAAGTACTCGAAACGATATATGCAAGTAAGCAAGTCTATATTTATTTGGCAATGAAAATTCACGACGAATTCCGTGATCACTTATAACTAGTCGATGATGTAAGCCAGAGTAATCCTATAAATAAATCAATTAATACACTATTGTAATCTAATATGTTGTCCAATGTGTTGAGAAAACGTCAGATATGATCACAATAAGTACATATTTACGTACGAGTTTATTTATGTACGTATATGCAGACAAGAACGTCTCTTAAGCAAGAAGAAACTAGCTTTAATCATAACCTATACGAATAACTAATTCAATGTTCCCCACTCTATCCTTCTTCTAATTTAATTTGCAACTATTATAACATCCTAAGAGAATAACTATTATAAATGTTATATTGGTCACCGTTCTGTAAAACGACGGTGTTATTGTTCCAGTACATTGATTTATTTCCACATACGTACACAGAGTGTAAAGTTTTGATTACCACTTCACATGTAATTGGTGATCAGTAAGTCGGAATGGTCTTTACTACAGCCGTATTTGTTTGGGTTTAATTAAGTCAATAAATCACATTGAATTCGCCAAAGTTTATAAAAATAACATTGATTACACAGGTCTGCTACCAAAAAAACACATATTGTTTCTCAAGGCCGCTTTACAGTTTGTAATCTTCATTGCATGCAATTTTTATTGCACGCATGCGCAGCTCAACCATTTTCGGTCAACTGATGAAATGAAAATTTTAAACTGTAAAGTGGCCTGTACAGATTTTTACTTATATAATTGTTTCAGCCTTTACTTGATGAAATTCCATTATAACTATTATCAGGATAAAATAAAACAAATTTTAATGAATTTCACTTTTTAGTTGACACTGCAACGATCGTTTCGCTCCAACCTGAGCTTCATCAGACATATAACTAACTTATTTACAAATTTTTTAACACAAGTATACGGTAACTAACACATGTTTTATTTTAAATATTTGAAGGAATGGGTACTTTTTATTACTAAAATGTCTATTCACAAACTTTCACTTCGGTTTATACAATACTGTTCTTAAGTAATAAAAACTAGGGGTTTACATTATATTACAGGGAGGTAAAGAAATTCTATGGAAAAATACAATATGTGACTGTCTGAGTATCAAATAAATAAATTAAGTAAGGGTGAATTATTTGTTTCTAATTGATCATTTAATATCTTGTCGGTTTTCTTTAATTTATTGATTTCAAGTGACTCTAATAAATTAAGTTTTTTGCCCTTATTTTCTACGTGTAATATTTTAAATTCTCTGTTAAAATTGTGGTTCGTTGAATTAATATGAGACGCATATAAAGAGTCACTTTTATTATTTCTAAATGAAGAAAAATGCTCTTTGATGCGTATTTCAAACGATCTACCTGTCTGTCCGATATACGTCATAGGGCAACTACCGCAGGTTAACTCATAGACTCCTGACTTTTTATTGTTGTTTGTTAAATCTTTATTGTTTTTTATAAATTTGGAAAATTGTTGTTAGTTCTATACGCTGTATTAATGTCAAACTTTCTTAAATATTTACAAATTTTTGTGCTTGAAGAGCCTATAAACGTGATCATTTTAAATTTTTGGTTGTTATTATTTAATATTGGGTAAACTTGTGATATGGCTTTTGTGAGGAGTTTTTTATTTAAAATGTTATTTATTATATTACTTTTATATCCATTGTTGACAGCTATTTGTTTAATTAAATTTAACTCTTTCTCAAAATTTGTTTGGTTCAACGGAGTATTGATTAATCTATGTATAAGACTGTGATAAGCCGCTAATTTGTGTTGTATCGGATGGAAAGAAGTGTTATGAATAGTTATGTCAACTTATGTCTGTAGTTGACGGTTTGTTGTAAATTGCTTACATTTGTTGTTAATTCTAGTAATCGTTAAATCGAGAAAATATTAATACATTGCATCACAATATTAAGTTTACAATGGAACAGGAAACAAATAATAGTATTAACTTTCTTGAGTCAAAACTGTGTTCGTAGTTTCATTTAAAGCATCTTTCGCAACCTGGGGGGCACGAGGGGGTCACGAAATAGCCTAAATAATAACAAAAAATAATTTTAAGAGAAAAAATAATTTATTATATATAGGCATTTTACGTACAATAAGTACATATGTAAATAAGACTTTTGCTTTTATTTAAAAGTTTTTCCATACGTGGCTTTACGTTATGAAACACAAAAGAAAATTGTTTTCGAATGATAAGAGACGATTCCTGTACTTAGTTTTTAGCGCAACCATAGACGAACAATTTTTTTCACAGAGATAAGACGTGGCGAAAGGGATTAATGTTTTCAAAGTTTCTGTGACTAAATTTCCATATTCATTTCGACGAGTAAACCAAAACGCATTTAAATCTTCAGATGTAAATTGCAGTTGTGTCTTTTTGTCAGCGGATATTTCGATGAGCTGGTCGTGAATCTCAACTGGTAACTTAGCAGCGGAAAAAACGTTTTCACTAAACGGGTTCATCTCTTCAAGATATAATTTCTATCTTTCGGGAAATACGTCGCCAACTGAGTTTTTAGCTGACGCAAATGCATATCCAAACTGTCGTGAATAAAAGTGTCTTGTTCATTCAATTTTTTTTCTCAATATACAGTATGACCTCTTTAAACCGAACTAATTATGAATTAATTTAGAGTTGATTTTTATATTAAACATTTTCTTTTTGTCTCTAGGGTACATACAAATTATTTACTGTTTGTTATTAATGAAAGTAGTGTAAGACGTTTTTTACTTATTAACGGACGTTACGGTCTGTGAGTGGTGAAACAACCAAATAATCAATAGTACTTATTAAATAAATTTATAATTACATAATTTTATAGCATTTTCAGATACAGCTTCACAGAAAATTTTTCTCCTATTTTGGTGCACTGAACCCAAATTTTAATTTTTTTCGTATAATCCTAAAACACCCTGTATATGTATCATTTGTAGCAATTGCTTAATGTGGTTTACGCATTGCTTAAATATATTATATTTCTTTGGTACAACACTTCTAAATGTTATAACTATTTTTTAGTAAATGATTTCACATTTTTTGTTCTTATGGCTATAGAGAGAACATAAAAATACGTCCTACCATTTTATATTAATTTAATTAAAATTTACTTTTAATAAAAATTGATTTTGTTATCGATCAAGGGATCCATAAAAAAATTAAAATAAATCCGAACATTTCCGTAACTTCTTTATTTATCTGATGATCAGACAAAAAATGAATCAAAAAATAATTATTTGATTTCAAAACAGATCCCCACTTTTTATTTTGCGTATCCCGCTGGCGAGATTAATCAAAAAAAAGAAGAAGAAAACAAATAAGCGGAATATATGCCTACGAAAAACAAAAACAAAAATAAACAATAAATAATGGAAGCTGACGGTACATTGTTGATTCCTTAGAATTTATGATATCGTTCATGTAATTCATTTCCATTTATTCCCCCATTCCTCCGGAGCAGAAATACAAACGGGTCGTCGACAAAAGCACTTCCTCTGGCGGACGCAGAAATGAACAACAGAAACGAGGTAGCAGAAGCAGTAATGACAGCAGTACAAGTGAAAACCGATAAAATACTGAAAACTCGTTTTCATCCGGGTAATCGAGAGAAGAACAATGGTCAATTATTATGCAAATGGTAAACAAGCGTATTCCATCGAGAGAGCACTGTCGAAACCTTGAAAATAGGTTTCGTGTATCGTTGTTTCTATGCAGAAGATCATCTCCCTGAATATCAATTATACACGCGTGTATAGACACACAAATATCCGGTCTTTTTATAGTTATTATTATCATTATTACAATTATTATTGGTGTTCTGTACAATTCAAAATGATCTTGCGATGTCGTTTGTTGAAAGATAGGTCAGTTACGAGCGCACAATATAATATAACGACCATGATGGGATCATCTGAAGTACATGTGAAAGGATAATGATCCTTTATTGACACAAATTCAAGAATTATCTAATTTTACTGAATAGGTAGCAATTATGGACAAGATATTATTAAATTTAATAAGTGTATTTTAAAAACTGGTAAACAATATATTAAATAATAAATTCAAGGATAAATATTACTTTAAGTGTATATATCGGGGTTTCCAAGGCGTGTCAAATTGCTCAATAGCGCCTGATATATATATATATATATATATATATATATATATATATATGTAAATATATGTATATATATATGTATATATATATATATATATATATATGTATATATATATATATATAGATATATATACATATATATATATGGTAAATTCAATCTGTTGGCGATTTAAGGTCTGGTTTTACTTTAAAATATATATATTTAAAACAACCCTACATACATGTTTCGGTAAATGATGTCTTTATCAAGGAATATAAAATATAAAAATTTTTATATTTTATATTCCTTGATAAAGGCGTCATTTGCCGAAACATGTAGGATTGTTTTAAATATATATATTTTAAAGTAAAACCAGACCTTAAATCGCCAACAGATTGAATTTACCATAACATACAAGGTCACGAAATAATTATCTTTATATCTATATATATATATATATATATATATATATATATATATATATACGAGGGCGTATTTTTATGTTATCTACCTAGCCATGAAACAAAAGAGTGACGATGTCAAACAAATTATTGAAAAATTGCTGTCACTGTTAGAAGTACATGTGCTAAGTTTTGTTTAGTTTGTGCTGTTTATAGAGATTTAAGACGGTCTATTTCTCGATAAAATGAGTAAAACTAAGGTTGAACATCGCAGCGTAATAAAGTTCCTGACAAAAGAAGGCAATGGTCCAAAAGCAATTCATTAAAGAATGGTTGCAGTGTATGGGGAAGATACACCATCTTATTTCCAAGTAAAATATTGGTCTAAACTCTTTCGATGGGGCCGACAGTCAATCAATGATGACCCAAAGTCCGGACGACCCGTTGAAGCTCGAACGGAAGACATTGTGCGAAAAGTCGAAAATTTGGTACTGAATGATCGGCGTGTAAAGATCTCTGTCATTGTCAATGAAGTCTGTATATCCGAAACAAGTTTACTCAGACGATTTGGGTATGAAGAAGGTGTCTGCATGGTGGATACCCAGATTGCTTACACCTGAACAAAAACTGTACAGAAAAGATGTTTCTCAAGAAAATTTGGTCAAGTAGGAGAGGGACAAAACATTTTTATCTCGAATTATCACCGGGGATGAGACTTGGGTATATTACTGGGACCCTTCTACTAAACAAGAATCCATGCAGTGGGTTCAAAGGGCTCTCCACTACCAAAAAAGGCCAAGACACAATTTTCTGGAAAAAAACTGATGGCAACTGTTTTCTGGGATGCTTAAGGAGTCTTGCTTATTGAATATATGCCGAGAGGGTCTACCATAAATGGAGAGGCCTACGGAAACACAATTCAAAATTTAAAAACTGCTCTGGAGGACAAACGCCCGCATTCTTATCCACAAAAAACTTGTTGCTGCACGACAATTATCGGGTTCATAAGGCAAACAAAGTTCAGCAGATAATCAATGACTGTGGGTTTATAGAGTTAAGGCATCCACCTTATAGCCCCAACCTAGCTCCGTCAGACTTCTTCTTATTCAAAAATTTAAAAAAGCATCTCAGAGGAAAGCGTTTTGCTTCTGATGAAGAACTCAAAGAAGCTGTTGAAGAATATTTTGCGGGATTACCGAAGCAATTTTTTTCTGAGGGTATGGGACAACTGGAAAAAAGATGGAATAAGTGTATTAGTGTTGAAGGGAGTTATGTAGAAAAATATTTTTTTTTGTTCTCTTATTGCTTTGGGGTATGGGGCAACTTGAAAAAAGATGGAATAAGTGTATTAGTGTTGAAGGGAGTTATGTAGAAAAATATTATTTTTTTTGTTCTCTTATGTGCTTTTTTTCATGGCTAGATAGATAACATAAAAATACGCCCTCGTATATATATAGGTTAATAATAAATTAAAAACGGACAAACGGTCTGTCAATTAAAATTTTTTTTATCTCTATATTTCACAACGAATTTGTTGCTTCTTCAGGAGATATTACAAGACTAATGAACAAGACATTAAATAAATTAGTGTATAAAGTAATAGTAAAATATTCACAGAATGTACGAGTCAAAAAATAATATCAACCTTTAAAACACATGTATATGTAAAATTTAATCAATTTTAATATGTCTGTGTATGTCACATTCATTTCTTAACTTTACATTCTGTGAGTATTTTACTATTGCTTTATATACTAATTTATTTAATGTCTTGTGCATTAATCTTGTAGTATCTCCTGAAGAAGCAACAAACTCGTTGTGAAATATAGAGACAAAAAGTAAATGAGTTTTAATTGACAGACCGCTTACCCGTTTTTAATTTTTTATTAACCAAATAGTACGGTCGATAATTTCTTTTAAGTTATATATAACGATGTGGATCTCAATGGCATCTGAAACAGGAAGAAAAAGAACAAAAATGTTAAAAATAGACGTAGATTAAGTTATCACAAACGAAGACCGTACATTACTAGAGTAAGTTATCAGACAAGTTCATACCGCGAAATTAATTGTAAATTTATTTCTTATAATTTATGTAGATCATTGTTCATTCGTAATATTCATTAATTTAATTTAAAATCCGAAAATAATTAGCTTCATTGATAATATTAATTTCATATGGGAATTTATTTTATCGACCATAGTACTTTTTGACTTGAATTAACATTCCGCGGGAATCACGTGTTTTATCTTGTGCGCATATGAAATTAATAGACATTTAATGGAACTCGATGTTCATTTTATAATTAAAATTATTTATTTTAAAAATTATATAAATACGTATGTAATATAAACTAAGATTTAAAGGAATGATTAAAATTAAATACTTGTAAAAATGCACTATTGATCATATAGAGGCCGAGGCGAAAAACAATAGAAAGTTAGCGTCGATTGGGTAAGATTGTTACAAAAACCGCGTCAGTATAAAAAGTAAAAACTTTAAAATTAAATAAAAGTGGTAAAATAGCAGAATATTTACGCAAAAGTAATATCAAAAGAAGAATAAAATTATTAACGCAACTTTAAAGTCCAGAAGTTGAACTGCATACCTGATATTAAAGGTTAGAACCTCAAAATAACCGCAGGGATCCTTTTCCTCTTACCAAGACTCCAGCTAAGATACCTTGAACCAGCATTCCAGCCTTAAAAACGTTCCAGTTTATTTCCCGCACCTATCCTGGCCTGAAGAATAAGTATTTATTTAATTTATTTTACAAATAGAAAAATTCCTATATCTTTATATAACCAATTTTATAGTCCAAAAATAATTTAAGTTAAAATCTAGAAATATACAACTAAAGTCATTCTTACCTTGAAATGAAGTAATTTCGTATTTATTAGTATGTAATTTGCCACCATTATAGATAGTAATATGTCACGTGATTATGCTTTGTAAACACGGCTGATCACCAAAAATTGTATTAACCTAAACACAATCTTATGATAGAAATATTAAAATTCAATCTTTACTTACCTGCAACATTTTTATTTATCGTTTGAATTAAATTAAATCAGTATATTTGAGGTGTATTCTATTTGATTTACCACAAGTGTGAATGTTATTAATTTTATTAAGAAAACAAATCAAGATTTGAATTTTCAAGAACCGGCCCCTGCAAATAAAGATATCATACTTTATTAACAAACAACCCATATTTTTAAATCTACTCCATAAATTAGGACTGTTTAAAAGTGGTTCAGTAATTTTTGAAGGGGTCATTTGAGCACAAACGACACTGAGCGTTTAGAATGACCTGTTGAAGTCAAAAGTATAGAGATTTTCGAGAAAATTATTAATATAATGATCCTGCAAATAAGTATATCATGCTTTACAAGCAAACAACCCATATTTTTAAATCTATTCCATAAATTAGGACTGTTTAAAAGTGGTTCAGTAATTTTTGAAGGGGTCATTTGAGCAAAAACGACACTGAGCGTTTAGGATGACCTGTTGAAGTCAAAAGTATAGAGATTTTCGAGAAAATTCTTAATATAACGAAGAGAATATTTACATATAAGGAATTTGTCAGTACGATGGGTTACTTACTCGCAATTGAACGAAGTTGCGAACCTTTATAAGCACAAATTGGGTTTATTCCAACGAAATTCTTAAAAATTTCTACGCTATTATAACAATAGATGGTACTAGGATAGATTATTACCAAATTGGAACTAAGGAAAAGTCGAAATAATAGATTGCAAAAAAATCTTTTCTGAAGAAGGCGAAAACCCTTCAATCAGCTGGGAAAGTGGTAGTCACTGTTTTCTGTGATACTCGGTATAATCTTATTGTCTGTCTGGAGAAGAACTAAACGATAACTAGGATCATTTAAATAATGAAAATACGACCACATTTGATAAAGAAAAAATATTTTTCACTAAGACGACGCACCACTCCACACTTCTGCAATTATCACAAAAAAATTGACGTTGAAGTTACGATACGGAATCTCCTACCTCTTCCTACTTACCAGATTTAGCATCTTCACATTATTATCTGCTTCCTAATATGAAGAAATGGCCTGCATCAAAAGAAATTTACATTAAATCATGAGGTTATCGACGAAATAATAACATATTTTGAAGATTTGGATAAATATTATTATATGGATGGTGTTAAAAAATTATAGTCTTTGCATAAGACTTGGCAGGAGGTTATGTAGACAAATAAAAAAATCTTTTTTTAATTTTTGAACAGATTTATCGAGCCATTACTTAGTAAAAACCGATAAGTTTATTTAATAAGGATGAGGTTTCATAAATACTTGCTTAGAACACATTGTAGATTTCAGAACAGTGCCTTTGGTAACTGAGTGTAAATAATAGTTGTAATAACACACATCTGCAAAACAATTTTTTTAGCTGCGTGGAATGTTTTTTTTGTCGTAAATTTTAAGTTTTCTAGTCTGCTGAATTCAAAAATGATCTCCATCTTGCTCCATCACCTACAGCTTATTTGCAGAATACAAATGCAAATTTATTTCTGGGTGTCAGCAGGTTTTTATTTTATAGTCTTAACCCTAGCAATTTGGCAGGATCTTTTGAAAGACCTAAATCTCTAACTAGGTCATTGAGGTCGCTCTGAGAAGAAAGTTGGGGTCCCTCATCAACTAAAAAATCTGAACTAGATTCGTTCTGGGGAGTTAATGTGGCTCCATTCTTAGAATCACTTAGGATATCATCCAAACTGGAAAGTATGTAACTGGTATTTCAGAGTTATGGGGCACTGGAAGAATAACTGAATTAAGGTTTGGGTAACATATTTCTTGTATTGAAACCTTTCGCATCTACCCTTAAACTCAGTCAAAGTCAAGTCAAGTCAAAGCCCAGGCTTTGTCTGGATTCCCAAGTTTCAACTTGAAGTAAGCACAATACGAAATCACTTATGTATCATTGCTAGCTTTTAACAGTCAGCTGCTTATATTTAGAAAATCACTTACTGACATCAATAAATAGAATAAAATACATAATATGTACGTAATTAACGTAACTTCACATTTCAATGCCACGCCAATGAATTATCAAAATTAAGTGTTAAGTTGGCCTGCTTCAATACCAATATTACAGGCACACCAACTTAAGCAGCGGTTTGTGATCAGACTGTATATCTTATAACCGATATGTATATATTTTCCATCGGGGACTTTATCATACGGCCTCGTATATGTATACAGAAACTATTTTTACTACGATAAGTGCTTTCGTCACTTTTATATAACAATGCAATCGACTGGTAAACAATTATTATCGCTTTGATTCTACCACATCAGGTGATGTACCAAATTTCATCGTACGTTGCAACAGTGATTTATAATCTTGCCCAAACCTAACTTAAAACTGTATCTATTGTTCTGTATAATGTGTACTTTAGAATGACATTATGTACAAAGTTATTACCGGAAGATAACAATGAAAAGAAGAATTTATACAGAAAATATTAAAAGGGAAAATAAATCCTTTAAAGAAAAAATTAATTTTTAGAGTTTTACTATATGGAATCAGTTTCATACATAAAAAATAATTTGTTCTTAGGTAAAATATTTTAAATACAAGTAACCCTCCTACAATAAGATATCCTATAACGCAATATGGTTTCACTCTAACACGATAAATTACAAAAACCTTCGTATAACTCTGTACTTTTACTATTTAACGCTTGGAAACAATTTTCATTTAAGAATTGTATCGATAACTGCTTCGGATTCCGAGCTGGAATCGTGTCCTTGGCATTGCTCCCTTCTAGGCCGACGTTTCGGAATTTTCGCAAGGGACATCTTCAGGATTGTTACTATTGTTACTGCACTGAAACTGAAAATCGGTTAGTTTGGGACAGGGTTATATAGGAGCTATTACGGGTCACTTGAATTTGGCTGAGAGTTTTTTGAGATAGAATCCAATGCTTTAGGCTTTCTTTGCAATTGAAAGTTCTTTGCAAAAGGCACTATGTGTCGAAACATTTAAGATTCTTTTAAATATATAGATATCAACGTGAACCAGACCTTAAATCGCCAATTAATTTAATCTACTATAACACATAAAGGTCAAGATATAATTATCTATATATATATATATATATATATATATATATATATATATATATATATCATTTGATAAATTCTTGAAATTTTCGGTTTTATATTAAATATTTTCAAATTAATATGCTATTTTGCGAAGTAAATCTCAACATAAAGACCGCTGTATACAAATTACAACGCAAATCATACGAAATTTTTTATTTTTTGAAAAATTGACGTCCACGTTGGGACTTGAACCCAAGTCTATGGTTTGCTGGACCGTCGCTCTAACCAACTGAGTTACGATAGATAGATATAGATAAATCCCTTTCCAAAAAATAAAAAATTTCGTATGATTTGCATTGTAATTTGAATACAGCAATGTTTACATTCACATTTACTTCGCAAAATAACGTACTAATTTGAAAATATTTAATATGAGAGCCGAAATCTCCAAGAATTTATCAAATGATACATTAAATGAACGGCTAAAAAATTATCTATATGTATTAATAGATAAAGGAATAAAAATTAGCAATTTCGAACTTTCAAATTAACATCTGAATATTAACATCGGTGTCTTACAAGGCGGTTCTAATAAACTTGAAACCAACGTCTATCGTGGCTCAGTTGATTAGAGCGACGGTCCGGCAAACCATAGACTTGGGTTCAAGTCCCAACGTGGACGTAAATTTTTCAAAAAATTAAAAATTTCGTATAATTTGCGTTGTAATTTGTAAACAGCAATGTTTACATTCAAATTAACTTCAGAAAATAATATACTAATTTTAAAATATTTAATATAAAAGCCGAAAACTCCAACAATTTATCAAATGATATATTAAATGAAGGACTAAGAAATTATATATATATATATATATATATATATATATATATATATATAGTAAATTCAATTTGTTGGCGATATATATATATATATATATATATATATATATATATATATAATGCAAATAAAGTTATGTTTGAAAGCAAGCATTTTACTCTAATCTGTCAGATTGTTGTGAAAATTTATTAGTGTCAAAGTCAAAGTCAAAGTCAAAGTGACTAATTATAAATATTTGAAATGGCATTAAAACTAACAAAATCTGAGCGAATTGAAATTTTAATAATGCGTTTAATAATACTGTTTAATCCTGTATATATAATTTAAAAGAGTTATCGACCGCACTATATTGGTTAATAATAAATTAAAAACGGGCAAGCAGTTTTTCAATTAAAACTCATTTATTTTCTTTATCTCTATATTTCACAACGAGTTTGTTGCTTCTTCTGGAGATAAAAATGTAGAGTTATAAAATTAAAGTGACGTTCACAGACATATTAAAAAAAATAAATGAATTTTAATATGTCTGTATAAACGATTTTTCTTCTTATTAAAACATAAAATCAAGAATTTTTTACCAAGAAAATGTATTTCTGATTTTGAAGATGCTGCAACTAATGCTTTAGAAAGTTTTTCCGGCTACAGTTATCAAAGAATGTAACTTTCATTTTAATCAAGCTCTTTGGGGTAAAGTACAAGATTTAAATCTAACAAACTTGTACAAGGAAAACGAGGAAGTAAACCACATAAGGAAATGTGCTGCATTAGCTCATCCGCCATCAAATAAAGTTACAGATGGTTGCCTCTGTATAATGGAAAATTCTCCTACCAATGAAGCCAGTATTAAATTTAGCGATTATTTTATTGATCAATGGATTCATAATTCTCGCCGAATATGGACTTGAATATGGAGAACGTCATCAGACTACAATTTCTGTAGAAGGATGGCAGACTGAACATACGGATCGGAAAAGCACGTCTCAATATATTTCAATTAATAAAAGTTCGTCAGGAAGAACTACACTATTATAATAACGTTTCCTGCAAAATTTTGTGTGCATAAGTACTAGGGTGGGTCAAAAATTTTTTTTTTCGAGTATCGACTTCTAGTAGCGTAAATATGTTGTATTTTTGTCTGCATTAGACCCCTGTAAAATATTATTAATTTATTTTTAGTGTAAGAGCCCGCGCTTTGATCTTCAATTTTGTTAAATTTTGAATATAACGACCATATCCCTTTTTACATAACAACATAGCATTGTATTGCAGAAAAGCATATTACTGTATCCTAACGACTTTTAAGTTCTCGAGAACTCAGACACACAAGCAATTCATTCATTGAAACGTATATCTTCTTCTAGGAAATATTTTTGATAGAATACATATAAAATAATACATAATAAAAAGATCAGTTTGGTTTTACTACTCGGACAGTGCAGTTGTGTGTTTATTTTTTTATTTGAACTGTTTTAACTTCTAATCGTTATTATAGAAACCAGAAGCCAAGGTTATTTCTGCCCGATATTCGGAAATGTAGAAGATATTAATGATAACGTTTTGCCAACTTACGAAGATGTTATGAAATGCTATGAGTGGAATAGGTTGCAACTAAAAATAACGAGGAATACTACCAAAGAACCATCGTTTTTAGATATTGCAAAACTTGTAGCTCCACGGGTAGAATGTGTTTGGAGAAAATCGTCTCTTCCTACAGTTTCAAATACAAGAGTCATAAACTAATAAACGGTTATCATATGAAGTGCAAAAATCTCAAAAAGTCGTTGAAAAAAATATCTTCTTACAACTAAATTGCAAAAAAGAGCAGCCCGAGCACCAAAGACAGAAAAAAACGTAAATAAAAGTCACGACAAAATTAACTCAAAACAGCAGGACTTGGAGTTACCTGTAAGTAATTCCAGTTCTTCTTGTGATGATTCTTTTAATTTACCTTCCACGTCAAAGGCAGAAGGAAAAAAAAAGGAAAAAAAAAAAATTTTAGTTTGCCTATGTTGTCAAAAACTTGTGACCGTTACGGTGTTTCCGATAGAGCAGCGGCTGCTATTGCTTCTTCTGTATTGCAAGATATATCTCCTGGCAATGAACCAATTGATAAATCAAAAATACGACGGGAAAGAAAAACAGTACGTAAAGAATATATTCAAAAGCAGAAGCAGCTAGACCTACCAGCTTTATACTTTGACGGCCGAAAAGATAAGACGCTTAATATTATTAAAAAGGGAGCTAAGAAATACAGACAACTATTGATTGGGGAACATGTATGTGTTCTTAAGGAGCCAGATTCAGTTTATGTTGGCTATGCAACACCAGATCGAAGTACTTCTAAAAGTATTGAAATGTCAATTATTGCCCTTCTTTCGTCTCAAAAAAATTATAAAGAAAATTTGATGGCAATTGGTTGTGATGGTACAGTCACTAACAGTGGGAAATTTAACGGAGTAATAAGAGTATTGGAAAGAGTATTGGACATTTGAACGAACTGCCATTAAAACATCTATTTAACAAACTAGATGGTGTTACCAAGCGACCATATTCGCATGCTGGTCCTATTGGCAACTTATTAGAAAACTGCGAAAAACTACCCATAGTCAAGTACGAGAGAATTGAAGGCCAGCTTCCGGAAATACAATTTGAGGGCTTAAGTACAGATCAAAAATATTTGTATGCAATAACTATATCTGTTATAAGTGGACACTGCCACGATGGCTTAGATAACAGGTCTCCAGGAAAAAATATCCCATGCTCGATGGCTAACAAAAGCAAATAGAACTACTTTACGTTTATATATTTCTACATCAAACCCGTCATATCAGCTAAAAGTATTAGCTGAGTATTGTGTAAAAGTTTATGCTCCAGTATGGTTTGAAATAAAAACAAATCCAACTTGCAAACATGGGTCTAAAAATTTTTGGAAATTGGTAACAAACTCACGATACCTTCCTGCAGAGTTAAAACTAGTAATAGATCCCGTAATTCAACGTAACGCCTATTTTGCTCACCCAGAAAACTTGCTTCTATCGATGTTGTTGGATGAAAATAAAACAGTGAGAGAACTGGCAGCCAGACGAATTCAAGAAGCACGAAACTCACCTCATACTGGAAAGCAACCTCGCGTGTTTGAGATCCCGACTATCAATTTTGACGCAAGTAACTACTTTGAAGTTATAAATTAATCAAAAGTTTTTCGATCCACCAATTCTTCGAAACATCACTACTGAAGAAATAAATGCGGCAGTTGAGTGTCAAGAAAGTGACAATCTAATTTTTGCCAAGCTGCCATGTCATACTCAGGCGGTGGAACGAACTGTGAAAATAGTGTCAGAAGCATCCATGACTCTATGCCATAAAAAATCAAGAGAAGGTTTAATACAGACGAAACTGAATCAAGACGAGAGATGCCCAGATTTGACAGTAAACAAGATTTTGTGACCAAAAAATAACTAATATAATTTCGTGATTTTATTGTTTTATGTTGTATAAGAACCAAAGTTTTATTTTTTTTTAAGTTTAATTAAAAATGTTTTCAGTTTTAATTAATAATAATTGATAGTAAATAAAATATTAAAACTTAAAAAATGGCTTTTTTTAAAAAAATACTTAATTCTTAGGAGCTCCGGCGCGGGCTCAAGATGTGACTTTTTTTAACTTTCTTTTAGCAATTTTTATTTGGTTTAACGAAAGACAAAAAAAATATTGCTATTAGAATATGATTCGAGAACTTTTATTCATGCATCATGAACTTTTCGAGGAAGATCAAGTAAAACGAACTGGTTTTTGTGATATAATGTTTAATTTGTTAAATGAAAACGAAGCAATTTTAAATAAAATAATTTTTACTGATGAAGCTACGTTTCCGTAAATTTCATTATGTGGTAAAATCTATTTGTACTTTTTTGTTATATTTACTACCTTTTTTGACACACTAATTTTACTATCTCAGATATATTTCAACATTAAAGAAATACTATCCATTTTCTTTGAATTTGTTCAAAATATTTAAAATTGTCTTCGCACAAGTTATACGCCTGTTAGGATAATTAACTGTTTTACATTTCGTATTTTTCATAAAAATGTATTTAATTTAAGATTTAAGTATCAACGAAAAACAGAAATTTTTGACAGTTTGAAAATGTTACTGGTGCCTACTATATGCCACCATACAGTTATGCCTATGTGTATTTGAAAATGAAAAAAAGTCAGTCAGTGCATTATACCTATGTGTAGTGACTAGAGTGGACCAATTCGGAGCGAAAGCGGAGGCGTGACTCTCAATAAACCTATTGACTAACTTTGATGATAGCGGTTTTTTTACTGTACGCTCGTTCAACATTATTAAATACACAGAATACACTTTCCTGCTGCTATTATACGTGTACACACGATGACCGTGAACAACATACTAAGTAATCGTATGTGCGAAGGGGCACGCGGGAACCAATTTGTTAGTCACGCCTCTGCTTTCGCTCCGAATTGGTCCACTCTAGTAATGACAAAAGAAAAGTCCGGTATATGCGTTCATGTGCCTTCAAGGGTTATCGTACATTTCTTTTAACTTTAAATTAAAATGCTGAATCAGCAAAACTCGTTAATTTTGTTTTTATTTTTCCCTATTTCCTGTAAAATATAAAATTGACACACGAAACTGGAATTCAAGCGCACATTCACTTTCCATCTATAATCTGCACGCCCGAAAGGCGAAAATTTTGTGAAACGCCCGAAAAGGGAACGCCCAAAACGGTCACAAATCCATACTTTGCACTTCATCTGCGTAAGGATTATAAAAAATAAAATATTATGCAAGAAAATTTGGCCGATGGCCGGAAACCGAACACACAAACTGAGAAAAATTTAAAGTGAGGTTATTTAATTGTGTATAAATTAACTAAAATGTCAATTGGCGTCATCATGTCGATTTTTCCTATGAAGTTTTAAATTAAATAATTTAAATTAATGCGGGTATTAAAAACATCTCTAAATTTTTTTCAATTTATTAGTCACAACATTGTTTATAACCGTCTAACTTATTCATATGCCACCACACTTACGAAATAACTTCATAAAAATAAAAATACTCCGCTGTCATTAATTAATTTCTTCTTAGGCAGCGTAAATTACCATATACAAGTTTGGCAATGCACGCTCTCTCGGCTAATATGACGAGAAAATGCAAATTAAGCCCTGCTTTCGTGGATTATAAAAACCGAATGTGAAATAAGAAACGCCGCAACTACGTTTAGTTTCTTATCTATCTAACATTAATATAAACGATTGTTACGGCCTTAGGACTGTCCAATAAATTCACTTTTATGAGAGATTTAAATGTTATATTTGCATCTATTTACATTTCTAATACCGCAAATACATACTATGTATGCGTATGTATTATAATAACAACTAATATTTTTTAGGCAAGGTAAAATACATTAAAAATAAAGCACGATTGTATGTAAATTTAGGCTGTATGAAAGAATAGATCTCTCTTTAACCGACTTCCAAAAAGGAGGAGGTTATCAAATCGTCGTGTATATTTTTTCTATGTCTATACCGGGTGACCTTGAAATAAAAGGACAGCATATGACGAATGGAAATGTGCATTTATATAGATTATAGAATCCAAATATTTTCCCAAAATTCCCACTCATAAGCGAGAAAAAAATTACAAAGATATTTAAAAAAATTTTGTCACGTCACTGCGCGATCGATTATATTATCAAAGATGATACTTTAAAGTTGACCGACAATAACAAAAAGAATAGTTTTGTTATTGTCCATCTTGTTCAGTCGTCGATCGTTACGTTCGTTCGATATAATATACACGTTTGGCCCGTTTTTACCTTAAATGCGAGCTACAAGTCCATGTATATAAACGAACGTAGTTGCCAATTTTAAATACACAAGTGCGCAAGTACTGTTCGAGAAAAGTAGTGGGAACCCTTAAAGACAGGTCGATACGATCATTTCGATCATATGAGACCAATATTGTGCATGTTGGTGGTTGTTTTCTTCATTTTTATATTATTATTCACGTTCGTGATATTCTTAATAAGTATCTGAAGTTAATATTATAAGAATTACCTACTTCACATTTATTAATTTTATTGTTGAATTTAATTTGTTTCTAATTGGCAGTTATATTTTGTATTATTTGATTTTGGCCTGTTTTTATAGTTTTTATTCAATATGTTGGTTTATACAAACGAGGAAAGGATATAAATTATTAAGTGGTACTACTCTGGTAGTACTGCTCAAGAGGCAGTAGGGCGATTTATTTTTTCTTTCCAAAATAGACCTGTGCCTACAATACCAACAATAATGAGTATTGTTCATAAGTTTGAAGCTACTGGGTGTGTGCAAAATTGTCGAAAATGTATAAATAAGGTACCTAGAATGCGCGTATTGAATGAAGGAAGAGAAGAACGGGAAGTTTTAGTATGTAGCGCGGTTGAACATAATGAACCATGCTCATCGCGCCAAATTACCGAACAAGTCAATATACCAGCGAGAACTGTAAGAAAAATCTTGAATAGGCAAGGATACCGTAGCTTTAAAATTCAAAAACGTCAAGAAATATTTCCTCACGATGAATCAAAACGCGTTGCATTTTGCGAACAGGTTATGGAGAAGGTCATTGCCAATAACAATTTTATTGCAAATATTTTGTTTACGGACGAATCATCCTTTTATTTACATGGGCGTCATAATCCAATGGCTACAAGATATTGGTCTAAAGCAAATTGTCATATCTATCTACCTCTGCGTACCCAGTATCCCCAAAAATTGAACGTGTGGACCGGCATTTTGGGGGATCACATCATTGGTCCTTTTATTATTGACGGCACCTTAACAGCAGCTAAATATTTGCAAATGCTGCAAAATGAAATTATACCAGCTCTTCGTGCCCTTGAGGTTAATTTTGACGATATCTGGCTCCAGCAGGATAACTGTCCTGCCCATACTGCTCGTCTGGTTCAAGCATTTTTAAGGGAAACATTTCATGAACGTCTAATAAGTTCCGTTGGTACAATTGTTTGGCCGCCACGATCCCCCGACCTAACGCCCCTGGATTTCTTTTTTTGGGGGTATGTAAAACAAACCCTGTATAGTCATCAGCACAATCGAGCACGTAATCTTGGGGAACTATATCAAAAAATTGTTGATTGTATAAATACGATAACCCCGGAAATGTTTTCGAATGTACGAAATAATTTTTATCATAGACTTGCGTACTGTCAGGAGCAAAGAGGTGGATTATTCGAACATTTGATTAATTGAGAAGTTTTAATTTGGTTTTTCAAGAATTCCGTTTATTTTAGAAGTATATTTTAATTTCCATTATTTAGAATTATTCTTTTAGTTTATCGTACTCTTCCTGTTTCCCCAGAAATTATATTTATTGAATTTTTTCATTTTGTTTTCCAAGAATTTTCTTTATTTTTTTTATCTATTTTATTTTAAAATTTATTGCCTTTAGAAGGGCATTTTTTTTCTCTTACTTCAATACGTCTACTTTGGTAGTGTTATACCTTTACTATTTTTTACAGCTTGTATTTAATGACTATTTACCTAAAAGATTCTCAAATTATGTTTTTTGCGCTCGTTGTTAACAATATTGTACATAACTTGATTAATTATTAGAAAATAAAACACTTGGCTTAGTTTCACGACTTCTTTAATTAGATATACTAACAATTGTTTCGGCTATTAGGCCATTATCAAAGAGCTATCTAAAACTAAACTTACTCTACTTAAGGTTAACTTATATACCTGTGTTCATTATGGGTGGGAGAATGAGGGTAATTGATATTTAAAATTGCATCGATATAGGGGGTATTTATGAATTCTAATTGTGTGTTTGTGATAACTCGATTTTGTTTTTGGGCTTTTTTAATTTCAAAAATCTCTAATATATTTAACTTTTTACTTTTTACTACATTATGAATGAGGTTACAGCTCTTTATATCGGGTAAGTGGTTCTGGTCTATACAATGTTCTGCGAACCCTGTGTGTTTAACACTATATTTTATATCTCTAATATGTTCTGTTAACCGTTTATTAATACATCTGCCACTCTGTCCGATATAAATAGCTTCACAATTCTGGCATTTTATGGAATATACTCCTGATTTATCTAAGTTATCTATTTTATCTTTAGTATTATTCAACAATGTACCTAAATTTACTTTATTTATCCACACTATGTTAATGTTGAGTTTCTTTAGTAATTTGTTTATTTTCTGTGTTATGGGAGGGATATAGGTGATTACATGCCAACTAGGTTTCTTTAATTCTTTTATTTCTGGGTATAACAATTTTTGAAGTATTTTCCTTTCTTTATGTTTTATCAACTTATCGATGATATCTGGGTTGTAACCATTATTTTTTGCTATTATTTTAATTGTGTTCATTTCATTATTAAAGGCTTCCTTATTTAGTGGTATACTTATTGCTCTATGTATATAGCTATGGAAAGTTGACATTTTAATTTTTTGTGATTGATTTGCGTTAGCGTGTACTATATTATCCGAAAATGTTGGTTTTCTATATATTTTATATAATAACTTATTGTCTTTTTTGTGTATTGTAATATCTAGGAAATTCAATGTGTTATTGTGTTCTTTTTCTATAGTAAACTGTATTTTGGGGTTTAATGTATTAAGTAGTGTTAGACCGATAGACAATTAACAGAATTCCTAACACTACTTAATACATTAAACCCAAAAATACAGTTTACTATAGAAAAAGAACACAATAACACATTGAATTTCCTAGATATTACAATACACAAAAAAGACAATAAGTTATTATATAAAATATATAGAAAACCAACATTTTCGGATAATATAGTACACGCTAACGCAAATCAATCACAAAAAATTAAAATGTCAACTTTCCATAGCTATATACATAGAGCAATAAGTATACCACTAAATAAGGAAGCCTTTAATAATGAAATGAACACAATTAAAATAATAGCAAAAAATAATGGTTACAACCCAGATATCATCGATAAGTTGATAAAACATAAAGAAAGGAAAATACTTCAAAAATTGTTATACCCAGAAATAAAAGAATTAAAGAAACCTAGTTGGCATGTAATCACCTATATCCCTCCCATAACACAGAAAATAAACAAATTACTAAAGAAACTCAACATTAACATAGTGTGGATAAATAAAGTAAATTTAGGTACATTGTTGAATAATACTAAAGATAAAATAGATAACTTAGATAAATCAGGAGTATATTCCATAAAATGCCAGAATTGTGAAGCTATTTATATCGGACAGAGTGGCAGATGTATTAATAAACGGTTAACAGAACATATTAGAGATATAAAATATAGTGTTAAACACACAGGGTTCGCAGAACATTGTATAGACCAGAACCACTTACCCGATATAAAGAGCTGTAACCTCATTCATAATGTAGTAAAAAGTAAAAAGTTAAATATATTAGAGATTTTTGAAATTAAAAAAGCCCAAAAACAAAATCGAGTTATCACAAACACACAATTAGAATTCATAAATACCCCCTATATCGATGCAATTTTAAATATCAATTACCCTCATTCTCCCACCCATAATGAACACAGGTATATAAGTTAACCTTAAGTAGAGTAAGTTTAGTTTTAGATAGCTCTTTAATAATGGCCTAATAGCCGAAACAATTGTTAGTATATCTAATTAAAGAAGTCGTGAAACTAAGCCAAGTGTTTTATTTTCTAATAATTAATCAAGTTATTACAAGAATGTTTCACCAAGAAATATCTGCGAAGTCAACCAATGAAATATTGTACATGTGAATAGCTGTATAGTATATCACTATTACGGAATACATTCATATTCATTTGTCAATTCTCCAACAAAAGTACTGGTAAAATTAAAGTACGTTGTCTATCACATCTGCTTTGGCAAACCACTAATCTAGAAGAACATTTTTATTTCTCTAAACGTCTACTTGCCGGCTCTCGTATGTACGAGTATATTTGTTAGGTAGGTAGGTACGGTTTGGCAACTTCTCACGCCTTATGTATGGGAAGCCGCATGCAAGATGATTGTAGACCGAACCTGTATACGAGGGTAGTCTTTTATATTCTGCATATACAACTGGAATAAAACAGCTGATAGCTTTTAAAGACTTTATTTGTTTTTCGAAGTATTCTCCACGAAGATTAATGCACTTTTGCATGCGCTCGAACCAACTCTGGAAGCAGTTATTCCACTCGTTTGTCGGTACATTCAAAATTGCGTTTTTGAAGGTATTGACTGCTCCTTCTGACGACTTAAGTGTTTCACCACGCAGTCCGTCTTGATTTTCGGAAAGGTAAAGAATTCGTTACGACTTAGGTTGGGAGGATGGCCTAATAATTCTAGTTTTGTTGCGTGAAAAATTCAATTGTCTTGCTAGCTGCGTGCGAACTTGCACTCTTGGTGGAGGATGATTCGTCGTTGTGGGGTAGTTTCTGGGAGCTCAGCGATGACTTGCGGCAAACAAATTGTTTTATACCAATCGCCAGTAACAGTTCTTTGATCTTGTAGAGAAATTGCTGCTACATGACCTGCTTTCGAGACAAATATCGCGATCGTCTTTTTGGAGACGGATGACTTTCGACGTCTTTTCTTCATCTTGGAACACCCAAACAAGACGACTAGCGTTTATTTTCTGACTTGTATGAGTAAATTCAAGTTTCATCACCACTCACGATGTTGTACACGTTTTTAGAGGTTCCTGCGTTGAAGCGGTATAGAGGTTTTTGACACCAATGCAACCTAGATGTTTTGCGTTCTTCGGACAATAAATACGGTATCTCGCGGGAAACTAATGGTTTTACACCAAATTCTTCATGCAAAATTTTTTGAATTAAAGTCTTTGAAGTCTCCAATGATGATTCAATTTCGTGATATGTCACATGTCGATCTTCGTTGATGAGCTTGCGCAGAGCATCGACGATTTCCTGAGTGACTGCCTTTTTTGTTACACCTGCTCTTGAATCTTCGCTAAGACTAATCCGTCCATGTTTGAATTCTCCATACCAACGAGAAATTGTAGACTGATGTGGTGCTTTATTACCGAAAACAGAAACCAACTCGACGGGGCATTCTTGTTGAGATAATTGACTTCGAAAATTATAAAAGATTATTGCGCGAAAATTTTCACGGTTTTCTATTTTTCGACATGTCAACTTTACCAGTTGTAGTTAGCTACAATATTTAGGTTAACTAAAGATGGAGGTCATTTTTTAGTACTGACAATTGATTAGTGGGGCCCTCTATGTCCCTGTATGCAAAACATAAAATACGTCTTTTGTATTTATGCCATCAATTAAAGATAGATTGTTACCAAAAAGGACGTTAAATTCCCGTAGAGAACGATGTTTTCTCTACAGGCACACAAGCGTCTCGAAGATATTGTTATATTTCTAATTGTTTATGTATTTGGTTGGAGAGCATTTAATTTAAGAAAATTGTTTTTTCTTGTTACTATTAACACTGAATATTTACTTAAAAACTTAAGTTTGTTGTCGTGTTTAACTACGTAGTGTGTTAATTCATTTAATATTGATTTTTTTTGCATTAAATTTGGCGCCGGCTCCTAAAGGTTTGGTTTGATCTATTCTATATAGTAAATAGAGGTAGGCAGCCAGCGGTACATTCCAGGAAGTGACTAAAATCAATTTGTAACAGGCCGATCTATTGTTTAGTTTTATTAGTTACTTGAGTTCTATTGCGTAAATAACAAGTGTTCATTTGAAAAGTCAATCTAGTAGCATGTGATTTACTGAGAACATTTTGAAGTATGTCGTAAATTAAAATTTACTACTTAACCTACGAAGTCGTATATTTTGACAGTTTTATACATGCAAATAAATAACAAATAATAGGTAATTTATTGAAAACTATAACAAATGTTGAAAATGTTGTCCTTCAAGATCAATGCACTTTAAAATCCTCCGTTCAAAATTTCTGATGATATTCTGCAACATTACAGGATTGTTATTAATTTCCATGCATTTCTGTTCGATTCTCTGTAGCATATCATTCAAATTCAATATAGGTGTTCGAAATATGTTATTTTTTAGATAAGGCCACAAAAAGAAGTCGCAATGTGTTAAATCGCATGAACGTACAGGCCAGGCAATTTCAGTATTTCGACTAATTATACGCTAATCAAAAAATTCTCTTAAATAATCCAAAGATTCTGCAGTACAGTGACAAGGTGCTCCGTCTTGTTGGAAATATGCATTTTGAAGTTCATCATCATCATGCAACTGATTGACAAATGGTTGTAAAATTTCCATACGGTACCTTTGAGCAGTTAACGTTCCCTGAAAAAATATTGGTCCAATGATTCGCCTTTGGCTTATCGGTGCCCAAACAATTTTCTTTGGATGTAGCGATTCTTCATAAATTACATGTGGATTTTCACTAATCCAAATTCTTTTATTTTGTGAATTTAGGTATCCCGTTTTATAAAACCATGCTTCATTAGTAAAGATGACTCTTTGCGAAAGTTCTCCATTATTGTTGATATTTACAAACCAATTACAAAACTGTAGTCTATGTGGGTAATCAATTTCTAACAATTCTTGTACCGCTGTGACACGGTATGGATAAAGTTGCATATCTTTTTTTAATAACTTGTGAGTTGTACCAACAGAAAGGTTTATTTGTTGACTCAAATGTCGAACAGATGTTTGTGGTTCATTTTCCATTATTTCTTCAACACGATTGACAACTTGAGGTGCACGTTTCTTAACTGCTGCGCTGCCTGATTTTCTTAAGAGACTACCAGTTTCAGAAAAAAGTTTTAAAGTTCTATCCAAAGTATTCTTAAATTGTATATAATCTATAACAAAATGTGGAAACTAAATTTGAAATTCTGCCATGCAATCTTGAACTGAATAAACCCATAAACTATCAATTTTATTACCACTTCGAAAATAAACTTGGACTAAAAAAAATTTATGTTCTAAAGTGAAAGCCATTTTAAAACTGAGAAGCAATTTATTTAAACCAGAATCGACGCACGATTATTTTATGCACTAACTGATATTTGTGATTGACATTTTCAAATGTTATTTTGATTTACGTTTACGGAACAACAAACACATACTAATATATTTGCGTCTTGTTCTATCAAAATTTCAAAGTAACCTAGATTGACTTTTCAAATGAACACTTATTATGTTATGAACAGCGACACGGCAATGACTAACTAATCTAATGTACCTTCAAAAACTTTCCTCATTAGAGTCGGCCATCCTCATTTAAAATTGTATGTTTGTCACAGATTACGTGCAGTGTAATAAACCATTATCAAAAGGCATGGCCGTCTCTAATGAGGAGAGTTTTTTGATCGTACGTTACTTGCATCTAAGAGAATCGAAACTAATGCAGAATTTATATCACGTAACGTACTTTCATGGTTGAAATCGCTATAGGGCGAAAAGCACGATATAAATAAAGAAAAAGTGCCATTATTTGTAATAGATGAAGCTGCATATATGAAGGCAGCTGTCGGCTCTGACAACAATTTAGTAGTATGACGCATATCACATGTTTCGCACATGCTCATCATCGAGTATCAGAGGAAGTAAGGAAATGCTACCTGAATGCAGATAAATTAATATCTTCTGCCAAGAAAGTCTTTGTGAGCGCGATGGAGCACATGGATAGAAGCAGCATTCTGTTATCCCATACATTTTGACGACGTTAAAAGTATTGCTACTGGATTCGAATGATACTGTTTCTATTTTACACGCTCAACCAGTATTCATGGACCTAGATTTAGCTAATATTCATGGACATTATTCCAGAATACCTGTAACCATCTATAGGTTACTCTGACCAACCCACAATATTCCATAACTAACGCTATGTATATTATATATGATCTTCGTCAATCCCTTTCCCTATTACCTGAAGCAGCTGCTGATAATTTAAAAAAGAAAATTTGAAGAAGTTCTAAATAATAATCCAGGATTTCGTTCAGTACGCCGCATTGTTGACTTATTTGATGGTAAAGAAGTAGATTTTTCGGAACCGCGGATAAATGTGCCGTCACTAAAAAACTTTTTCTACAAACACTGTTAAAAGTTGACATTTTGACATGGTTAACTTCCATTAAAAATGCGATTTTATAGCGTAGCGTGGTAAAAGAAATACTTTTAACACTAACACGTTTGCCAAAAATGACAATAGGGAATTTCGAACATATATCAAATTATTGCATCTGCACCATTCCATGAATCCTTGTGCGCAATTTCATATTGTTGCCTAGATTTCGAGGGCAACAAACCTAATGTCGCTTTATTAGTGACTTCAATTGTGGAGCAGTCAGGCAAAACCGGTTAAATCCATTATAAACAGTTTCCAAATATGACTGAAAATCGTTTATTTCTGAAACTCATACATTTAAACAAAAAGTAACCTGTGAATTCTATAGACCTTTATCACTACGCATCAAACTACAAATTTCAATAATTTTATTCCACTCACACAAGGGTAATTAACAAAAATAAAATGGATTTATCGTGTTTTGCTTAATTAGAAGTGGATATACCTAGTTTTGTTTGAAAAAAAAAGAAAAAATGGTATTTATTGGATACTGCTACTTACCAGAAGCAATAAAAAAATTATTAAAACATTTTATTAATGTTTCTTAACATTCCAATGCAAAAATAAAATTTTATTCTAAAACTCCAAAATAGTATATTAAAAAATTATTTTTTGGATATGAAATTTGATTTGATTTTTAAACATGTACGGCCAGGATCATCTTCAAGACGGTCGGTCACATTCTTCGTTGTCACTGTCTTCGGTCTCATCACCAACTTCGGACAGTATTCTTTTGTACCAGCCCAAATTTTTGTCTTCCTTCCATTTAGCGCCAAATTGTTGTTCCATTAGGGGACGAATAATTTTTATTTTTTTATGTGGAAGATTACGACACAAGTCAATTTCTTCTAACTCCATTGGAATCGCTTTTTCTTTCTTGAGTAAACTGTGGTGTTTCGTTCAAAGTAATAATGACACTGACAGATATTGGCTTCGTGCCATGTAGTGCCATGTAGATGCCATATTCATTAGGGAGTTATAAAACTGCAGTCATCATTCTCTAGCAGGTATCTTTAGAAACAGATTTATCCAGTTTTGATTGAAACATAAATTTAAAATTATTTTCTTTGGATTTATCAAGTTTTGCTTGATTGGTTAGGTTCTGAACCTTAGTTTCAACAGAAAATATTGCGTTTTACTTGATTCTGGGTTCACCAATGAATTTATCTGACTGCACTTGCTAATAGTACATAGTTAGTTTATTTTTCACGTAAAACGGATTTAACCGGTTTTGCTTGATTGCTCCTCAATTTTTGCACTCGGTATCACTCCATTTTCTTTATTAAAACACGAACTCACCTTTTGTACAAATTATGACAACTTAATTTGACGTGATTTAACGATTGTGTCAAAACGTATTCATAAGCTGTCAGATTTTGATCAGAGCAGTTTCATTACACTTTTATAAAAATTTTGTAACAAAAATTGTAATTGTAGAAAAAATAGTATACGATACACATGTTAAAAATTCTATTTTATGTTGCTCGTCCTACATTCTTCAAGATAGGACATCTCTGTCCTAGCATTCTTCAAGATAGCACATCTCTGTCCTAGCATTCTTCAAGATAGGACATCTCTGTCCTAGCATTCTTCAAGCTAGAACAGCTCTGCCCTAGCATTTTTCAGGCTACTGAAAATCGTAGAACATCTACGTGCAGCCCTGAAAATGTCCCTTACAACAGTGAACCAACCGTTGGCAATTACGCCTAACTCGACGCGGTGCCAACCGGGAAACCGAGATCTACATATTTTTTTTTTTTTTTGGAACAACATTATTGTTGGCGGCCTTCTTTTGTTAGACGGTTTCATTAATTTTCCAATTTTTTTTTATTACATCACCCCAGATAATATTAACTCAATTTAACAGATTATTCTCATAATCCAATTGACAGCTATAAAAACCAGTTTTATCAAGTATGAATTAGCAGAGAAGTTCGTCATTGTACACTATTTTTGTCTAGATTAATACAAATACAAAACCATGCACTTACAATGTTACAATGTTTACAAACGTATTTGTTCCTCTAATTTGCATCATTTTCGTTCGGCTGATTGACCTTTATACTATTAAATTATAAAATTTGAGTATCCGCAAACATATGTGTAGTCTTTAAGTATTATTTTGTCCGTGCAAAAATTATCGTGTTCAGTTATTGACGCTATAAAACTATAATTAGTTGGTGTTTAAGTGTTAATAAGTGTCTAATAATGAAATAGTTTTATAGACGTTGTTAGGTTATGGTGTGATAGGTACGAGGGCGAATCAATAATTAGTGAATCACACGAGAGAGGGCAGTACTAAAGAAAAATTTATTTCGTTTTTCATGTTGTATCACCAACTTCATTTCAATCGTTGAAGCGTTTGTTATTTGAGTAGAAAGCGAACTATTTTTAGCTTGTTTTGGCACGAAAGAAGTGGAGTACTGATCTGAACTTTAGAGCTAGGTACCTTGAACATATTTGTTTTTAAATCAGAAATACTTCAAATTTTTATGAATTATTGGAATAATTTGGTTAAGTGTATAAGAACTTAATCAAAAAGAAACCCTGTCTTTATCTCTCTCAGTGATTCAAGTTTTAAAAAAATAACATTTCTGCTCTTGTTAGATTAAAAAGAAATAAGTTCGTGTTAAGTGTATTAATATGAATAATATGAAAAATATACAAAAAAGGTTTAAATATATCAATACGTTAAGCACGTATTACGCATTTGTTACAAATGAAACAGACATGCAATAAACATATCTGTAACTGTACACATGGACAATACACCTCGTATTTTCAGCATTTACTTCTGCTTAAGACACGTGTTTCTGCCATTTACTATTGGGCGTCATCAGTTAAGCTAGTGAAGTAATTAATGCTTAAATCGCCTATAAGGTATAGCAAATTTTGTCCTATCAGGTAACACCATATAATATAGTGACATCTGACGGACAAAAGAGACTATGCCGAAAATGGCAACCCTTCTCTTGACCGGCTATGCCGGTACAGAAGGGAAGAAAATACGTATATAGGTGTAAGCCCATTAACACGATGCCAGATGGCAGTAAATATACAAAAAAGATTTAAGTATATCAATACGTTAAGCACGTATTACGCATTTGTTACAAATGAAACAGACATGCAATATACATATCTGTAACTATACACATGGACAATGCAAGTCTGTTTCATTTGTAACAAATGCGTAATACGTGCTTAACGTATTGATATACTTAAACCTTTTTTGTATATTTACTGCCATCTGGCATCGTGTTAATGGACTTACACCTATATACGTATTTTCTTTCCTTCTGTACCGGCATAGCCGGTCAAGGGAAGGGTTGCCATTTTCGGCATAGTCTCTTTCGTCCGTCAGATGTCACTATATTATATGGTTCTACCTGATAGGACAAAATTTGCTATACCTTATAGGCGATTTAAGCTTTAATTACTTCACCAGCTTAACTGATGACGCCTAATAGTAAATGGCAGAAACACGTGTCTTAAGCAGAAGTAAATGCTGAAAATACGAGGTGTATTGTCCTTGTGTACAGTTACAGATATGTATATTGCATGTCTGTTTCATTTGTATTATGAAAAATGTGAACGTAATTTTCTTCAAACTTTCTTTAAGATTGTCAACTGAGACGATATAAATCATTAACAAGGAATTTATTATAAAGATAACAAAAGAACTTAAATGCAATATAACCTCTAATTTCATCTAGAATACCTGAACACAAAAATCGTAAATAAATTTAAATACAAATACTCAAACAATAGTTTCTAATTTAAAAAAGCTATATAACCCCTTACCACAATTATTAGTCGTATCCTAAATACGTATTTCGACAACTAAGTTGTCATCATCAGTAGGTAAAAACTACTTTGACATAGAAATAATCAATAAATTAATTAGAAAAACTAAAATAAAAAATACAATCAGCGAATCCACGAGTTTGATATCCCAAAGTAACCAAGAGAAAAAGTACATACGTCTCCCATACCACCCTGTCACGAAAAACATTAATAAAGTTGTGAAAGAAAGAGGTCTCCAGGTAGCCTTTCGGTCCGAAAACACCATCAAAAGTCTGCTAGGGAATACTAAAGATAGAATTAATTCCAATTCGAAATCAGGGATATATGAAATTAGTTGCGCGGATTGTAATTTGAAATATATAGGCGAAACTAAACGACCTATAATAACCCGTTTTAAAGAACACATAGCACATATCAAATACAATAGACCGGATAAATCAAATGTCGCAAATCACGCTTTGAGCACACTGCACAATGTACCGATTACAGGTTTGAAATTGATAAAAGGAATTAATAAACCCCACGAACTTGATGCTTATGAAAGTATATTTATCGCGAAAAATAAACATACCTCCTTGAATAGCGATAAATCTCCAATACCGTTCAGCTGTCTATTCACATTTTTATAAGTGGGTGGGGGGGGGGGTAACAGCAGAAATATAGACATGTGGGAATCCATACACGTGAAAGAATGCAAAAATTACCTCCTTAACAATGGTTTGCTGAATGAAGCACTTGGCGTGTTTGTTTCACGAAATGTAAAATGTTTCGCGTTTTGTGGAACAAATGTGCCGGGTGTTTTGTTTAGTAAATTATTAATCATGTTTCACCTAGAGCCAACCGTGAATTCTATACATTATATTAAAGTGCTTAACTCCTTTTAAATTATATACCTACAATATCTAATAATTCATAGATCCTTTTCACGTTAATTGATTCTTAGTTAATATAACAAAACACAGTCAGATGTCTTGTTTTTTCACATGTAACGCCCCTTCCCCATTTTTGTCTTTCTCAGAATTAATAGAGTTCGGTTTTTACAATATACGACCATACCTTTTAACCATTTGTAATGGAAAATTTTTTACACCCCTACCCAATATAGATATTGTTACTATACATGTACTTGAAATAATACGTTTAAATAATAACTACTGATGTGTGCAATGCACATGAAATATACATATAGTTAAATATACTAGTGTTTTGTGAAAATAAGGTGTTTCATTTAAGTTTAACAGTAGGTTCATCGTAGTTTTTAAAAATTGTTTTTAGTTGGCGCCTCTTTTAGAGAGGAATTTCGGCCGTTCCTTTGTCCGACAATTTAACACATGTTTAAACCTTTTCCTTAAGAGGCAAGTGTTTGTCTCGTAGTTTTGAGATTGGCATGTTAAATTTAGTCTTTACAGGGTTGCAGTGTATAGTAGTTGTGCGGAAGCGTTTTTCTTTACTTTACTGTGCCCCATGTGCGACTTTTAATTAGTAGTTTTTACCTACTGATGATGACAACTTAGTTGTCGAAATACGTATTTAGGATACGACTAATAATTGTGGTAAGGGGTTATATACCTTTTTTAAATTTTTATTTAACCACAGTCTCCATTGAAAGAATTTCCACAATAGTTTCTAAGCTGGAACGCCTTAAAGTTTGCCATCATTGTAATTTATATCTATGACTGGAATCAAAATAATATTCTTCTGTCTGACGCAATATAATAATTGATTAAATTTTACAATAAATATCGACAAGCGAACACCCACTGCGAGCCTGTTATGGCATCAAGTTGTGTGGGAGATTCTGTAAAAATAATAAATATGAAATTCATTAAAAATGCAATTATCAAGCAGCAACAAACATTTTGTTTATCGTTTTTGACCACACACTATGACTACAAATTAAAAATAGCGTATATTCATTTTTCAATAAACTTTTTCTCGTTTTGAATACATGTATAATGTTATTTTAATAGCATCGTTAATACATTGTAATTTTTTTTTTATTTCTTATTTCAATACGTGCTTTTAAATATATGCGGGCTTGGTAATTTTTATGCCAGTACACAAAATAATTGCAATAAAATTAGTTTTGTTAACTGGCAATTTGTATTGACAAAAATTATAAATTTGCCAAAATAAATTAAATAGAATATTTTAATGTGAGTCATTCTATGACGTCACCTGCCGTGCGAAGTCAACACGGCCTAGAGCTTTCTGTAAAACACCAGACGGAAGATACTAGAAAATCGAACGTTTGAGAGTTCCCCTTGGACATATGTAGATCTCAAAAGCAAGAAAGAGGACTCATTCAAACAGCAATGAGTATAAATGAGAAATAAATATATAAATATTGTTATATAAACGTGAATATAAATTAATGTTATTATTGTTATAATTATTCAGCGATTAGTGTATTTTATTATTAATATAGTATGTTTTCAATTACCATTAGTTTTATTTAAACGAACCCAAGACAAGTTCTTCACAATATAATGTTTTAAAATTCCTTACAAAACAAAGAAATACTCAAAAAATTATTCTTTAACAATTCTTAACAATAAGTGAATGATTATCTGTCCTTACATAATAAGTATGCCGATAAGAGAAACAAGCAATGGTTAACAAAAGAAAATACTAGGTAACTGCAAACAATAAATAGAATTCCGAGAGAATGTGATTCAATAGTTATCCCTAGCAGTAAGCTAGGTAAAACTACTACAGATTACTATAGGATGCTCGCACATACGGCATATAGGGTTACCGCTGAATAGCTATGCGAACTGAAGAATGTGCATAAATGTCTAATTAAAAATCAAAAAATAAAATTTTTTTGTAATTCATAAAAAAATTCCAAATTTTTAGGGCCAAAATACAGTTAAAGCCAGTCCATATCTTTGTTTATTCTATATTTACTGAAATACAGCTGTAATTCAAGTTCATTGACCTACAAAGAAATTGATAAAATTCCTATACTTATAGTATGAATTATGAGTGTTTGTTTACCAAAGCATTTATGAAATATAGTCACTTGCAGAATATGGTGTTTTTATTGGGATTTTTTTTGTGGATATAAAAAAACACGTCATATATGAAATTCCATGCTACGATTGCAAAGGTATATACATCAGACAAACAACACAATACTTACAAAAACATTTAAATGGACACAAATTTTCAAGCAATAGTACAACCCTAAAAAACATGCCAAGCAAACAAAACACACCTCAATTTCGAAAATAACTTTATAATTACATCTGAAAAAAATAATAAAGCAAGAAACATATTAGAAACATCCACATAAAAAAATCACCAATTCCAGAAATGATAGAACAGGCATAAATAAACTCTCAACAATATACCTGCCCATTATATACCCCCCCCCCCCCCCGTAATAGTGACATTACAAACATACAAAAATAAACTTATATAATAAAAAACACATCTCCGGGAACAGTCTAAACCAACGCCTCCGTATGGTGGGTGACACTACAAACATTTTCACTCGTCAAAACGATAATAAACATATGCCCGATAAAAAAAGGTACCACGTAATTTAGTTTTATTTAAAAATGGTAACCAAAAACAAATACATTACATATTAACAGCACAATTTTAATGTAAGTGGTTCTAATTTAACATTGTAATCTTATTATTTTTTTAACATTTTCAATAAATATTACAGTTTTGAAAAAGGTACTATTATAATTAAATATTGTTTTAGTTATCTGGTCGCTACTCCCAAGAAACACTTATTTTTTATTTTATATGACAATTATGGCCAAGAAAATAAGAAATTCCTTTTTCTAATTTCCTTTTCTATTTTTTCTTAACCGCTTTCTTAATTATAAATGGTTAATTATTTCTTGGGATTCAGCTTGATAACTATTCATTAAATAAAAATGCCTATTTTAACGTTTCTACATTTATTTTGTCTTCATCACATAAATTTGATTACACTTACTAGAGGCTTTCATTGTAAAAGGAACAATCTTCTATTTTTCATTTTTGTGAGTAGTTTTTCTATATTTTTGCATTTAATCTGTGTATCGACATCTAGTATCTTGATGAACGTCAAATTTTCATCCTTGGCCTTTATAATTAAGAGAACGGCTAAGAAAAATAGAAAAAGAAATGATTATAGCCAAGGATGAAAATTTGGCGTCCATCAATATACTGGATGTCGATACATAGATTAAATTCAAAAATGTAGAAAAACTATACATAAAAATAAGCAACATCAAAAATAGAAGATTTTCCTTTTAGAATGAAAACATCTAGTAACCGTAATCAAATTTATCTAATGAAGAGAAAATAAAAGTCGTCGAAACGTTAAAATGAACATTCTTATTTAATGAATATGTAGTTATCAAGTCGAATTCCAAGAAATAATTAATAATATATATAGCAAAAAACTAAAGTCACAAGTATATAAAAAAAAAATAATGCAATATAAATTTAACAAAATATGGACCAAATAACAAAACAATTTTTAGATGGTCAACTAACCGTCAAACCAAGTGTATATTAAAATAAATTATACTTAGTCCGTTAGTATCAGATCTATAATATTCACGTTACTTGTGTCTCTCTTAATGTGGACCATTTCTAAAAAGGTTCTTTTTTTAAGGTTATTTTCAACGTCCTAGATCTTAACGTCAACAAAATTGAATATATGGTCACGATCAAGTGCATGGTCCACCAATGCACAAGATCTCTTTCCAATACGGACATCACTTTTATGCTGTGTGATGCGCTGTTTTAGCCACTGTGATGTCTGACCTATATAAACGCCACAACAATCCGAACATGCTATTCTGTAGACAACATGACTATTTAAAAAGAAAGGTGTTATGTCTTTGATCTTACTATACAACTTCTTCAAAGTATAGGTGTTGTATTTAGCTATTTTAATATTATTCAATTGTTTGAAATGTGATACAATTGTATGAGTAGCCATTGTTTTAGCCCAATTTTAGCTCAGATAGTTATGGATCAGTTGTTGGAGAGTGTGATGGCTAAGCTACCATTTCCATTACCGTTCTTGTACAAGTATGTTGATGACATTGTTTGCTCTGTGCCACAAGAAAAAATAGATCTAACATTAAAAATTTTTAACAGCTACAACAAACATTTACAATTTACTGTGGAAAAAGAAAATAACAATAGCGTGCCCTTCTTGGACGTTTTAGTAATTCGTGACGATAATAATTGTATCATTTTGAATTGGTATAGAAAACCAACTTCATCTGATCGGTTCATTAATTATCACTCTCATCATCCTCTCAATCAGAAGTATAACACCGTTATAGCTATGAGAAACCGAATAGCACATATTTGTCATGAAACCTTTCTTAATGACAATCTTAAAGAATTTTTCAACATCTTCGTCAACAGTGGCTATCCTAAGCACATACTTAATAAATTGATATATAGCTCAAACTTTTTTGATGGCCCTACTGAGGACCTTCCTGCAGACAGTGTGATTTGCAAAAAAATCCCATACATTGGTGGTCTTACTCATACAATTGTATCACATTTCAAACAATTTAATAACATTAAAATAGCTAAATACAACACCTATACTTTGAAGAAGTTGTATAGTAAGATCAAAAACATAACACCTTTCTTTTTAAATAGTCATATTGTCTACAGGGCAGCATGTTCGGATTGTTGTGGCGTTTATATAGGTCAGACATCACAGTGGCTAAAACAGCGCATCACACAGCATAAAAGTGATGTCCGTATTGGAAAGAGATCTTGTGCATTGGTGGACCATGCACTTGATCGTGACCATATATTCAATTTTGTTGACGTTAAGATCTTATACGTTGAAAATAACCTTAAAAAAAGAACCTTTTTAGAAATGGTCCACATTAACAGAGACACAAATAACGTAAATTATAGATCTGATACTAACGGACTAAGTATAATTTATTTTAATATATGTACTTGGTTTGACGGTTAGTTGACAATCTAAAAATTGTTTTGTTATTTGGTCCATATATTGTTAAATTTATATTGCATTATTTTTTTTTTATATAATTACTTGTGACTTTAGTTTTTTGCTATATGTTTCGTTTCATATTTTTCATGTTTTAACTTTTACATATACATGTTTTCTAAGGGTTTTAAAGGATTGTATCTATAGTTACTTTAAGTTTTAAATCTAATCAATTTTATTGTCCTTGTACGTCACTTTTATTATTTTGTCAACTCTACATTTTGTAAGTGTTTTACTACTGCTTTATACTCTTATTTATTTAATGTTATATCTCATTAATCTTGTAGTATCTCCGGAAGAAGCAACAAAGTTGTTGCGAAATATAGCGATACTTAATAAATGAGTTTTTTAATTGACAGACCGCTTGCTCGCTTTTAATTTATTTGATTCTATATATATATATATATATATATATATATATATATATATATATATATATGTATATATATGTTAAATATATATTAGATAATTTCGTTAAAAAAATATGTCAACTATCATTCTCTTCCTATCGAATTATCAAAATCTCGAACGAAATTCGAAAGACAACATGTTCCTCTTCTCCAGAAATATTATCTTCGGTTTTTATACAACAGCAATACTTATAAACTAAACGCGTACATATTTCTTTGGATAGCTAATTAATTTTTGACGAGTGAAAAATAAGATGTGTGTTTTGTGAGTTTCTTGGTTCTGTTCATTTCATGTGCTACGCTTGCTGTCGTTGTAAAACGCAATAAGCTGTTCTTTCTGTCCATTTTAATTTCAACCAGATGTTCATGCCCGTTAATAAATCGGTTTTAAAAATACTTACGGACATACTGAATGTGTGTGTATTTTTCTAACACTGACTGCGTCAAGTTCAAAACCGACCATGTTTTCGGTTGTACTCAATCAATCAAAACGTGTTTCACAGAGGGAAAAAATACGTAGTTGTTATGTAAATATTGAATTATATTTAGTTGCGATAAGTAAAAGTAAGAATAGATGTGAAATAAGATACAAATGGAAGATTTTACACGATTCTAGAAACGATTCAATTAGAATAACAATATTCCACAATGATAGAACAAATAGTTAAATTTTCATGACAAGCAAAAAAAACTTTAGAAATATCAAATATACAAAATATATATTTACATCAATTGTTTAAAAATGAAGAAGCCTTCGAAACGTAGCCCAACACCAATCAAAGAGGGAAACAAATGCGCAAGGAGGAATTCGAAATATTGGCATGCATCTTTAAACAGTATTTCAACCATTGCCACCTGAAATAACAACGGACGAAGAAAATAATATCAAAGAATATCTTGAAGCAGTATTACAAATGCATTTAACACATGAGAAAATCAAAATAACTGAAGTAAAGTCATTACTGAAAAAAAAATAATACGAAAAAAACACCAGGCGGCCTTATCGCAGGAAAAATCCTCCAAGAACAATTTCTTAAGTGTTTAAAATTGAAAACATTCATATATGTATAACGCAATGGTTCGAACGATCTCTACTATCCATATGGGTACTCAGATCACTATCATTCAAGCCTGGAAAATAATAAAATCTATACCAAAGTATTTTTAATAATATAAAAATATTATTAAAAATGGGGTGTGAAGAACACAATACAAGTTCATTTATGTATTATTGAATGTATCTTCTCCAAAGACGTAGATACGTATTTCACATTTCTACATGATTCTCAATACGCCCCTGTTGGAGAAGACACATTCAAACAAACATAACTACGTTACTATCTAGCCGAAATTATTCAGACAGAGCGTGAAGGAATATTCAACGCCGTCTACATAATAACAGCCGAAGCAGACGTGTTTTCTATAGTCGGTAACCACCGTATCTATACAAAACTGTATTCTCGTGTCTTCACTATTTATCGGCGTGAGCCGAATATGTATATGACAACATAATTTGAAACATACTTGAGTGGGTAAAACCTCACTACATTTGTATAATACCAAAGTATTTTTAATAATATAAAAATATTATTAAAAATGGGGTGTGAAGAACACAATACAAGTTCATTTATGTATTTTTGAATGTATCTTCTCCAAAGACGTAGATACGTATTTCACATTTCTACATGATTCTCAATACGCCCCTGTTGGAGAATGTCTGAATAATTTCGGCTAGATAGTAACGTAGTTATGTTTGTTTGAATGTGTCTTCTCCAACAGGGGCGTATTGAGAATCATGTAGAAATGTGAAATACGTATCTACGTCTTTGGCGAAGATACATTCAAAAATACATAAATGAACTTGTATTGTGTTCTTCACACACCATTTTTAATAATATTTTTATATTATAAAAAATACTTTGGTATTATCCAAATGTAGTGAGGTTTTACCCACTCAAGTATGTTTCAAATTATGTTGTCATATACATATTCGGCTCACGCCGATAAATAGTGAAGACACGAGAATACAGTTTTGTATAGATACGGTGGTTACCGACTATAGAAAACACGTCTGCTTCGGCTGTTATTATGTAGACGGCGTTGAATATTCCTTCACGCGCTGTCTGAATAATTTCGGCTAGATAGTAACGTAGTTATGTTTGTTTGAATGTGTCTTCTCCAACAGGGGCGTATTGAGAATCATGTAGAAATGTGAAATACGTATCTACGTCTTTGGAGAAGATACATTCAAAAATACATAAATGAACTTGTATTGTGTTCTTCACACCCCATTTTTAATAATATTTTTATATTATTAAAAATACTTTGGTATTATACAAATGTAGTGAGGTTTTACCCACTCAAGTATGTTTCAAATTATGTTGTCAATAAAATCTATTGTTAGTATTTTCCAAAGTCTTCGAGATGATTTATGTCATAAGACTAATAACAATATTAGATGCTACAAATACTATTACAAAACATCAATTTGGTTTTCGTAATAAACACGGAACCATTGAGCAAGTCCATAGACTGGTAAACAAAATCAACCAAGATTGCTTGTAGGATTCTTGGATGGAAAATTCATGTACATAACTTATGTATAAAATTATTATCAGTGTATTTCTGCGGCTAAGCAGCTAAAATAACATATTTTCGCTTCCTTCACTCAGTAATGTGTGTGGGAGAATTTGGTAGGCGCAGATAAAATATTCGTTCTACAGAAAAGAGCAATAAAATGAATAAATAAATTACTTTTATTATATATAATAGAATCATCTATAATAATAATTAGAGAACGGACACGCTTACCACATGACGCAAAGCCCAGTGCAGTACTGGCGAAAGGCTGTATTTCTAAAATATTTAATTTTATTTATATATGTAATTGGAAAACAAACGGGTGGTGATCTATAAAATTACGAAATACATATGTATTTGTTGAAAAGTTGTATTTTTAAAGTTTTTAATTTTATTTCTATAATTGGAACATTTTTATTTGTTGATTTTGTCGTTCAAGTTGAGTAAAGGAGTATTAATATTGACTAGCAATAGTTTCTCAAGGTTTTCTTCTGCCAATTTTGTTCTCTTTGAATTAAGAACATGCTTATAAATAGAAAACGTCCTTTCTACATCGCAACTGGTTATAGGTGCATACTGGAAATATTCTTTTATTTCTTCATATTTAGCCGTTAGATTTTGTGGAATTGTCTCCATACATAATTGCTGCAATGTAATTAAATCTGGATTTCTATTAAGAATTGCTTCAAACTTTTGCCGAAGGCCACATCCGAAGTCACTTGGAATACTTTTCAAATTATTAACAGCCACATCTAATGTGATTAATCCGTCATTTAATTTGAGATTTCGATTTTCAAAATAAGTGATTAGTTTTGGCAATTTTCCAAAGTGTTCGTGAAGACAGTACAACTGATTTTTTAAATTTGGGATTTGTGTGAGCTCCTCGCACTCACCAATACTTCTAGCATCCTCCTTTAGCAGTGTTACGAAATGTTTTAGACTATCGAAATTTTCAGCATAATAACTAGTAGCTTCCAGCCATGTTCCCCATCTAGTTATTACTGGAGTGGGAGGCAGTGACAGAGATGGAAATTTTTCCCTGAAAAGAGCTACTCTCAATGGTGCTTTTCAGAAAACTTTTTTAAAAGCTGATACAAGTCTATCAACTTCCGGAAAAGTGTCTCTGATATATTCACAGATTCTGTGGAGAGCATGTGCTACACAAGTAATATGCAACATATTAGGATATGTTTTCTTCAATAGTCTGCCTGTTTTTAACATATACGCAGCACTATCACTGACAAATAAAAGTATTTTTTCTTTGTACGTGGCGTCCGAATGAAGCATTTTTTGCATATTCTCCTTAATGGTTTCAGCAACTGTTTCCGCATCAACTCTATTTATAACACTAGTTGCTATTACATATGAGTTATAGGGAATAGTTGGATGTAGTACACCAGCTACAACATTTACCACACGGCGTCCTAACATATCCACCGTTTCGTCGGCGCTTATCCATATGTATTGATTTAAAAGATGGCTTCTAATGCGTTCTACTGTTCTCGTATAGCACCTAGAAACATAATATTTGCGTAAAGTTGATTCATCAGGAACATTTCGACCTTTTTTCAGAAATGTCTTCAAAATTGGATTGTTCAATTTAAATAATGGAATATTAGCCGCCATAAAAGTTTTACAGAGTTCGGATGTGTTTGCGATCCTAAGTGACGAATTTTTGACGATATTTTACGGATTTTGTAATAAATTTCGGAATCACTGACAATGAACATACAATCAGTATGACCGTCAATCCAACTCGCCATTGTTTTACAATGCCGTTCTCGACATTCTTCCATATCATGTCTGAAAAAGTAACTTAAACAATGCTCTAGATCTAAATAAATGAAAACTAAAAATGTGTGCGTTAGTTATTGAAACTGAACGAAATTCAATGCACACTTACGTCGAAATAATTGGTAGAAATAGATTCAATCAAACGATATTAAACAGGATCTATCACAAAAATTACGATGTAATTAACAGTTAAAACTATGAAAACAAGAAACTTACTCGCAGCACTTTATTTATCTTACGAAATATAAACTAATAAATAAAATACATTATAAAAACCCCGCTTCTATCTACGCTCATGAAAACACATTAAAAGACACTATATTCTCCGAATACAATAGCTGTGTTGTCCATTGTTATCGTGCGAGACCAGGTGTCCGAGTAAGTCAAACAAATACTTCATTGAATTACGCCGGGATGTACTGTGCGACGTTATACACAATTCCAATTGCCGATTGCGTTTTATCGAAATTGCATCCGTTCTCTAATAATAATATAATGTTGTTTCCGTGTGTGCATATCTAACGTACGCTGTCTTACATTCACACAAATTAAAATAAGTATACAAAACATGGAAATATACACAATTACAACACAAGATTTCCCGGTCATTAGGTTGAACCGTTTCTATAGGTTAAACAAATGCAAAAGAAACGGATCACAGTTAGGAATATATAATAAACTTCCTGCAAAGCTAAAAGACATGTCCAACAACATTTCGAATGAAAAATTAAGAGGATAGTAACACAAAAATGTTATTATTCCGTTGAGGACTATCTGGCGGGTTATATTATTTCAAATAAAGTTTGTTGTGTCTTCTTGGTTATTGTATTCTGACCTTTTTGTAATTACACAGATCTGCAACCCAAAAACTACACAGAATCTTTATCCTGTTTCTTATAGATTCTTACTCACTAAAATCGGCAAAATATTTTGAAATTATATCTCATAAGCAGAGAACGGACTGAAGCTATTGAATGACCAATTGCCCCGATAAAACGTTGTGGCGGGTCAGGTATAGAAGAGTCCAACTATTTGTTTGCTCGATTGCATTCATCGAGCAGGTGTTTTTATTTTCGTCGTTATGTGTATTCCTTCATAAATTAAATTTAACAGTGGCATGTAATACGGGATATACATTTATATATTATTTCGTCAAACTTCTCGAAATAATCGCTTAAAAACTTATATTCGCTAGTTTCCAAAGTGTATTCTCGTGTTAGACGCTGTTACACATGCATATGCATATATATATATATATTGTTCTTGAGATAGTATATTTTCTATTCTCTTCTATAAGCGATTGTTTCTGGTTTCGTTTCTTTCAGTGTTATTTGGTTACAACATTTTGTATTTTAAAAAATCCCTTTTATATTGTATATTTATCCTATAATTTTTTATAAATATTAAGTTTAATTTACTACCTTATTTTTCGAGTAGTTTTCGTTTCTTCTTTTTAGTCCATTTCTTTCTGTTCTTAGTACTCCTCTTTATTTTCATTAACTATGGAGAATTCTCGTAGGGCAGCCATGGTAGGATGGATTAGAGGCCATACATATTGGTTGCAAATTCGTAATGGGTACCGAAATATATTGCAGTACCTGTTCATTGAGTTTGAGGCGTCCACAAAAGTGTAATGTGCAGAGACATGTTTCTTCGAAAACTCATCTAGATAACGTGTGTCCATCTGCACCTGACACTTTTAACGAAGAACTCTGTGAAGCTTTCATGGCGGCCAATATCCCATTCAAAAGGTCTAACAATCCAGTCCTCACGAGGTTTCTTACAAGATATACTGATCGTCATATACCAGATGAATCTACTTTACGTAAATACCACTTACCAAAATGTTATTTGAGAACCATAGAAAAAGACGAACCAAACTATCTGGTCAATATCTTCGGGTAAGGGCAGACGAAACAACGAATGTAATGGGACGATATGTGTTAATACTTCAACCGACAACTTCATACCAACCTACTTAATTGCAACTAAAATATTGCCAGTCGTAAATGGTGAAATAGTTGCAGAAGTAATTGATCAATATATTCATAATATTCTATCATCGGATATCAACTATAAAGATAAGATGCTATTATTTTTGACTTATGCGGCAGCTTATATGTTAAAAACAGGAATGTTATTAAAGCTAGCTTATCCCAATATGCTACACATTACCTGTGCAGCACATGCACTACACTGAGTATATGAATACATCAGGGATCATTTTCCAAATGTTGATAAATTTGTTTCATCATTTAAAAAGATATTTCTCAAAGCTGAGACAAAAAAATTGGTGCCAAATTTGCAGAAATCCAGATTTGAATATATTATATCAATTCTGCACAGAGCCGATTGAAAAATCTATACATTCGAAGTATGGTGCACTTTTGCAACATTTTAATCACGCACCCATCACTAATTGTGATGTGGAACGGACATTTTATGTTTTTAAAGACGTTTTGACATCTAAAAGAACTAATTTAACACAGAAACATCTTGAACAAATTTTAGTTGTTCAAAGAATATTTTTAGAGAAGTATATATGTATACTTATGTATATATTCGTGTACGCAGATCTGCATATGTAGTTTTATGTGTCAAGCGGCAAAACAGCAGTAAGAACTAGTAATCTAATCGTAACTAATTTAGAATGTAGTGCATTTTAAAGCCACCTCTGATCGTTCTAAAAGTAGTAGTAATAAATATGCACTGCCTATTTAATGCGAATACATTTTCTTAACAAAAAGAATGGGAACAAAGATAAATGGATGACGTTAAGTGCCCTGGGACCGGTTTTTTGTGGAAGATTATCCACATTACGTATTATTATAATTAAATAATGTACTTTAACAGACAGTATTTTTGATTTATCTACGAGTTTTTTATGTTATCTACCCATCTATGAAATCAATATGGTATCGTGACAATTTTCTTACCTACGCACAGTGCGAAATTTAGGAAGTTTAGCGGAACTTTATTAAATTTTTGAAATACGTAAAATGCATAAGATTATTTATTATTTTGTTAGGTAAATATACCCGCCTCTAAAACCTCATACTCAGTTTGGGGATTTACCCTGCTAAAGAACCGCAAAATGCACCTGAAATTCGCATTACTTATTCAATCATACTTTTTGCCTATAGAAAGCTATTCGATTTGTTAAAGTTAATAGAGTGGTACATACAAATGGCAAATCAGTAGGCCATGATTTTTTGTTCATGTATTTTATTAGAAAATTGTCAATTATTGGCATTTAATTAATTGCAAAATCTTTCCTTGCTCGTGTGATTTGTTCGTGGAAAAAGTGATTTTTAAGAAGTAAGTTAAATTTACATTTTTAACTTTAGTGGAGATTTTAAAAAGTGATACCACATAATACCACCTCTGATCGTTCTAAAAGTAGTAGTAATAAATATGCATTGCCTATTTAATGCGAATACATTTTCTTAACAAAAAGAATGGGAACAAAGATAAATGGATGTCGTTAAGTGCCCTGGGACCGGTTTTTTTGTTGAAGATTATCCACATTACGTATTATTATAATTAAATAATGTACTTTAACCGACAGTATTTTTGATTTATCTACGAGTTTTTTATGTTATCTACCCATCTATGAAATCAATATGGTATCGTGACAATTTTCTTACCTACGTGAAGTTTCTGTGACATTTTATAATGTTATCTCCAAGCTTGGTTCGAATCGCTTAACATTTCTTACTTTTACATTTGTTTAAAGAAGTGAAAATGAGTAATTTGAAACTTGAACAAACATGAACTTTTATGAAAAGAAGGCAGTTGTCCGAAGAATATTCATGTCAGAATGGTGGCAGTATTTGGAGAAAATAGTCTGTCCTATTTCCAAGTCAAATTTTAAGTTTTCAAAAACTTAAAAATTGCTTTGCACACGTAATATAAACTACGTTTTTTCTCTAATTCTAGTAATTTAAAACTGTAGATTAATATAAATTAAGAAAATGTCAATTACATAATTACGGCGGCTACAGCAATTGCGCTGAGTTATCTTAGTTACAAGCGTAAATAGAAAAATGTCAAGAAATTCGTGCAAGTTGGATTGCGAAATTTTGGTCCCAATGGAATCCAGTAATGCAAGCGAAAACCTAGAGGTGGATGAAATTGCAAATCAAGCAATTTCTAGCATTTTCCCCCGTTAAATCTAGGCCCCAATATGAAAAAAATTTTCACAATGAAGAAAAGGTTTTTTTAACAGTGAAAAAAAAAAATTTAACTGTTAAAAAATGACACACTTTGCATTCTGAGATTCATGAAAAAAAGTCGCTTTTTTTACAATTGGAGAAAATAGTACATTGTGTATAGTAGAGATTTTCTAAGTTCAGTTGCACGTTACTACTGACATCACATGAAATTATAGCAAATTCACTAAAAATTAAATTTCAAATAATTTTCAAATAAATGATATGCTATTGTAAAAGACATACAACTTTACCATTTAAATTACATTTAGTGAGTAACGAAAAACAATTATAGGTTTCTGTTATGCAACAAAAAATGCAACTAAGAAAGCTGCTGAAAATGTTGTCTGCGTTTATTTATTTACTGTCTAAAATGTATATAAAAAACGGGTACGGGAAAGCTACCGACTTTCCTGGCTTAGAACGAGAAAAACCTTTCCGGACTGTTTTCAAATGGTTGCCTAGCAATGGATTAAAATACTAGAATAGCTTATTTTGGGATGTGAAATTGCGCTGAGAAAGTAGACAATCTTGACCGATTCAGAAAAAGGTATTTTTCCACGGTCGGGAGTAGAAATCAGTTTCTATGACATCAAAATTAAAACAGAAGTAGTCGATTATTCCCAAGGGAGTATAATGCTCCCAAGGCAGTTTACATTATGGAGAACGTTTGTGATTCATGCAAAAAAAAGATAACATTGAAATTATTTATTGACATTTAAATTAAATGTTACATTTGTACAATTTTCAAAATTAATATTAGAAGGAATATTACTTTCGCTTACATTTACAGTTTTTGTGATTGCCCTGGTAGTGGTACCTACTAAAACCTGATTAGCAATTTTGGTCTTATTTTCAATGGAGTTCTCCACATAACCCTCAGCGACTGTCGTTGATTTCCAACCAGCATGACGCTTTATTGTCGTGATATCCACACCAGCATCTGCCAGTAATGTCGCTGAAGATCTTCGTAAGCAGTGACCAGTATAACATGCAGCATCAGGTAATTTTAAATACGAAGCTACTACACTCGGAATTTTTCCCATGGTATTCTTGCCAACTGGCTGCGAACTACATTTTCCTGCTTTGTAGTACAAAAAAAGGCGCTTATGCTTGACGTGGGGAGGACGAAGGGACAGGTATTTTCGAAACAACTCAAGCATATTTTCCACATCGGCAACCACAAAGGTTCGTGGAATCTTTGTCTTAGTGTTTGGAATTTTTACAATCAAGGAAGAGCCTACATCCTCAATATCACCTACAGTTAAATTGACTAGTTCATCAGTTCGACAAGCTCCGGCAATCCCCAGAATTAATCCAACCTATAAAAAATCAAAATACTTAATAATTGAAATACCTAACAACAAAAGTAATCTTACCTTAATCATCAAGAATTCTTTGTCATCTGCACTTGATAGAAAACGGTCGATTTCACCCTTTCTCAATATTTTCGATTTTTTCGCTTGATATCCGTCACCGGTTCTTTTCAAAAATGCGATCAGCTTGGGGAATTTGCTTATATCTATGTTGTCGTAAATTATCAAGCATGACTTAACCATAGAATATTGCGCCCATAATGTGGAAGACTTGTAATTCTTTGCATTTTCACTGAAGTATGCCAACAAAACATTCTCGCTGTATACTTGAACATTTTTCTCGGCGCACCACTTTTTGAACCGATTGTAGGCTATATCGTATAAAGATCTTGACTTAGTAGGCAGCAAATTGCTTATTGCAATATATGCAGCCTCCACAATCTCTTCCGACTCACAATTATTCATTGTGCACTAAACAAACTTTAAACTAAACCAAACTAGCACCTTAATTTGACAATTCTTTTTGTTTGTTTATTTTGTAGTTATGACAATAACTCAACGACTACTAAATAAATGCTCAAATCCGAATACAATAATTCTGGTGCTACTTACTTCATAATGACAAAATATGTGTTTTTAAGTTAATGAGACCGTGGAAAAAATAGTATATACCATTCGGGAGAGATGCTATTTTGTCCTCGGTGCATTGTGTCCTCTGCCAAAATAACGCATTTCTCTCCCTTATAGTATAATATACTATTATTAATCAAAGTTACTATAGAACTGGCCAAAAATTAAAAAATGGGGATTCGGTTTATTCCACTAATCTGTGATTACAGGATTTCCGGCGACAGTATCCTAATCTGTTACTTACGCACAACTGCAAAAACATATTCAAGCTTGTGTTATTAAATTTGGTGAAACAGGGGCAATAACTCGTAAACCTGGCTGTGGAGCACCTAGAAAACGAACAGAGGATATTCGACGTTGAATGGACAATTCACCTAAAAAATCAATTGCAGAACTAGCACAAGTTCATTTGTCAGTGAGAACATGTCATTCTATTTTAAAAAGGATTTAATGTTGTTTCCATATAAAATTCAAGCAGTTTCGAAACTCAAACAGGTAGATTTTGTTACGAGAGCACAGTATTGTTTATGGTTTTTGAATAACATATATAACTATGGCATTCTCGACAAATGCTTCTTTTCGGATGAGTCCTGGTTCCATCTTTCAGAATACTTAAACAAGCAAAATATGAGAATTTGGTCTGTAGAAAACCCTCATGAATTTGTGGAAATTACGATACATCCACAAAAAATAGGCGTCTGGCTAGCAGTTGAACAAATTTTAGTTGCTCATAGTAATGTTTTACACTTTCAATGTTTCACAGAAAATACATAGTTTTAAGTTTTGTTCTTTGTAAACTATTTTTATTCAAAATTCGATACGCAATCACTTGTCAGCATTACTTTTGTTTCAGCAGTAATTGCAGCCGATTACCAAACCGTTTATTACGTTTGCTCTGTTGTGCATTGACAGATACATATTAACTGCATATGTAGGTATGTGCCACTTATGTAGCCACACGTATCAAATTGATCGAAATGGGCTATGAATCATCGATCGCTCGAGTCCGCTCTCTGCTCATAAGATTTTCATTTAGAATGAAACGCCCGTTTAATACGAAAACTGGTATCGTATTCTTGAGTCTATAAATAACATGTAAATCTGATTTCTTACTTTTATTGAATATGTATTAGACTGAGACTCAAGAATAAATACAAAGAAAAGGGTAGCAGGGCAAGGGTGATGTTGAAGATCAAGTTGATCATGTCCAAACCAGTTTAATTTGATTATAGCGGGTTGAACATATTTATACATGTTTGCCAGGGTATTATTAGAATTCAATGTAAACATGCGTATTGTTAGATTTGATCATGTTTCAATATGAAAAATAAGATAATGAAAAATTCGTGAAGAGTCACGTCTATCCCGGAATGTGTGAATGCATTTCGCTCTTATTGGAGCTTGTCAACACACAGTATCCTGGACAGACATGACTTTTCACTTCTATACTTCACATATATGTATAGTTAGTATAATGAACTTACTGTAAATGAGAACCAATGAGTATTAAATTTCACTTTACATGCAAATGTCGCTTAATGTGCTACCTTAATGTCTACATTTCGACAAACCAAGTTTGTGCCAGTATGCAGAAATGCTACACGTCACGACGCCACCATCCTGGTTGTTAGGATAATGAAAGACTCGTGAAAAGTCACATTTATCCCGGAATATATGGATATATTTTGCTCTTATTGTTAAGCCGCAATTGAAGTCTTCTTAAATAGAATTGTAACCAGGGATGGAACTTGGGTATATAACTGGAACGCTCCTATGCAACAATAATCCATGCAGTGTGTTTATAAGGGCTCTCCACCGCCCAAGAAGGCAAAAATGCAATTTTCTGCGTGAAAAGTGATGGTCACAGTTTTTTGGAACGCGGAGGGGAGTATATGCCAAAAGGAACTTCAATAACGGAAAATGTCTACATAGACACAATTAAGAACTTGAACAACGTCTATACGAGAAACAAGACGCCACAATTTCGCTCAGAAAACTTCTGCTTCTGCACGACAATTGTTGAAGCAGTAATCAATCAATGTGGCTTTGAGGAATTACCACATCTACACTATAATCCCGACTTCGCACCCTGTGACCATTATCTCTTTCCAAAACTTAAAAAATACTTGAGAGGGAGTCGATTTTTATCGAATGACGACGTGGAAAATGCTGTTGGGCCGTATTTTGCGGAATTACCAAAAGATGATAACTGTTATCATCACTTAATGAAGCCAAAGTTTGGCAAAATAATATTGTAATGTATTTTTGTGTACAATATAGTATATTAGAGAACTAGTGTCATAAGACGATGTTTTGTTGTACGAGGCCAAGTTTGGAAAACGAGCCGAAGGCGAGTTTTCCAGAGGACGAGGACAACAAAACGTCTTATGAAACGAGTTTTCTATACTATTTTTTCTATTTCGCATTTCCATAACTTTTAAAATTTGTATTTTTCATAGTATGCAATTTGTATAAAATAAGTGACATTTACTTTTTTGAAATGTAAACGTTGGTCAAACTGACATTCCCTATTTTTAAATAGCGAATGTCATTTAAAACTTATTATTATTCTAATTCAAACAGAAACTATAAAGAAATGATCGATAATTCTAATTACCTAAGCGGGACACCACTGAATCTCCGTGAAATAGCAGAAAATACATCTGGAAATTTATTCCCAGAAAAATCTCGTGTAGTATATGAAAAAAATTATCAGCAATTTGAATCTTGGTGTATTGAAAATGAAGTTCACATACTATCAGAAAATGTTTTATTGGCATATTTTAAGCTACAAAGTGAAATAAAAAAGCCCTCGACACTATGGGCATTATATTCTATGTTGCGTTCTTGTTGAAATATCTATAAGAACTTAGATATATCAAAATATTCTATACTTCAAGCATTCTTAAAACATTGTGGACAAGGATATCAGCCAAAGAAATCTAAAATATTTGATATGGAACAAATTGATCATTTTATAGAAAATGCTGATGATAAATTGTACCTTGCAATAAAGGTATTTCTGTTTCTCTATTAAAACACAATTTGTATAGCATTTTCATTTTGGGTTGCATTATTAATAGGTTATGCTGGAGCTTGTAGACGAGATGAATTAGTAAATATGTCAATCAATGATATTGAATATAAGGATGATTTCATTGTTTTTTCGATACCTAAAACAAAAAATTATTTACCTAGAAGTTTTGCAATCACAACCCCTAAATGGATTGATTTAATAAAAAAATATATAAGTTTAAGACCAAAAAATACAACCATTGAACGTTTCTTTCTTACCTATCGCAATGGATATTGTATATCATGTCCAATTGGAATTCATACAATAGGCAAGATGCCTAAACTTATTGCGGTCTTTCTTAAATTACCAAATCCTGAATTATTTAGTGGACACTGTTTTAGACGTTCCAGTGCGTCCATATAGCAAATAAGGGTGGTGATTTGATTACAATTAAGCAACATGGAGGATGGAAATCGTCAGCTATAGCTAAGGGTTATATTGATACAGCCATGAAAAGAAAAATTGAGGTTCCTCAAATGTTCTCGTCTGAACAAAATACATCAAGTGGGTGTTCAAGCGTTTCACAGCCACAATCTTCAAACAAAAAATCTAAAGTTATTGTTGAAACTAATACTACAAGGAAAACGTTAGTTTCCAATCAAGACCTACCTGGCATTAGTATAAATGCTTATGATTCATCGCACGTTAATGTACATGTTTATACTAATTACAATAACTAGAGAACTAGTAAAATAAATACTAAAAGATACTAAAATAAAATACATTAACATAATTAAATTTTTATATTGAGTTTTGTGATTCATTATTACCTTGTTTAAGTACTAAAATATAATAATAAATAGTCGTTATTCTACATTCATGTATTATCTTTTGTATTCTGGTAGGTACATAACCTATATTAAGAAGCGTGTCAAATATTATTCCAAATTGAACAGGAAACCAACACTGAATAATGAAAGGTTGCGTCTCGAAATAAGGTTCATTTCGAGCCGCGAATGCGTATCAAAATGAGATCATTGTGTGTGCGAAATAGAAAAAATTATTTTGAAATAACTTCTACTTATTACTGAATTTTAATTTAACTAAATGGCTGTGAACAAATATTGTTTTGCGTATATTGGCAACCTCCTAACGTACGCCCCACACGTATTTTTCGGAATTACCAAAATATTTTTTTTCGAATGCAGAGCGTTATTAAAGAAATGCTGGAATAAGTGTGTTATTGTTAATGGTTCTTACGTTGAAAAGTTTTTTTTTTCGTTTCTTTCATAGGTACGTAAACAACCTAAAGAACTCACCTCGTATCTATCTATCCATCTATCCATGTATCCACCTATCTATCTATTTTGCTAGGGTACTTACGATAGATACTGTAGATCTTCATAAAATCACAAGCTCACAAAATTCATGTTTATAATACAACTCACGTGTATTTTACAATGCAAATTAATTTCGGGGAATTCTAGCTTGGAATAAATTAAATTTTTTGAGCGCGGAATGTTTTCGGATCGATTTAACTTCCATTCTAAATATGCAATCACCACAATTTGACATAATTAGTAAAAAAAACGTTCGTAAATACAATCGTGATAATTAGCGAGATATAAAAACTTATTATGGATAATTTGTGAGTTAGCATTCTTTGAGAGCACTCACTCTAGTTAGATATAAATTACGTAATATTTCTAGAATTAATGAAAAACGGGCAAAAACCTGTATGTCCAATTCCGATATCTAGTTGGTCCTTTTGTCAGCGTACATTGTATATACATACGTATAATCGCAATTATGAAATATGAACTTTGCATAACGTGCTAGAAAAAAACCATCGCTGACGGTGCGTGAAATTGAATTTAAATATAATAATTTGTTGTAAATCTATGTATATTGTCGGAAATTAACATTCCACAATGTGTATGTGTTTTTTTGTCGTTTCTATTTTGTTTTCTTTAATAAACAACCAGTCATGCTGGGCATAGAAAAGTTATGAATTGCAATTGATTAATGGAAAATATTCTAATCTACTTTCGGTTCTATTATACTCTCAATGCACCTTAGCAACAATTAAAATGCTTGCAACCACAAAACATTAAGGGTATACGTAATGTATGGATAAAGTAGCGTGCCTTCAAAAACTCTCTTCATTAGGAACGGCTATTCTGTCATAAATGTACAATTTTAATAGGTTGGTAATGTCATGTAAATGTGTGTAATAATTAGTAATTTAGTTTTTGAAAAAATATTTATTACAATAGTCAAAATTAATAGAAAATAATACTAAAGCAGATGTTGGAAATTTTAATCATTACTTTGAAGACAAAATTTAACACCACGCTTCATGCTTTCAAAGCTATTTATTAGGATTTCTTGGGTTATGTCAGCACAAGAATTTACAATAGCATTACAAAGCTCTTCGATTGTGTGATGTCTGGTCTTGAAAATGGTATTCCTTAAATACGAAAAAATAAAATAGTCTAAAATTGGAAAATTAATAATTCTTGTATCGAAAAATTCTTGCAAAAAAGCTATTGTTTCTTGAGATTTGTGCGCTGGTGCATTATCTTGCTGGAAATATCCTTTTGTAAGTTCATCATCATGAAGTTCATTAATAAACGGCCCTAATAATTCATTTAGAAATCTTTCACCAGTTATGGTTTGATTAAAAAATATAGGCCCAATAGTTCGTCTTCTTGAAACTGCTAGCCAGACGCGTATTTTTTGTGGATATAGCGTAGTTTCCACAAATTCATTTGGGTTAAATATGTAGCTCCAGACCGTCTCTTGTTAAAGTAACAAATTTTTTATACATATTTAGGGAACATGATTTTAATAATGAATATCCAGATTAAACCCTTTGTTCACTATAATCCAAGGTAATAAAATAGCGGTCTAATGGATTCGCAAATTTAAAAGATATCGCTTTCTAAGAACCTAAGGAAAGTTTTATAATTTTAATGTGATAATAAAATTATGTTATACAGTGGTTCAAATTAGAAAATGAACCTCAAATATTTATAGAAATGGAAATGTTATGTTTGAACTTTATATCATAGATTTACTTCTTCTTCTTCTCCTTCTCTGTTTTGGGGTGGACGCCACCACGTCCAGGCACTTGAACACACTGCTCTTTGTACTATCCCCAATAGATCTCTCAATTCCACTCTGTTAGTCTTGTATCCTCGATAAAAGCCACTATCCTCCTCAGGTGAAGTTTGAGCGAAGGATCCAATAGATCCCTCCCGAAATATTTCTGTCTGAGTTCCTTCAGTTCCTCACACGTGCATATTATATGAAGGCTAGTCTCCTCCTGTTTTTCACATCTCCTACACAAGCCCATGGTGCACAAATGCTTCCTTAAAGGACAATGTCCGGTTATTAACGCGGTAATTATTTTAATTTCTTTTTTGCTACTACGAATTAGGTTGGGTGAAAACTTCCCGTCCAGCCCCTTTAGTAGTGTTTTGGTATGGAGTTGACCTTCCGTTAACCTCCATTTATTTTTATGTTCTTTTTCTAGCCATAACCAGATCTCCCTTTTAGCGGAATCCTTAGTGATTCCACATACAGGTTCTGGTCCTATGAAGTTCCTATTAGTACCTTCTTTGGCCAGTTTGTCTCATTGCCTTTAATTCCCTCATGTCCTGGCACACATATCAGCGACACTGTATTGTCTTGTGTCAGGTTATTGAGGACCTGATTACAATATTTCACCAGCTTAGACCTGGTAGATGGGTTCATAATGGCTTTAATAGCCGCCTGACTATCAGTCATTATGTTAATTTTTTTGCTTGCGCAACCGGCTTCCCGAATTTCATCGGCGCAGGCTGCGACTGCTAACAATTCGGCCTGAAAAACCGTAGTATGTTTCCCCAGACATATCGATATCTTCCTTCTAGGGCACATTCCGTATATGCCTGCACCTGCCCCCTGACTAGATTGTGATCCATCAATGTACCAGGTGCCGGCGCCACAATCGATTGAGCGACTTTTTGCCTGTTCCCTGGTCGGTATAAGTATGTTCAGCTTAGCTGTAAACATAATTTCAGCCGTACCATAGATTTACTTATATTTAACATAAAAAAATGTTTGAAAAGATATTAAATGTATCCTCAACAAAAACTAACATACAACAACAGCTCGGAACGATGCTTGCACGAGTACTGTAACTGCACCTAGGATGTACCACTTATATATACTCTGTGGTTGAATGAACTTAGCGTACGCTCAGACAAGTTGAAGTATGTACAAGCTGCTGTACTTGGGACAAATATTTAATACGATTACGAATACATGGGTATAAAGCTTGTAAACCATGGCTCAAACTATAGTTATGTACAGATTCGCGCTTAGCTTGGTAATATTTTGTTACTAAATTGTGAAAAATCATTACGCGATAGAACTTCGATTTAGTAATCGGTACTAATCAGTAAATACACTGGCACATGCTCCTATTTAAACCCAAAATACACTGTAACCCCAGTGTTATTACCCGAGAGCAGACTCGAGCGATTGATGATTTATAGCAACAATTCGATACGTGTGGGCGAGTTGCATAAGTGGTACGCACTATCAATGCACAACAGAACAAATGTAATAAACGGTTTGGTAACCGGCAGCAACTACTGCTGAAACAAAAGTAATGCTGACAAGCGAATTGCGTATCGAATTTTGAATAAAAATAATTTACAAAGAACAAAACTCAAAACTATATATTTTCTGTGAAACATTGAAAGTGTAAAACATTACTATGAACAACTAAAATTTGTTCAAGTGCTAGCCAGACGCCTATTTTTTGTGGATGTATCGTAATTTCCACAAATTCATGAGGGTTTTCTGCAGACCAAATTCTCATATTTTGCTTGTTTAAATATTCTGAAAGATGGAACAAGGCCTCATCCGAAAAGAAGCATTTGTCGAGAATGTCATAATTATTTATGTTATTCAAAAACCATAAACAATACTGTGTTCTCGTAACAAAATCTACCTGTTTCAGTTTCGAAACTGCTTGAATTTGATATGGAAACAACATTAAATACTTTTTTAAAATAGAATGACATGTTTTCACTGACAAATGAACTTGTGCTAGTTCTGCAATTGATTTTTTAGGTGAATTGTCCATTCAACGTCGAATATCCTCTGTTCGTTTTCTAGGTGCTCCACCGCCAGGTTTACGAGTTATTGCCCCTGTTTCACCAAATTTAATAACACAAGCTTGAATATGTTTTTGCAGTTGTGCGTAAGTAACAGATTAGGATACTGTTGCCGGAAGTCCTGTAATCACAGATTAGTGGAATAAACCGAATCTCCATTTTTTAATTTTTGGCCAGTTCTATAGTAACTTTGATTAATAAATATTTTTTTCTGAAATCGGTCAAGATTGTCTACTTTCTCGGCGCAATTTAACATCCCAAAATAAGCTATTCTAGTATTTTAATCCATTGCTAAGCAACCATTTGAAAACAGTCCGGGAAGGTTTTTCTCGTTCTAAGCCAGGAAAGTCGGTAGCTTTCCCGTACCTGTTTTTTATATACATTTTAGACAGTAAATAAATAAACGCAGACAACAATTTATTTATTTTTCGTTCCTCACTAAATGTAATTTAAATGGTAAAGTTGTATGTCTTTTACAATAGCATATCATTTATTTGAAAATTATTTGAAATTTAATTTTTAGTGAATTTGCTATAATTTCGTGTGATGTCAGTAGTAACGTGCAACTGAACTTAGAAAATCTCTACTATACACAATGTACTATTTTCTCCAATTGTAAAAAAAGTGACTTTTTTTCATGAATCTCAGAATGCAGAATGCAAGTGTGTCATTTTTTAACCGTTAAATTTTTTTTTTTCACTGTTAAAAAACCTTTTCTTCATTGTGAAAATTTTTTTCATATTGGGGGTCTAGATTTAACGGGAAAAAATGCTAGAAATTGCTTGATTTGCAATTTCATCCACCTCTAGGTTTTCGCTTGCATTACTGGATTCCATTGGGACCAAAATTTCGCAATCCAACTTGCACGAATTTCTTGACATTTTTCTATTTACACTTGTAACTAAGACAACTCAGCGCAATTGCTGTAGCCGCCGTAATTATGTAGGTGATATTTTCTTAATTTATATCAATCTACAGTTTTTGATTACTAGAATTAGAGAAAAAACGTTGTTTATATTACGTGTGCAAAGCAATTTTTAAGTTTTTGAAAACTTAAAATTTGACTTGGAAATAGGACAGACTATTTTCTCCAAATACTGACACCATTCTGTCATGAATATTTTCGGACAACTGCCTTCTTTTCATAAAAGTTCGTGTTTGTTCAAGTTTCAAATTACTCATTTTCACTTCTTTAAACAAATGTAAAAGTAAGAAATGTTAAGCGATTCGAACCAAGCTTGGAGATAACACTATAAAATGTCCCAGAAACTTCACGTAGCACAGTGCGAAATTTCTTGAGTTTACCGGAACTTAATTATTCAAAACAGTAAAACAGTTCTATTTGTTGGTTTTTAAAATTTTTAATAAAAATTAATATGTTTTATTTAAAGTTTTTGAGTTTATTTGTGTTTTTTATTATAGAACAATTAAAAAAACATACATTTTATAACAACATTTTGAACACCTATTGAGAACTAGACTCATTGCAATCGTCTGAAGACGATTACACGGGCCTGCAAATCTTTCTAACAACACTAAAACTTCTGGCGTAACTTCACTATGCTTGGTTTTGGGTGCTTTACGAAGACTAGCGATGTACGGATCCGACGAAATAAGCAGTCGATAAAATAAATCCGTATTTGTGTCAATTCTTGACGTTTTTCTAGTAAAAAGTTCGCGATATTTTCTGCAGTCTTTGTTTCTTGCCTCCTGAGCTTCATCAGAAAATTGTCCGATCGGAAGAATGCAAGAGGCTATAATATCTTTTCCATAACAAAGGACTTTATGCACACTTACGGGCATTGAGTACCAAAAATATTCTTTCAAATACAATTCCAAAGTTTCTCTTGCATATTCGCCGAACTTTTCTGAATCAATTTGAAGACCACAATTTGGGCACTCTAACAGCACATGAAAACGTTTGATCAATTCTAAGTTAACGCCAGTTATTTCGGCAGACTTTTCGGCATTTCTAAAGAATTTCCTCGCGGTATTACCATCGTTTGTGTTTCCGGTCTGCTGTTTTGGCATATCTATAAGCAAGCCAAGCTCCTCTTTGAATTTTTGTTGAATGTATTTTTTCTTCTCTGCAACTTTTTTTTATTTTCTGCTCCACAAGCTTGCCATGCTTTAATATCAAGTTTGTACGATATATGTAAAATACATTCCAAAAACCTTTTTTGACCTAAAACCTAATTTGAAATATTTGTTTGTTTCACTTTGTTTACTTCTGAGGTAATTACACTGACTGTATCTTTGGTAAAAACGAACTTAATTGGGCGACAGTACCGTGTGGAAGAAGAAGCAGGGTTTTTCCAAATTAGTGACTGATTATCACCATTATCATTTACGGAGCACATTTGGATTGGTACCATTGATACACTAAACATACTATCATCAGAGCTATGTTTGTCCATATACTTTTGTCGATAGTTAACTTGTTCCGCCCCATCACAACCCCACTTTACGATAATATTTAGTGCTTTAACGTTTGACAAAGTTCTATGAGTCTCTTCTATCCCTGTACAAAGTCTTGCTATGGTATGATTTATAAGCGACTGAACTGATACTTCAGCTGAAACTTCAGTTATTATTATGTCCTTTGGGTAGCATAACCTCTTTGCCTCATTTACAATAATAAGGTGGATACAAAGTGCAACCGTGATGTTTTGCTTGATCCCGAACAATGTTGTATTGATTTGACGATAAGTTTGCATCAATAAGTAGCGCCAGAGCCTGGTCCGGAGTTCAATTTCGTGGGCTGTTTGAAGAAGACATGCGAGCCATTTTGATTTTGCTTCCCCTTTCTGAAGAAGCAGATGCTAGTTCCTTGACAATCGCTGCAGAGTTTCGTTTTCCAGATTGGTATAGCTTTGTTACGGTTGCTTTGGCTAACTCGTCTTGACTACCGGACTTCAAAAGATGATGCACTTTTCTGTTTTGCACTTTAGGATGACAATACCTAAATTCTTTTTTAGGTCTGCCTGCATTGGTCCTCGATCCACTGGGCAATGCATCCCTTACAACATTTGAAAACTTTACATTATTTTCAAGCCAGACCCTCCACCTTTTTCGTATTTTACAAACCAGTGCGCGAAGAGTTGCCTTTAAACTGCAAAGAGCATCAGATCTTAACATTGGTGAGCCTATTTTTTCCAAAACAAAACCAATGATGGCGTCCGATGTCGGTTCTTCCTTCCACTTTTGGAATATACAGTTATATGAAACTTGCAAAGTCATTCTGGAAAATGTTTTATTTAAAAGAAGATCGCAAAATATCGCAGAAGATCTTTTCAACAGAGGGAAAAAAACTTTAAAATGTTGTGCGTTTCAAGCTGGTATTATGTGGTATCACTTTTTAAAATCTCCACTAAAGTTAAAAATGTAAATTTAACTTACTTCTTAAAAATCACTTTTTCCACGAACAAATCACACGAGCAAGGAAAGATTTTGCAATTAATTAAATGCCAATAATTGACAATTTTCTAATAAAATACATGAACAAAAAATCATGGCCTACTGATTTGCCATTTGTATGTACCACTCTATTAACTTTAACAAATCGAATAGCTTTCTATAGGCAAAAAGTATGATTGAATAAGTAATGCGAATTTCAGGTGCATTTTGCGGTTCTTTAGCAGGGTAAATCCCCAAACTGAGTATGAGGTTTTAGAGGCGGGTATATTTACCTAACAAAATAATAAATAATCTTATGCATTTTACGTATTTCAAAAATTTAATAAAGTTCCGCTAAACTTCCTAAATTTCGCACTGTGCGTAGGTAAGAAAATTGTCACGATACCATATTGATTTCATAGATGGGTAGATAACATAAAAAACTCGTAGATAAATCAAAAATACTGTCTGTTAAAGTACATTATTTAATTATAATAATACGTAATGTGGATAATCTTCCACAAAAAACCGGTCCCAGGGCACTTAACGTCATCCATTTATCTTTGTTCCCATTCTTTTTGTTAAGAAAATGTATTCGCATTAAATAGGCAGTGCATATTTATTACTACTACTTTTAGAACGATCAGAGGTGGCTTTAAAATGCACTACATTCTAAATTAGTTACGATTAGATTACTAGTTCTTACTGCTGTTTTGCCGCTTGACACATAAAACTACATATGCAGATCTGCGTACACGAATATATACATAAGTATACATATATACTTCTCTAAAAATATACTAACTGCTTCACGGGAGTTCGTAGCTTCGTCTAAGATAAGAAATTGACGATAGTTAATCTTACGTAGGACGTGTGTAAGACACGAATGAATAGAAATTTCGTCAAAGTTATCGTTATGTTTTTGATAATTGTAAATTCACAAACTCATGTCAAATTTATGTTATTTTTTATTTCTGAATTGTATTCAGCTATTAATAGATGTATAAATACAAGTTAAATTATTTCTTAGCTTCGTGCAGAAATTGTGAAACAACAACTTCCGAAATACTTCAAAAATATAAACAAGATTGTTTCTACTAAAGAAATTTGAGTACATCAATATGTTAAGCACGCATTACGCATTTGCTACAAATGAAACAGATATGCATTACACGTACACGTGTACATACACCTCGTATTTTCCAACATTTACTTCAGCCAAAGACACGTGTTTCGGTCACACAATATACTTCGTCAGTTTGGCTAGTGAAGTAAAGTTTGATGGAACGCCTCATGTATAACAAATTTTGTCCTATCAGGTGGTACCAGATAATCTGGTGACATCTGATAGACAAAAGAGACTGCTGAAAACAACGATTTTCTCTCGTCTTTCTTGAACCACAGCTTTATGAAGGAACCTTAACTGGTGAGACATATTTAGAATTCCTTTTTTTGAAAATGTTCTGCTGAATATACGTGCCAACATGTACCATATGATCATATATTTCTACCCTCTAGAAGGCAATGACATTTTTCTTTTTTAAACTTAAGTTGGTACCATAATTTAAGTTAACTTATTTTGCAGCGTGTGTGTGATATAGGTTATTTTATACTGATGACTAGAGCTGAGGATGTTTGCGGTATAACCATGGTTATATCATGTAACTATAGTAAATTACTATGGTTACATGATATAACCATGGTTATACCGCAAACATCCTCAGCTCTACTGATGACAGATTAGGTTTTGTCATTTTGACAAATAATTATATACAAACGTTTCAGTTGAAAAAATAAAAAGTTTAATAATAAAAACAGCTACAATAAATGTTCAAAGTGAGCTCCTTCATTTTCTATGCATAGCGCAACTCTTCGTCTCATATTATTGAAGGCATTCCTTAAATTATGTGGTGTAATTTCCTCACAGACATTTCGGATAGCATTAGTAAGTTCTTCAATTGTATGTGGACGATTCGTAAATACTCTATTTTTTAGATGTGGATAAATGAAATAGTTCATAATTGTTAAATCCGGAGATCGTGGTGGAAAGTCTACTATTCGATTATCAAAGAATTCATGCAATAATTCCATCGTTTCTCTTGTCTTATGGGCTGTTGCATTATCTTGCTGGAAATATCCCTCGCGGAGCTCATCATCATGTAATTGATTTACAAATGGTAGCAATAAATTATTACGATATCGTTCTGCATTTATCGTATTATTAAAGAATATTGGACCAATAATCCGTCTACGAGAAACAGCAAGCCAAACGCCAATTTCACCTCCGTTTTGAAGTCTATGTCTCAACTGTAATACTTTAGTAATACTGGGAAAGAGAATTTTCCGTAGAATTCAAATTCTGAGGAAAATATACAGGATGTTATTTAAAATAAAAAAGTTGGGATCGTTTTCGGTTAAACCTGAAGTGAAAGAATATGAATATCAGACTCAATTTAAAGAACATTAGGTGTATATCAGATGGCATAAATTTCAAATTCCTATTTTATTATTTAACGCTATTGGAACAACATAACTGAGACACCCGGTATATAAATATACGAAAGCGATTTGACAAGAAAATAAATTCTCGATGAAACAGTTAAATTTAGGGTAAAAAACAAATTTTATTTTTCCGCATAATTCCCATCCAATTCTACACAATTAACCCAGCAAGTTTTCAAATTTTTTGATGGCTTCAAAAAGTGTCTTTCGGAAACTCTCTAAAATAGCATTTGTTGCGAATATCACCTCCTCATTTATACTGAATTTCTTTCCCCCAATTCATTTTTTAAGTATGGGAACAAGAAAAATTTACTCGAAGCCAGATCTGGTGAATATGATGAATAATACAGTAATTCGTATGCTAATTTAACAAATTTAGCGATTGCTAATTGTAAATTTAGCGAATTAATGAGAGGGCGCATTATTTTTTTATTATTGTTTTAATGCAACAAACCTTTTTCCTGAATAAATTTCGTTTTTTCTTCAGTTCGACATCGAAACATATACTAATACTTTTTTTGTCCGTCAGATGTCAGGAGATATTTCTTCTAAGCTAATGGTATAAGATTGTGTCTATCTTGCAGGAGCGAATCTAAGGGTAATAATTTCATAACTTGCACTGACGAGATCATTAAATCGAAACACATGTGTCTGTATGTTGAAGTGGCCATTGGCTAAATGCGTGGTGTGTGTCCGTGTATACATATACGGATACGTTTTTAACATATTTGTATTAATTATTATTATTTACTTTTTTTTGTCATTTTAAAAAATAGTAATATTTTCACATCATCGTAGTGTTTATTTCTTTGTAAATAATCTTTGTAAAAAATCCTAGGTGTAACTTTACTCATTACTGCCTGCATTTTACTATTAACATATTCTACGGCTTTTTAATGTGAGATATTAAATCGTTACAATTATAAATTTAAAATTAATTAATTCTAGATACCAAACGTGTTAGAAATATGTACCTTAGCATAAATCTAAGGAAATTTTATCTGTTTTGTAGGTAAATTAGTTCCTGGTTAAGTAATATATTACATAATCTTATAGGCTTATTAATACAAAATTTAATGTATTGCATCCTTTGAACGCCTAGTTAATTTACATAAGCTTGTATACTTTCCGTGCAAGTCAGGTAAACGCATAAATTCTATTAGATGACCCTATTCCATCGGAAATTGTAAATTATAGATTTTAATCAATTTAATTATTTTTATCTGCACTTCTATTGGTATTATTTTCTTTTTTTTTTAATACTAGTTGATAACATAAATTTAGTTGCAAATAGGCTGTCAATATTTTTTCGAAAAACTGCTTCATGATAACCACTTGTTAAATACAGTAGTACCCCGTTATCCGCTGACTCCGTATCCGCGGTTTCAGTCATCCGCGATTTACCTATGATGAGCAGAAAACGCGTTATATCAATAAATATAAAAGTTATAGGAGCATTTGTCGATATATCGTCGTATATATGAGATCTCCTGAATTCGGCGCTCTCTTATGATAAGTTAAACAAGTTGGAACGTGCTTAAGGTGCCACTCGCTTTTACTTGTACATATAAACGCTCCTGTTAACTATGAGTTTAGTACTATTCGAATTGTCGGACAAGACAGTGCTTGCAATAGTTTTTAAATAAAGCAAGTAAATTTGAAAATCATTTTAAAATGGCTTCTAAACCAAAAAGAAAACGTGAAATCCTCAATATTAGTGAAAAAATAAAAATCATTAATATGATTGAAATAGAAAAAAAATATATTGCAACTGTTGCTAAAATATACAATAAAAACGAATCTTCGATACGAGAAGTGTTAAAAAACAGATAAGATACGAGCTAGTTTTTCTAGTGCACCTAAAACTGCAAAAGTTGCAACCACAATACGTAATAAAGTGTTACATAAGGTAGAAAATGCCTTAAATTTATGGGTGGAAGATATGACAAGAAAACATATTCCTATCGATGGCAAAGTGCTACAACAAAAGGCGTTGGTTTTATATGAAGAAATGCAGTCCCAAGATTATACTGAAGAGGAAGGAAAATCATTCACAGCAAGTAGGGGGTGGCTGCATAGATTTAAAACTCGGTTTAATCTAAAAAATATAAAATTGACAGGGGAATCTGCGTCGGCTGATCATGTAGCTGCTGCCCTGTTTCCAGAAAAATTTAAACAAATTATTGCAGAAAAGAATTATCATCCTAAGCAAGTTTTTAACTGCGATGAGACTGGTCTTATGTGGAAAAAAAAATGCCTCAACGGACTTATATTCATAAGACTGCAAAGAGTGCACCAGGCTTTAAAGCAATAAGGATAGACTTACCTTGATATTTTGTACAAATGCAGCTGGTCATATGATTAAACCCGGACTTGTTTACCGATCACAGAATCCACGTGCTCTTAAATACAAAGATAAAGCTTGCCTGCCTGTGTTTTGGCAATCAAATCGAAAGGCGTGGGTTACGGCTGTTCTATTTACACAATGGTTTCATCAATGCTTTATTGCGAAAGTGAAAAGATATTTGGAAAAGGAAGAATTACCATTTAAAGTGCTGCTGATACTAGACAATGCTCCTGGGCATCCTGTGTTACTAGGCACAGAAGATAAAAATGTTGAAGTGCTCTTTTTACCACCTAACACGACCTCATTGCTTCAGCCCCTTGATCAAGGTGTCATTAGATGCTTTAAAGCCATATATATTCGACAGATTTTCGAAATGCTGTATACAATGGCTAACGAATGCTCTGATATCGGGCTCATTGAATGCTGGAAGTCATTTACAATTGCTAACGCAATTCTATTTATCAAAGGAGCGATGGAGGAATTAAAGTCAGAAACGATAATTAATAGCATGTTGGAAAAATCTGTGGAATGACATCGTTCTTAGTTCTGAAGACACACATGATATTAATTCACATTTAACAACGATATTTAACATAGCGCAGAAAATAGATGGAGAAGGATTTAACGATATAACCCAAGAGGAACTCAGTGATTACATAAACGAAGAGGATCAAGTATTCACCAACGAGGAATTGGAAGACCTTGTGAAATCTTCTCCAGAAGCGAGTGACGATGAGGATGAGGGTCAACAAGAACCGCCAGCATGGACGCTTGAAAAATTTTCGGCGATATTTCGAACTGCTCAAACATTAAAAGAACAGATAATAGAATATGATCCAATAATGGAACGCAGTATAAAAATTACTCGCACTATAACAGAAGCCTTGAAACCTTTGGAGGATTTGTTTATTGAAATGAAAAGACAAAAACGACAACTACCAATAACAATGTTCTTTGAAAAAGTCGACAAAACTATCGATAATGCACAGCCATCAACATCGTTTGCTTCGGATCTAAGTAAACAATCGACTGCTAACTTGGACTTGGAGGAAGATGAATGAATATGGAGCTCACGATGATAAAGTTTTTCTTGTTGTATATTTTCTTGTTGTGTATGTAAATATGTACTATATGTACATATGTATGAACTTATATATTTATTAAACTTAAATTCTATTTGTGCCACAGCACAAGAATATTTATTTATTTATTGTTTATTTATTTTAAATAAATATTATATAACTTATTTTTTCTTGTTTCATTGTTTTAACTTTGCTTCATATTTCATATTGTACTCGAAAATAAAGCGTTCGCTACTATCCGCGGTTTTCAGTATCCGTGGAAGACCACAGAAACAAACCCCCGCGAATATGGGGGTACTACTGTACAAATTAAAAATTTATAATTATTGAATGCTAGGAAACTTCGTAATAAACACTTTATCTTAAGTATAATTATACACAAGTACGATTTCATTTTAGTATGGTGAGGATTAATTAGTTTGGCAACCAATTGATCTGACTTTTTTCAAGAGTTTTCTAAGAAGAATTTATTCTGTAGTCTTAGGGCCGGTTTATTCACCTTCCAGTAAAGTATCGAGTAACGCCACTTGTAAGATAACGCCTTACTTGCTAGATTAAGTGTTTATTCACCGTCAAATAAAATTTAACCGCCCTGTAATAGTATATGTATTACGTAACAAGAGTTGTAAGTAACCCATTACGCACGAAATGAAAAAGTTTACGTAAATTTCACGAGTGGGTAATGGGCTTACAACTCGTGTAACGTACTATATTTTTCTACGCCCACTCATTTTCTTCTATTAAATAAAAGACATCGCAATTATTTAAACTTTATTATAATAGTTGTTACTAACAATTGAACAATTATTGTAAATCGATTGTGCCTTATTACATAATGGTGATGAACGGTTATTTATAATTGTAGTACTGCACGGTACATCAGAAGACGAAGTTTGATAATTGGTAATCGCCTCCGATATTCGTAATGCGTTGTCATTTTTATTTTTAAGAGATTGATTCACATAGCCTTCCGCCACTGTAGAAGATTGCCAGCCACCAAGTCGCTTTAATGATAGCATATCACCTCCTGCATCAACTAACATAGTGGCTGATGATCTCCTAAAACAATGGCCAGTATATTGCTTTGGTTCCGGCAGTTCAAGATATTCAGCAATTTTACGTGGTGTACTACCGATTGTGTTTATCCCCACAACCTGTTTCATGCATTTTCCATTTGTGTAATTAAGAAATAAAGTAAGTTCCATTTCAGCAGGCCGCAAATTCATGTATTTTTGACATGTGATATAAAACGTTTCTGGTACTACAAATGAACGTCTCGTTTTAGTTTTAGAATCTGGAATATCAATTATCAAGGATTTTCCCGTGTCCTGAATGTGTTCCATTTTTATATTTCTAAGTTCTTGTTTACGGCAAGCTCCGCTTAATCCAATAATGAGGATAACCTGAAAACAAAAAAACAAAAAAACAAAAACTCATTTTTATGTGATGATAACTATACAACATTTTAATTCTTTACCTTTGACAGCAAATGTTTATCGTCTGGGGCATCTTTCAGAAACTTATTAATTTGTTCTGTAGAAAGAATTTTCTATTTTTTACTTCTAAATCCATCCGATTTCCGCTTCAGTAGGGCGATTAGTTTTGGATAATCTGCTATGTTAATGTTATTATTAATGTTTAGTGTAGTTCTCAGCATCGAATAAATGGCCCATAGAGAAGATGGCTTCATAGTTTTTGATAATTCTTCAAAATACGCAAGTAAAACATTCTCCGAAAAGGATTTAACGTTATGCTTGTGTCGCCAATCCATAAATTTTTTATAGGTAATTTCGTACCTTTCTTTGGATTTTAGCGGTAACAAATTATGTGTGGCAGCTTGAGCTTTTTCTAAAATCTCCGGTGGAGTGCTCATAATTTCATAACTTTCACTACTATCAGACATATTCGTAGATAAAGTTGAGAATTTGTTCGGATACAATAATATTTTGTTAAAGAAATTGACAATATAAATGGTCTGACATTTATTTCCATAGCATGTTACTTAAGAAAACGTGTCCTATTTTTAAAGAAATTGCATAATGTGCTACCTACATTTAGGGGCATCACTCTTAATCCAAAATATATCTCGCTAATGCTAAAAGTTTTTATGTTTTTCTATTGACTAAATTTGTGTAAATAGACCAAATAAGGTTTTACGTAGATACAAATTTGATTGCAATTTGATTAAACCAAGAAGTTTACGTTTTCTTCTCAAAACGCACGTGTATGTTATGAGATCTCATTACATGCATGTTATTGTTAAATGTCATTTACAAGGAATGTTGACAGTGTGATTTTTCACGTTTACAGACATGGGCGAAGAAAAAATTACTTACTTGGCAGAAAATTTACTTGCTGCTCATATACCCTATAAAGTGTTAAGTAAGACTAATATCATGTTGTTTGTGAACTGTCATGTAGAAAATTAAGTTATTAACAAGTAAAATGGATTGATTTGAAGACTGACGATATTTTAGATAACGATTTTGTCAATAATAATTTACTGAATAGAGAGAGAAAACCTTATCAAACACGCAATCGATATCGAATAAGAGACAATTTTAATAAATTTGATGATGACGAATTTGTTCGTCGATATAGAATCTCAAAACAATCTGTTAGAAACATTTTAGAACATATTGAAGATCAACTTATTCACGACTCAAATAGGTACACGATGAAATATATTTGTATGGAGAAATTGCATTTCTATCATTTACAGGATTAATCCAATACCTCCAATGCAACAGCTTCTAATAGCACTTCGGTTTTATGCCACAGGAAGTTTTTATATAACAGTTGGTGATTTTTGATCAATACATAAAAGTACTGTGTGTAAAATTATTCGCAAAGTCACTCATGCAATATGCACACTACGCGCTTTGTACATCTATTTACCTCGGACTGAAAGAGAAAGAGTAGATGTGATGCTAAAATTTAAGAATGTTGCCAGATTCCCAAGAGTGTTAGGAGCTATAGATGGAACGCACATACGACTTCAATCACCAGGTTTGTTATCAAAACATATATATATTTATATATCTACCCCAACCACTTTCTAGGAGGTGATAATGCCGAATTATTCAGAAATAGAAAAGGATATTTTTCTATGAACACACAAATTATTGCTGATGCAAGCTGTATTATTAGAGACATTGTTGCTCGTTGGCTAGGATCAGCACATGATACAAACATTTTTGAGAATTCGAATGCTAAAATTCTGTTAGAAGGTAATGTATTTGGCAATGGTGTACTTTTAGGAGATTCTGGATATCCAGTACGTCGCTATTTGATACCACCATTAAGTAATCCAAGAACCGATGCTGAAATACTATTTAATGAAACTCAAATTAGAAGTCGCAATGTTGTGGAACGAACGTTTGGCATATGGAAAAGACGATTTCCAATCTTATCTGTTGGTTTACGTTGTAACTTGAACCTTGCCAGAAAAGTCATTGTTGCTACAGCAATTCTTCATAACATGGCCCATAATAGTAATGATGACCTGCCATGTGCAGAAAATATTGATATGGGCGAAATAGATGTACCCTTCTTAGAAAGACAACAAAATCAAAATGACTACGTTCGAAGAAGTATTATTGATTACTTTGCTAATTTGTAATGTTTATTACATAATGTGTGTGTGGTAAATAAAGTATTAATGTTCTAAACAAAGATTTCATCATTATTTCACATGTAGTCTAGTAAATTATAGACATAAAAGATATATTTAAAAAAAAACTCTGTACAAAAAAAATATAATAATAAAACACAACCAATTTTAATACAGAATATATATATACATTTATTTATTTACTTGTATTGAAAATACAAAAAGGGGTTAAATAACAAAAAAAAAAAAAACAGTTTTCAATAATATGTTCAATTAGATCAAATCCTTTTTTTCTTGGTATTGTTGCTGTAAAATTAACATTTTTAAGCTGTGCTCCTTTTCTGTCCGTTCATTTTGAGCACTGATTGCTTCTAATTGCTTGATCCTTATTTCTAATTCTTTCTCTTTAATTTGTAATTTTATATTCTTGATTTGTAATTCTTTTTCAAACACTAATTTTTGTGTACCTACCACAAGTAAACGTTTATCTGCTACATCTGAAAATTTTTAATTTAAATCCTCCTTTCCGACTTTTTGCACACACAGGCTTTTTTGCTTCCATGTTGTTTCAGAAGGGTTTCCTATAAAATATAATTTATTCAATATTTATATCTTAAGATATTGCATATATGTGAAGTACAATAAGTTTTGATATGTGTACCTGGAGTAAGTAATGCATCTATATTTAAATCGGTTCCAGCTGTATGTGTTAACTCTACCTTCGTAGAGCCCCCAGCAGCAACATCTGTTTTTTCCATATTTATTGCTGAATTTGATGGTTATAGATCAGCTTCCACCTTTGATGTACTCATATAAGAGCATCCCAGTACATCTATTCAATATATATAAATATATTTCAACATAAATGATACATATTTTAAGAAAATAATCTGTAGATATACCTGCATCACAGTCCCCTTCCATGTTCAAAACTAGTATTTCTAATAACTTCTCTTCATAGTCCGTATATGGAACCATATTTGGTGTACCACCTGCAGTTCTGCACAGTTCATATTTATTGCATTTTTTTTCTTCTTTAATCCCTCGTATTTAATTTTTAACATTTTTACACTCCTGTTAGTCATTAGTTGACAATTAAATTTTTTTGATACTTCTGACCAAGCATCCTCCTTCTGTTTCCATGTTGCACTGTTAGTTTTTTTGCATTCGATAATGTTCTTGTACTTTAAAACCAGGTCAACTAAAATTCTTGATTCCTTGATAGAGAAATTTGCCGATCTATCCCGTTTCTTACTTTCCATTTTCTATGAAATTAAACAAGTTTTGACAATAAAATGCGAACTATAGCCTGGGATTAGGTCATAATTTAGGTAATAATATAACATACCTTTTTTATATTGAAATATGTATTTTATATTAATAATGTTTATGAAAAAAGTAAAAATGGACAACACGTGATACACAACAAACGCTTGAGATTTAAGGTTATATTAGATGCACTCATTTGTCATGCCGGCAACTTGAATTTCAAATCACCGAAAGCTGTACATCCTTCTCTATACCATGTGTTAGTGGTATGTTACATCTTTCTCTAATTTCCCCTAAACATACTACTGTTGTAAAAACATGTAGTTCTTTCCAGTAACTAACCGACCTTTAAAATTATATGAATAAACCCAAAAATAGTAAATGTGCCAAGTAAATTTAATTGTCAAGTAACTAACAGGTACTTTACTGGAAGGTGAATAAACTGGGCCTTAAAGTTGTTTGTTATAACTAGACAGCGGAACCGGCGCTATCCCGTATCGGGTATGATTCGTCGGTGCAGGCAATGTACAATCGATCAACTTAACAGTATATATGAATGTTATAGCACAATAGTATTGATAAAAGTTGTCTGTTTGTACGCCTTTCAATCCAAACAGACAGAGTGTGAAATATATTTCGCCAGAGTCGTAATAAAGCCAATGAAATGTATATAAGGAAATTTATTTTTAGAAAAATAAATAAAACACTGAAATTAAATGGATTTAAATTAACTTGAATTGAAATTAATTCAAGATACATATATACACAAAACGCATTTACTTTATAAAGTGAAAAAATTCAAAATATTGAAAAAGTATGAACTTTAAATTAATTATATCACCTATAATTAAAGTGTATGCTTTGTCACACCACAGTAAAAATTTTTTATTCACATTAATTATTACAATATATTCTAAACTTTGTTCTGTAAAGTACGTTCTTTTATTGGACAGTATGTGTTTAAATATAGAAAAACTTCGCTCAACATCAGAGCTAGTGAGTGGCGCATAAAAATAATAATCTTGAAATTTAATATATTGTAATGTTTGTCTGTCCGGGTCCTCAAATAAAACTAACGGTAACTTAGACACACTATATTAATAATAAAAACGAATAACAATTTCAAAACTAATTGTTAACAATAAGCACATTTATGGATTTATATTTATGTAAGTTCTTGTTTTCTTGTCTCGATCTTTCCGTTTCTAGATCTGTCGAGAAGGCGCCAGAGACGTGATACGTGCCATATCGTTGGGTGAGTTATCACAATATCTACCGATATCCGTAGTTTGAACATTACTACAAAAGCCTTTCAGGACATTAAAATCAGGGCTACGAGCGAATATTGCATCAATTTTATTATTAAGTCAAACCGACTCTGTCTCTGCGCCTGCATGATTAACTAGAGGATAGCGTCTGTTCCGCAGTCTAGTTATAACGTTCCCCTCTTGGGTAACCTGATTGATAGCGGTCATAAGCTGGATAGGTAGGTCTATAAACCTTCTAATCCTTAGCGAAAGCTGTCACCGCGCACCAGCTCTTCCAAGCTACGGTGTAAGGCGACGTGCTCAGAGCTGAATGGCACTGGGGTATATGTGGTCTCGAACGTTCCCTTGGGAGCAACAAGAGGCAGTCCCTTGTACTTACGTTTTGTGTCCGTAATTAAAAATCTGCGGGCATTAAAGCAGAATGCGATATCTATCGTTCTTCTATTCAACGAATCGTAAAATCACCAAATTCAGACTTTTCAAAATTTACCTGCATCAAGGATTAGAACCATGAGATTATGACAGAAAATTTGGCGTTTCTTGCATGGCTAGCGACTGCCCGTGAAGATGGCATTATTAGCTCAATGCTAAGCCGCTTTCATAATAATGGAACCGTAAATCGACACAACTCTCATTGGATGAGAGGGACCAACATTTAGAAAATTTGGATAGCAAGTTTCATACTAATATTAACTTGTACTGGGTTCTCCACACGCGATTTTTAATATTTTAATGTTTTAATAAAATTCATTTAATGTATATTAATCATCATTAAAAACTCTACTAATTAAATTTAGTATCCAATTTTAATAATAGTAGACATACTACATAATGGCATACAGGTAATTTGGATCAAACTATATATACAGGTATATAGGTTTTCTACGTTGTTTCAAGTTTCAAATAATCTTGACGTTTTATATTGGAAATATTACATGTTTGATGCTTTTATAGCAAGCACACTATTAAAAATTACCATTATTCGATTGCCTTTTTTTGTTAATTACATAAACAAGTTACAAGGAGTTTATTAATTTAACCATTCGTAATATCAACGATAACTAAGATAGTTATGGTACAAGCCTAATTTGAACAAACTGTATATATTGCTTTTTTACTTTGTTCGAGGTTTCAAAATCAACTTCGTATTCTATATGAAATATTATGTACTCTTGTGTTGGTATATTAAAGAAATTAAGTTAACAATATGCGCCATCTATTGGCAGATCATAGTACTAATTTGTAATTTAATTGGATTACTTAATATTTATGGAAAAAACTTAATGAATATGATGATTAATTATAAATAATTTTATTTAAATATGTGCAATATTATATAATATAAATCAACTTGTTTACTCACGTACATTGTATGTATTTATACTGTTTTGTTCTATTACAAGGTACAGGCTTATTCATTATAAATTACCTAACCTTCATCATCCTTATTATTGCATATACAACAAAATGTTTCAAATAAAAATCGTGTGGTTGTGACAGAATTTTCTTCATATACCATCAAAATCGCAGTGGTGTACAGATTGAATGGGATACAAAATAAATATTTTTCTTAAATAGATATATCATATGTTTCATAATTGAATGCCAATATTGAAAAGGCTGATTTTTCAGATTATTTTAAGGAAAAAAGATAATATAAACATGAGTTCGGAAATACTTCCTTTCCGAGATACAAGGTCTTAAACTTCTAACAATAAACGTTTTTTTATCCTACCACTTCAGATATTTTTATGAAATTAGGTTTGTTCTTAATGCAATTTAAGGCTTTTCCCGGGATTCGAACTTCAATCCCTTAATACCTCAAGGGTTAAGAGCGTCGTCAGGCAAATCAGAGGACGCAGGTTCGAGTCCTGTATAAGGGGGATTTTTTTCAGTAAAAAAATTTGATTAATTAGCGTCGGATATGTAGAAAGCATTTATTTCATTCACATCACTTTGCGAAAATGCAATTAATTTTCATTGCGTGTAAAATATAATATCTGTTCTTAATGCAATTTAAGACTTTTCCAATGATTCGAACTTCAGTCCCTTAATAGCTCAAGGGTTAAGAGCGTGGTCCGGCAAAAAAAAATATAGACCATATAAAATACTATCTGTACAAGTTTTAACAGAGGCTCAAAAATCAAAAGGGCTGGACTTTTGCCGCGATGTTTCAAAATTTGAAGGAAGACCCTGATTATTTTACTAAAATTCTATGTAGTTTTTAATAAGAAAAAATAAAAGGTCTTGGGAAATCAACAAAATTGTTGGGCCTATATTTTATGATTATGTATAATTTAAGTGGAGTTACCTATTTGGAAAAAATTATGCCATGAGCAGAAAATATTCTTATACAGAAGTTTTCGAAGGGCGAAATTGACAATACGATTTGGATGCAAGATAACAGAACTCCGCATAGTGCACTACAACTTAGAGATCATTTAAATAGGTAATGTATTTCCGATATGGATATGAAATAACGGAACTATTAAATAGCCACCTAATAGTCCTGGCTTGACCTCTATAGATTTATTTTTTGGGGGGTTTTTAAAAGATGTAATAATTAGAGAACGGACGCAATTTCCATAAAACGCAATCGGCAATTGGAATTGTGTATAACGTCGCTCAGTACATCCCGGCGTAATTCAATGAAGTATTTGTTTGACTTACTCGGACACCTGGTCTCGCCGCGATAACAATGGACAAGCCAGCTATTGTATTCGGAGAATATAGTGTTTTTTAAAGTGTTTTCATGAGCGTAGATAGAAGCGGGGTTTTTATAATGTATTTTATTTATTAGTTTGTATTTCGTAAGATAAATAAAGTGCTGTGAGTAAGTTTCTTGTTTTCATAGTTTTAACTGTTAATTACATCGTAATTTTTGTGATAGATCCTGTTTAATATCGTTTGATTGAATCTATTTCTACCAATTATTTCGACGTAAGAGTGTGCATTGACTTTCGTTCAGTTTCAATAACTTACGCACACATTTTTAGTTTTCATTTATTTAGAGCTAGAGCATTGTTTAAGTTACTTTTTCAGACATGATAAATTTTATCATGATATGGAAGAATGTCGAGAACGGCACTGTAAAACAATGGCGAGTTGAATTGACGGTCATACTGATTATATGTCCATTGTCAGTGATTCCGAAATTTATTACAAAATCCGTAAAATATCGTCAAAAATTCGTCACTTAGGATCGCAAACACATCTGAACTCTGTAAAACTTTTATGGCGGCTAATATTCCATTAAATAAACTTAGCAATCCCACTTTAAAAATATTTCTGAAAAAATATACTGGTCGAAATGTTCCTGATGTTCCTTTACGCAAATATTATGTTTCTAGGTGCTATACGAGAACAGTAGAACGCATTAGAAGCCATCTTTTAAATCAATACATATGGATAAGCGCCGATTAAACGGTGGATATGTTAGGACGCTGTGTGGTAAATGTTGTAGCTGGTGTACTACATCCAACTATTCCCTATAACTCATATGTAATAGCAACAAGTGTTATAAATAGAGTTGATGCGGAAACAGTTCCTGAAACCATTAAGGAGAATATGCAAAAAATGCTTCATTCGGACGCCACGTACAAAGAAAAAATACTTTTATTTGTCAGTGATAGTGCTGCGTATATGTTAAAAACAGGCAGACTATTGAAGAAAACATATCCTAATATGCTGCATATTACTTGTGTAGCACATGCTCTCCACAGAATCTGTGAATATATCAGAGACACTTTTCCGGAAGTTGATAGACTTGTATCAGCTTCTAAAAAAGTTTTCAGAAAAGCACCATTGAGAGTAGCTCTTTTCAGGGAAAAATTTCCATCTCTGTCACTGCCTCCTACTCCAGTAATAACTAGATGGGGAACATGGCTGGAAGCTACTAGTTATTATGCTGAGAATTTCGATAGTCTAAAACATTTCGTAACACTGGTAAAGGAGTATGCTAGAAGTATTGGTGAGTGCAAGGAGCTCATATAAATCCCAAATTTAAAAAATGTTGTACTTTCTTCACGAACACTTTGGAAAATTGCCAAAACTAATCACTTATTTTGAAAATCGAAATCTCAAATTAAATGACGGATTAACCACATTAGATGTGGCTGTTAATAATTTGAAAAGTATTCCAAGTGACTTCGGATGTGGCCTTCGGCAAAAGTTTGAAGCAATTCTTAATAGAAATCCAGATTTAATTACATTGCAGCAATTATGTATGGAGACAATTCCACAAAATCTAACGGCTAAATATGAAGAAATAAAAGAATATTTCCAGTATGCACCTATAACCAGTTGCGATGTAGAAAGGACGTTTTCTATTTATAAGGATGTACTTAATTCAAAGAGAACAAAATTGACAGAAGTAAACCTTGAGAAACTATTGCTAGTCAATATTAATACTCCTTTACTCAACATGAACGACAAAATGAACAAATAAAAATGTTCCAATTATAGAAATAAAATTAAAAACTTTAAAAATACAACTTTTCAACAAATACATATGTATTTCGTAATTTTATAGATCACCACCCGTTTGTTTTCCAATTATATAAATAAAATTAAAAACTTTATAAATACAACTTTTCAACAAATAAATATGTATTTCGTAATTTTATAGATCACCACCCGTTCGTTTTCCAATTATATAAATAAAATTAAATATGTTAGAAATACAGCCTTTCGCCAGTACTGCACTGGGTGGTAAGCGTGTCCGTTCTCTAGTAATAATCGTATCCTAAATACCATTTCGACAACTAAGTTGTAATCAGCAGTAGGTAAAACCGCTAATCAAAATGTTGAACAATTTCCACAGTAAAGCTAACACAGAATTGGGCAAAACTTAACATGCACCCGCGTATACACTGAATTTAAAACAAATACACAAACTAAAATTACGTCAACTTACCCCTCTTAAGAAAACGACAACATGTATTTATTCTCACGCCCTCAACTTTTTATACCTCGTTTCTAAGAATGAAAAAAGACAACTGTATGGGTTAGGACCGTTGTCCGGGTTAAACGTATTTTGTTTTTAACGATATGAATGGCTTCGTATGCGTTGAAATCTCTGGGGTTGTTGATATTTTTGACAAGTTTTAACCCTCTTATCGGGACGTTATGATCTGTGTCCAATATATGATTTGCGACACTCGATTTTTCTGGTCTATTAAATTTAATGTGATACGTGTTCTTTAAGACGGGATGTTATTAAGAGTTTCGTTTGACCTATATTCCGAATTACAATCGCAGCAATTAATTTCGTATATACCTGTTTTCAATTTCAAATTAACTTTATCTTTGGTATTACCTAGGAGACTTTTGATGTTATTTTCGGGCGCAAAAGCAACTTGGAGACCTCGTTCTTTAACAACTTTATTAATGTAGTTGAAAAAAAAAAATTTTCATAATTTACTTTAAGTAAGAATAAGTAAGAAAAGATTATAAAAATTTAATAATATACAGGATATTCCACTTAAAAAAATACTTTTCTGTATCATAGTGAATCTGCACGCCACTGAGTTTTTGATGACGTGTAAAGAAAAATCGGTCACAGCAACACAACTTTTATTTGAAACATTTTTTCAAATATGCCGTAATAACGATAATACAAAAGTAGGTACATAATTTATAATTAATAAGTCTGTACAATCCTATAGGGTTAACGAAATATTTATTATTTTTATATTATGATTATTATCGTAAACTTTTATTGTATACTGGTAGGCTATATCTTTATTTTAAGAAAGGAGAATAAAATAAAAACACCTGTATTTAATTTTGTAATATAAAATTTATTTTTTTATATATATTTTTTGTATTTATTTATAAATTAACACAGTTTATATATAATTAAAAAAAAACATGAGAATCGTGCGCGTTCATAGACGAAGAACAAAACACAGTCGATACACGCACGTTGTTTTTTTATATCACACAATATATAATTGTAAAATTACAAAAAAAAAAGAACTATACCCTATTTACAACAGAACATCGTTCGTTATATTATCTTGGGATTATCACTATTGTAATATAAAACAGCTACCAAATAAAATACAAAACATACAAAAAAAATTGCTATCGCATTCGCAACAGCGGTGGGATTCACCGCCTTTCACATCGTTTTACAGCCAGTCAATCGTAGGGGCACAAGCTTGTATATAATACAAAAATTAAGGCAGTTTTCCCATTAGTACAACTATTTTTATTTGATTTTTTTTAAGTAAATTTTCCAATATATCGATTTAATATAAAAAAATAATTGTGCCAGTGGGAAAACTCCCCAATGCCCGTTACATATAACCCATCGATCGCATATTTAGTAACAAATAGGGCCGTCGAATATTTTTTTGTATTTTTTTTACAATTTAAAACCATGAATTGAGATCAGAAAACCCCATGGTCTTTGGGCTTTTTTTTAAATCGCACCGACGTTCGAAATCGCTAATACTGACATATACTTTGGAGATTAATTCTTCCGAATTGAGACGAAACAAAATAGAACAAAAAAAAAATTCGTCGGAATGGAAGAATTAATTCCAAAGAAAATTGGCCGAAAAATTGTCGGTTTCCTCCGCGATGTTTTTTTTTAAGTTTTTTCCTTTTTTCGTTCAATATTTAGTCGAGATAACTTTTTTCGTTTAAACTAGTATCACAAATTAAAAAGCTATTCGTAGTATTATTAAAATATCGTAAAAGATACGAAAAAAAAATCGTTTTTGGGCGATAGAGTGATTTCGAGTTGAAAATTAAAAAAGTAGAAAAAAATATTTGCTGGTGGGAGATATGGGGCATAAACAAATGTAAATCGAACCAAATCTCCCATTCCGAGCTGAATTAAAATATTTCTAAAAATAAAAGAAAAAAGTTTCGATTATTAACATCACTCTTTCGCCAAATAATTCGGTTTCATATTATTGCTACAACTCTATGAGAAGAAGTATATATATCATATATATCTAATTCTAAGAATCACGATATGCTTTTTACAAGTAGTTATATTAATAAAATGTAGGTATTTTTTAAAACTAAAGAAAAAATGTAGACTTTTAGCTTATGAAGAGAAAATAAGTAAAATGTACGAAGAATATAAAGAAAATCCAAGTCATATTCTCCATACATGAAGATATGATTATAAATTAGGTAAATTATTTTATAAATGATTGATGATCCGAAAAATAATGATAAACATTTTGCCCGGAAAATGATATGATGTTTTTTGTCCATATTTTTTTAAATGATTAAATGAGTTTGATTAATTTTTGTTCTGATATTTTGATGATTGCAGTTTTTCAGTCTTGGGAACTTGTACATACTTGCAATTTGTTTGTTTGTTAAGTCCTAGAACTAACAATTACTCGCTATATGAGCGATATAATTTGGTTTTGTTGAGGGTGAATTCTGGACTTATCATTACGGTTCCACCTCTTGTAATTTTTCTGAAACAAGGAGAGAAATACGTTAGGATCTAGATTTAAAATCAGTTAAAAAGTTTTGTTTATTTTTGCTAATAAATTTTTATTACATAGGACAAACAATTTAAATACTCACTTTATGAATTGAGGTAGGAAAGAATTCCATCCAGCCGTCGATTGCTTGAGCGTGAGATACAATTCAAAAGTCGAAACCGTACTGGGATCAATTTTTATCGTACTCAGCTTCCTGCATTCGTCTTCACCCTCGAAGCTTAAATACAGGGTACAGCCGCGTAAGCCACATAACTCCGTATCGGCCATATCCAGTATCTGCTTTGATATACTCTGCAGTAACCCGCAGGGTAACAACACCTCACCGCAAGAGAGGTGAGTATGTTTCGCAGCCCTTAATTCCTCTTCCAAACGCTTGGATAAAGCTTGCACGGCCGCTTCATCGGAATCATACTCGTCTTGGTAAGACTCATATTCCCAATCTTTAAAAAAAAAAGAAATCAAAAATAATTTTTTTATCGTCGAACGAAAGCGAATAAAATAATCAAATTGAAGTGAAACTTGTTACTATGCGCGAAAAGCTAATATTGCGGGAGGTCAATAGAGTTCAAGCTAATAGAAAGCCGGCCGGTAGGGATCAGCTGATCTCTTATTTGACACTATTTTCACCTCGACTTGGATCTAATAAAAATTTCCCGAAAGCTTATAAAACAATGTGAAATACTTACCAATTTGATTATAATCAACGTTGGTAACAGATAATATTTCCATCTTTTTTTATTTGAAATTGATAACGTTTATATGCTCACACTTATCACACAGAAATAGAAAATTAGATGAGCGGGAGTATATCTTGTTCTAAGTATACTGTATCTCACAAATATTCTGAACCAACTGTTTCCCAATCAGCTGTGCGTTCGTATTTATGTTGAGTCCGTCCCCCCATCCTAGTAATCCAAACCGAAGATAGTGCTCGTTGAATATCGGTACGAATCGCGTGGCCTACGTGATCACTAACACAGAGTTGGTAATATAATAGTTCTTTGTTTTGTACGCTGTGGTTTTGTATAATTAATTCGAATATTGGTCCAGTAAAACTTCTTTTCGTTGACCCTTACGGGTTGTAAAAAAATAGTGGAAGACGAGTTTTACGGATGATCACCGGTTTTTATTCTGTGCCTGCGTTGCAAGATTTCTAGATCTACATACAAAAAAAAAAATTGATGCCAATAAACGTTGCAGTGAATATTACCTTCAGGCTGACGTGGTTTTTTTTATTTATTTGTGTTTAATATTACAAGCAAATGCGTCAATTAAATCTGGAAATATATATTTACAACAAAATCTTAGTGGTGTCCTATTATAGACAATCAAATTGACGTAAAAATTTTATTTTAGATAAGTATTAAATTCATAAAAATTAGAATAAATAAAGAGTAATAATTTTTATTGTATTTAAACGTGTATTGAACTTAACATTTGCAAATTTACTAGATTAATTTCAAAATATATAAATCTAAATGTAAATTAATTTAATAATATTTTACTTATTTTTGGATCATTTAGTCAAAATATATAAATGTATATGATTAAATTCATTAAAAATAAAAAAACTTCTTGTAAATTAACTATATATTTCCTTTTATTTATCTTTTTATCCAGTTAATTACTAGGGATCTGTACTAAGATGATTCCGTATTATATACCAAAAAAAGCGTAATTTTAAACACAATTCAATGGGAAAATAACACGTGATATAGTAATCATAGTTATTTGAAATTAAAAAAAAAATTAGCACTCCAAAATGTAGTTTATAAAACTACAAAAACAGTAAATTTCTAAAACTTAAATACCGCAAGAAACGCAAAACGAAAAATTATTGAATAATTATCAAAAAACTATTTAATCAAATTAATGATTAAAATATGCTATATAATAGACGCAAAATAATTCAAGGTCAATTTAATATGCAAATTTTTACAAAATATTAAAATTTATTTTAAACATTTTACAAAAGAAAAAAAATTACTAATTCATTAAAAAAAAAATACACCAACATTCTGTTCATATAATTCTGCAATCTTACAACATCCTTCCAGCGTTTTCTAGAATCTAAGCGAATAGTCTAGAATAGAGAGCGTTAACTGCTTGTGTAATTGATAAAATACAACCACGATTTCCGTTACATATCAAAAGAAAAAAATATATTGCGGAAAAGATATGTTGGTTAACGAAGGAAGGAAATTTTATTTTAGATAAATGCTAAACGATTAGTAAATTGTTTAGTTAAAAAAAAAGGCTATGTGTAAGGCAACGTCTGTGCACACTACTATCTTTACTCTTCAAGGCTGTTTTAAAAATAATCTCAAATGCATGGTATAATATTGATTGCAGTTTAGTGAACTTGTCATTTTTAGTATTTTAGCGGTGCTTAAAATAGTTTATAGATGTTTTCTAGAAATATTAAGAAACTAATAATAGAATTATGAAATTAAATAATTTAAAAATCAATAAATAATATCCATAATTTTATAAAATTGTGAATATTAAAATGATTTTAAAATTACATTTTGTTGAGCAAAAAAAATTAATAAATTCCTTATTATTATAATAAAACATTTCAGCATATATTATAGAAACTGCATAAAAAATTAAAATAATTTTTATAAATTCCAATAATAATAATTCAATAAACAACCTATTTAGAAACAAGATGCTTTTTATTACTTAAATACAAGCCGTAAAAATTATTAAGGCCACGTCATACAAATAATTTATATTTATATTGTGCAAAATCATTGATAACTATCGTCCATATAGAAATATGATAAAATTACTAATTACAATTTTTAAAGAAATTTAGATATTTTATACGTTTTAATATCTAAAATAAAAAGTTACCCAATTAAAATATTATTGCTTTGTTGACGTGTATTTATCAACAAAAGAAAATTCAAAATAACTTTTTATGACACCAATGAACAATAATTTATTAACACCTTAAAACAATAATACAAAAAATTGCATTTTTTTACGTAAAAAAAGTGGGAGAATATAAAATCGGAAAATTTAAACACCACGTCAGACTCAGTAATAATTCGTATTTGCATTGTGCAATATTATTAATTATTGACACCAAAATTTATTCGCCTCAGCGTTACAATATTTAAATTAAAGTAATTCATTTTTTCTAATATTTAAGTATTTAGGAGATTTTAAATTAATAACTTAAACAAAAAATGTTAGAAAAACGTTCGTAATTAATTTAAATTCTCCAAATTATATCATTATAATTATACAAGTGTCCCGTATCGTTATGTTCAAATTTTAGGAGTGTAAAGTAGACTTCATTTCAAGTAACAAAAACGTAAAACTTGTATATCCTTGTTGAATGCAGGCTTGTGCCCGTAAGTCAACAAAAGAAGTACTTATCCGAATTTCATACTTGTTTTGTCGGATTTGCTCGGCAGCCAGGTGAATACGATCCAACACTCTTCTCTCTGTTCGAAACTTGCGCGTAGACTAAATTTTTCATGTATCACCATAAATAAAAGTCAAGGTGATAAAGATCGGGTGATCTGAGTGACCACCTCGACCAATCCATCTTGGATAATTGATGTTAACCCAATTTCGGACAGCAATTCCGAAATGTGGTGGTGCCCCATCCATGTGAAACCACATGTCTCGTCGAACATTCAGTGGGACATCTACTAAAAGACCTGGCAGTTCGTCAATAAGAAATTGAAGGTAATTGTCCGAATTTGACTTCCCAGGAAGAACGACAGGACCAATCAACAAGTCATCGATTAGGGTCGCCCAACCGTTAATAGAAAATTCATGTTGAAATTTAGATGGGCGTATAACTTTGGGATTTTCTAATAACCACCTGTGCAGGTTTCTCAGATTTGTAACACCACTTCTCGTGAACGTAGATTCATCTGTCCAGAGGACTGTTTTGCAGAAATTAAGCCGTGACTGTTTTAATATCCAGGTAGAATAAACTAGAAGAGCATAGTGGTCTGCCTCAAGCAAACCGTTTCCCCTGCGATAGTGATATGGATATAAGCCCTCACGTTTTAAAATTCGCCAAACTGTCCTCCGTAGCACTCCTATTTGTCTAGCGATTCGACGTTCACTGAGAGATGGATCCCTTGTAACAATAGCTACTACTTCTCCTCTGAGTCTACTGGAAAATTTACTCCTCGGTCGAAAAGATAATCACGCAGTCCGCATTCCCGAAATTGTCTGTGTACTTCCAGAAACGTTCTGTAGTGAGGAATGCGCCTATCGGGAAACCGATGTCGGTATTCAATAAGTGCTTGTCGTACACTGCCGTTACAGTAACCATACACAAAATGCATGTCCGCATACTCTTGAGAAGAAAATCGGTGAGGCATTTTGTAATAAAGAAAACTTGTCCACACAGCTGTGCAATAAGCTGTTGTATGAACTGAAACGCAATGTAATCTTTTATTAAAAAATGCAACGTTAAGAGTCATCTGAGCATTTGTTTATTGTACGATATTCATGGTTCAGCACTTACGAAATAAGTAAGAACCTTCTTTATCATAAATCAATTTCCAGTACTCTTGTTTGTAGATCTCCAAGGAATTACTGTATGCACTGGGACACGTGTTTATTTATTTTAGGATAGCATTTTATTATGCGACGTTAACAATCACATGCCTGTTATTGAATCGTATAACTTTTTTTTAAATAAAATCAGTTCGTATTGACTTTAGGATTATATTTTTTTTCATGATCTGACAATCACATTCATAGATCTGAAACTTTGAAACAAATAGAAATTGATATACAAGTTTTGCGTTTTTGTTACTTACTTTACACTCCTAAAATTTGAACTTGACGGTACGGGACACTTGCATAATTGAGTAAAAAGTTTTTTTATAAATTATTAGAAAAGCAAGATGGTATTTTTCAAATTATTTAAATTAACTACGCCTAATATATTTCAGTACCCCCATTTACTTCAACTAATTTTACGCTAGTGATACAATTTAAAAAGAAATATTTAAGTAAGCATCAATTTACTATGAATTTGTTTTTATCATTAAATAATTTCTATAATAACTATGCCGGGAGTCCCATAACATGAGTACCACAGCTTAAGGATGTATTACTGAAACAATTTCAAGCTAAAAATGTCTAATGAACATATTTCTAAAACTCTTTTGTAACTAAGCTACCACCATTAGTCTTAGATAACACTACTTTGGGAGTACTTTGTACTGTTACAAAAAAAATCTCATTGAAAATCATTTCAAAATGTCCACCCAATTGCTGCATACATAGATTGACTCTTCCTAGAATTGAAAAGGTAGTCTTAACAGTCTCAAGATCCAAAACGAATAGTTTCTGCGACATCCATAAACCTAGCAAAAAGTTGCTCTCTGTTTTCAGGTTTTTCTGCATAAACCAAATTTTTCAGCCCCAAAAAAGTAATCTAGGAGATTTAAGTCTGGTAATCTTGCATGTCGAGCAACTGCACCTCTCCTAATCCATCGTATAATTTTGACAAAGAAAATCTGTTGCTCGTCTATCAAAGTGTGGAGCTCCATAAAACTTGTTTTTTCTCTTAAACATACGTGTTGTGTATTTCTAAAAGCAGTTCTACAAGACGCTTTACTAGTGGGAAATCGCCAAGGATATTCATCAGCTGCTGGTCGTCCATTTCTAATACACAATCGATAAATAAAGTGAATATCGACGTATTCCTCATTCCAAAAAACTAACATATTTTTAAGAGTATTCTAATTCTTGATACTATGAGATCACTACCTCAAAAAGATCAAGATGATAAGTTTGTTTACCGTATCACTCAGCTTCTAGAAATTTGAACGCTTCAAAAACTAATCTATCTAATATGAAAATTATTGTATTTATTTGTAAACTTTTATTCCAGGGAAATAACATTAAAAATTAAAAATTTTTATAACAATTTATTGTAATCAAATCGCGTTCAAATCATCCAACTCATTAAAATCACTTTTAGGTAGCACCAAAGATAAAATTGAAGTAGGACAAAATCTGGTACCTATGAAATAAATTGTAACGATTGTAACCAAAAATATAGCGGACAAACTAAACGTTCAATTTCATTACAGGCAATATATGTTCTATTTTCGATTTAATAGACCTGAAACGTTGTCCGACATATAATCTCAGATTAATTAAAACAACAAATAATTATGAAGAATTAGAGGGATACGAAAATATTTACATATATACATAGAAATAGAGCAAATTAATGAATTTTAACAATGAACCAATTCCAAAGTCCAGTTTTGTATGCTTTATTGTGACTGTAATAATTAATTATTTTTACGCTTCATGTATTTTTTACGTTTCACGTTTCTTTAATTTTTACGCGGTTTAAGTAGTATATAAGGGTTTGTTTTAATGTTAGTAATTTAACGTTATCCCACTAACGATTTGGTGAAGAGCATGTCTTCAAAGATTGTACCTCAACCAAAGGCGCTCCGTTTAACATTAGGTTTGCTCCAACTTGCTAAAAAAATTACTATGGTGGTCTAGTATATGCGCACTGCAGAAAAAGCCTTCCAACTTCATTTCTGACCGTACATTTAATTAAATTTTGGTCGTACACAAACCAGTCACGGGACGGTCAAAACAGTCCACAGACTGAGCATGTACCGTTTGTACTAACATGCGCATTACATACATCATCCTGTGAGAACTACAGTTGCCAATGACAATATCTCAAAATATCAGAACAAAATATCGGACAGAACAAAATTGATTATTACAATCATTACTGTTGGTAATACTACAAAACAGATTGTTAACCAAACGATCAGAAATACGTTCTAACTTCTTTATAATTATCACCGGCCACTCAAAAGCAGTGCAAAACTATCGGTTGTGCACAAAACCATCAAGAACAAACCGATTATTTTTCTTTTTCAGATTGTTCTCCGCCTGGGGCGGCTTGTGGGTGGATTGAGTAGCTCACAGCCGCCACTGCCGGTCCCAAGCCCGGATAAAGGAGGAGGGTTCTTAGGTAAGGTTAGCAACCTGCCTAGGGGAAAAACAATTACATGCTCAAAGCACCGGTAGCATAGCCTCGGAACATGGACGGATTTCACGGAGCACGACCCACGCGCGAATAAGGAACAAACTCTATATGAAGAAACAGCAAATGAGAATTGCATGCTGGAACATAAAGACACTGTATTCAAAAGATCATGAACTAATTCCCGAACTCAATGAACATAAGATAGACATATGTGCACTCTCTGAAACGAAAAAGAAAGGTAGAGGAACAACAAGACTTAGCAACTACATCTTACTGTACTCAGGAGTAGCAAAAGACCAAAGAGCTACATCAGGGGTTGGTATGGCAGTAAACGAGAAATACGAAAAGAATATAGAAAGCATAGAGTATGTTAACGACAGAATTCTAAGAGTAAAAATGATGTTCAATCATCCCCTGCACATTATATCAGTATATGCACCTGACATTGGCAAACCCGAAGAAATGTCAATAGATTTCTACGAAATCCTACAATCAGAACTGGACAAAATCCCAAAAAACGAAAAGATAATCCTATTAGGAGACCTAAATGCTAGAATAGGAAATGAAGCAGTAGATGGAGTAAAACAAAAATACAACGAAGAAGTAACTAACAGAAATGGCGAAATGTTGACAGAATTTTGTGCACAGAATGAATTACGAATAAACAACACATACTTCCCTCATAAAGACCAACACAAATACACCTTTTACGACAATAGACAAAATAAATCCATAATCGATTACATCATCACAAACAGAATGTTCATGCCCCAACAAATAGTAGATATAAGAGTCCTGTCCTCAGCCAACATTGGAACAGACCACAAATTAGTGCTAGGAAAACTACGAATAGCAATGTCACTGAGGAAACAAAAGCCAACAACAAGAGCTGAAAAATTCAACATAGAATTGCTCAACCAGGAAAATACGAAACAACTATACGCAGACCGATGCAAACAATACATTACTCTTAACCCAATAATACAACCCGACACTCCCCAAACAGCATGGGATAAGCTGAAACAAAACATCTATAAAGCCGCCGAAGAAACCCTAGGCACACGCACGGTATCGCAGAACAGTAGACCGAACAATAAACCTTGGTTTACAACGGAAGTCAAGGATATCACAAGGGAAAAGAAGAAAAATTATTTGCAATACAGGGAATCTCCAACTCAAGAAAACCGAAATAAGTATATTGAAACTAGGAACAAGGTCAATAATAGGGTTAGAGAGATCAAGGAAGAATACTGGCAGGAATTCAGTAACGAAATGGAAGCAGACATGTATGGAGCACAAAAACGAATTTGGAAACTACTAAGAGGCATGAAACGGGAAACGAATGAAACAATACAACTCAGAACAATTACCGAAGAAACTTGGGAGAAGTATTTCAGAAATCTTTACGCAGACATAGAGAACCCTGTAGAAACACAAGAAGAAGACATACAAAACGACCCACCAGAAGAGTGCACGCAAATCACCGAAGAGCAAGTAAGAGAAACAACGAGGAAACTTAAGAATAGGAAAACTCCAAACCAAGACAAAATACCAAATGAGCTAATAAAAAATGGAGGAACTGCCACCATAAAAGAATACACAAAACTGTTTAATATCATACTACAACATAGAAGAATACCTGAAGAATGGAAGAACAGCGTAACAATACCCATCTTCAAAAAAGGAGACAAAACCGATCCAGCAAACTACCGTGGGATAACATTGTTGAGCACCTCGCTAAAACTCCTAACTAAGATCATTGCGGACAAAATAACCCCAACAATGCCAATAAGCGAAGAACAACAAGGATTTCGAAGAAGTCGATCCACCACTGACGCTCTATTCATACTCAGACAACTGATAGAAAAATCATTAGAGTACAACACCCCTGCCTATCTTTGCTTTGTAGATCTAACTAAGGCCTTCGACAGAGTACAACTAAAAGACGTCATCACGATCCTGGAAAACAATAATACGAAGAAAGAATACGTAGAACTCATTAAGGATCTAAACACGAACACAAGAACGCAAATACGCACAAACCTCACCCTAACGCAACACCTACGAACCACAACAGGCATCCGTCAAGGCGATAGTCTCAGTCCTTTATTATTCAACGCAATCATGGATGAGCTGGTGAAAGCTGTAAAGAACACCGGATTAGGATATCGGATGGGCATACACAACATAAATATAATATGCTATGCTGATGACGCAGTACTTATTGCGGAATCAGAGGACGACCTACAAAGAATGTTACATGCTTTCAACAAACAGGCAGGGAAACACAACATGGAAATTTCCATAGACAAGACCAAATGCATGACCATAGCAAAAGAACCTGTACGCTGCAAATTGGTAATAGAAAACAAGACCGTCGACCAAACCATGTCAATCGAATACCTTGGGTGCAGAATTACAAGCGCAGGGTTTTTGGGTGATGAGGTGAGGAAACAAGTAAACAAAGCAGCAGCAATATCGGGACATCTTAGGTATCCAATCTGGAGAAACAAACACCTAAGTACGGAATGCAAATCAAGGATATACAAAACATGCGTACGACCGGTGATGACATATGGTGCGGAGACGAGAGCGGAAACAACGATAACAAAGAGGATACTAAGAACAACCGAAATGAAGACTCTAAGAACGATAACAGGATACACATTACATGATAGGCAAAGAAATACAGATATAAGGGAGAAGTGTCAAACGGATGACGTAGTCAGATGGATCCGGAAAAGAAGAAGAGAATGGAACCACCATGTCAGCCGAATGACTCCCGACAGAATGGCCAGAATAGTACGAAACAACATACCTCACGGAAGAAGACCCATAGGACGACCACCAAAACGCTGGCGAGACAGCTGGCAATCAAATTCACAAGAACTGCCGCCACAAAGAAACCGGAACTAAACAGGCGATACGCCTATTGAAAGAAGAAGAAGAAGAAGAAGATTGTTCTACTGAATATGGCAATTTAGTTGTCGAAATACGTATTTAGAGTTTTTGATTTATATTGTGGTTAGGGATTTTTCGAATTTTCAATAACAACGAAATCAACAGAGGTACAAAATATCTGCATTAATAGGGTAATCTAAAATTTCAGATGCCTGTAGCTCAGTTACGAAAGAGGTTTAGGCATATGCTATTTAGACATGTTTAACTTGAAATTGTTTCAGTAACATCCTTAAACTGTTGTAGTCACGTCATGAGACACCGCTGTAATAGTTGTCACCTTTAATAAACTAAAAATTATAAAAATCTGTGAGATACACAATTGTCCACAGATTCATTCTCAAAATGAGGATCTCGCTTATTATGAGACATAGAGATTTGGTTAAATGCGATCAAATACTCTAGAGGTAAAGTTGTACCAAATCCTATACACTAGCTTTGAATATTTAACGTATTTCAGGGCATAATAGCAAAAAAAGTGAATTTTAGTTTTTTCGATTTTCTTTAATAACTCATTTATTTTTAAAGTAATGCAAATTTAATTTGCACTTCCTTACGGCATTTTTTTAAATAGGAATCTGGTGGTGTATTTAGATTTTTGAATACTGCTATAGAAGTTGAGCTACAATGTTCAAGTTTCATTTTTCTTAGGGGGATCATAGATGGCTATGACACCATCGAAAAGAATTTTTCTTTCCCTTTTCTAAAATGTATAATTTGTTATACCTGATTCCAAAACTAATTTCAAAAATTAAAAAAAAACAACATATTGTTACATTAGCAGGTTAGAGCGGTTGTGACATTTGACAGTAGGAAACCTTGGAAACATAAAACAATCTACCGTATGTCCCCGGATTGAGTTTACAAGAGGAAAAAAATTTTTATTTTTGATTTTACCAAAAAGTGCTAATGGAATAAAATTTTTTGCTTAGTTTCAAATGACCAAATCTGTAATTAGAATTTCAGTACCACTTATCTATGTTCTAAAAAATTTTTTTTTAAATTGTTTTCATCGCAGTACATCTATTATTTTTTAATGGTAGAAGCCTTTGACTTGAAAATGTCGTACACTAATTTATTTGTCAAAAATAACTTCAAACTGTAATTCTGTAAGTTATGGTGAAAATGTTAACGTTATCACAAAAAATATATTTAATACAATGTTACGGTATTGGGGAAAAGAGCTATCGTCGTATTGCTGAAGAATTTAATACAAAATTTCCCGAAGTAACTGTTTCCCGTATGGGTATAAGGAAGTTGGTGAAAAATTTTTTGGAAACTGGTTCTGTTCTGAATTTAAAGAAAAGGAAAATAGTACGTGATGAAGATGATGCTACTACAGTTTTAATTTTGGATTCGGTGCAAGATAATCCTAAACTTTCATTGCGGAGACGGGCGCTTCAACTGAATATGAGCAAATCCCATATTCAAAGAGTTTTGAAGGAACGTAAATTATACCCCTATAAATCGATTTTTAATCATACGTTAGAACCGGGAGATGATGAGAAGCGTCTTTATTTTTGCATGTGGATGGGAGATGAAATAATGGAGAACCAAAATTTTCACAAAAGCATTGTATTTTCCGATGAAGCAACTTTTTCTAGCAATGGTACCGTTTCGTCATAACATGTTCGTTATTGGAGTGATACTAATCCTCACTTTAGAATTGCATCAAAACGTCAATACTTTGTTAAGGTAAACGTGTGGTGTGCTGTTTCTTATCATGGAATAATAGGGCCATATTTTTTTTATGCTAATGTAAATCAGCATAATTATTTGGAAATGTTGAGCAATTTTTTCTGGGATGGTTTAAGTGAACTCCCACTTGCTTATCGGCAGAGGATGTATTTTCAACAGGATGGTTGTCCGTTCGCGCATCGTAGCTGCCTGGCTCAATCAAAAATTCGAAAATAATTGGATTGGCTGGAATGGTCCTGCTTTGTGGCCTCCAAGAAGCCCTGACTTAACTATTTTAGATTTTTATTTGTGGGGACGGTTAAAGCAACTAGTCTACATGGACAACTTGCCTAACAATGTGGATGTATTAAAAAATCGCATTAGAGATGCTGTTGCATCCTTGACGCTTGAAGAAATTCGCAACAGTTAGAAGGAACTGCGGCTTAGAGTCGAATTGTGTGCTGAAAGGGGTGGCGAATTAATAGAATAGTTTTAAACATTATTGTTTCTAGCCTAATTATTTTTTTATTGTTGTGATTGAAAATAAAAAATAAAAATTTCTAATTCTAAATAGGGGTTTGACAGTTTCGTAATTCTAATTACAGATTTGGTCATTTGAAATTAAGCAAAAAATTTTATTCCTTTAGTACTTTTTTGCAAAATCAAAAATAAAAATTTTTTTCCTCTTGTAAACTCAATCCGGGGACATACGGTATAATACAACTGTCATTGTTAGTGTTTGTTTATAGTTGACATTTAGTTTATGTTCTATGAAATTTATAAATCGAATAGCAAAATAATTACCTAGCATAATAAAATATAATGTACCATTTAAATACTAAATTTAGTGATTATTATTAAATAATTTTGCTGTCATGGAGCCGTTTAGTAATAGTGTCAAATTTGGTATGTTGTCCTGTTACATTATGTGTCACAAAAATTCGAGAGCTGCCGAAATGTATATAAACCAGTATCTAGAACGCAGACAACCCCATCTTTCTACTTACAGAAATTTAAAGGTAAATTTTATACATCACGAATGATTTACTAAGCCATACACGAAACTGCAGCGCATAAGTAATGAAACTAAAGCTAATGTTTTACAAGCAGTTGTTGAAAATCCGAACACATTAGATCAGGACATTCAACATAACACCGGCGTTCCCAAATCTACTGCTCATAAGATTTTGGCCTCCCACAAATATCATCCATATAAATATGTACAATGTATGTCAATCTTTAAGACCAGGCAATAATGAAAGACGAAGAGAATTTTATGAATGTTGTGAATGGTACACTAGGCAATGCGATGATGATAATTTTTCTTCTCAAATATTATAGTCTGATGAAGCTAGATTCACAAATAATGGTTTATTCAATAGACAAAATTTACGATTTTGGTCTACAGACAACCCCCATGTAATCAGAACTGTTCGACATCAAGTGCGTTTTGGATTTAATGTCTGGTGTGGCATACTAGGGTCACGATTAATTGATCCAATAATTTTTAATAAAACACTAACGTCCGATGCTTATTTGCATTTACTGCAAAATGATATTGAAGACTTGCTGGGCGGATTACCTTTACAAGAGGCTCATAATTGTTGGTTTCATCAGGACGATGCTCCAGCACATAATTCCAGAATTGTAACCAATTTCCTCAGTCAGCGGTTTGGTATCAGGTGGATCGGAACTCGTGGACTAGTTGCATGGCCACCAAGATCTCCTGATCTGGCGCTACTCGACTTCTATTTGTGCCCTCAGCTACAATAACGTAAATGAATTTTGTGAAAGCGTGGTTCACGAATGTCGAGCTATTCCAAGACGTATTTTACATAAAGTTGTTAAATCTATTATTCGTAGATCGTATTTATGTATGGAAAATTATGGTCAACTGTTTGAACATTTTTTGTAATTTCTTATTACAATTTTATTTTAAATAATATCTAAGTATTTTTTGAGCTGCCTATGTTTTTAATTTAATAAATAATTGTTGCAAAGTAAAGTTTTCTTCCTTTCTTTGTTTGCAAAACCTTCTATTGTCAAATGTCACAACCGCTCTAACATGTTAATGTAACAATATGTTGTTTTTTTAATTTTTTAAACTAGTTTTGGTATCAGGTATAACAAATTATACATTTTTGAAAAGGGAAAGAAAAATTCTCTTCGTTGGTGTCATAGTCAACTATGACCTCTATAAGAAAAATGAAACTTGATCATTATAGCTCAACTACTATAGCAGTATTCAAAAATATAAATACTCCACCACATTCCTATTAAAAGAGTGCCTTAAGGAAGTCCAAATTAAATTTGTATTACTTTAAAAATAAATGAGTTATTAAAGAAAATCCAAAAAACAAAAATTAACTTTTTTTTACTATAGCACCCGAAGTACGTTAAATATTCAAAGATAGTGTATATGATTTGGTACAACTTTACCTCTGGAGTATGTGATCCCATTTAACCAAATCTCTATCTCTCATAATAAGCGAGAACCCCATGTTGAGAATGAATCTGTGGACACACTGTATAGAATTGTAAAAATACACAGAACATACGCGCATATTGTGTATATCTTAGCATCGATATTTTTAAATTTTAATTCAGGCAAGATTATAAAAAGATAACTGCATTTTTTTTCAAAATATTTAAACAATTTTTTACTTTTAACTATTTTTTTTTTTGCAAAAACACGTAATGTTTTGTGCTTAATTAAAACATATTTCAGTTTCAAGTATATTAGTCATGAACACGCTGCCAGAAACATGTTAGGACTTGCACCAACTTCTCCCAATATACGTACAACCAATATATTATGCATACATATCTAAATACTAGTTAGTAAACATGTTAGAACTTGCACGTGACTCATTTTGAACTATTTACGGAAATCACTACGTCCTCTTTCTCTCTCTGTTGTTGGCCACTATAAAATTTACCCATTGTACCTGCTATGTCTATAAATAGTATTCGATGACGTGTCATATATAAAACCTATTAAAAATATTATACTTGTAGTTACGATTTGATTTAACTGAAACTAAATACCATAACTTCACTAATACATATCTACCTTGTGGTCTTTCAATGTTAGAACATAATGAAAATGTTACTAGGGGTTATAATGAGTGCATTTGATTAGGTTCCGTTGTACTAAACCTATTATTGTGATGAGGAACAATATATACGACTCATGTAATCGAAATTATTAAGTCTGGTTAAGCGCTTGTTATTCAAATTGAATGTTATATTTTAAAATTTTAAATTACAATAATAATTCATTGCTTTTATTCATAATGTATCATTATGTACCTTTATAATTCATTATTGGGATTTATTTAATTTATTTTTCATTTGAAGAATGAGTAAAATAATACTTTTACAGATAAAGTCACTTACTGACCTCACGAGACTGTCCCTGTTCCAAAATTTTACTGGTCTTTTGCATAATTAACACTTACATTGATTTTTTTTTAAATTAATAATTTACAGTCGGCGGGAGAAAAATATAAGCATCAAAATTTTAAAATTCATGTTGCAATATTCGAATTATTGCCACTACATTTTAAAAACAGTAAATTTTAAATTGTTTTAACCTATTTCACAGTTAAATATAAGAGGATGTTTGATAGAAGAATGACTGCAAAACTTAGGAGCACTTTCGCTATGATGATTGGCTTAGGATTATTATCAGAGAGCGGACTCGAGCGATTAATGATTCAGAGCCCATAAGCGTCTGCCTTGTATTCGCAATAGGTTTATTTCTGTAAGCGATCCGTGAGTTTCGAACAATTTGATGCATGTGACTTGCTGCATAAGTGGCACATACCTACATATGCAATTAATATATATCTGTCAATACACAACAGAGCGAACGTAATAAACAGTTTGGTAACAGGCAGCAACTACTGCTGAAACAAAAGTAATGCTGACAAGCGAATTGCGTAGCGGAATTTTGAATAAAAATAATTTACAAAGAACAAAACTCAAAACTATGTATTTTCTGTGAAATATTGAAAGTGTAAAACATTACTATGAACATACAAAAAAGGTTTTAAATATATCTATACGTTAATATGCACGTATAACGCTTTTGTTGCATTATGAAACAGACATGTAAATAATTTACACATCTGTAACTGTATACTTGGACAATACCTCGTATTTTCAGCATTTACTTCTGCTTAAGACATATGTTTCTGCCATCTATAGGCGTCGTCAGTTAAGCTAGTGAAGCAATGTATACAAATGATACAAATCTTTATAAATAGATCTGTATCTGTATATGCCATTAAGCCGAAATCCCTTACTAGATAAAGCAAATTTCATCCTATAAGGTGGCACTTATTTAATAAGTGACATCTGACGGACGAAAGAGGCTTTGCCGAAAAAAGGGATCTTTCGTTTGACCAGCTATGCTGATACGAAAAACGAAACAATACGGGTTGTCCATAAATAAGCCAGATGGCGATAAATATACAAAAAAGGATTTAAATATATCTATACGTTAATATGCACGTATAACGCTTTTGTTTCATTATGAAACAGATATGTAAATAATTTACATTTCTGTAACTGTATACTTGGACAATACCTCGTATTTTCAGCATTTACTTCTGCTTAAGACATATGTTTCTGCCATCTATAGGCGTCGTCAGTTAAGCTAGTGAAGCAATGTATACAAATGATACAAATCTTTATAAATAGATCTGTATCTGTATATGCCATTAAGCCGAAATCCCTTACTAGATAAAGCAAATTTCATCCTATAAGGTGGCACTTATTTAATAAGTGACATCTGACTGACGAAAGAGACTTTGCCGAAAAAAGATTTGTATCATTTGTATACATTGCTTCACTAGCTTAACTGACTACGCCTATTATAGATGGCAGAAACATATGTCTTAAGCAGAAGTAAATGCTGGAAATACGAGGTTTTGTCCAAGTATACAGTTACAGATATGTAAATTATACAGATATGTAAATTATTTACATGTCTGTTTCATAATGAAACAAAAGCGTTATACGTGCATATTAACGTATAGATATATTTAAAACCGTTTTTGTATATTTACCTCCATCTGGCTTATTTATGAACAACCCGTATTGTTTCGTTTTTCGTATCAGCATAGCTGGTCAAACGAAAGATCCCTTTTTTCGGCAAAGTCTCTTTCGTCCGTCAGATGTCACTTATTAAATAAGTGCCACCTTATAGGATGAAATTTGCTTTATCTAGTAAGGGATTTCGGCTTAATGGCATATACAGATACAGATCTATTTATAGAGATTTGTATCATTTGTATACATTGCTTCACTAGCTTAACTGACGACGCCTATAGATGGCAGAAACATATGTCTTAAGCAGAAGTAAATGCTGAAAATACGAGGTATTGTCCAAGTATACAGTTACAGATATGTAAATTATTTACATGTCTGTTACATAATGATTACTATGAACAACTAAAATTTGTTCAAGATGTTTCTGTGTAAAATTAGTTAGATGTTAAAACGTCTTTAAAAATAGAAAATGTCCATTCCACATCACAACTGGTGATAGGTGCGTGATTAAAATGTTGTAAAAGTGCACCATACTTCGAATGTATAGATTTTGCAATGGGCTCTTTGCATAATTGATATAATATATTCAAATCTGGATTTCTGCTAAATATGGCATCAACTTTTTGTCTCAGCTTTGAGAAATATCTTTATAAATGATGAAACTAACTTATCAACTAAGCTTTCATCGTCCTAGAGTCGATACATGTCATACCTGCGAGAGGTTAAATTGTGAGGCAAAGCAAACTTCTAGTGCTGGCTGCAGTGCGAAACAACAACTGAACCTTCACCACCGAAAAGTACAACAAAGTCTGGAATATATCAAGAACCAAACCGCAAATTCACAACTTCCTGGTAGTGACATGTGTATATTGCATTTCGTTTGATCTCCAACAAGTTTTATTTGTTCCTACGTTGACACATTCAGATATGTTTTATCTGTCTCAACTATCTTGTTACAACCTGGGAATACATTTGTCGGACTCTAACCATGCTTTTATGTGTATGTGGCATGAAGGTGTTAGTGGACGTGGAGGCCATGAGGTAGCATCTACCCTCCTGAAACTTTTAAATTCCGGTGTCACACCAAAAAAACATTTGCTACTATGGAGTGACAACTGTGCGGGGCAGAACAAGAACAGAATGGTAATATTTGTTTTACTGTTTCTTGCTCTTCATAAAGTTTTTGAGACAATAGAGTATAACTTTCTAATAAGTGGTCACAGTTTTATGGCTTGTGACCGAGACTTCGCTCTCATCGAAAAAAGAAAGCGTGTTATGAAGGCAATGGTGCCAAATGATTTGCAGAATGTAATAACTTCCGAAAAATATGATCCGCCATTCGAAGTTATTGACATGTTTGTAAACGGATTTTGGGATATAAAAGAAGCTGCTGACACATTTCTCAACACTAAATCCTTAAATATCAGTAAGGCAGTAAGAATAAAGATTGATTATAAAAATCCAACACTACTTCATATAAAAGAAGCTTTCTCCGAGTTAGTATTGAAGAACGGAAAAACCACGGAAGATCTAAGATCAGCAGAAATAAAACCTTTACCACCTGAGAATAAGATTACCGCTAATAAAAAAAAATCTCTATCGTCCATGATTCCTTGCCTGGAAAATCCTGAACACAAAATATTTTATAGAGAACTTCTTAATTTAGACGAAGAAAGCTTGGGGCCAAGCAGCAGCTCAACTCACCTTTAATTAGTACTTATAACCTTTAGGTTGTGAGGTACTTAAGACAAAATTTTGGTTTTTGCTTATAACCTTTGTAGGAATCATAGTTTGGCACTTATGCTCTTTCAGTTTTAGTTCTAAACAAACTTCAATATTTTATTTTTTTGATAGAAACATTAAGTTTGTGTTCTACCAGTTACTATTTCTAGATGCCAGGAATCGTTTTAAAATGTTTATAATAGAAGAAATAAAAAAAATTTGCTTTCTAAAGTTGTTCTCTTAATTATCTCTGAATTATGAATATGGCACTTAGTGCCTTTGGTACTTCCACTCTTCAATTGGTCATTCAATCGCTTTAGTCCGCTCAAAATCAACCTTTAAAAAATAAATACAAATTTTTTATATTTTGACATTTTTATTTTTCCGTTAAAGCATACAAACAATTATTTTTAAATTCAATGTAGTTGTTAATTATTGAAATTATAGAAACAAATTATAATTACATTTAATTACAACGTGATGTAATAAATTTTTAAAAATAAATTTGGGCCTATTGTCGGCTAGAATATCACACTATTAGACATCACACTATTGGTACAAATTCATATTTGAAAATGTCACTGACATTTAAATGACATTTTTTGTCAATAAAGGTTGTTTTATTTCGCAACACCTCACTGATATTTTTCAGTTGTTGGCAGCCCATATTTTTTGACAGCACTGTGTTTCATTTATTGATGGAAGAATTTTTCTGAAGTTTTACTAACTGTTTAACTACTATATTTTCTACTACTTCAATACTGTCTTGTAATGATAATCCTTTAGTTTCTAGCGTAAAGATTGCAGTCGAAATGTACGCCAGATTAGCTCGAATAAAAATGAAATCTTCTCGAGCATTCGTTTTTATCAGAACACTACATGCTTCTCCAACGCACTGCGCTTCTTCAGAGTCAAATTCATGAACACTTTCCTTCAGAACTTTAAAATTTTCAGCTTAGTATACATCAGGGTCGATTGAAGTTCCCCATCTTGTAATAATTAGCGCAGGGGGAAGTGCAACGTCACCTGCAATTTCCCGAAACCTCTGGACACGAGTTGGTGCTTTAAGAAAAACCTTTTTCACAAACGATATCACCATATTAATGTTCGGATAAAGAGTACGAACTAAATCAGCTACTCGATGTAAAGCATGCGCTACACAGGTCACATGTATCATGTTTGGGTACAAAATCTGTAATCGCACATATATGGTGCAGCATCGCTACAAACTAGTAGCACTTCTTCGTATAAAATCCCAGATGGACACAATAAACTAAGAGTATCATTGAAAAAAGCAGCGACTGTTGAATCATTCAGCACTTTGTTCTGTACTTTTGAAGTCAGCGGATGTGATTTCTCTTTTTTTTATAACTCCTAATATACCAAATACAAAATTTGCCATGCATCTTTGTTCTACGTCGGTTGTTTCACCCAGCGACAGCCAAATAGAGTGATCCTTTGCTTTTCTCTTAATTTGTTTAGTGTTGTTCTATATAACTCGGAAACGTAATTTTTTCTTAACGTCGACTCATCTGGAATATTTTCTTTTGTATACTTCTCCATAAAGTAGCGAAACACTTCATTCTTTAATTTACCTAACGAAATGTCAGAGCAAATAAAAACTGTGCAAAGGTCCTCACCGAATACCTTCGGTTTAGGTCCATGCCGGACCCTTTTTACGATTTTTATTGCTTGCATGTTTTCCGGTTTGAAGAGCGACTCGAAACTTTTTTGTCGCCGTAACTATGAACTTCACAGTAGTTACAAAATAGCAGACGCCCATCTGTTGTATAATTATTATAATCCTTTACAAATTGACTTAAAATTGCGCTTATACACTTTTATTCTTTTGGAATCTCGATGGATGTTAATACTATTGTAAATAGTACACAACTAATACAAATAGTTCAAATGTAAAAAGATCTGGAAAAATTAAGGAAATTCCCGCCACATTTATTTCTCGTTGTTCGAATATCCGGCTAATTCCCGGTAATCCTCTTAATATTTCCAAGTATTGTGGTTTCACTAACTATTGTGTTCGCTGTTTATAGTAAATCCATCTTTAACTTGCTATTCACTTCATCTATCTATTCAATGGTTTAGAAGATTATTTAATTGTGTGCTATAAAGTGCCTGTTTGTGTTTGGTATTCAGTCAATGGCTATTATTTTACAGGTGTGCGAAATGTCTTAGTGCTAAAAAGTTTTAAGAAATTCTAACCAGTAGACAAACAACAGAAATCGCAAAAGTGTAATTATACAGGGAGAGCGAAATTGATTGAAGGCATTTGGCATACCTGACTTAGATATGTTTTAGTTGCTAACTTCAAAGTTGCTATATAATTAAGTGGATATTTCGTGGCATGCCTAGGGATATAACAAGTGTTCATTTGAAAAGTCAATCTAGTAGCATGTGATTTACTGAGAACATTTTGAAGTATGTCGGAAATTAAAATTTACTACTTAACCTACGAAGTCGTATATTTTGACAGTTTCATACATACAAATAAATAACAAATAATAGGTATTTATTGAAAACTATAACAAATGTTGAAAATGTTGTCCTTCAAGACCTATGCACTTTAAAATCCTCCTTTCAATATTCTGCAACATTACTGGATTGTTATTACTTTCCATGCATTTCAGTTCGATTCTCTGTAGCATATAATTCAAATTCAATATAGGTGTTCGAAATATGTTATTTTTTAGATAAGGCCACAAAAAGAAGTCGCAAGGTGTTAAATCGCATGAACGTGCAGGCCAGGCAATTTCAGTATTTCGACTAATTATACGCTCATCAAAAAATTCTCTTAAATAATCCAAAGATTCTGCAGTACAGTGACAAGGTGCTCCGTCTTGTTGGAAATATGCATTTTGAAGTTCATCATCATGCAACTGATTGACAAATGGTTGTAAAATTTCCGTACGGTACCTTTGAGCAGTTAACGTTCCCTGAAAAAATATTGGTCCAATGATTCGCCTTTGGCTTATCGCTGCCCAAACACCAATTTTCTCTGGATGTAGCTATTCTTCATTAATTACATGTGGATTTTCACTACTCCAAATTCTTGTATTTTATGAATTTAGGTATCCCGTTTTATAAAATCCATGCTTCATCAGTAAAGATGACTCTTTGCGAAAGTTCTCAATTATTGTTCATATTTACAAACCAATTACAAAACTGTAGTCTACATGGGTAATCAATTTCTAACAATTCTTGTACTGCTGTGACACGTATGGATAACGTTGCATATATTTTTTTAATAACTTGTGAGTTGTACCAACAGAAAGGTTTATTTGTTGACTGAAATGTCGAACAGATGTCTGTGGTTCATTTTCCATTATTTCTTCAACACGATTGACAACTTGAGGTGTACGTTTCTTAACTGCCCTGATTTCCTTAAGGGACTACCAGTTTCAGAAAAAAGTTTTAAAGTTCTATCCAAAGTATTCTTAAATTGTATATAATCTATTACAAAATGTGGAAACTCAACTTGAAATTCTACCATGCAATCTTGAACTGAATAAACCCATAAACCATCAATTTTATTACCACTTCGAAAATAAGCCTGGTCTAAAAAAATTTATGTTCTAAAGTGAAAGCCATTTTAAAACTGAGAAGCAATTTATTTAAACCAGAATTGACGCACGATTATTTTATGCACTAACTGATATTTGTGATTGACATTATCAAAGGTCATTTGGATTTACGTTTACGGAACAACAAACACATATTAATATATTTGCGTCTTATTCTATCAAAATTTCAAAGTAACCTAGATTGACTTTTCAAATGAACACTTGTTACATAAACCAGAGCTGCCAAGTGCACTCAATTAATTTCGCTCTCACTGTACTAACAGTGAAATCATAGGCTGTTTCAAAATAATACTTTGCTGAAAAATGGTCAAATATGCATTTATAATGAAAAAGGTTCAAAATATGCACTTATACACAACAACAATTAAAATATGCATTTGCATATGCACTTATGCAAATGCACAATTATCCGAAGCTTACTAGTAAGCCACAAACAATTAATGATCTAAAGAACAACATTCAAGTTGCAATTCGTGAAATATCCGGCAACATGTCAAAAGTTCTTGAAAATTTCGATATTCGAATTGATGCCTGCAAATACAGTCGTCGATATTTGAATGATCTTTGTTCCACGTGTAATTGTAATAGATCATTCTTTCAATAACAAAACAAGCTTTAAAAAATTGCAAATAGTTTATGTTTTATTAAAAAGAAACATGTAGGTATTTTTTTTTGGATGACCCTATATTTTATTGTATTTTATTATGATAAGCATAGCATGTTCATGTTCCCTTTTGGAAGAATAAGGTAATAAAATTTAAGGCAATTATTCCAGAAAATTATAATATATTTTTAGAATAATTTAATTTTTTTAATGAGTGACGAATCTAAAGATATTTATGTAAATTACTATGAGAAAGTATTTCGTATCACAATTGGAATTCTAGTAATTATCTTTTAATTTTTTTTGTAATTCTAGAATGCGTTCTAGAAAAATACAAATCTTCGAAATGATATACATAGCTGTATTGTGTAATTACATAAGTTGATTCCTATAAATATAGGTATATTTATACGCTCCTTTATACAAGCATACGTGTATTGCTGTGGTTATACAGCGAGAAGTGAATGGCAAAAGTTCTAAAACAGGGTAGAAGGTTCTAGAAAATAAACCTGGTACACGCTTATAGTAAAGGGAACTTTGACTGCGATAAATTTCATTTCAAAAACAAAAGATCGGGTAACGCAAATAAATGAAATTAGTTATCTCACACACGAGTCAATGTGTGTGCATTAATTGCAATTATATGAAAGTGGAGTACGTGTTAATTTTTCTTTTTTATTGTATTATTGCAACATTAAAAAATATTACACAAATATTTTTTAAAAATCGAAATCCAGTTTATTTAACATTTCTTGTATATTTTAATTTTGTTGTTTTATGTATTTAATACTGTTTTAATATAGTTATATATATATATATATATATATATATATATATATATATATATATATATATATATATAGATATAAGGCAAACCTGAACATAAGGATGCCTAGGAGAACAAATAACAGAATTTTTAAAAAACTAATGTACTCATTAGAATTATAGGAAATTTCGAAAACTGAATTCTTCTCATGGTATATCAATAAAGTTGATTTCGCGTTTATTTTAATGCATAAAATTAATTCTCACATTTCTTTATTTCTATCCTTTCAGTTGCTTTAGTTATTTTATTTCGAAATCTTGTATTTACTAAGATATGTCAACTTAATTGATTATCAAAAATAGATAATAATAATTTAGGTGAAACTGTACTTATTTAAAATAAACACAGCGGGAGAGTTCACCACCATAAAATAACATTATGTAAACTTATTAACATTTACATATTAATTATTTATATATTATAAAAAACTTTAGAATTTATGTTAAGCTCATGTATATTTGCAATGATTAAATTGTTATTTTCTTTAGAAAAATATGACGAGATTAAAGTAATGCATACGAATTAACGAATAAGAAGCCAATTGGAAAACAAAACACAGTTGGCGTCATCAGAATAAAAACGCCATTAAAAATGCCGCATCATATAAAAGTGCATCTCTGAAAATTAAAAGAAAAATACACAAATAAAATTAGAAACTGATATAAAACACTAGCAATACCTTACCTATACATCCAGTACCTGTTTGAAGTATTTTACGTGCCCAAACGATTTCCTGTACCTTAGAAATCAAGAATTGCTGTTTACCGGGGAAGCTAGCTGTTATAGGAGAATTCTAGGCCAAACGACGCGCCATTGCCCATAGAAAATCGTATCCTGCATTAATTGACTTTCCAGACCATATCCAGTAACAACAGTCCTGAACCCATTCACTTAAGTATTCTTTAATCTCCAATGAACTATAGAAAATGCAAAATTAATTCATTTCATTTAAATAATAAACATAATCTATGTATTATTAAAAATTTATAACCTAGAATACATTTGATGTTTATGAATACAAGTTAAGTTAAAAGAATCCAGTTTTCTTGTTATTATATTTAATTAGATACTAAATTCATTTAAATATTAGAAGTTATGTAGGTAACATGTATTTAAATTGGTTTGCTAACCTAGAAAGTTGATCACATTTAATTTAACACGTGACATGTTACATTTTCATTATAATTATAATTTAATAATAATTTCAATCACTTACCTGCTTGATTTTACGTCATTAAAGTTTTTTACATTTATCCTTATCTTGCTTGTTTTATTCTTGGTAGTTTGATAACGTATTCACCATTGCTTATTATATAACCTCCAACAAAATTGGTGTATATTCTATTTAGACACAGACCCCACTAGAAGGTGCATTGTATATGTACCAACCAAGAGTACTCTTGTTCTTTTATTAGCTGGACACCCAAAGTTATAAAGTGTACACACACACACACACACACACAAAGAATAACCTTACAGAGAAGCTGAGTACATAAACAGCTGTTTAAGGGCAAGTGCACTTAGCGTATAACATTTATGCATTTTAGATTTGTACGCAGGCAACAGAATATGATAAGAACCCCATCTATATGTAACACATATTATCATATTTAAAAATAGATATTTGTCGTACATTTATCAATATCGCCCTTAACAGTTACAATTCATTTATAATATTCATAATTCAGCTTTTATATATATTAATTGTAAAACATAAATTCACCCTATCGACTCCCTTCAATATATATATATACAGGGTTACTATAAAGTCCCGGATCGGTTGCATAATTTTGTTTATTCAGAAGTAATTTTTTTGAAATTTATTATTGATGCCTAGTTAAAAATTACGAATTTACTCATGCCATTCATATTTATTTTCTATTCCCGGTTTGACCGGCTTCCTACTATATTTTTTTAATTGAAACAGCCTGTATATTGTTGCAATTTCGGAAAGAGAATTAAAAACTACATTCAGAAAAACAAAAAAAAATTTTTGTCGTAAAGAAACTAACAGAAAAATTAAAAAAAATTTCATGCAAAATCAAGTTATGTTTGAAAGCAAGCATTTTACTCTAATCTAATCAGATTGTGAAATTTCATTAATGTCAGTTATATTGACTAATTATGAATATTTAAAGTGGTATTAAAACTAACAGAATCTGAGCGAATTGAAATTTTGATAATGCGTGGATATGGTGATCGTATGATGAAGTTCGTATTTTATTCAATACTGTTTATCTCGATCGCCAAATCAGTAAAAGTACAGTGTGCCGAACAATTCAGAAGTAGGAAGCATTTCGCCAAATAAAAGATTTGCCAAGAACTGGACGCCCAAGAACAGCAACTGATGAAGACACCAGTTTGAATGTTTGACTTTCATACAAGAAAATAGTCATGTGTCGACAGCGGAATTGGGACAAATTCATAACATTTCTCAAAAATCTCCTCCAGTCTGCGAAACTGAAACCGTATAAAATGCATACCGTTCATGAACTGTTGGAAGATGATCCAGATCGCAGACTACATTTTTGCGAAATAATGACACCATTAATCACAGATCAGCCAAATTTTGTAAATCAAATAGTCTTTTCCGACGAAGCGTCGTTTTTTCTCAGTGGTACGGTCAACAGGCACAACTGTCGTTACTGGTCAACAGAAAATGCTCACTTGATAGAAGAAGTCCATACGTAGCACCCACAAAAAGTGAATGTGTGGGCTGGTATACTGGGAAATCAAATAATAGGCTCTCTTTTCATAAGAAAAACTTTAAATGGTAATAGATACCGTACCAGCAATTACAGCGCTATTTCCAAATCTAAATAGACTTAATCTATCAAACGAATCTATTTGGTTCCACCAGGATGGGGCTCCGCCACATTCTGCGCATGATGTTGTGACTATCTGCACGAGGTATTACCTGCACGCTAGATCGGACGCAGAGGAGCAATCGAATGGCCAGCCCGTTCCCCAGACTTATCGCCACTTGATTTCTTCTTGCGAGGTCACTTGAAATGTCAGGTGTATAAAAATTGGCCAAATAATCTAAAAGAATTAGAGGAACGAATAACTGAAGAAATCAACAGTATCAGATCGCGAGTTTTACATAATTCATTAAGACATTTTGTTTATGGATTATATCACTGTCAAGTGGCTAACAGAACACAATTTCAACATTTATTGTAGTCTGTAAATCTATTTATTAATCCGAAATTGGTGGAGACTGTGGCTTGTAATCTGAAACAGAAATAAGAAAAACACCCTAACCACAATATATAACAATAAATACTATATACGTATTTCGGCAACTAAGGTGCCATCTTCAGTAGAATAACCTTAAAACTGAAAAAAAGAGTGTTAAACGTAGCGTTTTTGGCTAAGGTAAACCTTAGAAGATATGCTCTTCACCAAATCGCCAGTGGGATAACAGGTTATCCCACTGGCGATTTGGTGCAGAGCATATCTTCTAAGGTTTACCTTAGCCAGAAACGCTACGTTTAACACTTTCGCCAGGGGAGCAGGTTATCCCACTGGCTATTTGGTGAAGAGCATATCTTCTAAGGTTTACCTTAACAGGTTATCCCACTGGCGATTTGGTGCAGAGCATATCTTCTAAGGTTTACCTTAGCCAGAAACGCTACGTTTAACACTTTCGCCAGGGGAGCAGGTTATCCCACTGGCTATTTGGTGAAGAGCATATCTTCTAAGGTTTACCTTAGCCAAAAACGCTACGTTTAACACTCTTTTTTTCAGTTTTAAGGTTATTCTACTGAAGATGGCAACTTAGTTGCCGAAATGCGTATATAGTATTTATTGTTATATATTGTGGTTAGGGTGTTTTTCTTATTTCTATTTATTAATACTTTTTTGTTTCACGTTAACTAATTCTTTTTTAAATTTTTCTGTCAGTTTCTTTAGGATAAAGAAAAAAAAATTACATTTCTGAATGTAGTTATTAATTCTCTTTTCGAAATTGCAACAATATATAGGATGTTCCACTTAAAAAATACAGTAGGAAGCATTTCCGGTCAAACCGGAAGCAGAAAATAAATATAGACGTCATGAGTAAATTTGTAATTTTTAAGTATATATCAATAATATATGTAAAAAAATAACGTCTGAAAAACAAAGTTATGCGACCGTACCGGGACTTTACACTAAACCTGTATATATGTTTATGTTTTTATGTATTTGCTAATATTTTTAATAAAGATATATGCAGTCTGTTCTGATCATTTGTGGTAATATTCTTAAAATATATAACCAGGGCTTCACCCATTAATCTCTTTTGTTTACTTGTTATTACTGTTTCGAGCTTTATATATAGAGTCATCCAAAATTATATGTATTGGAACTTGTTAATGTGTTTTGAGGGAAAAACGTCCCCAATAAATATTGTGGTGTATTACTTGGTTGTTGTTTAGTTATTGCTTTTTAGTAATAGCTTCCTTGTATTCGGGACTTCTAGTGGGTACGTTATTGTATATACTTTTTCCGCGTAACGTAGATCCACTATTACAAGCCGCCTTAATTCGCGGTGGTGCCCTTGTTAATTATAAATATAGTCAGGTTTAATAACGTTTCGTGAAAACCCTACCCGTCTTTACTGAAGCTAGAGCCGTGGTATTGACTGGTTGGCTTGTATGTTTATTAGCAAGCCGACCACGAAAGTCCTCTTGGAAAGCTGTTGTGTCTCGAAAATTATCGAAGTAAGTTCTCAAAATATTTATTGCTTGCACTTTACGTGTAGCAATGACTATTTTAAACGAGACGCCGACGGAATAACCACTCCCTCACTCATTCAAGCTAAAAGCCAGGAGTCTGAACATGCAAATATTTATGGCAAAAAGAAAATCGCTAGTCATTGCCAAAGAACCAATAAGGTGCAAACAAAAAAATCGACATAATAACTCATAGTCAGGCAGCTACTAAAGCCATTATGAATTCATCTAACAGGTTTAAACTGGTGAAATTATGCAAACAAGTCCTCAATAAACTGGCACAAGACAAAACTGTGTCGCCGATATGGGTGCCAAGACATTAGGGAATTTAAGGCAATGACATAGCCGACGAATTGGCCAAAGAAGGTGCTAGTAGGAACTTCACAGGACAGAACCTGTATATGGACTCGCTAACGATTCCGCTAAAAGGGAGATCTGGTTATGGCTAGAAAGAGAACATAAAAAGAAATGGAGGTTAACGGACGGCCAACTCCATACTAAAACACTACTAAGGGAGCTGGACCGAAGGTTTTCAGCCAACCTAATTCGTAGTAACAAAAAAAAAATTAAAATAATTACCGGCTTAATAACCGGACTTTGTCCATTAAGAAAGCATTAGTACAGCATGGGTTTGGTTAGTGAACCCTGGTGTAGGAGATGTGAAAAACAAGAGGAAACTAGCCTTCATGTAATATGTGTGAGGAACTGAAGGGACTTAGACAGATATATTTCGAAAGATACCTATTGGATCCTACGTGTGTACTCAAACTCCCCTTAAGGAGGACAGAGGCTTTTATCGAGGACACAAGACTAACAAAATGGAACTGAGAGATTTATTGGGGATAGTACAAAAAGCAGTGTGCTCAAGTGCCTGGACGCGCTGGCGTCCAACCCACGACAAAAGAAGAAGAAGATACAAATTCATGGTGGATGACAACCCAATAGAACAGGTTATGACATTAAATTACTTGGACGTGGAAGTTTCTTCAAGTAAAGCTAGAACGCATAAGTTTGCCGCCCCTAATTTTTTACTATTTTAACATAAAATTACATTTATGTGTTAAACAAATTTAAGGTATTGCCCACAGGGTCCGGAATCCATATATTCAAAATTTGAAATCATTGATGTGTTAAAGATCACGAGAAATATGTGTTGTCCAAACTGTTACGAATATTATTATTTAACATTGCAATAATACAGATATTATTTATTGATAAATCTATGAATTTCCGAACATTCAATAGAGAATGAAGTTACACAAGTTACTAAATGTGCGTTTCTGAGTATACTCTACAGGTGGAGAAAAAGTACTGTATGTACGAGTAGCTTGCAACTTTTGAATGAGCAATTTAATTAAAAAATTTCTTATACAAAAGATGGTTTATATAATATTTGGCATCACTTGGTAGCATTCGTCTTTTTTCAGTTCACTATTTTAATACAAGGTCAACTAACTTTTTTTCTTAAATAGTGTCATGTATTTTTTTGCATATTTAAGACATTCTTTTTGTGAGTATAATGATATGAACTTATAGGGAATTGTACAAGAAAATTTTCAAGAAAGTGGTCAGAAGCCTTTACTATTGTCGAATTGTAAAATTTTAATGAAACGAACAAAAAAAAACATTGTTGAGATGAAGCGTTATTGTAATTCGTACAAACAAAAACGGTTACTTAAAAACTAGAAAAAAGGAACTTGACAAAATTCATTGTTTAAGTGCTGAATATTGCACACCATTTACTGCCAAACAATGACCTAGTCAGTCTCTATACCCCTGCAAAACATTTTGGAGTGCAATTGGTGAAAGCCTATTGACTTCAGTCTGAATTCTTCAGTTTTTAAATGGCCTCACATAAAAAACTCCAAAGGACTTAAATCTGGAAACCTGGCAGGCTATTCGATAGGACCTCTTCTACCAATCCACCTTCCAAGAAACACCTCATTTAAACATTAAAACAGTGAACTCAAAAAAAACCAATGCTATCAGTTAATGCCAATATTATACGAACTATCTTTTATATAAAATTTTTTTAATTTAAATAGCTTATTCAAAAATTACAAGCGATATGCAGTACTTTTTTCCCACTCTGTATATTGTATACAACTCAGCCATAAATTTTAGTAATTGATGCGCTAGTAAAACAGACCGTAATGTAATATTTTCAACACTAACAAGTTTAGAGCCTGACACACACGCTGGTGTTATATTTTCTTATCGGAACTATAAATTTTCCAGTCGCCGATAAGTGATAAAAAGCCCCGTATACAAGTAACTCTCTAAACGCTAACAAGTTTAATGCTTCGTGCCCTTTAAATTCTATACACACGCAAAAAAATGTAACGATTAGAAGAAGTGTGTTATCGATGGTATGTTTGTTTAAAGTAAATATAACCGGTCACCTACTTGAATTCTTTCCATCGATAGGTCAGCGTGCTTTTTAAATTATACGTTAGTATTATCTTAACCTATTGATTAATGAGCAGTATCTGTAGAAATGTCGAATAATTTTCGCCGCCCTTTGATGTGGCCGCCTGTGTGCCTTGCACATGTGCACACAACTACGGCGCGGGCCTGCCTCAGAGACATTGTTTGGTGTACTAAATCCACGAGTGAGCAAGTCAAAGTCAAAATATATAAAACATGCGTCCGACTCATAATGACGTATGCTATGGAAACAAGGGCTGATAATGATAAACGAATGAAAAATATATTACGAACAACCGGGACGAAAATATTGAAGAAACATATCAGGGTACACACTATTACAAATTAGGGGGGGCGACACCTAATTACAAACGGTGGCTTTTGGTGTGCTAATAATAATAAAATTATTTCCTAATAAAACAATTAATTGGTGGTAGTGAAGTTCCCTCAAAGGTCCAGGACGTGCGTGATGATTGTTAATTAAAATATATATATATAACTTACTTACTAAATAAAACACATGTTGTCCTTAAAGTTTGTATTCATATTTACATAAAAAGATATTGAAATTGATATATTTAAAAGTAATTAATCAAAGTAATATATACATGAGGAGCGGTAAATAAGAAGATTAAAAATTAACACAAAAATATACTGAAAAGAATGTTAAATGGAGTAGTAAACTAAGGGTTAATTAATTACAATGAATATAAAATAATCTCTGTATAGAACAATACAAAGTTACCTTGAGTTGCCAAGTTGGGCACGTGGTCTTCGAAGATATATATACCTGGTCGAGTATATGTAGAGCGGTGTTGGCCGGAGGAATAAGAAATTAATTAGTTTAAATTAATGTGCATTAATATGGATTCGCTTAAAAGAATAATATGTATAGAACAATACAGTTTACCTTAGAAGCGAAGAGACACCGGAAGGCGTGGCATCGTGACTTCGGGACAGCACGATGAGCGATGTGTGTGTGACTCACGAACGTTCGAAAGAGAAGAAGGACTGATAGTTTGGTATCGAAAAGAAAAGGTCTAGAAAACGGTCTGTTTTATGACTTGTCGAAGAGAGGGTCGATAACTTGATTAATAATTAATAAGAAGCGCGACCTGAAGAGTTGATCTATCGATGTCATAAATATTATTAAAATAACCCTTGTGACCTAAGCTTTCTAATAATATGAAACACCATATATAAAGGAAGATGTATAATTGAATTAAACAATCTAAAATAGAAATGTAAATAGAAAGAAATTCCACAGTGACGGTTATCGGTCAGGTAGTAAAGTAAGGGTCTCGCTTCGGAATATGACAAAAGAAATGCTTTCTCTTTGTACGAATATGTACAGTTGTACAAATGTAAAAATGTCTTACGTTAAATATATTTTAAAACGAGATATTTTAAAGAAGAAATAGGATTAAAAATAGATTAAAATATTTTCTATATGCTAAGCGTAACAACACTTAGGGATAGAATCTGAAATGATAACACAAGAAATTAATCTGAGGTATTGGGTGTTGTCTATTTTACAACGTCCAACGGCTACAACGACGAAAACAATGGAACGAGCAAAGAACAAAAGAGAGTAACAAGATGGAATCCTTGGACCACGATGACCTTTGGGCAGACCTCTTAAACGCTGAAAGGGGATAACAACATCAAACGAAAACTTGGAAAAGTTGGAAATGCTTGTTTAAGACCCAAATTTAGAGGAAAAAAAAAGAAGACAAGAGTAAATCTAAATCAGGACAGCACACAGAATATTTATCTACCAAATCCAACTTTACAAATCCCAATGGGGACGCTTATATAAAAAATTAATGAAATTTTGTTTTCTTAACATTGCAATTTATTCTATTTATAGTCTATATACTCGCATGGAGATAGAAATAATAAATTCAGATAAGAAAAGTATTGATTTTCGAATCAATTATGACTAATTTTATTAATTCCTTATGAATCCCTTATCAGTCCTGTACGTCTATGTAAATATGCAATGCAGTTATCGTGCGGTATGTCTACAGATATTGTTGAAATATTTATAGCGTTGAATTGGCAGAATAATTTATGTATTTACATACATACACATAAAAAGAACATATATAAAGAAAATTGCCTATAATACGAGTATGTATATGCTTCGTATTGTAAAAACAATAAAATGATTTACACTTCATATATATTTATGTTATTTTTAACAACTATTGATAACGAAATTAGAAAAAAGTGATAATAAAAGCATAACGTATTCACTGTGTCATAAAGATTTACTTATTAAATAAACAATATGTAAAATGAAATGTCAATACATAGTTTATACCTAATAATGTGTATATATTTTGTGCTATGTCTATATAAATATAATGCATTTATATTGTAAGTGTGTATGTTGACATTTGTAATTTGTTCTATTTGCATCTGTGATAATTGATAATACTGATAATTAGAGAACGGACGCAATTTCCATAAAACGCAATCGGCAATTGGAATTGTGTATAATGTCGCTCAGTACATCCCGGCGTAATTCAATGAAGTATTTGTTTGACTTACTCGGACACCTGGTCCCGCCGCGATATCAATGGACAAGCCAGCTATTGTATTCGGAGAATATAGTGTTTTTTAAAGTGTTTTCATGAGCGTAGATAGAAGCGGGGTTTTTATAATGTATTTTATTTATTAGTTTATATTTCGTAAGATAAATAAAGTGCTGTGAGTAAGTTTCTTGTTTTCATAGTTTTAACTGTTAATTACATCGTAATCTTTGTGATAGATCCAGTTTAATATCGTTTGATTGAATCTATTTCTACCAATTATTTCGACGTAAGAGTGTGCATTGACTTTCGTTCAGTTTCAATAACTTACGCACACATTTTTAGTTTTCATTTATTTAGATCTAGAGCATTTTTTAAGTTTCTTTTTCAGACATGATATGAAAGAATGTCGAGAACGGCATTGTAAAACAATGGCGAGTTGGATTAACGGTCATACTGATTGTATTTCCATTGTCAGTGATTCCGAAATTTATTACAAAATCTGTAAAATTAAAATATTACTTGTGTAAAATATTACTTGTGTAAAATATTACTTGTGTAAAATATTACTTGTGTAAAATATTACTTGTGTAAAATATTACTTGTGTAGCACATGCTCTCCACAGAATCTGTGAATATATCAGAGACACTTTTCCGGAAGTTGATAGACTTGTATCAGCTTCTAAAAAAGTTTTCAGAAAAGCAATTTTGAGAGTAGCTCTTTTCAGGGAAAAATTTCCATCTCTGTCACTGCCTCCCACTCCAGTAATAACTAAATGGGGAACATGGCTGGAAGCTACTAGTTATTATGCTGAGAATTTCGATAGTCTAAAACATTTCGTAACACTGCTAAAGGAGTATGCTAGAAGTCAGTTGTACTTTCTTCACGAACACTTTGGAAAATTGCCAAAACTAATCACTTATTTTGAAAATCGAAATCTCAAATTAAATGACGGATTAACCACATTAGATGTGGCTGTTAATAATTTGAAAAGTATTCCAAGTGACTTCGGATGTGGCCTTCGGCAAAAGTTTGAAGCAATTCTTAATAGAAATCCAGATTTAATTACATTGCAGCAATTATGTATGGAGACAATTCCACAAAATCTAACGGCTAAACGTGAATAAATAAAAGAATATTTCCAGTATGCACCTATAACCAGTTGCGATGTAGAAAGGACGCTTTCTATTTATAAGCATGTACTTAATTCAAAGAGAGCAAAATTGACAGAAGAAAACCTTGAGAAACTATTGCTAGTCAATATTAATACTCCTTTACTCAACTTGAACGACAAAATGAACAAATAAAAATGTTCCAATTATAGAAATAAAATTAAAAACTTTAAAAATACAACTTTTCAACAAATACATATGTATTTCGTAATTTTATAGATCACCACCCGTTTGTTTTCCAATTATATAAATAAAATTAAAAACTTTATAAATACAACTTTTCAACAAATAAATATGTATTTCGTAATTTTATAGATCACCACCCGTTCGTTTTCCAATTATATAAATAAAATTAAATATTTTAGAAATACAGCCTTTCGCCAGTACTGCACTGGGTGGTAAGCGTGTCCGTTCTCTACATAATGTACCCCTATAAATAGATCGTGCTTCCGTATGTCATCAATTCTAGTAATAGGTAAAAATATCAATCTGGTCTTTAAATTATAACTATTTTTGATCATCAGGAATGAAATACATACTTACATAGTTTTAATTTTTTTTTAACTATAAGATATATGTACTAAACTTCTAGTTTCAAAAATTTTTATTGTAAATCCACTACAATATTGTTTCGGTATACAATGGCTTCATCAGGTGGATGAAGCTGAATATTTAAAATACAAGTTTGAATATTTATGTTCAAATTATTGGGCAAAAATAGTTGGTGGTAGAATTTTTACAATCTTAAATTTAGTAGAGAGGAGTTGGTTGAATCTAATTGGTCATTTAAAACTAATCCTAAAACTATATCTATTAATTTCTAAATTTTCTAACAAGTTAAGTATTTGCTTTTATCTTGAATATGTAAAATTTTGAAATCTTTATTAAATCTATGATTAATATCTAAGTAATGATTTCCGAAAATTGAATCTGTTTTCTTTTCTTTATGACTTCTCTCTTGTTCTTTCATCCTAACTTTGAACGTCCTCTCCGTTTGTCCTATGTATACCTTATTACCCGAGACCAGACACATCGGGTTGAAATGACGTCGTCATTACGACGGAGGATATAAATAGTCTACAACATCTGTAAGTACATCACCCAGTTATTGAATGCACAGTGATCTGGTTTTCATCGACAATTGCGACGTTTTTTGTTGTATATTTATAGTTAAATTTCTCTTTTCATGGGTGTAGATAGAAGCGTGTGGAGTTTTAATAATTTAGTCTATTCAGATCATATTTCGTAAGATAAATAAAGTGCTGTTAGTTAGTTTCTTGTTTTCATAGTTTTAACTGCTAATTATATCGTAATTTGTGTGATAGATCCTGTTTAATATCGTTAGATTGAATCTACTTCTCCCAATTATTTCGACGTAAGTGTGCATTGAATTTCGTTCAGTTTCAATAACTTACGCATACATTTTTAGTTGTCATTTATTTAGATCTAGAGCATTGTTTAAGTTACTTTTTCAGATATGATATGGAAGAACGTTGAGAACGGCATCGTAAAACAATGGCGAGTTAGATTGACGGTCATACTGATTGTATGTCTCCATTGTCAGTGATTCCGAAATTTATTCCAAAATCTGTAAAATATCGTTAAAAAATTCCATGAAATCGCACGTCCAACGTCACTTAGCATCGCAAACACATGCATAGAAATTGGAACCGCTGGAATTTGAAAATTTTAACTCTGTGAGAACTCTGTGAAACTTTTATGGCGGCTAATATTCCATTAAATAAACCTAACATTTCCACCTTCAAAATATTTCTCCAAAAATATGCTGGTCGAAATGTTCCTGATGAATCCACCTTATGCAAATATTATGTGCTACATACGAAAGCAGTACAACGCATTAGAAGCCATCTTTCAAATCAGTACCTCTGGATAAGTGCCGACGATACTGTCGATATATTAGGACGCTGTGTAGTAAATGTTGTGCTGGTGTACTACATCCAACTATTCCATATAACGCATATGTAATAGCAACAAAAGTTATAAATAGTTGATGCGGAAACAATAGCTAAAACCATTAACGAGAATATTCAAAAAATACTTCATTCGGACGACAGGTACAAAGAAAAAGTACTTTTATTTATAAGTGACAGTGCTGCATATATGTTAAAAACAGACAGACTATTAAAGGAAACATATCCTAATATGCTGCATATTACTTGTGTAGCACATGCTGTCTACAGAATCTGTGAATATATCAGAGACTCCCTTCCAGAAGTTGATAGACTTGTATCCGCTTTCAAAAAAGTTTTCAGAAAAGCACCATTGTGAGTAGTTCTTTACAGGGACAAACTGCCATCCCTCTCCAGTAATAACTAGATGGGCGACATTGTTGGAAGTTACTAGTTTTTATGCAGAGAATTTCTACTTTACAAAATTTCGTTGCATGTTTAAATGACAATGCTCGGAGTATTTCTGAGTACAAAGAACTAACACAAATTCCACATTTAAAAAATAAGTTGTACTTTCTTCAGGAACACTTTGGAAATTTGCCAAAACTAATCACTTATTTTAAAAATCGAAATCTCAAATTAAATAATGGGTTAACGAGATTAGATGTAGCTATTAATAATTTGAAAAATATTCCAAGTGACTTCCGATGTGACCTTCGGCAAAAGTTAGACGCAGTGTTTAATAGAAATCCAGATTTAATAACATTGCGGCAATTGTGTATGGGACAATGCCACAACATCTAACTGCAAAATACGCGGAAATAAATGCCAGTATGCACCTATACCCAGTTGCGATGTAGAGAGGACGTTTTCTATTTACAAGGATGTATTTCATTCAAAGAGAACAAATTTTACAGAAGAGAACCTTGAGACAGTATTGCTAGTAAATATTAATACTCCTTTACTCAACTTGAACTACAAAATGAACAAATAAAAATGTATTTCGTATTTTGTAGCCGTATATGTACCCGTTTTATTATTATAAATATAATTATATAAATAAAATTAAAAACTTGAAAAATACAAATGTTAAATAGTACGCTCGTGGGCGATAAATCATCAACCTCTCGTGTCCGGTCTCTAGTCATCATGAATAAATTCTCTGCCCCATACGAACTGGTTACATCAAAATTTGACTTGGAAATAGGACTGGCTATTTTCTTCATACACTGCCACCATTCTTTCATGAATATTCTTCGGGCTACAGCCTTCTTTTGATAAAAATTTCATAACGCTTCTGTATTTAAGTTCTAAATCACTCATTCTCTTCTTTAAACGAATGTAAAAGTACCAAATGTGAAGCGATTCGATCCAAACTTGGAGATGACTCTATAAAATGTCACAGAAACTTGACGTAAAAAAATTGTCACGATAGATAGCATATTATTTTCATAGCTACATGGATAACACAAACAATTTCCCTCGTAATTTTAAATATGTTAATACATTTTTGCCGGTACGTAGCTAAAATATTTGATTGGGGATACGGCTAAGTAAATGAACAAGGCATTACATCCATTTTCACATCAATATTAGTATCCTATACACGTATTTCGACAACAAAGTTGTCATCTTCAGTAGGAAGAAATAACAGTGGTAAACAAGGGCACGGTAAAGATAACACACAAAGATCGCAAAACACTTTAACTAGGCATCTATGTACACAGTCAATATGTAGTCTAGTAAAGTATTTCGCAATCTTAATATTTGCTTTACTTTGGGGCTCAAAACTTGTTCAACACTGTCATTTCTTCCTACTGAAGATGACAACTTAGTTTATTGGAATACGTAGTGTTGACGAAAATAAAAAATAGGATAACTTTTTTAATCTTATGTAATTTTGACTTTTGTGGCAAAATTGAAGGCATTCTGATCAAACGCTTGTTTAAGCATTTTCAGAGTATCCACTACCTTTTTACTACCAATTTAATGCACGTTCCTTGCTCCTTCAAATCAGACATTGTAGTGTCACAGAATACGTCAAACACAACCTAACAAATATAAACTCAAAAACTGTTTGTCACCTAGCAAGGTACCATGTGACCGACTGACTTAATATAAGTGTAGGTTCTTTATTTGTTTCGACCTTTGCTTGATGTAAATCCATATCACAAATAAGTAAAACACACATAAGATGTTTTAGATTTACACTTTATTAATAAAATAATGACAGCTGTTTCGCTAACACAGTAGCTTCTTCAAATTCAACTTAAGACTAAAGATACATACAAGATACAGCGTTACTCAGGTAGTTGACCCAAGCTAAAATTCTAGGAACTATTACATTTATATTTTGCTTTTTGAAAACTATACCATGTCCTACTTGTGTGAGGTTTAAGTTTAAAGATACATACAAGATACAGCGTTTTTATACTTAAACCTCACACAAGTAGGACATGGTATAGTTTTCAAAAAGCAAAATATAATATATATATAGTTCCTGTAATTTTAACTTGGGTCAACTACCTGAGTAACGCTGTATCTTGTATGTATCTTTAGTCTTAAGTTGAATTTGAAGAAGCTACTGTGTTAGCGAAACAGCTGTCATTATTTTATTAATAAAGTGTAAATCTAAAACATCTTATGTGTGTTTTATTTATTTGTTATAAGTGTAGGTCACACCATCTAGCGCCATAGAGCCGTACTGCTATCCCTTCTCGCGGCACATTCAAATTCCGGAAATTTCTGAGTAACACTTGGAATAGGATGCAGGCATGAAAATTCATTATCTTGTTTAATAAAGAAGGATCTAGGTTAGGAATTTAAGCAGTGCAGTGTGGATAAGGAAGCGGTTTTTTTCTAATTGTATGTAATAGTTCTGTGAGCCAAACCTTATCAAATGCTTAAGTCATATTGATAAAAGTTACTGAACAATATTTTTTTAATATTAAAATATTCCTCTATTTTCTTCACTAGTCCTTGTATTTGCTCTATGAAGAAGCCTAAATATAGAAATTTCCAGAGTTCACCAAAAGAAAAAAAGTTTTTTATACTCACTGAACGTTTTAATAAAAAGCAACGAATCTAAAATTTATGCCGCTGTTTTCTGGATAATATGAATTGATTAAATTAAACTTATAACAGCCTAACGTCTTAAGATTGAACCATTTATTCTTTTAAATCACCTAAGAGCCGGTCAACACCATAACTAATTCCAAGGTACTGTCTTTTTTAACTCTATGAATTTATTTTGACTGGATTTTTCCCTACACATATGACTATTTATTTATCAAGTACACACTCTCGGTTAAATCAAATAAAATTTAAATATTATTGCAAAGTGTATGAACGAGTAGAATATGTAATTTTATTCATTGAATTTTCCCCTGTTTATTCAATAAATATAGATGTATCTAAGATCTTCATATTTATTATGTACACGTATATGTATCTATTGGAAGTCGTAAACCTAAATCATGCAAATGTATTTTGTGTTAGTGCCATCGCTTCAATTCTCTTGAGTTACGGGTCCCACTGTAAATCTTGCAGAGTCGAACGCGCTGCATAACTTGGAATTTCCGGAAAAGCTAGGACCTTCGTAAGATTTATAAATCGATAAATCGAGCAGTGTAAATTTATTGTATTATGAGAATCTGTGAATTATATATGCAAGAAAATCAATAGAAACATTTTTTAATGGATATTCTGAAATTTCGAATAAAATATTGATATAGTACATATTTGTGGTATCTTTAAATTTTATTGAAATATTGACATTCTTTAATATTTTGATAATAATTTAGTTGTGTAACTATCACTTAAACTTTACATATTTTTGCATATTTTAATAAAAGTTCTGCATATTTTCATCGAATTTTGGAAAGATATATGTATACGGATATAATACAGTTTCCCTGTACATATAATTCCCAGCTTTATACATAATTCTACCTTTGATACTTCAGTTCAATTAATGTTTTAACGAATTTATAATTTATTCATCTAGCAACGGATTGTATCAAAAATTGTTCAGTGTCAATTTAGCATTCTAATTATTATAACTATAAAATTGCATGTAATTAAAAACGACCTATAATTATTGGAGATTGCTTTCCAAAACTACAAACATTGACACGAAATATTAAATACATACAAAGATAATAACCAGATATGTAACGCTATAATTTGCGTATATACATACTGTATCTATACAATTGATTAATATTCAAGGTTAAACATAAAAAAAATGGCTTTTAAAGATATGCTGCTAAAGCAAAAACAAGATTCAAATAATTAGATTGTAAACGTAAATATGAATTCAACGGTACACTATTTTCTACGTACATTCATATACTTGACTGCATTTATGTTACAAAGAAGTTGAAGTAAGCTTTACAATCGCATAATTTTTTATTCACAAATCGCATTTGAAGCCTCAAACCTGATATAAGTTCTAATTTAATATCACTATTCAATGTTGTTTTTTTTTACAATGGTTTCCTCAATTTCAGTGGCAATAGAAACATACAACTTGCAAGAAATAAGTTAAAATTTATTGCTAAAGGAAGCGTTTAGTAAAAATTATGTACTTGGAGTTGTAATTTTTCTGAATGCAATTAAAATAAGCACATAAAGTTCCAGTAATTTTTTCCATATTAATGCTTGGCAAAAGAACATTAAATGGAATTAATATGATGATAGTCTGTACGTAATAATTAAATAATTAAGAATGATAGACTATGATTAGATTCATTTATGTGTAATTATGTTAGTTTATTTGTAATTTATAGGGAAATATTAAATTTACGAGTATAAGAGCAATTCGCAGCGTGGTTTTAAGTAGGAAGTGAAAATGTAATATAAAAACTATATACCGATATATTTTTCCGATTTTATAAATTAAATTAATCTTGGAAACTTGTATGTATAATTTATTCCAATATTAATCTGTTTCATGTATTTGCAAGGCCTATTTTAAGAATAATTTTTAAAAATTAAATAAAGATATAAATAGCGAAAAATGGCAAGAAATAGCAGCGATGTCCTTTTATATAAATTATATTATAGGAAATTTTCACATTTTTCTGGAATCTACTTTGATGAGAGAGATTTCATTGAAGCGTTGAGTAGTTGAAGACTCTTCGAAGAATAAATTTTGCACGTTTTTACCAGCCTGTAGATATAAATATATGTCTAATTTAGTTCATTATATTCGATATTTTTCTTTATAACCCCGGTTACGCCATCTAGTGAGATTGTGTTAATTGAATCCCCCCCCCTGCGGGAGGTATGCTTTTACGGAATTAGTAGTAGTTAGTGAATTATGGGTGTCTTACTGCGAAGCAATTAAACATAATTAGGCTTCTTTGTCCGATATAGGGTGTTTGTGTATTCGTTGACGTAATATAAACAATACGTTAAGCATTACATTATCCGACAAAAAAAATTAATTGTGTTGATTTTTGAAAAAAGTCAACGTTTTTTTCTTAGACAGTACACATTCTGTTGAGGTAGGTAAGTAATAAAGTAGAAGAACACACAGTCCAGTGACCTTTACAAAAAATAAAACGTGGTAAATAAATATCCCTTCGTTTGCTTTTCAATATCAGACTGGTCAATCATAAAATCATTTCTATTTACGTGCCAACAGATGAGCGAAAACAAACGTTTGGTTTAGAGGTCTATGCATGATCGCTTTATGTAAACACATTCGTCTACGATAAAAAAACAAATCACCCAATTCTTTATAATACTTCAAATTAATTTCTTTTTCTTTTGAAAGCGACTTAACGTTTTCCAGTTCGCACCACGCGGACAAAACCATGCGAACAAAATGTACAGGTGACCTGTTATGCTGATACCACATCGACACGCGAATATTCAAAGGTTTATATTCTAGTAATCCCGGCAGAATATTCTGTAAAAAATTCAAATAAACTTATCCGCTCACACGCGGCGGTAAGAAAAATGGCACAATAATGTAATTACTTATTACATCGATCCACACATTTTAAAAAATTAATTGTTGATGGTGTGCATTGTCAAAATTAAATACATAATTTCTTGTGAAATTCTCTTCATCAGAAAATAAGATATTACTTAGGAATTGTGTATTATGTAAATGTTGCTGCTGTAACCACTCACTAAACTGAACTCGCGCAATTACATTAAAATATATTTATAACATTAAAAGTTCATCATATATATATATATATATATATATATATATATATATATTAGGGTGGTCCATGCTTACATAGAAAAAAAAAACTTCCAAGAAGAAGTTACGCCACCCCCTAATTTTGTTACAACTACCATTCATATTATGTCTTTAAAATTTCAGCAACTTATCTTATATACAAGGGAGTGCTCATCGACCTTAAAATATTTGAATTTTATGAAAAAATCCTGAGAAAGAACTAGTCATAATATTAAGTAAAAAAATGTAAACAATGTATCAAAAATAATTTTTTTTTATTCTGATATATGTAGTATTAAAACACACACAAAATAATATAAATAAAAAAATACTTAAAAATAATATTAATTAAATTTTTTTTTTCAACTAATCCTTGCAGGTGGTTTGTTCAGAACAATCATTGTGAGCTCTATTAGCTCGTTGTAATCACCACGAACTTGTTTTTTTCTAGCTATATCAGTCGTAAGACTCTCAAGAGTATTTTCGGCAAACTGTTTCGCGCTAGTATTGAAGTCAAGACAATCGTAGTGATCTTTTGGTAATGTATCCCAAACATCGCTGAATCTTTTGAATAATGGAATCTTAGGAGAGTTTGATGGCCCAAAGCACAGTGTAAATATTTTTGAAAGCATTATTTCATACACGTGATGACGACAAGCAAGCCATAAAAGATCACGGCCCGTATTTGCTTCGAGGAGAGTGCACGCTCCTTCTTTGGCACCGGTGTTAGAGGCAGTAGTGTCAAAACTCATACCTCGGACTTTATTTGTGACATTCCACTGTTCCATTGTGTCAAAAACAGCATCAGACGTGTTTTTCCCCGTTCCTGCAGTAAGTTTGGGTACGCCTAACAGTTTTTGGCAACCATTACCGGAGACAAGAATGGGAAGGCGTTCTACTTTCTTATTACCTATTATATCAGACAGTATTTTCCCATCCCAGTGTATTACAAGCGGATACTTCGGGTCAAATAGTTCTTTTATATTCGCATTGAATTCTGTCCTTGCTTTTTTTCTGGCACGTCGAATTGTGCTTCGAGAGATTGGGAGTGCAGCAGGATTACAACCAAGTGCGGCAGACAATGGAATAATCAGTCGCACTGCTTCTCTGTCGGTTATTTTGTTACGATCCAGAGCGCTGGTAACATGTTGTGTAAATATACCACTAGTCGATGGCATAACGACACTTTTACTTGTAGCGACCTTTGTCTTTTTTGGTAAAGTAACCACAAAATCATCTTCTTGCTTATCCTTCAAATTGGTAGTTGCATTCGAAGTGCTACTGCAGCTTAAATCAAGTTCTATTTCTTGACTTGACACTACTGAAATTGAAGCATTATGTTTAGCGGCATTTTTTCTTAATTCTTCAGCTCTTTGTTTTCGTTTGAGAGAACGTTCTTTGGTCTTTTCTAGCTTCTTGTCAATCGATGTCATGATCATCTTACGCTCACTTCTTTGATCCATGAGAAACTCTCTGTCTTCTGCAATTTTGATTGAATTCATAGCGTTTGCATGGGCGATATCGAAAAGTTTGTCTAGCTCTTCTGTAAACAAATGCTCTCTATTTTTCTGTGCTTGCGAATCTCTTGTTTTATTTTTCTTTAAAAGCAGCCAGTTCTTATGAATTTTTATAAGTTTTTCAACGCAGTGATTTGGTTGCCTGGTTGGAATACCAGATTTGCTCCACACTTCTATGACTTCTTGAATAAGCATATGCGCAGAATCTTTCACATTCCTTGATTCATTTAATGTGTGGTGATAACGAAGTAGAACTTGCCGAAGAGTTGGAAGTTGGTTAATCCTTACCAATGACTCAAGATCCCGACATCCAAGTAGAAAAATATCGTCTTTTTTTCGAGTTGATGAACTCATTTTATTGCTCTGATTCACTGAGTCTGAACTGTAATAAAACAAGAATATCAAAAAAATTTTGAAAATATGCTTTTAGGTTAACCGCGAGAAAAAATCAAATCGTGTAAAAAATGATTAAATAATGCATTGTCATGTCTAGCTAGTCGAGAAGGTAGTGAAAATTCGATCATAAGAATCCGGTACAAACATAAGAACAAACAGACAAGGAGAGTTAAATAAAAGCATTTAAAAATAAAAATCAAGCATTTTTTTCAAAAATTTCAAAAACAGCACTCGATTGAGCACCCTCTTCCGGTAAAGCTAGCCAACTGAAATTATACAATGTTATTGCTATGGATACATGTTACAAATTTACGTGGTGGCCAATCTGAAAAACAAAACAAAAATTTTTTGGACCACTCTAATATATATATATATATATATATATATATATATATATATATATATATATATACAGGCTGTTTGTGTATTCGTTGACTTAATATAAACAATACGTTAAGCATTATCCGCAAAAAAAGAATTTAGGAATAAAAAATATAAATATATAAAAAATATAAATGAATATGAATGTCAAATAATTGAGTTGCTATGGTTTAAATTATTCAAAGATGCATTCCAATAATAATAATAAATAATAAGTCATGCCTTAGTATTCCAAAAAATAGATAGCAAGGTGTGAACATATGTGTTGTTCGTTGCCAGCAGCTTGTGTCTCTTTCTGGGTATGAACCTGTGTGTTGGTTGCTGCTGGCAGCTTGCGTCTCTCTCTGGGTGTGTGATTTTGTATTTGTGTGACCGCGTAAGTGTAGGGTTTTGTATGTTAGTGCGCTCGGTCGCGTAAATTTAGAGAGATCGGATAACCAGCCGTTGCGTAGGGCCGCCAACCCTTTCCCGGCAACTTCTTTACTTTTCCGAGCAGTCCTTCGACGGCCCGACCACCGCCCCAACAAGGCAAGGCGCAGACCAGCGAAGCGCACCCTGCACGGGGTTGCTCATCGCCAACCGAGGGAACACTCTTAGTGGCTACCTCAGTCGACGACGGTCACACTTTGTGCCATCTTAACGATTTCCGCAAAAGCGGGGGCAATGCACACACGTCGAACGTGTGTGTGCTGTTAACAGCAGCCTAGCCAGGTTGCCGCCCAGGACCGGTCCTAGTGGTGTGTGCATTGCGCCGCGCCGTGATTTGCGCCGCGTAGCTTGGTTCCTCACTCCTGCTGGAAAGGCGGAATGGCGGAAATCGTTAAGATGGCATGACTAAGGCATGACTTATTATTATTATTGGAATGCATCTTTGAATAATTTAAACCATAGCAACTCAATTATTTGACATTTATATTCTGTTATTTATATTTTTTATTCCCTTGACAAAGGCATCATTGCCGAAATATGTAGGGTTGTTGAGTGCCTATGGTTTGGAGAGAACCGATCAATCATAGCGATGATTGTTATTTTTATTCGTGTGTAGTACACGGATTCAATTTAAAAAACAAAAAGGACATCGTTTACCCAAACCCTCGATCCGCAACACGTCCTATACCTCATGGACCAGAAGTACCTGTTCCTTCAGTACCAGATACATTAGATGATGTATCTGATGACGAAATCGTTTCACGTACATGCGCAAGTGAACTGGATGAGGAAAGTGATTACTATGATACTGGAAGTGATGAGCCAAAACTGTTTGACCAATCTGAATTAAATGATTTGGTGAGGGACTTAAACCTTCCTAAGTACTCAGCTGAGCTTTTAGGCTCAAGGTTGAAAGAAAAAAAATTGTTAGCACCTAGCACAACATTTTACTGGTTTAGGAACAGAGAAAAAGAGTTTGCTCGATATTATTCCGAAGAAGATGCACTAGTTTTCTGTAATGATGTACCCGGGCTCATGGAACAATTCCACGTAGAATATAATGTTTCTGAATGGAGACTCTTTATTGACTCTTCAAAAAGGAGCACTAAGGCCGTTCTTCTACACAATGGAAGTAAATATGCTTCTGTACCAGTGGGGCATTCAGTTCATTTAAAAGAGTGTTATGAAAATCTTGAGCTACTTTTTATTAAAATTCGTTACAAGGATCAAGGCTGGACAATTTGTGGTGATTTGAAAGTTCTTTGTTTGTTACTTGGACAACAAAGCGGTTATACTAAATATCCTTGTTTTTTGTGTGAGTGGGATAGTCGTGATAGAAAGCAGCACTATTGTAAAGAGATGTGGCCACCAAGACAAACCTTATAACCTGGAATGAAAAACATTGAAAGAAAAAGTTTAGTAGACCCGAGCAAAGTTTTGCTTTCTCCATTACATATAAAACTAGGGTTAATGAAACAATTTGTGAAGACATTAAAAAAAGAGTGCTTCAAGCATCTTTGCAGCCAGTTTCCTCGCTTATCAGAAGCAAAGATAAACGAGGGTGTTTTTGTTGGCCCGGATATAAGAAAGCTTATGAAAGATGAAAATTTTGAATCTAAAATGGAGGAAGCAGAAAAACAAGCATGGATAGCCTTCAAAAATGTGGTTACAAATTTTCTTGGCAACAAAAAACATGAAGATTATAAAAATATTGTGCAAAATATGTTAGAAAAATTTAAAACCTTAGGCTGTAACATGAGTTTGAAGGTGCATTTTCTAGATTTGCATCTCGACTACTTCCCTGAAAATCTTGGTGCAGTAAGTGAGGAGCAGGGAGAAAGGTTCCACCAAGACCTAAAAGAGATGGAGAGAAGATACCAAGGAAGATGGAATATAAGCATGATAGCTGATTATTGTTGGATGTTAAAAAGGGATGGTCCACTACGAGATTACAGAAGAAAAAGCACAAATAGGAGTATGGAAAGACAAAGAAAAAGATATTATAAGGACTTGTAAAGACATAAATAGTATTTTACTGTTTCTTTTCATTAGATTTAATGATATTTGTAAGTAATTTTGTTTTTTATATCCTTTGTAAATAAATTCAAAATGTAACTAAAAATTATTTTTAATTTTTAAAAAATATAATTTGAAGTCTTTCTGTGAAAAATCCTTACGTGATGGAGAAAAATAGAGTTCATATTTGGATTCAGCGCCCAAAAACACATAAGAATCAGCTATCAAATTTAAAACAATTTTTAGAAAGTTAAAAAACGCAGGCCTGTGTTATTAATATACTTTCGTAACACTAATTTGTAAGCCATATTGCTACAACTGGGAAGATGGTAACACATGGCCATAGCTTACTCTTCAAAATTGTGTTTATGTATTCAAAGAAAATGTTTTAAAATAGTTCGATAACTTTCGTTACACCCGCTATTTAAAATGTATTATTGATCAATAAAAATAGTTAACCATATCAATTTATATTGTAATGTATTTGTCTTTCCGGGTTCTTATATAAAACTAACAGTAATTTAAACACACACCATATTAATAGTAAAACAAAATATACTAAATAACAATTTAAATACTAATAATAAGAACATTTATATTACAGTAAGTATTTATTTATATAAGACCACTCGACGATGATTACTCGTGGAATGTCTTAAATCCCTTTTGAGTGCTATTTATATTCAAGAAAAAACTCTCGTATATTCGATTTTCTCGATCGTTCTGCATCGACGTATTTCTAGACGGTGTTAGGGTGTGTGATACGACTTGCCTGACGTATTGTCGGATGAGACAATATATCGGATCACAATATATTAAAATACAATACTTGATCGGATCACAATATATTAAAATACAATACTTGAGATTTTTCCTTAGACCACGTTGTGTTTGAAAAGCACAATTACCCCGATCGAATTTTGAAAATTTGACAGTTTGACACTTTTTGATAGTACTAGATTTATGTGAGCATGACTGTACATACATAGATCAGCTAGTTTTTATTTTAAAAGTTTCAGGGAATTAATAAATGTACATCGTGAATGACAAATAATTCAAAGGTCAAGAAACGCATTTTGCGGAAAATGTTAATAGTTCTGGTTTAACCAAAAATTACTGGAACATCCTACGTAACTGAAATTGACCTGAATAATGTATTTTAATGCAAAAATAAGTTGATGACTGATTTCTATTATACTATTCGTTTTTCCTTGACGAAATTGTTTTTCGTTTGCTAAAAAAAAAGAAATGACATCTTCAAAGACCTTTCATAATTTTTAAATAAAATGCGCAAAATCTTTAAAAATTTAAAGTATATCTAAAAATTCTGCGCAAATAAATTTTAAAAAAATTATAAATTGCTTCGATAATATTTGAATAAGTTTTTTTCTCTACAAGAACAAATATTCTTATTAATTATGAGCTGTCACAATATAAGGTGCTACTCGTGTAGCAAATGAATGGTAATATATTCATTAGATTCAACTGATTAAAAAAAATAGTTGGATGATGCAATTTCTGGTTTTCGTTAACTGACCAAGGCCACCGGCGGTAAACACAAAAATTTTGGCTCCATTATTCGTTGTGTATAAGCTATTATTATTGGCCCGCGTGGCACCATCCGATTTTAAAATTAAACACTCAAAAGCGCAAAAAAAATATCGCCGTTACTAACTCGAGAAAGTATTGTGTTTATATTCCAACATGACTTACGAGTTTGTTTTCGTTCTTACATAAAACTTATAAAATACTAGGATGTTAGTCTTATAGAAAAAATGAAACGCAATTAGTATCATCGCATCACTTACATATACAATATGTTAGTATAGTTTGCATCAACTTATTTTAATTTGACTAAATAAAAGTATGTACCTTCATAGCATTCCCTGGTGTAAGAGTGCGATCAGCTAACGATAATGTAAATAGGATTCAGGTGCCCTGGACCATAGAGCCTAGGGGTGTATTTTGTAATATCCGTGCAATCATTTATAAATATATACAGGTTGATTCATTTTCGGCCCTCACCATGGGGATCTCGCTTATTATTGGAGATAGAGTATAGGTTTAAATTTGGCAAAGTTGTTAAATTTTGTGTTTGTTATAAATCCGTAAAGAAAATAGACCTGTGACAAATGACCTTCGTTATTTAAAAAAAAACGCGAAAACCCCATTTTCTTCTTTTACCTGTAGCACCGACATTTGGCCTTGTAGAGAAAAAATAAAAACACATCCTTGTGCCATTTCTAAACCTCTATCCAGTGGTGTACTCTAAATTTTTATACGACGTTTCGTTTCTTTCTGGCCATCATCAACTATCGAATTTCTCATAGGCGCCATATTGGATTTAGACATCTTCAGAAAGAGTTTTTTTTTCTGATTTCAACCATGTACCACATGCTGACTAAAGTTTTTGACATTAGGTTTTATTTGAAAGAATAAATTATAAGATTAAATAAGGTAGCCATGGAATTTCAATCTGTCAAACATTTCATTTATTGTTCATTAATAATACAAAAATGTCATACACTAACGAAGAGAAACGAGATATGATAAGTATTTTTTATTCTTCGAACCGAAATTCAACAGTAGCGATTACAAGATATCTACAATTATATCCAGAACGACAACAGCCTCATCGTACCATTTTTCTAGATCTCGACAGAAATTTGGTCGAGAATGGATCGTTTACTAAGCCGCGTAATGGTCAAGGCAACAGGAATTTAAATGAAAATCGACAAGATATTTTACAAAAGGTAAATTAAAAGCGTGTTTTCAAATTTCATGTTAATCTTGTATTTTTATAGATAAATAATAATCCATCAATTTCTACACGCGAAGTAGCGTCAGAATTAAATTTGTGCCAGTCCAGAGTTTGGAGAACTTTACATAAAAGTAAGTTTAAACCATACAGGATCCATGTTAGTCACTCTTTACTGCCTGGACATAATTTGAGAAGGCTAGAATATTGTAATTGGTTAATGGGAAGGATAGAAAATTTTTTAAGCAAAATCATCTGGTCAGATGAAACAAAATTTACAAATTCTGGAATGTTCAACAGAAATACGGAGTACTATTGGGCAGTACAAAATCCCCGACAAAACAGGGCTAGAAGACCACAACATCGTTTTGGAATAAACGTTTGGATGGGTATTTTGGCAAATCGTCTCTTAGGACCAGGTATGTACGAAGAACATTTAAATGGAGAAAGATATTTAAACATTTTACGTACATACGTATCTGACTATCTTAACGACAATATCCCATTAAATCAATTACAATATTTATGGTGGCAACAAGATGGCGCACCAGCGCACAATGCAGCTGTTGTTAGAAATTTCTTAAATCAAGAGTTTGCAAACCGTTGGATTGGAAATAGGGGAGTTGTTGAATGGCCTGCGAGATCACCTGATTTAAGTCCGCTAGATTTTTTTTTTATGGGGATATATTAAAAATAATATTTATAAAGTAGATGCGCCACAAAACATTGAAGAATTACGAGACAGACTTCAGAATGCCTTCGATGCAGTTCCTAGAAGAACTATACAAAGGGCAGTACAAAATGCCAGAAGGCGTACCCAATTGTGCATTACCGAAGATGGCCAGATAATTGAACATTTACTGTAATTGTTTATTGTTTACTTTTCTATGTATTTTTATTAATGTTTTTGTTATCTTGTACTCGCTACTGTTGAATTTCGTTTCGAAGAATAAAAAATACTTATCATATCTCGTTTCTCTTCGTTAGTATATGACATTTTTGTATTATTAATGAACAATAAATGAAATGTTTGACAGCTTGAAATTCCAAAGGCTATCTTATTTAATCTTATAATTTATTCTTTCAAATAAAACCTAATGTCAAAAGTCAGCATGTGGTACATGGTTGAAATCAGAAAAAAAAACTCTTTCTGAAGATGTCTAAATCCAATATGGCGCCTATAAGAAATTAGATAGTTGATGATGGCCAGAAAGAAACGAAACGTCGTATAAAAATTTAGAGTACACCACTGGATAGAGGTTTAGAAATGGCCACAAGGATGTGTTTTATTTTTTCTCTACAAGGCCAAATGTCGGTGCTACAGGTAAAAGAAGAAAATGGGGTTTTCGCGTTTTTTTTTTAAATAACGAAGGTCATTTGTCACAGGTCTATTTTCTTTACGGATTTATAACAAACACAAAATTTAACAACTTTGCCAAATTTAAACCTATACTCTATCTCCAATAATAAGAGAGATGCACATGGTGGGGGCCGAATATGAATCAGCCTGTTATATATGTATATATATATATGTTATATATATATAAATGTTATATATATATAACATATATATATATATATATATATATATATCAATGTCAGCTAACGTCAATATCGTCAACAATGACAAATGCATATTATGTAAGTATCTCCATGGCACCCTAAGTTTCGGTACTGTTTATTCTGGCGGATATCGTATAAACATGAATTCTTAATATGTTAAAACACATAAGCGAATTCAATGTAACTGATGAGTATATTATCATCGAAACTGTGCTTTACAGATATATGTTAATTAGCGTTCATTTCTACCATTAATCCATATTATATTACGTATATTATATTTATAATATGTATAATTTAATTATTATTATTTTATTTCCGTTACATAGCAAGCAATTAAAATATATGTTAGATTAGCTTAAAGAAAAAATATTACGCGATATTTATAACCGATACTAATGCTTTAGGAGAGTGTTCATTAAAAATAACTATATTGCAGCAATAAATAAGAACCCGCGACAGACAAATAAAAGCCCAGTAAAAATAAGCTTTCTTAATTTAAAACTTCCAAACATCTTATAATTCTTGAACAAGGAAATTACATCAACTTACATTTAGGAAGCGTAAGATAGAAATACATTTTCATCACGTCACGCAGACGTTTTAATAGAAGAAACGTCACTGATAGGGTTGGAGAAAATGCAGTTTGATATACTGTTTGTTCAAAAAGTGTATATATGTGAATACCTATACAACACAAGAGCATTTATTACAATTATCACGTTCTACAAAATTTAATCTTGTAAACGTTATTCATTTTTGTTTTAAATATAAATTGTTCGTAATTGTTGCTAATGACGAGAAAGGAAAATAAATTGCCTTAAAATAGGCGATAATAGATCTATAGTCTATGTAGACTATACAGTTTTTCTAATTGGAGATTACCTTTTATTTTATAAACAATTTATCAATCGATTAAAAAACTACTTTTGTATCTGTCTCTGTTACCCTATTCGCTATTTATTTATTTCGTGCCCAACCAATACAGTAAGTACAACAAAAATCATGCAAAACACTGGTATAAAATAATACAATTGCAATGAAAAGATAGAATATTTTAGACATTAAAACCAGATCAAATGCTTCGCTCGCACTAGAATCGAACTCATTTGAATTGCTGTCAAATGCGTTGACGCTTTTGAAATCTTTCATGCTGCAGGCGTTTGGCAGATTCGGGTAGATCAGTAGATATACTATAGTCTGCAACACATCACTCCGACTTGCCACTGTATCCCCCTACTTGACCAGATTACTCTTGTACCTTCCAATACTAATCCGCAGCCGGTTAAGGATCTTTCAATTTTGCTACCTTCTTTAGACCCGAATGGCAGTTTCTCATTTGTGGATATGAGCATCTGCTGATCTCCGGGGGCTAATGGTTTCTTCTACAGCTGTATTCTGGTCGCAGTTGAAGAGTCTTCCAGTGGTTGTATAGAACGCGGGAAGCTGTTCCTTGATTTTAAACGAGATGAGCCTGGTGTGGCATCGAAAAGTGTAGATTCGTCAAGTTGTTTATGGCGTTCCCGCCTGCCGATGACGGTTCTTCTTATGTCCTGTGACGCAGTGCCACTGAAAAATGTAATTTACTTGTCGGCGTTAGTCTGAAACATCCTGTAGCCTATGCTTGATTCAGAATTCGGTCCACTGTTAGTATGATAGGAACTCTACCACAGAGAAGCAAGACACTCTGCCGCCGAGTAGCATAAGGCAAGAGCACTGATTCTTATGACTTGAGGATGAGCTCCCTATTTACCGCAGGAGAGTCTTTCTAGTGTACACTTTGCCTCATATGTTTTCTATGTGTGTTTTAAAGAACAGCGCGATCCAAAGTGACTCTAGATATTTCGGTGTTATAGAGAGAGAGTTACCTATACGCAGACTACCCAACATTTGCTACTCGACATAATAGTGTTAACGTTATACAACGGACACAAACACAAGCTTTGAACAGTCTTGCAATATTCTATTAACACAACAATCTAAAATCAAACCTAAGATCTTCTCGGCTTTATGTTACCTATGCAATAAAAGTGCCAATGAAAACCAATAGAATTCTCTAAATTCTTTTGATTTTTACTGATTTGGTTTTAGATTGTTGTGTTTATAGAATATTGCAAGACTGTTCAAAGCTTCTGTTAGTGTCCTTTGTACAACGCTAACACTATTATGTCGAGTAGCGGCTGCTGGGTCGTCTGCGTATAGGTAACTCTTGGTTTACTTAGTGTTTGACTGTATATTAAAGAAGGTGCAAGCAAGAACACTACCAAACATTTTCTCTGAACTCTCCAACGGCTGTGCCTTCAACTAAGTTCAACCCCAATTCTACGATTACTTAGAATCTACCACAATATACCGACGAGCCCAAAATCCTGGGTCATGCTGTAAATCTTTGAAAGAAGTGTGCGATAGTTTACCGTATTATATGCGGAAGATACGTCAATAAATGCAACACATGTTAATCGCTTCTCAAAGCCGGGAATCTGGTATTTGCATTAGAATTTTGTACAGGCAGCAATCAGCACAGTAGTTATATGGGTCTGAAGTTCTTTCCATCATCCCGCTTTAGGGATTGTTAACAGGTATTGTTAACAGGACACATAAAATCTCGTAGATTTTACCTCACAGTAGTCCAGTTATTAAAAGTTAATCCAAAATAACTCTTACCACTATATAGCTTTAATATAGCTTACGCTGGGTACGTATTTCAACAACTAAGTTGTCATCGTCAGCACGACGTATTAATACTAGTATTAGTACGTCAGTGATATAGTGATGTACTTTATTTATGTAATGTGTCTGTTACGGTTTCGAGTGTTTAACTTTGTCTATTGCTGATGATGACAACTTAGTTGTCGAAATACGCACCATTGTAGGCTTTTGCGGTCGTTGTCCATGATTGGGCATCTTGGATCCCGGTCTTCCTTGAACCTGTTTCCTTCCTGGCCCACGTCTCATCCATTGTGACAAGAGACATTTTTCAGCATTAAATCTAGTTTCAGTACAGCAGTAGCAGCAATCTGGCTAGCTCCAGAAGATCCCAACCACTGCATTGAAACGCCAAAAGTTGGATACTTTTTCTGAGATTTAAATCAGAGTTTTATATAGAACTGGCTAAACTCGGCAATGCTTTGCTATTGTTAGATTTGACTATTACATATAGATTAAATTAACATAATTGAAAGTTTGATATCAATTATTGGATATAGTCAAAATTAGATATTTACATAATACTTCACAAAATTTAACATTCATTTTGTAAAAGTAAGAACGTAAATAAATCCAATTGTCAAAACAACAGCATGCTTCTACCCATGCGCGACAGCATTTCTTAGCTCATGAACTTCAATTTGAGAAGTACTGTCTCGTTGCGCCATCTACATTTAAATAATAGAACTGCTACTATTAATTTTATATTATTAGGCCCTAGCCTTCTTTCTACTGGTCAGATCGAGAATTTCAATAGCTTTAAACCTTCTCCGGACAACGCTGATCATTTTGCAAAAAAAAAATGCATGCGTAAATCGATCCAGTAGTTGTTAACTCTATAACGGACACGCATACAAACATTGCCTTTATATACGAGGGACAAGCTGAAATTATTGAGAATAAAAACACGGTTAATATTTTCTAGGATTTTATTTTAAATGTGCTCAAAGCAATTCTTTTCAGCAATGATAAACTTGACCATTCTTACTTTCCACTGCTTAACCCTAGAATGCATAAAGTGAGTCTTTCGGACTTGGTGCGCGTTTTGACTGCCTGTATTTTGCAAACGGCTCTGTGTACCATGTTTTCCGTTCAGGAATGCCTCTATCACCCCTTTATAAGTACTTTAACAATATTTTCAAACAGGGGGGTCACAAGTGGTTACACATACACGTTTTTTTGTGTTACTACTGCACATAAACATCAAGTGAGTCTCAGAGACTCGGTCGTTGCTACATAGACCCTGGTTGAATAAATCCCGTCAAACAACATAAATACAGTTCCACATATTCATAAATAGTTTATATTGAAAACTACTTCCCTACTCCCCCCACAGCCGCTGTTTCAGTAAAAGTGGACCGATCCTACTTGAAACTGCAAATTGAAAATATGGAGGAAGACATTTTATCAGCCAGTGAAGATGAAGCTCTAGAATCAGATGATCAAGATTTAGAAGAAATCATTGAAAATCAGAATTCTCTGGGTATGAAAGGAAGAATGGGTACGAGTGGAAAATCGATGCTCCAGCTCAGACAAAAATTTCATGTCACAACATTGTTCGTTTTACTCCTTGTCCAAAGCAACGCAACAGGATAATATCATTTATTGATGCTTGGAATGTTTTTCTTACCCGAGAAATCCTAGAAGAAGTTGTTGCTTGTACTAACAAGGAAGCAAAGCGGCAATATTCTGACAAAGGTAAAAAGTGGAAAAATGTGGAAGTTGATGAGATGAACGCATTTCTGGGATTGTTGCTGTTAGCAGGAGATGAAAAACAATGGGATAGTCCGATAAGGGAATTGTTTTTGAATAAATGTTCAAATCCGATGTACAGAGCTACAATGACAGTAAATCGCTTTGAGAACATAAGACGGTTTATTAGATTTGATGATAAAAGAACGCGTGCCGCTCGTTTGGGAGCAGATAAACTTGCACCAATAAGATATATTGGGGACTTATTTATCAAATAATGTAAAACTGTTATGATACCAAAGGCGAACGTGACTATTGATGAACAATTACTGGGATTTCGTGGACGTTGTAGTTTTATACAATATATGCCCAGTAAGCCATGTAAATACGGCATAAAGTTTTTCTGGCTTTGTGAAAGTGAAACTGGGTATGCTATTAATGGTAATATATATATTGGAAAGCAACCTGGAGCAGAAGTCCAACGACGTTTTGGAGAAACTGTAGTGACTACTCTTATAACTAGTATAAAGAATAGTTCTCGAAATTTAACCTGCGATAACTACTTTACCACTATAGATTTGTTTCAAAATATGCTAAAAGTCGGTATCACCACAGTAGGAACACTTCGTAAAGATAAAAAGGAGATTCCCATAGAGTTCAAAGCTTCGAAAGATCGTCAGGTATCCTCTTAGTTGTTTGGATTCAGTGAAAACTTAACCCTTGTTAGTTATGTGCCCAGAAAAAATAAATCAGTTATATTGCTTAGTACAATGCACCATGACAGCGCTGTGAATGAAGATAGTATAAAGAAAAAATCAGAAATCATCGAATTTTACAATAAAACCAAAGGGGGTGTAGATCATATGGATCAAATGGTTACCAATTATACATGCAAAAGGCAAACACGGCGGTGGCCATTTGCCGTATTTTCAAACATGTTAGATATCGGTGCAGTAAATGCATTTTTTCTTTATATAACTGAGCATCCAGATTTTGAAGCACGAAAAAAACATCGCCGTAGGATTTTTATAAAAAACCTTTCCGAAGCTCTGATATTACCCTATATGACTAGAAGATCTTAAAATCCGTTTTTACATAAAAGAACAGTCGGAGCAATAAAGATCTTCATTGAAATTCCAGTAAAGCAACAAGAGGAGCCACCTATGAAGAAAAGGCGTTGTCATATCTGTCCATCAAAATTAGGAAGAATGAGGAAACAGATTTGTAATAAATGTAAGAACAATGTGTGTAAGGAGCATAGTGTTATGATATGTGGTAGCTGCCATTAAAAATTCTTATTATTTGGAACAATTATAATAATGTAAACTAAGGGTATTTCATTATTTTAGAATATCCATATGGATATCAAATAGTATTTTGTATTTTCATTTTTTGAGTTATTAAACTGTATTTAATGCTACAGAACTGTTTTTCTAAACCAAAACTACTAGCTACTAATGAATAATAAAGAAACGCACCAAGAAAAGGCAGCTAAATCCTATTTTCTCGTACTTAATGTATGTGAGTCTCAAAGACTCACTATATGTAAAAGAGTAAAAAATTTAGGTCATGCATTCTAGGGTTAAGAGCTCCCAACCAATCTTCTTTTGGTATACCTTCAAAACAAGCGTGAACTGCGGTATCAATCTCTTCTCCAGACGGAAATCTTCTACCCCGCAAATTTTGTTTAAGCCCAAAAAATAGCCAAAAGTCACACATTCTAAATCAGGTGAGTAAAACGGAGGATCTGTTACTTTTATATTTTTTCCAACCAAAAACTGGAGAGTTGAAACTGCCGTATGGGACGATGCATTATCATCGTGGAGAATAATCCCCTTGTCTGGAGCTCTACCGAACTCTTCAGGCATTTTTCAGTGTACTGCTTAGCTGTAACTGTCTTTAGACCATCTAGCTTAATTTCATTTACTGAGCCCGTATCTACTTCTGAAGAATACCTCGTACACAATCTTTTTCATAGCTCGCTGCTTCTTAGTCACTGTAGGAGTTTCCTCATCTTCGTGAATCCATACACGACTCTCTCCCACGAAGATCGAAAAAGGGAATATAGGTTTCGTAACCTGTCACCATTTTGGAAAAATATTGGGTGCCAGTTTTATGGCAAATTCTTACACGTTCTACTTTTTGGAAGTCAGAAAGGTGATGTGGCACAAAACGACTTAAATTTAAATTCAGGTGATCGTGTTTGATTGTGTTAACAGCTGAGAATACAATCTTGAGTTGATGCTCTATTACCGCATAAATAGCTTTATTGTCCTCTTCAATTATTTTTTTAACAGCAGCAATGTTTTTGTCTGTAACAGCCGCAGGAGGACGCCCTGCTTCTTTTTGGTGCTGAACAAAATTACTGTCGCGTTCAAATCCTTATGCCATCGATAAATTGTAGCCAAGGAATGTGCTTGTTCACTAAAAATTGAATCTAAACTTTGTTTGCACCCATAGGCGCTTATACCTCTTTTATTAAATCATAATAAATAATGATTCGAAAGTGCTCTCTGGTTAATTCCATTTCCTTTTACTTTTAAAAAATAAGTAGTTGAGTTATAAAGAGCGTAATAACTTCAACAGCAAAACGTCAAATGACACATAAAGAGTTGCTCTAAATAAACACTGTATGATTGTTTTGCACTGTATACTAGATATTCTTATTCTCAATAAATCAGCTTATCTCTCGTATCTATATAGATAATAGTATTCGCTATATGCAGCTTTCGTTTTTGTATGAATTTCTATTAGCTGACGCCCATCAGCAGCCGAAAATTGAACAATATTACATAGTTTATCTTTGAATGGATTGTGTAGCTTAAGTGCAAGTTTCCAACTTAATCACAATTACTTAGAAACACACAAACAGTCAATATATAAATAATCATCATAAGCAGCTAAATTTCATTATTATGGCGATAAATTCTCGACTCCAAAACCTAAAACCTGATTCTAGTGGACAATCCTAATATTACATTTTTTACAATCCTTAAAAATTGTAAAATTGGCTGGTTTGTTTGACAAATAACGAATAAAGAGTTCTATGAAACGGTTTTCATAAAACATAATTCTTTTTGTTTTAGTGCTTTTTGAAAAACTCATAATTATACAGGCTGATTCATTTTTGGCCCTCGCCATGGGGATCTCTCTTATTATTGGAGATAGAGTATAGGTTTAAATTTGGCAAAGTTGTTAAATTGTGTGTTTGTTATAAATCCGTAAAGAAAATAGAACTGTGACAAATGACCTTCATTATTAAAAAAAACAACGCGAAACCCCCATTTTCTTATTTGACCTGTAGCACCGACATTTGGCCTTGTAGAGGAAAAATAAAAACACATCCTTGTGCCCATTTCTAAACCTCTATCCAGTGGTGTACTCTAAATTTTTATACGACATTTCGTTTCTTTCTGGCCATCATCAACTATCTAATTTCTTATAGGCGCCATATTGGATTTAGACATCCTCAGAAAGAGTTTTTTTTCTGATTTCAACAATGTACCACATGCTGACTAAAGTTTTTGACATTAGGTTTTATTTGAAAGAATAAATTATAAGATTAAATAAGGTAGCCTTTGGAATTTCAATCTGTCAAACATTTCATTTATTGTTCATTAATAAAACCAAAATGTCATACACTAACGAAGAGAAACGAGATATGATAAGTATTTTTTATTCTTCGAAACGAAATTCAACAGTAGCGAGTACATGATAACAAAAACATTAATAAAAATACATAGAAAAGTAAACAATAAACAATTACAGTAAATGTTCAATTATCTGGCCATATTCGGTAATGCACAATTGGGCACGCCTTCTGGCATTTTGTACTGCCTTTGTATAGTTCTTCTAGGAACTGCATCGAAGGCATTCTGAAGTCTGTCTCGTAATTCTTCAATGTTTTGTGGCGCATCTACTTTATAAATATTATTTTTAACATATCCCCATAAAGAAAAATCTAGCGGACTTAAATCAGGTGATCTCGCAGGCCATTCAACAACTCCCCTATTTCCAATCCAACGGTTTGCAAACTCTTGATTTAAGAAATTTCTAACAACAGCTGCATTGTGTGTTGGTGCGCCATCTTGTTGCCACCATAAATATTGTAATTGATTTAATGGGATATTGTCGTCAAGATAGTCAGATACGTATGTACGTAAAATGTTTAAATATCTTTCTCCATTTAAATGTTCTTCATACATAACTGGTCCTAAGAGACGATTTGCCAAAATACCCATCCAAACGTTTATTCCAAAACGATGTTGTGGTCTTCTAGCCCTGTTTTGTCGGGGATTTTGTACTGCCCAATAGTGCTCCGTATTTCTGTTGAACATTCCAGAATTTGTAAATTTTGTTTCATCTGACCAGATGATTTTGCTTAAAAAATTTTCGTCATTTTCTATTCTTCCCATTAACCAATTACAATATTCTAGCCTTCTCAAATTATCTCCAGGCAGTAAAGTGTGACTAACATGGATCCTGTATGGTTTAAACCTACTTTTATGTAAAGTTCTCCAAACTCTGAACTGGCACAAATTTAATTCTGACGCTACTTCGCGTGTAGAAATTGATGGATTATTATTTATCTATAAAAATACAAGATTAACATGAAATTTTAAAACACGCTTTTAATTTACCATTTGTAAAATATCTTGTCGATTTTCATTTAAATTCCTGTTGTCTTGACCATTACGCGGCCTAGTAAACGATCCATTCTCGACCAAATTCCTGTCGATATCTAGAAAATGGTACGATGAGGCTGTTGTCGTTCTGGATATAATTGTAGATATTTTGTACTCGCTACTGTTGAATTTCGGTTCGAAGAATAAAAAATACTTATCATATCTCGTTTCTCTCGTTAGTGTATGACATTTTTGTATTATTAATGAACAATAAATGAAATGTTTGAGGGATTGAAATTCCATGGCTACCCTATTTAATCTTATAATTTATTCTTTCAAATAAAACCGAATGTCAAAAACTTTAGTCAGCATGTGGTACATGGTTGAAATCAGAAAAAAAACTCTTTCTGAAGATGTCTAAATCCAATATGGCGCCTATAAGAAATTAGATAGTTGATGATGGCCAGAAAGAAACGAAACGTCGTATAAAAATTTAGAGTACACCACTGGATAAAGGTTTAGAAATGGCCACAAGGATGTGTTTTTATTTTTTCTCTACAAGGCCAAATGTCGGTGCTACAGGTAAATGAAGAAAATGGGGTTTTCGCGTTTCTTTTTTAAATAACGAAGGTCATTTGTCACAGGTCTATTTTCTTTACGGATTTATAACAAACACAAAATTTAACAACTTTGCCAAATTTAAACCTAAACTCTATCTCCAATAAAAAGCGAGATCCCCATGGTGAGGGCCGAAAATGAATTAGCCTGTATACTAATTATATAAACTTTACTATAAAATACGAGTATGCCTGTCATTAGCCGATCCATATTATCTTTTAAACATCATCTTATGTGTTAGTAGAAGAAATTTATGTTTTTTCCGTATAAGTTTATGTTAATAAAATTCGTTTCTTTATACTTTAAATGATTTTTATTTTACTGTTGAGTTCATAAGATCAATCACCCTGTAGATACTTTCACTATTTTTATTCCGTGAACGGTTCGAGTAATTGTCAGTTGTATGACCACTTGTTGTTGAGAAGATAAAGTAAACGGCGTAAATAAATCATCTCCATTAATTGTGTTAATTAATAATTGCAGAAGTCGGACAGCTGCAAATTTACGACTTAGAAATGTACGTGCAAGTTCGAACATGTTTTTGTGTGTGGGTTGCGCTTCAGATGTTCAACATCGTTGACTCTCTCTCTCTCTTTCTTCTTTTTTTTTCGTGTTTCTCGTGTTTTATGAGCAAATGCATTAGTCATTGCACCCATTGCATTGACCCGGAATTAAGGAAGTAAGAAAAGGCTTTTTTCGATTATTTTTACTTCGAATGTAAGAATTGAAAATGTTGGAACGCCTACAAGATTGTTTTCAAATATTAAATAATAATGAGTTTTTGTTACTGAATAGAACCAATATAATGGAAAATTTATACGTAAAGTTTATAATGCTTTGAAAATAAGTATGTATACTTATAATTAGAGAACGGACACGCTTACCACTCAGTGCAGTACTGGCGAAAGGCTGTATTTCTAAAATATTTAATTTAATTTATATAATTGGAAAACGAACGGGTGGTGATCTATAAAATTACGAAATACATATTTATTTGTTGAAAAGTTGTATTTATAAAGTTTTTAATTTTATTTATATAATTGGAAAACAAACGGGTGGTGATCTATAAAATTACGAAATACATATGTATTTGTTGAAAAGTTGTATTTTTAAAGTTTTTAATTTTATTTCTATAATTGGAACATTTTTATTTGTTCATTTTGTCGTTCAAGTTGAGTGAAGGAGTATTAATATTGACTAGCAATAGTTTCTCAAGGTTTTCTTCTGTCAATTTTGTTCTCTTTGAATTAAGTACATCCTTATAAATAGAAAACGTCCTTTCTACATCGCAACTGGTTATAGGTGCATACTGGAAATATTCTTTTATTTCTTCATATTTAGCCGTTAGATTTTGTGGAATTGTCTCCATACATAATTGCTGCAATGTAATTAAATCTGGATTTCTATTAAGAATTGCTTCAAACTTTTGCCGAAGGCCACATCCTAAGTCACTTGGAATACTTTTCAAATTATTAACAGCCACATCTAATGTGGTTAATCCGTCATTTAATTTGAGATTTCGATTTTCAAAATAAGTGATTAGTTTTGGCAATTTTCCAAAGTGTTCGTGAAGAAAGTACAACTGATTTTTTAAATTTGGGATTTGTGTGAGCTCCTTGCACTCACCAATACTTCTAGAATCCTCCTTTAGCAGTGTTACGAAATGTTTTAGACTATCGAAATTCTCAGCATAATAACTAGTAGCTTGCAGCCATGTTCCCCATCTAGTTATTACTGGAGTGGGAGGCAGTGACAGAGATGGAAATGTTTCCCTGAAAAGAGCTACACTCAATGGTGCTTTCTGAAAACTTTTTTAAAAGCTGATACAAGTCTATCAACTTCCGGAAAACTGTCTCTGATATATTCACAGATTCTGTGGAGAGCATGTGCTACACAAGTAATATGCAGCATATTAGGATATGTTTTCTTAAATAGTCTGCCTGTTTTTAACATATACGCAGCACTATCACTGACAAATAAAAGTATTTTTTCTTTGTACGTGGCGTCCGAATGAAGCATTTTTTGCATATTCTCCTTAATGGTTTCAGCAACTGTTTCCGCATCAACTCTATTTATAACACTTGTTGCTATTACATATGAGTTATAGGGAATAGTTGGATGTAGTACACCAGCTACAACATTTACCACACAGCGTCCTAACATATCCACCGTTTCGTCGGCGCTTATCCATATGTATTGATTTAAAAGATGGCTTCTAATGCGTTCTACTGTTCTCGTATAGCACCTAGAAACATAATATTTGCGTAAAGTTGATTCATCAGGAACATTTCGACCAGTATATTTTTGAAGAAATATTTTTAAAGTGGGATTGCTAAGTTTATTTAATGGAATATTAGCGGCCATAAAAGTTTTACAGAGTTCAGATTTGTTTGCGATCCTAAGTGACGAATTTTTGACGATATTTTACGGATTTTGTAATAAATTTCGGAATCACTGACAATAGACATAACAATCAGTATGACCGTCAATCCAACTCGCCATTGTTTTACAATGCCGTTCTCGCCATTCTTCCATATCATGTCTGAAAAAGTAACTTAAACAATGCTCTAGATCTAAATAAATGAAAACTAAAAATGTGTGCGTAAGTTATTGAAACTGAACGAAATTCAATGCACACTTACGTCGAAATAATTGGTAGAAATAGATTCAATCAAACGATATTAAACAGGATCTATCACAAAAATTACGATGTAATTAACAGTTAAAACTATGAAAACAAGAAACTTACTCACAGCACTTTATTTATCTTACGAAATATAAACTAATAAATAAAATACATTATAAAAACCCTGCTTCTATCTACGCTCATGAAAACACTTTAAAAAACACTATATTCTCCGAATACAATAGCTGGCTTGTCCATTGATATCGCGGCGAGACCAGGTGTCCGAGTAAGTCAAACAAATACTTCATTGAATTACGCCGGGATGTACTGAGCGACGTTATACACAATTCCAATTGCCGATTGCGTTTTATGGAAATTGCATCCGTTCTCTACCAATAACACTGAAAGAAACGAAACCAGAAACAATCCCTTATAGAAGAGAATAGAAAATATACTATCTCAAGAACAATAAATACATATACCGTGTGTCCCAATTTCGATGCTCACCATTGGTATCTCGGTTATTAGAAGATATAGAACAACGGTTAAATGGGGAATGTTTTGCAGAATTCAATATTCGCGGCAAATCTCATTTCAAATTTGACCTAACTTTTTAAATTTTTAAAATATTTTGAAAAATCAAAAATTTGCCGATTTCGTTATTCCTCAATAACTCGATAACGTTTAGTCTGACCTCTTTTAAAGTTTTACATTGTTGAGACACTTTTTTAAAACAAATTATTTGATACAAACAGAAACCCCCGATTGTCATTTGTTTTTAAGTTATTACCACTATCCTTTGTTTTTCATATGGCGGCCATATTGGATTTTGGGTTTGTTAGGTAGTCCTCAAAATGTGCTTTTCAACGATGTATAACATGCCTGAAAAATTTTTATTTATAAGGAAAATATTAATAAAAACGTAAATTAATCTTTAATATGAAATTAGTAGGCTGAAAAATTAAACACCAATGTCAAATGAAAGTGAAAAGATATTCTAAGTATAGCAAACGCCAATTTAAGTTGGCGCGAGGAGGGGTAAGTTCGCGCAGGATTAAAAGTAGTTAGGAGATTTGTATTTGGTTTTACATCAAATGCCAAATATTTCTAACCTCTGAGCGTGTATCACTAGCAAAGACATTATGTTCCGTCAAACGTCAATGACAAATGTATTCTGACAATGAAACAAAACGATAACCTGTCAAAGTACAATTAGTGCTGCAGAGATAAGTTAATTAAAACTACTTGTAGTTAGTGATAAATAATTTTTGTCAAGTATTAAGATTTATAAGTATTGATAATGGCACATACATATTCAAACGAAGAAAAAGTTGATATGTTGGAAGTGTATTACAAAGCAAATAGAAACACTAAAAATGCGTGCACGAGTTATGAAGAGCGTTTTCCAGAAAGACAACAGCGACACAGGACAATTTTTAGAAGACTAATTAGCAAATTGAAAAACTTTGGAAGCTTCGAACAAAAACGAGCTAACTATGAAGTTAATGATGCTGATACACGTCTAAATAATATTTTGCAGAACGTTAGGAACAGTCCCAGCACATCAGTTCGTCGTGTGACAAGAGAAACAGGGATTTCAAAATCTACTGTTCACAGAACCTTGACGAAAAGTAAGTATCACCCTTACAAACCAACAATTGTACAAGGTTTAAGTGATAATGACAATCTCCGGCGATTACAGTTTAGCAGGTGGTACCTTCAAAAATGTGAATATGACGCTAATTTTCCTAGGAAAATACTATGGACAAATGAAACACGATTTACCAATTGTGGAGTGTTCAATAGGAATAACTATCATCATTGGTCTACTGAAAATCCACATTTGGTATATCAAAGAAGATTTCAAGTTCGATTTGGTTTTAATGTCTGGTGCGGTTTAATTGGTATGACATTTTGTTTACATTTTTTTTGTTTTTTAAACTCTTTTTTTCGATTTAGATAATCAGTTAAAAGGTCCTTTCATCTTTGATTACAATTTAACTGGTAACAGATATTTGGAGCTACTAACAAACGAGATAATGCCTGTTTTGAGGCAAATTATTAATCCCGAGAACATGCAAAACATCTGGTTCCAGCAAGATGGTTGCCCGGCCCATAACACTCGTAACATGCAACATTTTTTGAGAGAAAACTTTAATGAGAGAGTGATTTCAAATAATGGACCCGTGCAATGGCCTGCGAGATCACTCGACCTTACCCCGCTTGACTTTTATTTATGGGGTACCACTAAAAACGAAGTATTTTATTTTGAACCGCCAGAAACCCGGGAAATTTTAGAACAAAGAGTACTAGATGTGCTACGATCAGTAAACGGAAACACGCTACGTAGAGTTTGTAACTCTACTCGAACAAGGTGTCAAAATTGTGTGGAACAGAATGGTCGTCATATTGAACAATTTCTTTAAGAATGTGAACTTTAAGTTCTCTATCTTTACTTTTTATTTCTATAATATTTTTATCGTTTCGTTTGTTTACAGTATTACTTTATTATTATTATCTTTTCACTTTCATTTGACATTGGTGTTTAATTTTTCAGCCTACTAATTTCATATTAAAGATTAATTTACGTTTTTATTAATATTTTCCTTATAAATAAAAATTTTTCAGGCATGTTATACATCGTTGAAAAGCACATTTTGAGGACTACCTAACAAACCCAAAATCCAATATGGCCGCCATATGAAAAACAAAGGATAGTGATAATAACTTAAAAACAAATGACAATCGGGGGTTTCTGTTTGTATCAAATAATTTGTTTTAAAAAAGTGTCTGAACAATGTAAAACTTTAAGAGGTCAGACTAAGCGTTATCGAGTTATTGAGGAATAACGAAATCGGCAAATTTTTGATTTTTCAAAATATTATAAAAATTTAAAAAGTTAGGTCAAATTTGAAATGAGATTTTTCGCGAGTATTGAATTCTGCAAAACATTCCCCATTTAACCGCTGTTCTATATCTTCTAATAACCGAGATACCAATGGTGAGCATCGAAATTGGGACACACGGTATGTATATGTATGTAAACATGAGAATACACTTTGGATATTAGCGGATATAATAATATATTTATAAAGGAATACACACAATGAGCTATTCATATCGACGAAAATAACAACATCTGCTTGACGAATGCAGTTGAGCAAGTAAATAGTTGGGGTGTTATAACATGCAGACGATACAAGATACCGCCACAATGTTTTATCGGGGCAATTGGTCATTCAATCGCTTCAGTCCGCTCTCTGCTAATCAGTCGCCAGTCATCAGTAAACATGAAAAATATACTGGCACATGCTTCTATTTAAACCCCAGATACACTGTAAAACCAGTGTTATTACTGAACCTAGCATGTACGTAATATTTCGAATTAATTATGTTTTTATACCAAATTAAAATTATGTTTTATATATGTATATAGCTTTTATTAGACCTTATAGAAAAAGTGCCCTGAATTTATTAAAATATGTATCACGAAAATTCTGTCATCATTCCATTCCTTTCAAACCTATTCTATGAATTAATTAAATATTTTTATTCATACAACATGTGTACGTACGGTTATATGTTAATTTGTTTTTTTATATATAATACTTTCAATAGATGATATCATAAGCGTTGTTGTAGTTATATTGAATAGATACGACAGTAAGAGACCAGAAAAATGATACAATATGAATCAATCAGGTGTACAGATATATGTACTGCATAAAAAAATATATATAACTAAAAAACACAACTGGTTGTTCATACCTGACCTTGTCTTTAATTAGTCATCTATAATTGCATGACATGTTCTTGCAAAAAAAAAAATAATTTATACAACCATATACATACGGTTGCGTGAATATATGTAACATATACAGAACCTCCTATAAGTTTGTAATAATGGGTTAATAATATCGAGATGAAATATTATTATTATGTCCTTGTCAAATAAATTTTGTTTTCGCTTATTCGAATAGAAATTAGAATAAAAACAACAAGCATAGAAGAAATTATTTGCATTATCGCGAACGATTTGAAATTTATAAATATACGTGTCGTTTAATTTTATTTATATTTTTATTACTTCAACCTTAAACACAAAATTAACCATTTTCTATTCATACGTTTGTTTAATGTCTTTTCTTTTTTTTTTGATAAAATATTGTAAGACAAGTGCGGGGACAATTAAAACAAGTTTAAAAACATCAGAATAACCTGACAGTTTTGGCAAAACTAAACACCACCACCATACGACGACACAATCGGAATGTAAACGCGGAAATTATTTTATTTTCGAAAAAGTTTATGAATTAAATACAAGGACAATGGCTATTTTGGCGGGCACGTGTTGCTTTTGGATATGTATATGTGTTAGATATTCATAATAATACAAAAAAGACATTATAACGAATGAAAAACACATTAATTTTAATCTACTGCGCGGAGTTTTATTGTTTACACCTAATTCTGGGGCAATTAAAACTTTAACGCTGTAATATACCTAAATGTATGTACCTATTTAAAAGTGTTAATTGTGTCATTCATGAAATTTTCGTTTTACAGATTTATAGATTAAATGTCTAGCGTAAACACGTAATTTAAAATCACTGATTTTCAAATATATATGGCCTACCACCCTATTTTAAGAAACAAACATAATATACCGGGTGTTTTTGAATTTGAAACTTCAAATATCTCGAAAAATAAGCAGTTCACGAAAAAATGTCCAGATTCGAAATTTAATCATTTAATGGAGGAAATACATTAGAGCTAGAATTCGTTCCTCTCTCTCCCTCCATATAGGTGGGGCAGGGGTAATTCTAAAATCTTAAACACAAACATGTATATTTTATTACAGATTCGAATTCTACTGGAAATAGTACGTAGGATTTGCTGGAAACATTTTTTTCAATTCATGATAAATGGCGCTGTAATCGATGAAATTATTTTTTTTTCAATTTCTCGCACCGAAAACCTATGCATCTGATTCTGCAATAAAAATACGTTTTCTTAGTAAATAATCAAAATTATTCTTAATATAGTCTAAATATGTCATGGATATAACAAACAAACAAAAATTAAACAGCCGTCTTTAAATTAAAAAGAGCATTTTATTAAGCCTCTTCCCGTTACTTTTCCGATAAGCGTCTCCAAGAATTTATTAATGCTCTTCGCATATATCCAGGCCGAGACAAAATTCCAGGAATAGCTAATGCCTTAAAACTTCTAAATAAATAAAAAAAATACAGTTTACCAGAAAATTAGGAGTATATGTGTTTATATGCTATTCGGAGAAATTTATTCCCATATATGTAATTTTATTTTAAACGTCATTTTACGTTGGCTTTTCGAAGTGTAAACTTGTGAGTTGTGATATATAATAGCAAAAATGCAGAAAATAGCGACGGTGCCTGGATGGATTGCACCTTATTTAGAATTGCGTATGGATGGAGAAAAATTGTTTTGCATAGCGTGCTGCAAGATTGCGAGTAAAATTTTAATTTTATTTCCTCTTATTAATTAAGTTTTCAATTATTCCTTTATCTTTCACTAACATTTATTTTATAAGAAAACAACCGATGATATAATAATTTTTTTGCTGATTACAAGTGAGAGAAAGTTCCAAGTCGACCAACATATGAAAACTCCATCTCATGCTGCAAAACTAACAAAGATAAAATTGGCGAAGAAGAGTCAGCAAACATTACCGCAATGTTTGCCATCAACAAGAACAATTTAATGAAGATTTGTGTTAAACGTTTGTGTCGGCAGATATTCCACTACATAAATTAATCAATTTAAATGTCAAGTTATTTTTGCAGTAGTAAATCAGCAAATATAACATTCCCGACGAGTGCACGTTAAGAAAAAATTATATTCGCTGTATCTATGCAGAAACATTGAATAGCATTAAGAAGGTTGCTGCAAACAATTATCTTTATATATGCGTAGATAAAACTTCTGATAGTGTGGGCCGATACATAGTTCATTTAATGATTGGTATTCTTAACGTATCGGTTCTAGCAAAATCTTATTTAATTGCATTCAAACAGTTGGAAAGCGCAAATAATTTGACAATAACAAGGTTTATACAGGAAGAACTGGCAACTTTCTTCTTACCGGAATCGATTCCAACAGAGAAAATTCTATTGTTTTTGACGGATGCTGCACCATCCATACATGATGAAGGCACCTTTCAATTTGAAAATCTTTTACCCAAATTTAATTCACACAACTTGCTTGGCGCACGGACTAAATCGTGTTGCAGAAGAAGTCAGAAACCATTTTCCCTTAGTAAATACTTTAATTAGAAGTGCTAAGAAAGTATTTTTAATGGGGCCATTACGAGTTCAGTTTTACAAGCAACGTCTACCCGGTGCTCCACTTCCTCCTCAACCAGTAATCACACGATGGGGAACGTGGTTGGAGGCTGCTATTTTTCATGCAAATCATTATGAATGAATAAAGACGATTATTATGGATCTTGATATTCGGGTAAAGAAATACCTCAACAGTTGGCGTTTATTAAAGTCAATTACAGTTTTATTTCCACTTCTATATTGCAGTTGGAAAAACAACTTATGTCGCTAATCGAGAGTTGAAATAATAAACAAATTTGAAAAGTCATGTTTCGTGTATGAAAAATTTTTAAGTGTAATAGGAAAAAATGAGGGTTTTAAAAGGCTAAAGGACATTGCTAAAATCTTGTGTGGTGATTTTGGAGAAAATATTGAGTTAACAATAGGTGATATTTCTAATTTGAAATGTGCTCCTATAACAAGCGTCGACTTTTCAATATATAAATACATGTTTTCAGACAGGCGTCACAATTTTTCTGTTGAAAATTTTGATAAATATGTGATTGTAAATTGTTTTCATAGTTAATTATGTTGTAAAATATCTAAATAAACTTGTAGTAAACATAACGGAATATTTTTTTTCTACAGTATTCCATTTTCTAACATTCCTCGTATTTTTTTGCCTGCATATTTTTTATAAGGAAGTGCATAATTAGGCTAAAACATCTGCATATTTATGCGCATATTTTTTGTTTTCCTTTTGCATATAATCCTGCCTTAACTTATCATAGTGCTAGTATCTTCTCACTTAATCATCTTTCAATTAAAGAAAGTGCTCAAAATGATGGCCTTCAACTTCAATTACAAGATCTTATAATGAATCCCAAAGATTTAATAGCTGCGGTACATATATCGTGAATATGATTGTTTAATCAAAATACAGAATCAAAATAAAACCCAGATTCCTAACGTCATCGATTCTAGGAATGGGGATATGACCCAGAGCATACGTGAACACAACACGGACCTACGAGATAATTGCACATTTATCAGAAATTCAAAGCTATTCCATTATGTCTACACCTTTGATTAATCAAATGAAGATTACGTAACAGTTCCCTACAATCTTTCAACGCCGAGAAAAGATTTTAAGATCATCCGCGTAAGCTAGCACTTTTCAATCTAATAGCATAATGAGATCATTAATAAAAATATTAAATAATAAAGGTCCTAGAGTAGATCGTTGGGAAACACCCGATGATTGAGTATACTGTCTGGATTGACAACTATTGTAGTAGACGTAACTAGATCTATTACACAAATAAGAAGATATTAGTAGACCATACGAGAAACCAAGAGCATCCAACTTGGTTAATAGTAAGGAATGGCTAACAGAATCAAAAGCTTTTGCAAAGTTAGTATTGCATATGAATCATTCGCAACACCTCAGGAGACGGTATGGCGATGACATCATGCGCTGAACATACCGGCTGACGTCGGAAAAGTCGAGAAGCTCCGGAATAATTCTCGAAGGTATATAGCCCTATATAAGAACCGATCGGAGACCAGGACATTCAATGAGTAATCACCGTCGAGTGATATTATATAAATAATCATATAAATACATATTGTGAAATAAATCCTCTTATTATTAGTTTTTAAATTGTTATTTAATGAGTTTTGTTGCAATAAATCATTTTCATAAAACATTTTTTCTTATTATAACCAGGCTACTTCTAGTAGTCGGTAGTCGTCCGTGCCGATCGCTTGTCACCTAAATGTTTTGTGGTAGATTGAAATCCCTAAAAGTCTGAGCACCCCTGGCGTAAGAAATAATTTTGCATTGGAAAGCTGTAAAATCTATAAGTGTCACCAAGGATAAAGTATTAATAAGTGATATAGGTAAGAAAATAAGGTAGTAAATTAAACTTAATATTTATAAAAAATTATGGGATAAATATACAATATAACAATATAAAACGGATTTTTTAAAATACTAAACATTGTAACCAAATAATACTGAAAGAAGCGAAACTAGAAACTGGAAAACTAAAATAGAATTTGGGAATGTAAAGACACAATAATGACCGAAATAACAACATCTGCTCGACGAATGCAATCGAGCAAGCAAATAGTGGGGCTGTTATAACATGCATACGATACATGATACCGCCATAACGTTTTATCGGGGCAATTGGGCATTCAACCGCTTCAGTCCGCTCTCTGATTATTACAATTAAATTGTCTTTGAAAGCAGATAGCACACCACCACCCGTAGAAAGTCCAACTCCTTCAAGATTTCTGTCAGCTCTGAACACAGAAAAAGATTTATTAAATACTTCTCCATCATTCACATCACTAGAAAGCCAACATTCCGTGAAGAAGACAGCATCAGCTTCAATTGTGTCATGGCACGAATATTATCAAGTTTAGAATTAATTCCTCGAACATCCTGGTATATATGTTAAATGAAAAATATAATTTCTGTTGTACCAATTCAGTTTTCCTGCGCGCATTTTTGGTGTTTTCATTTAATATTCTGCTATAAATATCGGTGCGTCCGAACTGCGGTAAAATTTTAAGGGGCGACCGAACTGCGGTAAAAATTTTTCTGTTTACCTGGGCTTTAAACAACGAGTACCGAACTGCGGTAAAAATCTTAATGGTTTTATTAGCTAATGTATACTTTATTCAAATAAAAGAATTTATTCAAATTTATATGTACTTTGTTAAACTAGAATACAAGTTATTTAAAAAAATTATACAATCAAAATCATTTACAAAATTACAATTTTCTAATGTACATTTTATTGAAATAAAACAATTTATTCAAATTTATATGTACTTTATTAAACTAAAATACGTCACTTAAAAAAATATACAATCAAAATCATTTACATTGGTATCAATGCAACAAAACAGTACTGTTAAATTTATAGCTAACACACTTTACAAAATTATATCTGGAAATATCGTAATTTGTCAACTGCACAATTTTCGAATTAATAAATGCTTGTTTTTCTAAAACTTTTTTCGAAATACTGCGCTTTTCATTTATATTAACAGAATTCATTTTTATATATGAATCTGTCTGAATATTTTTTAAAGTTTCTAAAAAAACTTGAATATTTGGATGAGGCGAAGGACAACAAGCTCTAAATTTTGCATGGAACGACTCGCAAGCGTTCGTTGTTCTGTAAACGCTAGCTGTATTAGCAGCCCATATATTTGGCGGAAATAGGGCATTTTCATCAATGTAGGTATCTATAAGATAATCGACAAATCTGTCAACTCTCTCATCTATAGGCTTTTCACTCATAAAGTCAAACACGAAAGATTCACTTACTTCTTCCGACGAAAGAAAAGTTAAACCAAATAGATGCCTTAACCACATTCCAATTTCAGAGTTCATATTCTTATATTCTGTACAAAGTCCAAAGCTTTGTATTTTCCTCCACCAGGATTGCGCAAGATAAAATCTACACCCAATAATGATTGCGCCAGGGAAGACTTCGGTAATGCTAGAGTGTATACTTATCTCGAAATCAATCACAATCTTTCGAGGATTCAAAATATGCCCTACATTGTCGCATTTCTTCTTTAATAATTCAAATAGGTTTTTATATGTGGATTTTTTTTTTATCTTTTAATAGGCAAAAGGCAACGGGTATGTAAATATTGTTCGCTAAAGCATGTATAGTAAAGAGTTGCAAAAAGAATTTCGTGCAGTAATTGAAAGTACCGTCCATAAATAATGTTTCTTGTTGCCACATAAATTTAATATTTGAGGCACATGTAAACACAACTATGTTTGAGGCGGTGTCATTAATAAACAGGAAAGATTCATTTTTCAAAGTAGCAATTACACAATTATTCAAAAACTCTTGAACATCGTTTGTTGACTTTGGTAATTTTAGCGTCAGCTTCAAGCGGGTATGATTTATATTCTTCTGAATATAACGTACATCTTTTGAAGACAAGTAATTCAGACAATCTTTCTGATTATTTATTTCTTCATGAATTAATTTGGATGGCCTTGCTGATAAATCATCTACAGCTTTTCTTTTAACAGAATTATTTACTATTTGGCGTGTCAGAATTTCTTCATTTACACTATGATTCTGAGTACCACATTTTCGCGAAAATACTGATTTCAATGTATACACTTTAGCACAACACTTTTTATTAGTACAACACCAAACTATTTCTTCTAACTTATTGTCACGATATTTTCTAAACTTATAATTATCGTGAATAAATAAATGTTTGCCACGTTCGCTCAACATATATTTAAGATCCATGTTAACCCTAAGAAACTTCCAAATAAACTAAACTAATATAAGAAAACAAATTAAAATGTACTTTGTTAAACTGTATGTAAATTACATTACAAATGACATTGCAATTTGAGGATTAAGGATAACAAATGAGAGGATTAAGAGAAAAGGTCTTGACCGCAGTTCAGCCACATTATATACCTGCCTTAATTACAATTGTACCTATAAAAATTCTTACCGCAATTCGGATATGCCCATAAATATATTTAGTTATTTTATTTCCACACAGCTACGTCATTTTCAATTTTATAAAGTGTCAATTAATATTAATATATATTATTACCAGAAAGCGGACTCGAGCGATTGATGATTCATTGCCCATAGGCGTCTGCCTTGTATTAGCAATAGGTTTGTTTCTGTAAGCGATCCGTGAATTTAGAACAATTTGATACGTGTGCGCAGCTGCATAAGTGGCACATACCTGCATATGCAGCTAATACGTACCTGCCAATGCACAACAGAGCGAATCTAATAAACGGTTTGGTAACCGGCAGCAACTACTGCTGAAACAAAAGTAATGCTGACTAGAGAATTGCGTATCGAATTTTCAATAAAAATAATTTAAAAAGAACAAAACTCAAAAATATGTACTTTCTGTGAAACATTGAAAGTGTAAAACATTACTACAAACAACTAAAATTTGTTCAAGGTGTTCCTGTGTTAAGTTAGTTATTTTAGATGTTAAAACTTCTTTAAAAATAGAAAATGTCCACGTTCCACGTCACAACTGGTGATATATTTACGTAAAGTAGATTCATCTGGTATATGACTACGAGAATTCTTCATAGTTAATGAAAATAAAGAGAAATACTAAGAACCGGAAGAAATGGACTAAAAAGAAGAAACGAAAACTACTCCAAAAATAAGGTAGTAAAGTAAACTTAATATTGATAAAAAAATTATGGGATTAATATACAATATAACAATATAAAACAGATTTTTTAAAATACTAATCATTGTAACTAAATAATACTGAAAGAAGCGAAACTAGAAACTGGAAAACTAAAATAGAATTTGGGAATGTAAAGACACAATAATGACCGAAATAACAACATCTGCTCGACGAATGCAATCGAGCAAGCAAATACAGTAGTACCCCCATATCCGCGGGGATTTGGTTCTGTGGTCTACCGCGGATACTGAAAACCGCGGATAGTAGCGAACGCTTTATTTTCGAGTACAATATGAAATATGAAGCAAAGTTAAAACAATGAAACAAGCAAAAATTAGTTATATAATATTTATTTAAAATAAATAAACAATAAATAAATAAATATTTTTGTGCTGTGGCACAAATAGAATTTAAGTTTAATAAATATATAAGTTCATACATATGTACATATAGTACATATTTACATACACAACAAGAAAATATAGAACAAGAAAATCTTTATCATCGTGAGCTACATATTCATTCATCTTCCTTCAAGTCCAAGTTAGCAGTCGATTGTTTACTTAGATCCGAAGCAAACGATGTTGATGGCTGTGCATTATCGATAGTTTTGTCGACTTTTTCAAAGAACATTGTTATTGGTAGTTGTCGTTTTTGTCTTTTCATTTCAATAAACAAATCCTCCAAAGGCTTCAAGGCTTCTGTTATAGTGCGAGTAATTTTTATACTGCCTTCCATTATTGGATCATATTCTACTATCTGTTCTTTTAATGTTTGAGCAGTTCGAAATATCGCTGAAAATTTTTCAAGCGTCCATGCTGGCGGTTCTTGTTGACCCTCATCCTCATCGTCACTCGCTTCTGGAGAAGATTTCACAAGGTCTTCCAATTCCTCGTTGGTGAATACTTGATCCTCTTCGTTTATGTAATCACTGAGTTCCTCTTGGGCTATATCGTTAAATCCTTCTTCATCTATTTTCTACGCTATGTTAAACATCGTTGTTAGATGTGAATTAATATCATGTGTGTCTTCAGAACTAAGAACGATGTCATTCCACAGATTTTTCCAACATGCTATTATCGTTTCTGACTTAAGTCCTCCATCGCTCCTTTGATAAATAGAATTGCGTCAGCAATTGTAAATGACTTCCAGCATTCCATGAGCCCGATATCAGAGCATTCGTTAGCCATTGTATACAGCTTTCGAAAACCTGTCGAATATATATGGCTTTAAAGCATCTAATGACACCTTGATCAAGGGGCTGAAGCAATGAGGTCGTGTTAGGTGGTGAAAAAGCACTTCAACATTTTTATCTTCTGTGCCTAGTGACACAGGATGCCCAGGAGCATTGTCTAGTATCAGCAGCACTTTAAATGGTAATTATTCCTTTTCCAAATATCTTTTCACTTCCGCAATAAAGCATTGATGAAACCATTGTGTAAATAGAACAGCCGTAACCCACGCCTTTCGATTTGATTGCCAAAACACAGGCAGGCAAGCTTTATCTTTGTATTTAAGAGCACGTGGATTCTGTGATCGGTAAACAAGTCCGGGTTTAATCATATGACCAGCTGCATTTGTACAAAATATCAAGGTAAGTATATCCTTAATTGCTTTAAAGCCTGGTGCACTCTTTGCAGTCTTATGAATATAAGTCCGTTGAGGCATTTTTTTCCACATAAGACCAGTCTCATCGCAGTTAAAAACTTGCTTAGGATGATAATTCTTTTCTGCAATAATTTGTTTAAATTTTTCTGGATACAGGGCAGCAGCTACATGATCAGCCGACGCAGATTCCCCTGTCATTTTTATATTTTTTAGATTAAACCGAGTTTTAAATCTATGCAGCCACCCCCTACTTGCTGTGAATGATTTTCCTTCCTCTTCAGTATAATCTTGGGTCTGCATATCTTCATATAAAACCAACGCCTTTTGTTGTAGCACTTTGCCATCGATAGCAATATGTTTTCTTGTCATATCTTCCACCAATAAATTTAAGGCATTTTCTACCTTAAGTAACACTTTATTACGTATTGTGGTTGCAACTTTTGCAGTTTGGAGTGCACTAGAAAAACTAGCTCGAATCTTATCTTTGTTTTTTAACACTTCTCGTATCGAAGATTCGTTTTTATTGTATATTTTAGCAACAGTTGCAATAATTGATTTTTTTTCTATTTCAATCATATTAATGATTTTTATTTTTTCACTAATAGTGAGCATTTCGCGTTTTCTTTTTGGTTTAGAAGCAATTTTAAAATGATTTTCAAATTTACTTGCTTTATTTAAAAACTATTGCAAGCACTGTCTTGTCCGACAATTCGAATAGTACTAAACTCATAGTTAACAGGAGCGTTTATATGTACAAGTAAAAGCGAGTGGCACCTTAAGCACGTTCCAACTTGTTTAACTTATCATAAGAGAGCGCCGAATTCAGGGGATGACTTATATATACGACGATATATCGACAAATGCTCCTATAACTTTTATATTTATTGATATAACGCGTTTTCTGCTCATCTTACCTATGATGAGCAGAAAATCGCGGATGACTGAAACCGCGGATACGGAGTCAGCGGATAACGGGGTACTACTGTAGTGGGGCTGTTATAATAACATGCATACGATACATGATACCGCCACAACGTTTTATCGGGGCAATTGGGCATTCAATCGCTTCAGTCCGCTCTCTGATCATTACAATTTTTAGTTTTTCTTAGTGCCTAAAGAAAATTTGACAGGCCTCCTTGTCAACAAGTATTGCAAATGCATCTAACGCTTGTTTGTTGAGTGTTCTGTGTAGCGTGCGCTATAAAGGACCACGCTCGCTCATATGTGTTATTTTTAGGCCGTAAATACACCGTACTGTTTCATAAAAGGCCTCTTTGTGATATTAATATTTTAATACACTCTGTTCGTTTTCAGTTTGCAGTCACATGATAATTTTCATTTATTTTTAGTAGTATGAATCTAGTCGGTACTTTTGAGTCAAAAGAGGTTTAAGTATTTTATAAATATAAAATTGTTATTTCAATACATAATGTTTTCTATTTATTTTCTAAATGTTTTTCCTGTTTAATCAATCGATGTTATTGACCAATGTAATGGTAATGAAATTGAAACGATGCCGTATGACATAACCTAAAATTTTTTAAGTATAAACACAGTAACTTTGGAAGTTTTAAATCTCAAATACGCATATAAAATAATATTCTTTAAAGAAGACAAAGGTACATGTAGAAAATGCAGCTTTTCATGTATTGTAAACAGATGCTTCACTTCTAGCATTAATAGCATTAAATAAATTTGGAATAAGAAATAATCTGGAAATTGCAGAAATCATACGAGAAGAAATTCACTAACATAAATGAATTACAAAGCAATTCAATATAACCAAACAGAAAGGTTGGGAAATAAGAAAATAGGAAGCTAAATTTTGATTGTTTCATATGTATAATCAAATTTTTGGCATTAGAAATTAAATAAATAAAAACTCACCTTGATTATATTGGTATTATTATTTCCAAGAAAATGGCTAATAATAATTACACGAATAATTCATTTGTTTACAAAAACTATAGAGAACTATTAGTATTATGTATAAATTAATTATACAGTTCAATTATTACATTGCTACGCTAAGTAAAACCATTGAAGTTATAACTTCATTTGGAATCAGTATGTTAAAAAATTATCATAACTGTTTGTTAAACTTGCTCATATAAAAACTATTCAACTTAATAAAATGCAGATACTTTAATCAATACAATAAATACAAAATAGCGAAATTGTATTATGTATTATTCTATTCTAGTGTTAACAGATATGGATGTGACTGCACAAGTGAACGCTGATATTTTTTAATGTTATTCTGCATAAGACTATTAAAACCTGATTTTAAAATGCCATGCAGCATACTAAACTCAATGAACAACAGTAGTGCAGTATGTGACGAAAGCTATTTTCTTTATCTTCGCAATTTATGTTGGTTGTATCTGCAAACTCTTGAGTTGTTCATATATTAACTGAGCATATTAGAAAATAGAAGTATGTAGAAATAGCAAATAATTCATCTAATTCATAATCGGTCTAATAAGAAATATTTATTTGAATAAAACATATTTACATGGAAGCTTAAATATATAATCTTTCTAATACAATCATAAAAACACTATCATAGACAGAAAATAATGTTGTCTTGTACTAACATAAAATATGACACCTTTAGTTGCAATTACATATATTAATCTGAATCAGAGTCTGATTCTGTACTTGATTCTGTAACATTGATTATTACTGGATCTATATCCAAGTCTACCAAGCAGTTTTCTCTTTCATACCATTGTTTTATTAAATTATCAGTATGCCTTATGCAGTTACTCCATGTATTACTATCACATGTATGTAATGCCTCCTTCCACATTTCTTTCACCTTTTCGTCGGTGTAACCAGCCCTACCGATGTGCACATTGTAATATGTTTTTGCTTTTGCCCAAATTAGCTCAATAGCATTGAAGTCACAGTGGTATGGTGGCAGTCTAAGAATTTCATGTCCTGCATTTCTTAACAGTTCATCAATTTCATAAACTTTCTCTTTACGGTTTCGATCCTTTGGAAAATATCCATGTTTCATCTAAAAAGACAACTTGACGCAAACCAGAATTTGTATTCTCAATGTACTTCCTTAAAAATACACTTCGCATTACACTAACATCAAGTTTTTCCATTAATGCTCTTCTATTATCATCTTTTTTATATTTGAAACCGATATGTTTGAGTAAAATGGAAAGAGATGTTTTTCCTATTTGCACCATTTGTTTAGTTTCCAGTTCAGTCTTCAATGTTTTCAATGTAACATGTTTTTCTAAAAAAGTATATCGTTAAAAAATAAATCATTTATGAAAATAAAATTGCTTAGAATACTTTGATGAAACATGTCGTATAAAGTTTTTCGGACTTCCATTTTCAAGCTTTCTGGCAAATCTTTGGTTTTTGGTTTACGTCGGGGTATTTGTTTTCCAGGTGATGATGTCCCACGTTTCTTGATATTGTAAACGGTTCGGACAGAGATCTTAAGAGCACTTGCTACTCTCTAAAAATATTTTTCCTCATTAATCTAAAGATATTAATTTGGTGTTATCTTACCTCATAAACTGAATCAACAGACAATAATGGACCTCTTATTATATTTCTCTTCTTCAAAATAATGAAGAAGGTTGGCAACTAGATTTTGTGCCTGTGAATATAGACGTTTACCTGGCATATTCTACAACAAAAAGAACACAAACATGAAATTTTATATCACTTCATATTATGAAAATTACATTTTGCGATATGCATATCAATTTATCAAAAAATGTAATTTGTCAGTGTCAAAGTAAAATAATTTAATCAAGAAATATTACGTTAAATACTTACGATTAATTACTCGAAACTGACTATTATTGTTGCGAGAAGAACAGATAAATAAGAAATCTTAAACTATCAACGGAAAAATACAAACAAGAAGTAGAGCGCACTAAACATAACCTGTATATGTCGATAAATACGTATTTTCTCTTTTGACTAAAACAGTTGTCGGTATCTCATATTATACAAGACATGCTAATATTATTTTTCTTTGTCTTTGCTACGAAGAAATTTCAAAGACGTATGTCTTGTATCAAATGACATACGTTTCAATTCTGAATATTTGTAGCTCAATATATCTGAAAAACAAAGTATATAGATTCTGTGTCTGAGATAGTATGACATAGTTAGTCATGTGACTGCAAACTGAAAACGGACAAAGTGTATGTACATAAACTCGTAAATCTTGTAAAAATATGATAACGTTGCATAATTATTTTCGACATCGTTATAAATATTTAATAAGAAATTGGCGGTGCTTATTAATCATTCTGTAATACGTGTTTTATCTGATGCAACACAGACAAAATGTATCACACTAACCCGTCTGATGCAATATCGTCTTCATTATACAATACCTACATGCCTCAAAACGTTTTATAAGGTGAATAGAATAATTGCCGAATTAGCAGAGAACACGTCTGGATGAACGTAATCGTAATTATGTTATCAACGGCAATGCCGTTATTATTACTCACACTAACGATAAAGATTAATCGCGCGAGGGTAAAGCCAAGGTCAGACGTTGTTCCGGTGCCTCTTATTCTACTGTGCCAATAGGCGAAAATGTGATGCAATTTTTGTATGCGTTTTGCAAACATTATTTACCTCTCGTTAAAGTTCGTTATGTTAAATTATAATCATGTAAATAGATCTAATTTTTATAAGTAATATTAATAACTTCTTAATTCAAAATATCGATTATAACGTAATTACCAGTAATTAGTTCTATTTGCTCATAAATATATATAGACTAATAGAGTAAGTGAAAACGGTATAATAAAAAAAAATATGTAAAATATACATAATACAATGTAGATATGTACAGCTCGTGGAATAATTAATGCCGTGATAACTTCTTTACGGCTAATACACGTTACGTTACTAACAGTGACGTCACAGCCGCTATTTTGTTATTGCAGGTCAGCGTTCACTATCCAAACAAACTTTGATCCAATGATATTTGTCCATAAGAGAAATTTTAAATTAGTTTAACCCGTCACTACATGATTTTATTTTTTAATTAATAAAATATCGAGTAGTGTAAAAAATAGTTTATTGACACAAGAAACAATAAAACAATGTTAACATTAAAGTCTTCTTTCAAAAATTTTCAAATGTACCAAATATGATGCATTATGCACTCTAATCACTAGAGCTGAGGATGTTTGCGGAACGGCCGGACCGTATGTAGTGCATCCCCACATTTAACTATTTATCTAAATATTCTCTGAAATGATTTGCCGGATCTCATAAATTAATAGAGTGATATTTTAGTATGCACTGGATATTGTTATTATACAAAATCATAATAGCCATTTGTATTTATGGATCATAAATAATAATACGCATGTATTTGTATTTGGTTGTGAATTCAATTTAAACTTAAAACGAATCGTAATATTTTAACGACAAGCCGTCCTTACAATACATGCATTCGAGACAAAGTGTGCAACTCTACGAATAACTTCCATAATTGATCGAAAATGGACATTTTGGAGCTGAAGTAAAGCCCCTATTCTTAGAAAATTTTATTACTGTCGTTAAGAACTATTATTATAAACAACAAAGGCCTTTTATTAGTGTTGAAGTTTTAGTTTCATTGAATTTCCATGTTGTAAGTAGTCAATTGTAAAGTGTTCATTCACAATACTAAAACAAGGTGTAAATTTAACTAAAATCCAGAAAAACACATTCTGATAATATATTACTAGATTAGAAGCTGTGTTTATTACTATTTATTATATTATTTTTATAACCAAATGCAATAAAAGCTACGAAAACAAAAGAAACCTCGATTTATTAAAATCTTGTCACACAGCCTTTCAAAGCCTGGCAGCACATATTTTGCATATATTTTATATATACTACCTACTTGAACTAGGTGAATGAAGTTAGAAGTTATAACTTATAACTTATAACTTAAGTAGGTACCTACGCAAGTGAAGGAAATTCCCGGATTGATGTAACTAATTAGCTAATGCAATAATAATTGAATTAGTATTACTTTCGGTGTTATGTAAGGGTAAAATGTTGATAAAGAGTGGGGAGTAACATAGGAATCTGATTAAATAAAGCTAGTTTTGCATTTCATCTTTAGTTCAAAATATTTTTAGTTATATTAAACATGGATATTACCAAAATGTTTAGTGAACGGGCCTTTAATAATTTTGGAAAATTATAAGTATCGGAGCTTTCGTGAATTAAAATTAAGTGGTGTTGTACTAATAAATAATGTTGTGCAAAAGTGTACAATCTAGGGGATGATTCAACATTTTCAAGAAAAAGTGGTGTACACATACATGAAGCAACAAATGAAGGAATTATCAATCGACAGCAAATTAACAATTCTATAAAACGTAAAGCGGTAGATCAACTTTGTGAAAAACCTTCCAAGTTAATACATGCGGAAATTAACCAAAATAGTACTACTTTAAAAACAATTTCTACAAAAGATTTACAGTACATTCGTAATAACATATTGCTATGGATTTTTTCTAAAATAATATTTAAAAATAATTTAAAATAAATGTACATATTTTGTGGAATAAGTTGTATATTTTTGAAAATGTTATTTAAATGTGCGAATATAAAAACTGTTTTTTTCCGAGACCAATGTGTTCGAGAGGCCTAGAGATCAATTCAAGGAGACCTGTTTAATATCTCGTACTAGAAGGAAGCTTGGTGTAATATAATTAATTATATTGAATATCGGTTAATTATTTGATTAGTGTTTTTATTGATGTATTAGAGAGTTGTAAAAGTTAAATTCTCGTTTGTTAATTGTTGATTAATATAGAAAAAGCACCTTCTTTGTTCTTCGTCTCCATTTTAGTTTGTGTAAGTATTAAGTTTTTTATAATATCATAAAACGTTAATTAAAATTATAAGAATATTTCTATTGTATCCAAGATTGTTATTTAAGAGATTTATTATTAGAAATATAGATAATAAAGCTTACTATTAAAATTACTTACTAAAAAATATAATGCATATATAATTAAAAATTCTTTACTTAAAAAGTTATTGCATCCTTTATGTACATTTAAAAGAATGCACGAAGGTAAGCAATCCGATACATGGCTACCCGATACATCGCTACCCGATACATCGCTAACCCGATACATCGATACTTAGCGAGTACTAGAATCGGTAAAGTATCGATAGGTATCGATGCTTTGGAATCGATACTTTGGAATCGATACCTTGAATCGATACCTTGGAATCGATACTTTGGAATCGATACCTTGGAATCGATACCTTGATTCGATATCTAGAAATCAGTATTCATAACCCGTTTTCTAGGTATCGTTTGTTTGATATCGGTTTCAAGAGATATAAAATTAATTTATCGATTCTACCATATCTACGGTATGAAATTTGCAATATTGTGATATTTTTTTTGTAATAATTATAGTTATTATGTTTATGTTATAATATGGATATTTGCTACGCATAATATAAAATTCAACAACATCCTTTGAAATATATACTATATAATATATATAATGCTATATATACTTAAAAATTCTTTACTTAGTTCTGCTTCTTTTATGTACATTTAAAAAAATGCATAAAGATAAGCTACCCAATACATGGCTACCCGATACATCGCTACCCGATACATCGATACTTAGCGAGAACTGGAATAGGTAAAGTATCGATAGGTATCGATGCTTTGGAATCGATACCTCGCTACCCGATACACCGCTACCCGATACATCGATACTTAGCGAGTACTGGAATCGGTAAAGTATCGATGCTTTGGAATCGATACCTTAGAATCGATACTTTCGTTATATGAGGTATCGGGTACCCGATACCAGTTATGGTATCGGGTATTGGACGATGTATCGATACTTCGCCCAGCCCTATCAGAAAGCCATAAACACTGCTTAAAATTTGTAAGTCAAAAATGCGAATAATTTTCGTTGCAATTTCGTCTTGCGGAGGTGATTATAGATTTTGAACTGTCGATACACAAAGCTGTTAGTCCCATGTGGCAGAATACCAAAATAATTGGCTGCCGATTTCATATCTCTCAAGCTTGGTGGCGAAAAATACAAGAGCTAGGACTCACAAAACACTATAAAAAAAAACATACATTGGCAAATGGATGGATACTATTTCGGTCTGCGTTTCTTAGAACCTGAGAACGTTGGCAACTGTTTCGTATTTAACTACCAGAAAATGATAAACTACAAGCATTTGTGGACTACCTAGTGGAAACTTATATAGAAGATTTAATATTTCCTCCCGAAATTTGGGCGGCTAAATATTCTAGCAGCTCAAGGATGACCAACGCATGCGAATCGTTTCATTCACATGTAAATAAAGGTTTAATTTCTACCATCCAAATATCTTTGTCTTTTTAGAACTTTTGCGCCACTATCAAGCTGAAATTTATATTCAAATTCTTCTTCTTCAGGTGCCATCTCCTCTCAGAAGGTTGGCTATCATCACGGCTATTCTCATCTTTGATGCTGCGGTTCTGAATAGTTCAATGGAGCTGCATTTATACCACTGTCTCAAATTATTTAACCAGGAAATACGTCTTCTTCCTATATTTCTTCTTCCCTGTATCTTACCCTGAATAATTATCTGTAGCAGAGGATATCTTTCCCCTCTCAACACGTGGCCCAGATATTGTAGTTTTATTATCTTTATTGTGTTCAATATTTCCTTCTCTTTCCCAATTCTTTTAAGTACTTCACTATTCGAAACCCTATCTATCCATCTTATCTTCAGGATCCTCCTATATGCCCACATTTCAAATGCCTCTAGACGCTTGTTAGTGTCTTGCTTTATCGTCCAGGCTTCCATCCCGTACAGCAGCACCGGGAACACGTAACATTTCAATACCTTGATCTTGAGACGCAGACTAAGGTCATTGCCACACAATACCTTCCTCATCTTGTTGAATATATTCCTGGCTTGGCCGATTCTCGTTCGAATTTCTTCTCTTCAGGTAACTCTTTGCCATATTCAAAACCGGCCCCCCTGGAGATCCGATTGGGGGACTAGAAACTCCGGAATATTTCGCTTTGAACTTAGCCATGTTGATTTTACTAGGGATATCCTTCAGATCTTTAATGTGGTAGTCATCCCGTGGCTTTCCACATCCTTGTGCCGTTGGCTACTTATTAGTAGCTCTTCCGCCTTCGGGCGCAGTTTCTTGCTCCCAGGACAAAAGAATGCCCTTTCCCCATTATATGGGGGGGGGGATTGCTTATACCGGCAAACACTCGGTCGACAGAGCCTCGTTAGTTGTCTAGCAGGGCGCACCACGGGCAGGTGAGGTTGTCATTTGGGTTTGGTGTTGTTCATCCTCACCCCTTACACCCCCTTATATTCAAATACAAAGTGTAAATAAACAAAGACTAGTGAACACTCACACACAAGAACGCGACAATTTTCTCAAGAAGAAAATCTAATAATATGATAATAAAGAACTGGCGACACTGCAATATGTACAATTATTAGTTTTAGATTTAAATAAGTACGTAATTTTAAAAATATTAATTTAGAGTTGTTCTAGTATTTAAGTATTTCTTTTCTTTTCTCATTTGTTATTTTATATATTTTTCTTTTGTAATAGAATAAATTCTGAAATTTTAACTTATTGTGTTTTTTTTTCTATTCAACACATAACCTACTCTGCTTGTTTGTGTTCAATATATCGAAAGTATCATAACAAAGAAGTTATTTCCACTAAAACTAATATTGGAGATACACCTCTAAAGTACTTAAAGATTATCGTATGAAACTGTACCTAAGCGTAAATGGGCGGCCCTAAACTCGTCCCCGAGCAGGTACTATCTAATGTCGGCCACATTAATTCGCCCCCATGATTAATTACGGTGTTTTAAACCCTTACCTTGATTTGTCCCCGGACAAGAGATTAAGAAATTTATACTTTCTTGGCAATATAAATAAAAGTTGTCCGTTACTGTACACATGGACAATACACCTCGTATTTTCAGCATTTACATTTACATTTCTGCCATTTACTATGAGGCGTCATCAGTTAAGCTAGTGAAGTAATTAAAGCTTAAATCGCCTATAAGGTATAGCAAATTTTGTCCTATCAGGTAGCACCATATAATATAGTGACATCTGACGGACGAAAGAGACTATGCCGAAAATGGCAACCCTTCCCTTGACCGGCTATGCCGGTACAGAAGGGAAGAAAATACGTATATAGATGTAAGTCCATTAACACGATGCCAGATGCCAGTAAATATATAAAAAAGGTTTAAGTATATCAATACGTTAAGCACGTATTACGCATTTGTTACAAATGAAACAGACATGCAATATACATATCTGTACCTGTACACATGGACAATACACCTCGTATTTTCAGCATTTACTTCTGCTTAAGACACGTGTTTCTGCCATTTACTAGTAGGCGTCATCAGTTAAGCTAGTGAAGTAATTAAAGCTTAAATCGCCTATAAGGTATAGCAAATTTTGTCCTATCTTAAGGTATTGATATACTTAAACCCTTTTTGTATATTTACTGCCATCTGGCATCGCGTTAATGGACTTACACCTATATACGTATTTTCTTCCCTTCTGTACCGGCATAGCCGGTCAAGGGAAGGGTTGCCATTTTCGACATAGTCTCTTTCATCCATCAGATGTCACTATATTATATGGTGCTACCTGATAGGACAAAATTTGCTATACCTTATAGGCGATTTAAGCTTTAATTACTTCACTAGCTTAACTTATGACGCCTAATAGTAAATGGCAGAAACACGTGTCTTAAGCAGAAGTAAATGCTGAAAATACGAGGTGTATTGTCCATGTGTACAGTTACAGATATGTATATTCCATGTCTCTTTCATTTGTAACAAATGCGTAATACGTGCTTAACGTATTGATATACTTAAACCTTTTTTGTGAAAAGTTGTCCTGCTTATTAAATACAAATTAAATTCAAATTTATCTAAATTTAAAATTTCCCAAATCTACCATATATACTATATACTTATAATTCGTCAGTCTGAAATAACATTCATGGCTAAGAAGTGCTTTTTATTGGTGAGAAAGCATGGAAAGCTTCGTCAGTTTGAGTGAACGTGAAAATCAAGTGCTAATTGTACACCCTGTCAAATTTACCAAACACAAATCCTTAAAAAGTGGTGAAATATGTTGGCGATGTTCGAATCACTCTTCTAAGGCAAATGTTTATACTGTGGGCGCATAAAATTTAATTGTGCGCAATGAAATAGAACATAATCATGAAAATAATCTGAAGAAACTAAACAGACAGATAGGAAGTGCTAGTGTTAAATCTAAAGCAACCGATGACATTTCTGAGAAGCCTTCAAAAATAATACATTCATTCAACACTAAAAGAAGATGCTGGTCATTTCAGCACAATCACCCTTACATCCGCAACAATCTATATAATAACAGAAGAAAATCTCTACCGCCCTTACCGAAAAATAGGGAAGAAGTTATTAAATGTGTAACAAGATTGAATATTACGACACTGAAAAAAGAGAATTTTGTCTTTATTGTTGACGAAGTTGAAGAAATTGTCGTATTTACCTTCCTAAAATGGATATATATATATATATATATATATATATATATATAAAATGTGATTGTTTTATGCAATAGTGAAAAAGTATATGTCGACGGTACATTTAGTTACTGTCCCGATCATTTTCTGCAGTTATTTACACTGCATATATTACAAAATGGGTATTATATCCCACTAGCATTTTTTTTGTTTACTGTCGAATAAAAAGGAATATTCTTACATTCTTGGGTTTGAATCTGAACCCAAAAGTCATCGTAGCGGATTTTAAAATTGCAATCCACAATGCCATAAAAGTGGAATTTCCAGATTCCAAAGTTATTGGCTGCCGATTCCATTTAGCACAAGCATGGTTCCCAAAATAAAATCTAGGCTGTGTTCCTTATTAAAAGAACGAAACCAGTGAAATTGGAAAGTGGCTGCGCTATATATTTGGTTTACCATTTTTAAATCTATAGGCGATTGTTATGCTTTTGATTTTTCGGAAATACAACCTCAAGATGAACGTTTATCAAGCTTTTCCGATTATTTGGTTGACAATTATACTTCAAAAGAAGGCGTTTTTCCACCTAGTTTGTGGGCAGTTTGTGAGCGATAGCATAGAAAGAAGCACAAACGCTTGCGAATCTTTCCACGCTAAGTTTAATGCCAGTTTTTATTCTACGCATCATTTTATTGAAATTTTCAAGCAGTTTCGAACAGAGACTTATATCAAAATTCAAAGTTTATCTGAATGTGCAAGAATACGAGATCCAGTCATGCGTAGACGTAAGCAGTGCGTTAATGGAAAAATCCATGAGTATAAAAATGGATCTATTTCGAGATTTGATTTTGTTAAATGTATAGCTTATTTTTAGAAACTGTTAATATGTATTAGTGCTTGTATAAAACACAAGCAGGTATTTCTATTCCATTCTTAATTAATAAAATATGTTTTGTGGCACTTACTGAGTTTTTCATTTTTTGCATAAATAAATATGTTATCTATTGATTTTAAATAAGTATATGGGTGATTCATACTGCGGTAAACTCGGGGACGAATTGATGTGGACCTACTCTCGGTGACAAGTTTATGTATATTTTTTCAAATATGAGTTTAACTAATAACTTAATTTTATTTCTGGGGACGAGTTTTGGTACGTCTTGGAGATACACCTCTAAATTAACATAAAAGGATTATCGGACGAAACTAATAAACCCAAAAATTTGACCCGGACGAAATTGTAACAGTGAAGCGGTTAGCATTATCAGAAAATGATTAAACAAAGATTATTATCGGACGAAACTGTATCTCTGCCCATTTTCAGCTTTTGCGAAAAAATCATATAAACAATTTTACTTAGCAATTGATTTTTCATCGATTAGTATAATATTATACTGGGTGTTTCATTAGCAAAATAAACATTTTCAAAAATATCTGGGAACCTACACGTTCAATTGTTTTTCCGTTTTAACTATCGTAATCAGTGGAAAAAAAGAATTCAACTTTCCTAATTTAATCGACTAAGTAGCTCCGACAATAACGAAAATAGCAAGGGTGAACACTTAATTTGGATCAGCCTGTATTAGTCTATGCACTTTGTTAATACATTGACATTTAGAGCGTAACTATCAGAGTTTGTTGATTTCTAAGGCTAAGTACTATATCTTTGATTTCTTCATTTGTTGCAGGGCGAAGAAAAAAGTATTTCGTTCACTAATATGTTTCCCAAGTAGGTCACCCGGAAAATATATCATAGAGAAAGAGTAATGGACATTTCCTTCTACAACAACGCAAGGTAGATGTGCGCAGCGTACAGGAAATGCAAGATTAGCTCGCAATAAGCACAAGAAAAAATTGTATCTAACATGCTTTCCGTTATAAATATAAATTGTTGATATTTTTTTTTTTAAAGGTATATAACCCCTTACCACAATTATTAATCGTATCCTAAATACGTATTTCGACAACTAAGTTGTCATCATCAGTAGGTAAAACCACTAATCAAGGTGTCGCACATGGGGCACAGTAAAGCTAGAACACCGCTTACGCAACAACTACTTTACACGGCGTCCACGTATAGACTAATTTAAACATGCAAATATATCTAACGAAAAGGTCGACAAACTTACCTCTTTTAGGGAAACGGAATTCACATATGTTTATTCTCCCATTTGAAATATATCGAACGAAAGATCGACAAAAAATTACCTCTCTTAAGGAAACGGCACTCAACATGTGTTAATACTTCAATTTAAAACGTCGACGACCCTTTTATGATTCTAAGAATGAAAAGAGACAAGTGACGGGAATCGGTGCTATATTACCGTTCATGGAGTGTTGTTTGTTTTTAGCGATATAAATGCTTTCGTAGGCGTCAAGATCGCGGGGGGGGGGGGGGTATTAATGCTCTTTGCAAGCTTTAACCCTTTAATCGACACATACTTAAAACATGGTTGGCAACGATAGATTTATCCGGTCTATTGTATTTAATATGTGATATGTGTTCTTTAAACCGGGTTATTATTGGTCGTTTTGTTTGGCCTATATATTTCAATTAACTTTATCTTTAGTATTCCCTAGGAGACTTTTGATAGTATTTTCGGACCGAAAGGCAACTTGGAGACCTCTTTCGTTCACAACTTTATTAATGTTTTTCGTGATGGGGTGGTATTGTAAACACATGTACTTTTTCTCCTGGTTACTTTGAGATATCAAACTTGTGGATTCGCGGATTGTATTTTTTATTTTTGTTTTTCTAATTAATTTATTGATTATTTCTATGTCAAAGCCATTATATGTCGCGATATTTTTAATGAAATCAAGATCTATTTCATATCTCTCTTTTGTTAACGGAAAATTTAGTAACCGATTGACTAAGAAATTAAAGGAAGCTGTCTTATGTTGATGACTATGATTTGAATCCGCGATGATGAATCTATTAACATTGGTTTCTTTCCGGAAAATGTCGATTTCTATGTTATGTTTATTCCTAATCAGTAAAGTAGGTATCTAAAAATGGTATCCTGCCATTGTGTTCCTTTTCCACCGTAAATTTAATCGTCGGAAATTTCAAATTTAATTGATTAACGAACATGTCTAATTCGCATTTCCGTGTATCAAAAATCGCGAGAATGTCATCTACGTACCTAATCCAGACACTCGGGAAATATTTAGCGTTATTTTTAAATTCTACTTCAAATTGACTCATGAATAAATTGGCTATGAAAGGAGATAGGCAGTTACCCATTGTTGTGCCTTGTTTCTGTTCATTTCGCCCCATGTGCGACACCTTGATTAGTGGTTTTACCTACTGATGACGACAACTTAGTTGTCGAAATACGTATTTAGGATACGATTAATAATTGTGGTAAGGGGTTATATACCTTTTTTAAGTTTTTACTTAACCACAGTCTCCAAAGAAAGACTTTTCTGTTGATATTTTGTTTTTTTATGTAGAAGTAGTATTTTTCATTTAAATTTATAAATTTTCAACCAAATTCATATCTGTACATTAATTCAAAAATAAATTTTTCATTCATTATTATTACATTGCTTATTTAATTTATTCAGCACAATATTCCATTTTTGAATCCAATGTAAAAGTACCTATAGTCGGAAGTAACCAATGTTCGCAATTAGGAACACCATGGAAATTTTTTTTACCACTTTTCAATAATTTACATCCCTTAACTAATGTATTAGAAGGCGAAATATGCAAAAAAAAAATTAAAAATATACCTGGATCTGAATTCGGCCTGTAAAAGATTAAAATGAGCATTTAATTGAAAAGTCATTCTCTATCAAATCACCCAAATTACGCCTTTCATTACAACAGAGTAATTATAATGAAAACCTGTCCATGTAACTGTATATTAGCTTTTGTAATAATTATTTCGATTCATGCAAGCATGTATCAAGCTCCTATTTTGTAGATCATTGTGAAATAGTCACCTCTATTATCTACCGGATACTCCGCAAGCATTTAATTAATAATTCTCCAAAAACCACTAGCTCATTATAAGTTTCTATACACTAAATATTAGTTTACAATTAACAAAAGGTAAGTTATAATTTCCATTGCATTTCCTGTCTATATTTATATTTCGTGACCTACAATGAAGACCGGAGGCTACAGAATTCTTTTTGTATGTACATGCATAGGTACAAAACATACAAATTGGAGTGCTATTTAATAACAAAGTTGGTGTATCTGCATTGAGTAAATCTTGTTATCGCTTCTCCCACAGCTATTTCCGAGAACGCCATTGTCTACGTGCGTTTCCGTAGCAATCAATCGACTCCTTTTATTATTATAATCGACACATAATGATGTTTACTTACGCTAACGAACAAGTGATTAACTTTTCGTATTTGTATGTATGTACAGTCTTCGTCAAAACTCGCTTATTTCCTTTATGAATTTTTCTTACTAAGTTGTGTGTGTTGGGGTTAAGTCTTTCGCTATTGCTTCTTATACAGTTTTACCTAGCAAAGTAGATTTTCGTTATGTTTTTTTTTATAACAGCTGCAAATCCTTTGAGTTCCCTCCTCGCTTTGGAGTCCCACAAGGTTCACATTTAGGTCCCCTCCTATTGTTTCTAAATTATCTATTATTATTATCGTCTTTGTCTTGTCCACTATTTGCCTATGGGATTCTTCCGAATTGCGGTCAAGTACAATTTAAGTAGGTAAGTACAAAAGTGAAGAAGATTCCCGGGTTGTTGTATCTAATTAGCTAATGTAACAGTAATTATATTAGTATTACTTTCTGTATTATGTAAGGGTAAAATGTTGACAAAGAGTGGGGAGTAACATAGGAATCTGGTTAGCTAAAGCAAGTATAAACTTCCTTTAGTTGCATATAAACGCATTTCATCTTTAGTTCATAATATTTTTAGTTATATTAAACATGGATATTACCAAAATGTTTAGTGAACGGGGTCAGCCTTTAATAATTTTGGAAAATTATAAGTATCGGCGCTTTCGTGAATTAAAATCAAGGGGTGAGGTGGTGTGGTATTGCACTAATAAAAAAATGTTGTGCAAAAGTGTACACTCTAGGGGATGATTCAACATTTTCAAGAAAAAGTGGTGTACACATACATGAAGCAACAAATGAAAGAATTATCAATCGATAAAAAATTAACAATTCTATAAAAAGTAAAGCGGTAGATTAACTTTGTGAAAAACCTTCCATATTAATGCATGCGAAAATTAACCAAAATAGTACTACTTTAAAAACAATTTCTACAGAAGATGTTACAGTACATTCGCAATAACATATTGCTATGGATTTTTTTTTTAAATTAAATATTTAAAATAAAATATTTTGTGACATTGACTGTATATTGAAAATGTTTATAAATTTTGCGGAGCGGTAACTAGTGGGAAAAACTGGTTATCCGGTGTCAATTTGATCTAGAAGTCGAGATCAATCGGGGAGACGAATTGTAGCTATTGAATGAAAAGGTTGCTTGTTTCGTGAAATATATTAAATATATTTAATTAGTTCGGGTATTGAATTGATTGAAAGTGTTTGATAGTTGATATTTGGATATTAACTTCCAGACGTTTATAGAGTTAAATTCTCGTTGTTTTGATAATTAAATTGATTAAGCACCTTTTCGTGAAAGTCTCCATTTAGTTTTGTAAGTATTTAAAATTTTATGACGTCATAATTATATTTCTATTGTATTAGAACAAGTAGTTACGAGATTTAAGTATTAGGTATACAGATAATACAGCTTATATATTAAAATTCTTCGTTATAATTTTATAGGTGAAAATTTGTTCGATTCGATTCAGTGTGGTTTTCTTTGAAGAATCTATTATAAAACTTGATTATTTTAGATCAGTTTTGTTCGGAGTCATTAAGGAGGATGTTTTCCATTCATTTAGCGGTCAATTGTCAATGAATGTTTTTACCTTCAGTATCTTTGTTATATGATACAGCATCTTTATACTTTGTAAAGATATATTTTTTTATTTTTGTATTTAAATATAATATTATTATTTCAATTTTTAACCTGCGTTTGTTTTATTTACTCATTCCAATATTGCTAATTAATTAATACCTATATAAAAGAATATATTTAAAAGAAACCTAAAGAGAGATTAGTTCAAATTTAATTTATATAAAATAGATAAATAAAATTTTTGTGTACAAGTGTACTGGCGCTCAACTCCTATTTTAGACACGTCTTTCCTATGTGGAACCCGAGAAGTTAGAGGCCTCAGATTTGAAAATTCACCGGCTGAGAAAACCTAGTTGGGAAAACTAGTTGTGGATGGTGGTGTAATAAATTATCAAACCCATTATTCATAGCAATATGTTATGCCCGATTAAAAAAGTTCCCAAAACGGCCGACAGGTATTGAAGAAACTCAAGAACTATTGAAATCAAGACGTCTAGAAACGAAAATTTTTGTTAGTCAACGATACCGTATTTCATATAATAATCTTATCTTGTGAAACTAATTTGCAATTTATGTGTCAACAAGAAATATTATTTTTTGATGGAACATTTGATTATTGTGCCAAATACTTTTTGCAAATGTTCACAATCCACGTTTACGTGAATAATGTTTAAGTACCCGTTGCTTTCTGTTTACTGGAGGATAAAACAGTGGAAACTTACATAAAAATTTTTGTAATGTTAAAACAAAAGTGCGAAGATATGGGATATATATTAAATCCGAAGATGATGAATATCGAGAAGGCGATTCATATATCTATCAAAACCGTATTTCAAAACGTTGAAATTGTTTGTTGTAGATTTCACTTAGCTCAGTCGTAGTAAGTTTTTTTTCTGTATCTATTTTTCTTGTGGTTATAACCCTTATGTGCATTGTAGGTGGGGAAAAATTCAAAATCTAGGACTTTCAGTGGAATATAAGCAAGGAACATGTATTGGAAAATGGCTTCGCCATTCATTTGGTTTGACTTTCTTGTCTCCCCATGAAGTCGGCGATTGTTTCGTAGAAGATCTAATGCCAGACAAACCAGAGGACGAGCGAGTTGAGCAATTTGCGAATTATTTGGTGGAAAACTACATTGTGCCCATAAGAAATAAGAAAGTTGATGATTGTCAGATAGAACCCAATCGTCATATGGAAATTTCGAGTTTACCATTAGATAGTAGATCAAAATGGCATTGAGATTGTGTTTTTGGTTTTAACAAATGTGCTGTGTCTCGAACATCTCTTCGAGTTCATAACGAACACAAAATTTAGCTACTTTGCCAAATTTAAACCTACCCTCTATCTCCAATAATAAGCGAGATTTCCATGGTGCGGGTTGAAAATGAATCAGCCTATATATAAGATTTATATAACGTGTGTATAAATTGTCGCAAAAGCTACACGCTGCGACATTCTTCGTTCAGTTCTGAATAAAAAATCTTAACTACAATTTTGTATAAATCTCACTTCTGATATTAGTTCCTGCCGATTAACTAGTAATTCTAACCATGTCATCCATATTTATATAAAATATTCTAATTCAAAAAGATAAATATAAAAAAGTAATTTGAAATATACATGAGTAGATAAAACCTCGCCAAATTTTGTATAAAACAAATATTTTTAATAATATAAAAATATTAAATGAATGACCAGGCAAGCCAATTTCTCAGGTTTAGCAAAATTTAATATTTGCTTCAAACATTTAAGCCACCCGGTACAATGATACAGATGAAATAATACAGGCTGGCCCAAAATGACCGAAGGGGTTTTAATTCCTTATAACTTTTTTATTATAATTTTTTTTTTTCGTTTTCAGTATTTTGTAAAGAAGACTTGGGGAATTTAAAATGGAACAGTACGCAATTGAACAACGTGCCAAAATCGTTGAACTTAATTTCTCAAATCAACGATCCATTGTTTTGACTCAGCGTGCATATCGTCGTTATTTTAATGTGCGGGTTGGACCCTCAGAGTCAACAATAAACCATCTGGTTGCAAATTTTCGAGAACAAGGGGCAGTAAGGAATCTTCCTGATGCCGGCAGACGACGAACGGTGCACACGAATGACAATATTGAACGGGTACAGGAGAGTATTCGGGAAGATGGAGAAACATCAACCAGGAGACGTTCGACACAACTTGGCCTCTCAAGAGGGTCTCTGCAGAGAATTTTGCATACAATAAGAATGTTTCCATATAAAATTCAGCTTGTCCAACAATTGAAACCGACAGATTACTAGCAACGACTTGATTATGCAATTTATTTTCGTCAAAAAGCAGAAGAAAATCATGATTTTATTCATAATTTAATTATGAGGGACGAAGCCCATTTCCAATTAAATGGGTTCGTTAATAGGCAAAACTGCAGGATATGGGCTACGGAAAATCCAAGAGTAGTTCAACAGCGAGAATTACACCCACTTAAGTGTACCGTTTGGTGCGGTGTTTCATCGGAAAGGATAATTGGCCCATATTTTTTTGAAAATGAACACGGTGTCGCCGTCTCCATTACTGGTGTTAGATATCGGACAATGTTGGAAAATTCTTTAAGGCCAGCCGTGGAAAACCATCCGCAAGTATGGTTCCAACAGGATGGAGCCACAGCGCACACTGCGAGGGATACAATGGCTCTTTTACGCGACATCTTTGGTGAACGAATTATTTCCCGTACATCGATTTTAATTGGCCTCCGCGTTCACCGGATTTAACCGCTTCAGACTGTTTCCTTTGGGGTTATTTGAAAGGAAAAGTCTATATTAATAAGCCTCGAACCATACAGCAATTAAAAAATAATATACGCGACGAAATCAACAACATAACACCTGAAGTTTTGGGAAAGGTTATGGAAAATGTTTTGGAAAGAGCACGAATATGCGAAGCAGGAAATGGCCACCACTTGCGAGATATAATTTTTCATAATTAAATTAAAAATATTCTCCATTAATATACTGTATTTAAAATTAAAAAAAATTGATAATTATGTGTTAAATAAGAAGTTATAATGAACTCAAACCCCTTCGGTCATTTTGGGCCACCTTGTACAAGAAAAGTTTCCCCACTTTTAATAAAATTTTTAATATTTCTAGTCGAATCTTTCATGTACATGAATCAGGGTAGAATATTTTATGAACAAATTGACTGTGTTTACTGTATTTAATCCAATCATTTCCTTATCTATTCTTGCAGAATTGTTTGATCATCTTGCAATTCTAGCATTGAATGTACTTTACTTATTTGTACGAATACATCTAATGATCCGACCGGTCATTCTTGAGGAGAAACTGAGAAAAACACGATGGTGAAAAACAAGCCTCACTACGTGACTCCGTACATGAAGCAAGTTACAAACATACATAACATGTTATTTTCTGGTTTTTTTGCTTAATGATGGGATGCAGCGATGACGTTTGGGAGGTGTGTTTGGAAGGAGGCGGGACCTAGTGTACAAGTCCGCGATAATCAATACACGCATATGTGTAGAATGATGAAATACAAAAAAAAATGCACGACATCCCAACTAATAACGTTTTAATGACCTTCGCCGCTTTTTTCTTGGAAAACCGTGTGTAATATTAGTTAATTCCGGACAATGGTCTTGGAAATGGCGTGATATAATTGTTTTTTGAATTGTATGACTAGGTCAGGATTTTTTTCATCTGACATTACCGAGAATTTATTGTATAATTTACGGTTTGGATATAATTTTACAATGACCTGGTGAAATACATGATTTTGCTTGATGTAATTTGAATTAATTTAAAATTTTAATTTTAAATTAACTAAGAATTGTCTTACGTATTTTAGTATTTTTACGTCCATATTTAAATATTAATCTAAATTTCCTAGAATATAATTTAATAGACGCCTTAAAAATAATTGCAAAAAGAACTGATGTCGATAAAGGAAATGTGTAGGATTTTAGAATGAACGCGTGGCCTTATATAGAGACTATTTATGCGGGCCGCCAACGAATTTTAAAAATTATTCAAAAAACTACAAAAGTAGGTAAAAATCCATTCAAATCAATATTTCTTAACTTTGTATTTTATTCTAACTTTTGTAATTGTTAGTAAGATATGTATCTTTAAGTACCTACTACTTTCTTGTTCAGGTTTACTATGTAGGACAGGTATGCTCCTCGTCGTTCCAAGCATATTGTTACGAGACTAGAAATCTGTCGAACCAACTAGATTACTCGAAGATTCGCGAAACACGTCGGTATTATCCCCGAACAATGTGGTAGGTTCTCGATGTTAGGTAACTCGTATAAATACAACATATCGCCCGCTATCGGGGCAGTTAAGGTTTAACTTCGTTATATTGTTTGAATTGTAATCTGTGAAGAATAAATATTTCGTCGTTCGAACTTGGCATCTACCTACGTAACAATATAATATCAATTTTGATATGGATAAATCAGGCCCCAGTAAAAAACGTAGTCGTAAGATATTTCGTCCGAAAAATACTTTTTTCTATTTTGCGTTCGAAATGAACTCATTATGAAACCCAAAACAGTATCGAAATGAGCTTAATTTCGATACGCTTTTTTTCATTTTTCAATGTTGGCGTTGTTCGAATACAGAAATAAATATCATTGCTGTCATTTGATTTTAAGAATTTATGTACATTTGACAGATATGATATATGTTCGTATTTTACACAAACAACGTATGTTGTATACAATTGACAACAACATATACATATATGTTTCTATGTCACTCATGTTTATATTTTTAAATGAAATATCAAGTAATGTTAATGAAAATTAATAAATAATATGTAATATAATATACTTCGCGGATAGCAAGATTTAAATTTGAAAATGTCAAGTATCAATGTGACCAACTGCATGCTTTATATAAAAATTAAACTCTGAACTTTCAAATTAAATAATTCCAATTTAAGCAATTTATTAATGTAAAAAACGCAAAATAGAAAAAATAATATAAAGAACTCGTTTCATAAGGCCTTTTGCCGCACTCGCTCTTTAGAAAACTCGCTGCTATCGCGGCTCGTTTTCTAAACTGATCTCGTGCGGCAAAATGGTGCCTTATGAAACTTGTTTTTTAATATACTATTTTATTTCATCGCATAAAAAAATGTGTGTTTTATATGCAAGAGTAGTGTTTCTATTCCGAAGGAATATAATGTGAAAAGGCATTATGAAACCCAGCATCATACTTTTACCAAATTAACCGGCGAAAATCGAACGCAAAAAATTTCCACTTTACAAAGGGAACTAATAGGCCTGCAAGCTATGTTTACAAAACCAATTTAAGATGCTGAAACAGCTGCTGAAGTTAGCTTTGAAATATCTCGAATAATAGCGAAAACTTGTCGGCCTTTTAAAGATGGTGAGTTTGTTAAGCAGTGTTTAGATATCGCCGCAAAAAAAAATGTGTCCGAAAGATGCAAAGAGGTTTGAGAAAATTCAACTAAATCGGATGACTGTTCAAAGAAGACTTACCACATTAGCAGCTAATATAGAAAAGCAATTAGCTACGAAATCGAAAAATTTTGAGTATTTTTCTATAGCACTCGACGAATCTACAGATATAAGTTCCACTGCTCAACTCTTAATATTTTTACGAGATGTAACGTAAAATTTTGAAGTGAGTGAAGAACTGATTGGTATGAGTTCTTTAACAAGTCAAACCAATGGGAGTGACATGCTCAAAGCTCCTCTAGAAAAATTTTCTATAATGGGTTTGGATTTAACGAAATTATCTGGAATTACAACTGACGGAGCACCTTCAATGGTTGGAAGTAAATCTGGGATAATAACTATGCTAAAAGAGTATTTACAAATTAAAACATAGATACCAAGGAATTAATGCAGTTTCATTGCATTATACATTAAGAGGCCCTCTGTTCAAAATTATTGGGATATGAAAATGTGATGAAAGTTGTAGTACCTAGTGTAAACTTTATAAAATCGCGAGGTCTCAATCACCGACAATTCACACAATTTCTCGAGGATATTGAAAGCGAATATGGTGATCTCCTGTTTTACACTGAAGTAAGGTGGCTAAGTCGTGGGTTGTCACTAGAGCGGTTTCTTAACTTGATTGAAGAAATCAAAATATTTCTGGCGGAAAATAAAAAGGACGTCTCCGAATCCGACAACCCTGATTGGCTGTGTGACTTAGTGTTTCTTGTAGACATCACAAATCACTTGAATGTCTTAAATACGCGACTCCAAGGCAAAGATTAATTGATTTCGCAGTTATACTCTCATGTTTCGTCCTATCAATTCAAATTTTCAAGACACAAATCAATTCAGCCCATTGCAGCCATTTTCCGAACTACAAAAAAATTATAGAGAAATTCAATAAAACTGACGTCAATTTCGCTTATGTTGAAAAAATTGATATTTTAATACAAGCTTTTCATTGTCGTTTTCTAGACTTCAAAAAAGTTAAACCTTTATTACACATTTTCAGCAATACTTTCAACATTTCATCCTAAAATGCACCGGAATCAATACAGCTGAATTGATAGACATGCAAAATGATGATAATTTACGAAACAAGTTTAATGAAGGTAATTTACTCAACTTTTACGGTTGCGTTGACAAAGCCGCTTATAAAGAGTTGCGAATAAATGCATTGAAATGCGCAAGCTTATTTGGATCGACGTATATTTGTGAGCAAACGTTTTCAGTGATGAAACTTAACAAAACAAAAAATCGAAACTGTCTGGCAAATGAAAATCTGGAAGCAATTTTATGTGTGGCGACAAGTAATGTGTACAAAATTGTTAGGTCAATGCAATGTCATACACCAAAATAATAAAACATGAAAGATTACATTGTAATGATTATCATTTGTAGTAATTTGTACATATTTAAAAATAAAAACATTTGTGTTAATAAGTATTCTTTGTAGTGGCCCGTCCTTGGCTTATAATTTTCCCGAGTGGCCCCTGTTCCCTATAAGTCTGTGCATCCCTGCTATAATATATGATTTTGCAGAGCTGTTATTTGACTAAATAGCTGTCCTTGAAATAAAGTGATAATGTATGATAAATGGAAAGATGTAATTATATAAAACATAAATCTAAAATATTGTCAACGACGCGAACCCCGAAACTAGAAACACCATGAAAATTGTATTACGTGACGCCTATTAATTCAAAATATTTAGAATATGTATAAATAATAGTACAGCTGGATGAGATGGATAATAACAATACTATTCTTTTTGTTATTGTCGTCTTTTTAATATAGCCGATTGTACAGTGGTGTGACAATTTTTTTTAAAATAATTTTGTAATTTTTTTCTCTGTTATGATAGGGTACGTTGGGAAAATATTTTGGATTCGTATTCTATATAATCGTTCCATTTTTTATGCGCAGTCTTTTTATTTCAAAGACACCCGTTATATATTTAGCTATGAAAACAATATCCTATCGCGACAATTTTCTTACGTCAAGTTTCTGTGAGATTTTATAGTGGCATTTCCGAGTTTGGTTCGAATCGCTTAGCATTTGTTATTTTCACCTTCGTGTAAAGAAGTGAAAATGAGTGATTTGAAAGTTGAACACAGAGGTGTCATGAAATTTTTATCAGAAGAAGGCAGTAGCCCGAAGAATATTCATGAGAGAATAGTGGTAATGTATGGAGAAGATAGGCCGTCCTATTTCCAAGTCAAATTTTGGTATAAGCAGTTCAATTGGAGCAGAGAATCCATTGATGATGACCCAAACTGTGGAAGACCTCTGGAATCACGAACTGAAGAAATTATCAACAAAGTTAAAGATTTGGTGTTGACTGACCGCCGAGTAAACGTTTCAGTTATTTTAGGAGAAATAGGAATATCAGAAACGAGTGTTTTTACAATTCTACACGAAGACTTTGGAATAAGCAAAGTGACGGCACAATGGATTCCCAGGCTGTTCAATCCCGAACAAAAATTGTGTAGACGACAAATTTGTGAAGAGAATTTGACTGTTTTATCTTAAGACTTATTAAATAGAATTGCAAATTGAGATGAAACTTGGGTATATACCACTGGAACCCTCCTACGAAACAAGAATCCATGCAATGGATTCATAAGGGCTCTCCACCGCCTAAGAAGGCAAAAACACAATTTTCTGCGGGAAAAATTATAGCCGCAGTTTTCTGGGACTCGGAAGGGATTCTTGTAATAATATATGCCAAAAGGGACTACAATAACGGGAAATGTTTACAAAGACACAATTAAGAACTAGAAAAAGGCTATAGGCGAAAAAAGACCCCACAATTTTGCTCAGAAAACTCTGCTTGTGCACGACAACTGCAGGGTGCATAAGGCAGTAATCAATGAATGCAGCTTTTAGGAATTACAACATCCACCCTACAATTCAGACCTCGTCCCTGTGACTATTATATCTTTTCAGAAATCAAAAACCACTTGAGAGGGCGTCGATTTTGATGGAATGACAACGTGGAAAGCTCTGTGGGGTCGTATTTTCTAAAATTACTAAATGAATTTTTCTTTGAAGGCATAGCGTTATTAAAGAAACGTTGGAATAAAAGTTTTAGTGCACAATAGGTAAAGAACAAAAGACAACCCAGAAATTTTGTGTATATCCAGTTTCCTTTGTATATATGCTTCAAAATTGAAATTAATTAAGTTTCAGTCGTTGACGAATTAATCCTGCGTTTTAATCCCTTTTTTACATTTTAACTAGTTTTCCTTATCAGCCAACCCAAAAATATTCTGTAATTAAAATAAATTCCGATATCTGATCCATTGGATCAATGTAAAACCTTTTTTGGTTATTATCAAAAATAAAAACTTATGAATTGAATTTAACTGTAGATGTTACAATTTAGTTCTAGAAATGCAACTATATGCTAGGGACTGTAGTGGTCTGTGGCTAGATGGCTAAATAAATCCGAAACATCTGGAGGTCACTCTAGATGCTCGATGCATAGCGCTTGCCACATTACCATCCTATGAACTGAGAGATGTTACAAATTCATAGTGGAATCTTTCAACGCCTGTTACGGATGCCTATTACTATTATTATATAATAAGAACGGTATTTTTAGCTCCAATTCCTCTAAACAAGAGTAAAATAAAGCGATGTGGCATTCAAAATTGTATATTGTGTAACGAGTGACGGAAGTAACATTTTTTTTAAGAGAGAGAACATTTTACCAACTAGGCGAAGCCGAGTTTGGTAATATTCGCAAGCTTAAAAAAATGATTTCGACGAATTAAACATTATACTTTTTCTACGAACTCGCCTATGGCATTATAACAAGCTTAAAAAAATTATGTAAATAAATATTTTATTTTCAATTAAAAATTACAAAACTATAGATCATATTTAATTTAGTTATGATTTAAACATTGATACATAGAATATGTAGACAAAAAGGTCGATGGCTTCAAATTTTCCCAAAATTTTGCAAAATATGTTTACGAATATGAATTTACGCTGTTATCAGCCCTCTATTCAATGAATTTTACATAGACGTTTTCATACCTCTTTCTCGATTTTTCTCGTAATAAGCCCGCATAGATTTTCACAGCTTGATATACTATTTTTGGTGGTGTATTGGAAAAATCTAAATCGCTTTCTGAATCAGAAATCATTATAAAGCTACAAACAGCACAAAGCGACGTGATTTAAAAATGACGCGATATAGCAACAGCAGGCAACTAGTCGCAGGTGAAAATTAGTAAGTAATTTTCGTCACTGGAGACGAAAATTAAAGTTATGGTCTCTCACTGCTGACGGAAATCAAATTTTCGCTGCAGTATTCGGTGACGAAAAATGTCTTTTATAAAGCGTCGTAGAAAAAATATTTTTGGTTCCCAAATAGCGATGTCATAAACAATTGAGTTCATATAATTCAATTATTATCCTTCATATACAGGGTATTCCGCGACTCGACAGACAAATTTATACCATATACTCTGGCAGTCATTACTAGAGCTGAGGATGTTTGCGGTACGGCAGGACCGTATGTAGTGCATCCCCACATTTAACTATTTATCTAAATATTCTCTGAAATGATTTGCCGGATCTCATAAATTAATAGAGTGATATTTTAGTATGCACTGGATATTGTTATTATATAAAATCATAATAGCCATTTGTATTTATGGATCATAAATAATAATACGCATGTATTTGTATTTGGTTGTGAATTCAATTTAAAATTAAAACGAATCGTAATATTTTAACGACAAGCCGTCCTTACAAGACATGCGTTCGAGATAAAGTGTGCAACTCTACGAATAACTTCCATAATTGATCGAAAATGGACATTTTGGAGCTGAAGTAAAGCCCCTATTCTTAGAAAATTTTATTACTGTCGTTAAGAACTATTATTATAAACAACAAAGGCCTTTTATTAGTGTTGAAGTTTTAGTTTCATTGGATTTCCATGTTGTAAGTAGTCAATTGTAAAGTGTTCATTCACAATATTCTAAAACAAGGTGTAAATTTAACTAAAATCCAGAAAAACACATTCTGATAATATATTAATAGATTAGAAGCTGTGTTTATTACTATTTATTATATTATTTTTATAACTAAATGCAATAAAAGCTACGAAAACAAAAGAAACCTCGATTTATTAAAATCTTGTCACACAGCCTTTCAAAGCCTGGCAGCACATATTTTAGTTAGAAGTTATAAGTTATAACTTCTAACTTCATTCACCTAGTTCAAGTAGGTAGTATATATAAAATATATGCAAAATATGTGCTGCCAGGCTTTGAAAGGCTGTGTGACAAGATTTTAATAAATCGAGGTTTCTTTTGTTTTCGTAGCTTTTATTGCATTTGGTTATAAAAATAATATAATAAATAGTAATAAACACAGCTTCTAATCTAGTAATATATTATCAGAATGTGTTTTTCTGGATTTTAGTTAAATTTACACCTTGTTTTAGAATATTGTGAATGAACACTTTACAATTGACTACTTACAACATGGAAATTCAATGAAACTAAAACTTCAACACTAATAAAAGGCCTTTGTTGTTTATAATAATAGTTCTTAACGACAGTAATAAAATTTTCTAAGAATAGGGGCTTAACTTCAGCTCCAAAATGTCCATTTTCGTTCAATTATGGAAGTTATTCGTAGAGTTGCACACTTTGTCTCGAATGCATGTATTGTAAGGACGGCTTGTCGTTAAAATATTATGATTCGTTTTAAGTTTAAATTGAATTCACAACCAAATACAAATACATGCGTATTATTATTTATGATCCATAAATACAAATGGCTATTATGATTTTGTATAATAACAATATCCAGTGCATACTAAAATATCACTCTATTAATTTATGAGATCCGGCAAATCATTTCAGAGAATATTTAGATAAATAGTTAAATGTGGGGATGCACTACATACGGTCCTGCCGTACCGCAAACATCCTCAGCTCTAGTCATTACGATCAAAACATGTTATATGACCTATAGGTGAATTCCTATTTGTTTCGTAGATATCGATGGAATTTAAATTTAAAAAATGGGAAAGAAATTTTATTCATAAAATTGATATATAATTAACACAAAGTTACAGTAACTGTTCAAAATGAGAACCGCCATTTTCTTAAAGCAGCTATTCTTCGTGTCATAGAATGTTGCCAGTTAATTGATGCCAATTCATTCTTTAGAAAATTAGTAGCTTCAACTATACGGACAGTCAACTCTTCGCGTGTATCTATTCTACCATTACTATACACACGAGATTTGAGGCAACCCCACAAAAAAATGTAAAGGCGGCAAATCAGGTGACCAAGCGACCACCTCGTTCTATCCACCTTTCCGGAAATTTTTCATTTAAAAAACATCGTCACTTGTCTCCCAAAATGTGGTGGTGCCCCATCTTGCTGAAACCAAATGCTACGACGAGCTTCCAAAGGAATATCTTCCAAGGAATTCGGCAATTCTTCTTCCAAAAAGTGAAGGTTAGTTTCTGCATTAAGACGTTCTTCAATAAAATGAGGTCCAATTAGATGATTATTTAGAAAGCCGCACCACACGTTGACGGAAAAGCGATGTTGATGGTTAACTACGATTGTTTCGTGTGGGTTTTGATCGGTCCAGATATGAGAATTACCATTCCTTGTAAATTGGGCCTCATCCGTAAAAGGTATGTGTGGAATAACCTCCAAATTATTTTGTAACCGCTGGCAATACTGTACTCGATTTTCTAAATCTGCAGGAAGTAAATGATGGACTTTTTGTAAACGATAGGGATAAAGCCCATTAAGGTGCAGAATTCTCCATACGTTGGTTTGAGGAATTCCCGTTGTATGAATACGAATACTAGTAGAAGAATTTCGTTCAACTTCATTTAAAACTACTTCAGTGTTTCCAAATCCATCTTTTTTAACACAACGATTCGGGAAAGATCGTGTCTCTCTTAAACAGCGAAAAACGCTTGAAAATGTTGTGTGGTGGGAAACAATGCTATCTGGGTATCGCCTGATGTAATATATCTATAATTACATTACAATACGAATTATTAGTAATTAAGGCCTTTATCTTTGAATAAAATCCTAATCTTTTGAGGGATTGCAAGAAATGTTAAAATTAAGGAGTAAAGTTCTCTCATTGAAGAATACTTTCATGAATTGCCATCAGAAAATATGTATACTTTTTCAAACGTGTTAATTTCTAAAATTTTTAATTACTACTGTCTATGTCCCCCTAACTTCGAAGTATTTCTTTTATGGAAATTGCATTATAGTTGCCAAATTTCTAACATTAGGGTTATTTACTTAATGAGTTGACTATACATAAGATGGATTTTTTCAATTTCACATTTAAAGTTGATGTTGTTTACCTTTTAGGTTAGAAATCTCTATTCTGATTCTGTACTTACAAGACGTACAATTTTTTAGAAACTAGAAATATTAATGCTAAATTATTTAAATGCACATTATGCAAATTATTGTAAATAAATGCAAATTATTTAAATGCACATTATTTAAAATCGCAGTAGTTTAAAAAAAAATACACTCAAGACTAAACACAAATGAAGGTAAGAAACTACTTGGCAACATAACTAGTGTCAAAAGCTGGAAGCTTATAAGACATGGTTATATTTCATAAAACCCAATACTTCTAAGTTGGGTTGACATAGACATAGGTAGTACAAAAACAATATTTCGTGGCCATCTCATGAACTAAATCGTCATATTCATATAAACTACTCAAAAATTAATAAGGAATTTTTACTTTTTTGTATTTTTTAGATAGTATGGGTAAATATTTGTAGTGTATTATATTAGATACATAATTGTAAACAACAATTAAATTTTCAAGTATATTTATTCAGAAAAATCGTTAGATTACTAAGAAATGATCAAAAATGAAATAAGCAACTTTTTAACAATAGCTAAAATAAACATTTTTCTGTAACAATTAATTCTAAAATCGTGTATAATGGCCACGGACATCTCTCACAGCTGTACATCTTCGGGGCATACTTATAATGCAATTATTAATGTGTTCTTGTGACACTCTTCTCCAACACAGCGGTAAAATTTCCCGCAAGTGTTGCACGTTAACTGGGGGTGGATTATGTTCGTTGAGCTGTTCTTGAAGTCTGTCCCAAATGTGCTCAATTGGATTCAAGTCGGGAGACGTTGGTGGTAAAGGTAGATGGTTAATATGGAGGTCATTTATTGCTTGCATTAAAATTTGTGCACGATGAGGTCTTGCATTATCATCAATAAAAACCATGTTTTCATCCACAGCCTCACGAAAGTCGGCCACATATTGCTGAATAATACCATCTCTGTATATGTGTCCATTGACATTGTTTTCAAAGAGATGGAGGTTCGTACGTCCATTCAAACTAATGCCCGCCCACACCATGATACCACCGCCGCCAAAAGGCACCACAGCTTTTGTAAACTCGCGTCTATAACGGTCTCCTCGAGTTCTCCAGACCATTACTCTACGATTATCACTAAATAAGCAGAATCTGGATTCATCGGTGTATAAACCATGCTCCCATTGAAAATTTTCTGCTAGTCGTTGGTTAACCCAAGTTCTTCTAGCCATTCTATTGGCATTAGTTAATTTTGGGCGTCTCACAGGCCTGCAGCCATGAAGATCCATTTCCCTCAGATGGTTTCTGATGGTTTGATCCGAAACTCTAACTCCAGTGGCGGCACGTAACTGTGTTTGCAACCATACAGCACTTCTAAACGGATTCATTCTTGTCTGAATTCGTATGTAGCGGTCTTTTCTCTGATTTTTTTTCCTCTCAGATCCACTACCGGGTCTTCTCCTAGCAGATCCTACCTGTTGGAATCTTGTTAGAGCCCTACTAACAACACTTGGAGACACATTAAAAATTGCGGCAATTTCTGCTCCAGACTGCCCTCGCTGATGCAATAACGCAATTAAATCAAAAGTTTCTTTATTTAAATGACGTCTTGGCATCGTGAAAATGTGAAATGACGTTTAAAATGAATAATACTTGTCAAAAAATGCGATTTTTATAATTTTGTATTCTAAATTAATTTAAGGTTAAAATACAAGATTCAATATTTTATCACACAGAAAAGACATTTACCAAATAAAATGTCCACAAACGACTGTGGGCCTTCTAATTTATCTATAGTTTGAGAAAATACGTTAAATTTAATCGAATTAATTAGATCTGTTAAAAAAAGATCTAATACCCTATTCATTTTTATATCGTCATATATTATCGTCAATGGTTCTTGCGTTGAAAAATTTTTCTTTTTGTTTTCTAACTCGTTTCTTCTATAGCTAAGTAGATAACATATTTCCATTTTTTAAATAATTTTAATATAATTTACAATTTAATAGCTTAATTGATCTACGTTATTATATTTTAAATTCATGGAGCGGCTATTATAACGTACATTCAGCTGTATACATCCTTTTACGTGATTGTAATCTTTACACAAATAAATTTCAAATTCCAGTAATTTTTATTGCATATTTGTATACATGTTATCACCACTATCTACAGAAAAATGAGTGACTAATATATTAGAATTTACTGTAAATCCGATAAAAATCACATTAGTACAAAAAGAATTTTGTTTCTATTGTTATACTGAACTTCTTAGGACCTGTTTCTGAACTGAGTATGATTGTGTCAGCCTCGCAACAGTATCACAAACTTACCCCTAAAGTTGCGTCAGATTAGGGATGTTACTAATATTGATTATTCGAAAGCTTGTCGTGGTTCTTTGTTGGAACAGGCGAGTGAAAAAAAAAACGCTCCGAATACCTTGTCATACTTTATAAAAGAAATCTAACGGACGACGTATTTATAAAATGACTGTGGAAAGTTACCGTATTTATTAAGTCGATATCCATCAAAAGAACTCATACATATTTTATATAGATTTGTATTTGTAATTACAAAAATACACTTCTTCGAATTTAATTTTGATGTACATACATTTTTGGTTATAAAATACATATGATTTGGATGCTTATGTATGTTGCATCATTCAAAATTATGCCAACAATTTTCAGATAAATAGAAATATTTACATTCAAAAAATTCTAAACGTGTGTCTCTACATATACATTATATTAACGTATAGGTGATGCAACTTATAAGTTTCCAATACGTTTCGGGATTTGGGTCCCCATATCCTGAAGTAAAAATACATTTAAAGTTGAACATCTTAGGCATAAATATGAATGATTTATTGATTAGGGTACATCTACGTGTCCGTTTCTCCTACTTCAGCTTAATAAAATAGAAATATATGTTTAGAAATGAAAATTTAGGTATTTTTAAACCTGTATGTTTCTATACTGAGGACTATCTAATACTCTGTTGTTAATTGATTTTTTTTCCTGTTTAGTATTAATCATTTCTTTAATTGCCCTGTTCATTGTGTGTTGTTCTTTATCGATGGCCTATGTAGTAACTATCGCAATCGCGACATATACGCCAAATTAAACAATATTTAAAAAAGTCTTTCTTTGGAGACTGTGGTTAATGTTGGCTATGTGGTAAATGTTGTATGTAGCTGGTGACTACATCCGACTATTTCCTATAACGCATATGTCATAGCAACAAAAGTTATAAATATAGTTGATGCGGAAACAGTAGCTAAAACCATTTACGGGAAAATGCACCAAATGCTTCATACGAACGACAGGTACAAAGAAAAAATATTTTTATTTGTCAGTGACAGTGCTGCATATATGTTAAAAACAGCCAGACTATTATAGGAAACATATCCTAATATGCTGCATATTACCTGTGTAGCACATGCTCTCCACAGAATCTGTGGATATATCAGGGATACCTTTCCGGATGTTAATAGACTTGCATCTGCTTTTAAAAAGTTTTCAGAAAAACACCATCGAGAGTAGTTCTTTACAGGAAAGAACTAAAAAAAAATTAAAATTTAAAAAATCAGTTGTACTTTCTCCAGGAAATTTGGAAATTTGCCAAAACTAAATCTAAAATTAAATTATGAATTAACCACATTACATGTAGCTATTAATAATTTTAAAAATATTCCAAGCCACTTCGGATGTGGCCTTCGGCAAAAGTTAGACACAGTTTTTAATAGAAATTTAGATTTAATAACATTGTGGCAATCGTGTATGGGGACAATGCCTCACAATCTAATTGCTAAATACGCTGAAATAAAATAATATTTCCAGTATGCACCTATAACCATTTGCGATATGGAAAGGGCTTTTTCTATCTACAAGGATGTATTTCTTTCAAAGCGAACAAGTTTTACAGAAGAGAACCTTCAGAAAGTATTGCTAGTTAATATTAATACTCCTTTACTCAACTTGAACTTCAAAATGAACAAATAAAAATGTATTTCGTATTTTCGTTTTCCAATTATATAAATAAAATTAAAAATAAAAATTTTCAATAGTGTAATAATATTTGAAAATATAGTTTAAATTCTGTTCATTTTTTTAAATATGTACTTACTCTATGTTTTGCAAAATAAAAATATTATTTTTTATCCAATGTGAAATGATCCCCTGTTAAATCAATTTCTCTATCGCTCTCTAAGTACAGGTATGATTAAAATAACTGTGATATATATGTTAAGAGGAACATAAATATTATGATAATTATAATATATCACTGTCACTATTAATCCTCCATGTTTATTAGTTTTATATCTTCTGTGTATAGAATTTTCACCTGAATACCAACATATCCGTTACAACGGATATTGAGAACACCCCATAATTGCAATCAAATTAAAAAAGATATATACTAAGATGCTTATTGTAAAAATAGAGGTCATGTCTAAGTGCTAATTTACCGATTTTATATATATATATATATATATATATATATATATATATATATAAATTAATTTAAATTCGGGTAAGCGGTCTGCCAATAAAAAAACTCCTTTATTAAATAACCCTATATTTCGCAACAGAATTTGTTGCTTTTTCTGGGAAACCACAAATAACAACAAATAAATAAGAGTATAAAACAGTGGTAAAAATACTTAACAAAATGTAGAGTTGAAAAATAATAAAATTGACGTACAAAAAATAAAAATGATTAGATTTAAAAAATACAGTAACTATAGTAGAAACCAGCCTTAAAAGCTTTTAAAAAACATGTATATGTAAAAGTTAAAACATGAAAAATAAAAAATAAAACGCAATGTAAATTTAACAAAATATGGACCAAATAACAAAACGGTTTAAGATGGTCAACTAACAGTCAAACCAAGTATATTAAAATAAATTATACTTAGACCATTAGTATCAGATCTATAATTTATGTTATTTGTGTCTCTGTTAATGTGGACCATTTCTAAAAAGGTTCTTTTTTTATGGTTATTTTCAACGTCTAAGATCTTAACGTCAACAAAATTGAAAGTATGGTCACGATCAAGTGCATGGTCCACCAATGCACAAGATGTCTTTCCAATACGGACATCAATTTTATGCTGAGTGATACGCTGTTTTAGCCACTGTGATGTCTGACCTATATAAACGCCACAACAATCCGAACATGTTATCCTGTAAACAACATGACTATTTAAAAAGAAAGGTGTTATGTCTTTGATCTTACTATACAACTTCTTCAAGGTATGGGTGTTGTATTTAGCTATTTTAATGTTATTAAATTGTTTAAAATGTGATACAATTGTATGAGCACCAATGTATGGGATTTTTTTGTAAATCACACTGTCTGCAGGAATGTCCTCAGTAGGGCCATCAAAAAAGTTTGAGCTAAATATCAATTTATTAAGTATGTGTTTAGGATAGCCATTGTTGTCGAAAATGTTGAAAAGTTCTTTAAGATTGTCATTTAGAAAGGTTTCATGACAATCTTAAAGAACATTTCAACATTTTCGTCAACAATGGCTATCCTAAACACGTACTTAATAAATTGATATTTAGCTCAAACTTTTTTGATGGCCCTACTGAGGACATTCCTTTCTTTGTCTCCAGTAATTCTGTAAGTTTTTTTTATTTATGAATTCATAAAATTTTGATTAATATAAGAATATTTATCTTGTATTCAATATTGTTATTTAAGAGATTTATTATTATTAGTACTAATAAATAATAAAGAATATTTTTAAAATTTCTAAGTAGTAAAAAAAAATATAATTGTAAAATTTTGCACGTTGGGAAGTCAAGGCTATTTTTTTTTATGTGTTTGATGTTTGCACATGCGTAGTTTTATTCGTGTTTTATATTTGATTATACAGTGTGGTTCTCTGGGGAGAAATTAAGAATACACTTTATTATTTTTTAGATAAGCTGATCGGAAGTAATATTAGAGGAAGTTTTAATTCACTTAGCTGTCATATTCAGTGAATTGTTTTACCTCAGGAATTGTTGAATGATGCAATATTGATCTTTATACTACTCTATAAAGATTGTTTTTTTTCTTTTTTGATTTTTTTGTATTAAATATTCATTTAAATTTTATCTTGTGCTCATTTTTTATCCCATATACCTTTACTGTTGTTTAATTATTAAAATAAGTAACTTATAAATTATATAGCTATATATATTTGTCAAGTACGATTGAATGGCGCCTAAATAATATTGCAGTTCCACGTTTTTCCGATTGGAACCCTGAGAAGAAAGAAGTCTCATAGTTGGATATTAACTGGCTGAGTATCCTAGTTGGGTAGATTAGTTGTGGAGGGTGGTGCAGTAAATATATAAGATCTATGTTAGACATAGATCTAATAAAAAATTGTGAAATAGCCAAGTGTGTTTTTATAATAATTTGTTAATTACAAAATGTTTCACCAAGAAGTGTCTGCTACATCAATTAATGAAAAAAAAAAAAAAAGTAAATATATAAACCACAGTTCATAGCAATATGTTCTATTTGTTTGAAATTTCAAAATTTATTCTTTGTCAATTGTCATGCCATACTCGCTTAAAAGACTATTGAAGTCTACACCACGCAGTGAATATATTTCACTAGTTCTGAAAGAAGTATATTTCAAGAACCTCCTTTGAATTTTCTCTAAGCCATTCTACTGATAAGTATATGTAGAATACCATACCACACAGACATATTCAAGAGTAGACCGGGTCAAACTTTTAGTGTAACTACGTTAGAAAATTCTCTGCCGTGCTTATAAGAAAACCTAGCGATCGAGAAGCAGGTTTGCAGTTACTTCTATGTGCCCAGTACATTTAAGCTGTCAATAAAATAAAACACATAGATTTTTAACTACAAGTTTCCGTGGAATAAAATTGTGTTCAACAACATAATTGTTAGAAATAAGCTGTTCGCTCCAGGAATAAGTGACAATAGCATACTTAATTAAAATTTGTTTGGTGTGGCACTAAGCGGTAATAATATCAATGTTTTTTTTTTCAATGTTCCATAGTCGGAGATTATAGCGATTTTTGAAAATATTTAGAGTCATCGGTCTACATAAGAACTCGGCAATCAATTGAAGTTTATGAATCTTTTATATAGATTATATATAGTAGAGGCCCTAGATTGGAGCCTTGCGGAACACCAGAGGACGCAGTGAATATGTTGGAACTATATTCATTGTAACTAACACGACGATCTGTTGTCCAATTAAAAGTCAATTAACTTTATCTTTGACTATCTTTGACTATCCATCTTTGTACTGACATTTCTGCGAGGCGCAGTATACTCTTGGTTTTGCTGGTATCCTCTCTTACTTCTATTCCATACGTCATTATCGGCCTTACGCATGTTATATAAGATCACTCCTAGGTAATTTGGTGTGGAATAGCTTAAACCCCTCTTGAGTGCTGTTTATATTCAAGGGAAAATTCTAGTATATTCGATCTCTCGATTCATCCCATCGACATTTTTCTAGACGGTGCCGAGCGAATAGTCGGATGACTCATCACAATATTATATTATGTTCTCAGGTTTTATTAAATTCGTAGGTAAGATGAACTTATTTTGCAATTGTAGCGTTTATTTGTAATTTGAAACTAAAGCACGAGTAAGAACTATTAAAATACTTTGTTATAGGGATAAAATAAAATCTTTAGCATAACGAAAGTAGTCAGTTAGATTCTGTGATCACCGGATTCATAATCTGCAACGTAGAACACATAAATGACTATACAAATTTAAGAAGCTTGTTGCGTTCACAAATTATAGGAAAGTTTACCATGTAAGGATATGATATTTTCTCTGCCTTCATACATGTCTTCACTTTATTCAGTACATTCTGAATTTATTCTAATTTATATCTGTATGCTAATATTGTAGTGTTTTATGTGATTGATTGTTTGTTGCATGTATTGCATTAGTTACTGTTCTACTTATAAAATACCAGGATATTTTTAGTAGTAGGCTACGAATCCAGACAAAAAACACTTGCGTCAGTTGACAGCCTATTGTTTTGAGAGTTCCTAGTTGCCATTTTGCAAGGCTAAAGTTAACACATACGGAGATACAAATTCTTTATCATTTGAAGTCGTATGTTTTTCAATAGGAGTGTGTTATGGAATAGAATTTTTTACGATTTTAAATGAATTTGATCATGTAATTAAAGTCATCAAAATTTAGTGTCAGATTTTGGTGACAATAGTCCTTCATTAATTACAGTTAATTGTTGGTTTCCTGAATTTATATGTCAAAAGAGTGTACGTTAAAAGATGAAGCAATACCTGAACAACTCACAATAGCTGTTTGTACCTAAACCATTATTATTGTATATTTTAATCTTAGTCTCCCTTCGCATATAAAGGTTGTTGGCTCATACAGTTTCCCTTAGACAGCTCTATATTATAGCTGATTTGTTAATTTGTCTCCTTAAGTTCTTTGTCCGGTGATGAGCACAGAAAAGTCTATGCCGAGGTATTTAAATTGCATAACTTGCTCTACCGGTTTGTTCTATATTACCAGCTTTATAATATAATTTATAATTTGCGAAAATCAACTATAAGAATAAGTTTTTAATTTTCTAAGAATTCACTGACAATTATAACCATTTCACTCGATTTTTAGCAACGAATTTAGTTAGTATTCTAAGAAAATTAATGTTCGCCAGCATTCCTTATTTATATAGTGCGGTTCAGTAAAGTTATTTCAACTGTCCGATACAGTTCAGCGGAAAATTTGAGATAAAAACGTAATAAACACAATCTGTGGGAATTCCGGTAATGTACTGAAATGACTAAAAAATTATAATAATAATTTAGATCGTATTTATTAGTTTAAATATGCTTCAAAATTGCTGTTGATATAAAACAGGCAATCTCTTAGTAATAATTATACTAATTACACAACTTTACACGATCGACTCCTTATATACTTCAAGGCCAAATGTCTTTATCTGTATCTTTGCATTTTAGGCAAATATGCGTCAGCAATTTTTACTACATCGTTAGTAAGTATAACCTGTTTAAAAGTTAAATAGAAAAGGGGCACTTTCCTTAGAGGCCTACGTGCTGTAGACAGACAGTGGTATCTTATCAAGTAACTAACTTTCCCTTATTTTGCAGTTTAGTTCTTGTAAAATTTGAATTGTTCACGTAGGCACTATTCTGGAGCCAAATTTAATTGTACTTGTCTGAATGTTTAACTTACCGTAAAATATATGAAGGTTCCACTTTTCAAGAGGTAGGTTTCGAGCACTAATTGCATAATTTACTGCAATAGCCTTACATTATACAGATGATGGTCTCTTCAATAAAAATTTTTCACTAGATCTAATCAAAGTAAACATTGACTAATCATATTGAAAAAAATCAAATAAAAATAATTTTAAGAAATTAAAACAGTTCTTTATCGTTTTTTCCCACTTATAGAGACCGGATTATATGCAAAGTGCATATATTTTATTTTGTGCATATCTTTAAGTATAGCCCATATCTAGACATGTTACACTGATTAAAGTTAAAAATATTTTGTCAAGCCTGCAGCAAAGTGGTAAGTTAATTACACAATCAGTTTTACTAAAAGCTTTACAATTTTTTTAATTCTCTAACTTTTGATATGAAGCGGCAATTGTTGTTATAGGGTCTTCAGAGAGAAAATACGTAATTGATCAATACGCTAAAACTCCTTCACATATTGGAAAATGTAAAAAAAACTAGGGCCATCCGGATGTTTGCAAGAACAAGACGAATTTAATACGGGTCTATGTAAAGCATTAATTTCGTCTAACGTACTATTAGTAAAATTAAATAATGTTAACTTGAAATCATTTCTACAAAAATATTGCAAACTTAATATACCTTACGAAAAAATGATGTCTCGTCTTGTTACTAGCAAACACTATCGGAAATTCAACAATTGGTAGGGAATAATTTTATTTATTTAATTGTAGATGAAAGTAATTGGCGCGCAAGACGTATTTCTTTTTTTTTGCAATTCAGGAGCATAATTTAAAATAAAAGTTATTATTGTACCGTTTGAAATCAAATTATTTGATATTTAATGTTGATTATGTTTGCATTTTATAAATCGACATATTTTTGACGTTGGAATTTCGGTTGGCCACTCGCAAAAGGTTGCATTAGACTAAAACTATTCGTTGATAGACTATAAACGCATCGTTTTCGATTATTTTATAGCGTTGCTATAGTAGCAAATTAGAAAAATATTATTTTTTACATGTAGAAACAATTCTGCCTTCTTAACTTAATTAAAATAATTTTTAAACACCAATTCATATAGCATTTATCTGTGATATTTAAATAACTATCATTGAATGTTGGATTCAATTTCTTTCTTCCAATTTTAAAAACTCCACCCAAAATAAAAAAAATTAACAGGACTTTTATATTAAAAAAAAAATTATATACGAAACTTTAACTTATATCATATTTTTATGTATCATAAAAATATCTAAAATGTGAATCGGCTTTTTAATTGTGTAAACAAAATATAATATAGAACTGTGTTTAATTACCTGACATCCTTGCTTTTGTTTGCAAAATAATGTTAATTAGTTGATTTTCTTTTTTGGGTGAACGTGTTTGTTTCTTTGCTGAAATAATTAAGAATACAATGACTCATATTTGCCAGCGATAGCACATATGTATATTCTGAGTATCCTTACCGTAACGATAAAATTTAATGTTTGAAGAAATTGAAATATGTGAATTTGAATTTGAACAGTTGCTGGCCAAGATAAACTTGATTTCTATTTTAACTAAAATTTCTGCAAAATTTCGGAATAATATTATTTGATTAGTCAATGTTCTAGGTTTTACATTGAATACATATTTAAATCTAAAAGATAATAATGTTTAATTACATTGTTCATATGGATTATATAAAATTTATTATAGTAACTATAGTAACTGGAAAATCCGAGTGTCTGATAATGAATGTTTTGAAATATTTAATTAAAATAAACTATAAATACCTATATAAACAAAACTTTGTTTGTAAAATAAAAAACCTACAAAAGATGTGTCTATTCACGAATTTTTCATTATCCTAACAACCAGGAAGACCGGGAAGAATGATGCCTTTTTCAAAGAATTTAAAATATAATATTTTAAATTCTTTGAGAAAGGCATCATTTGCCGAAACATGTAAGATTGTAGTAGGTAGCGACGGCAAAATAATTTTCAAAATAAACTTCAGCAGCTCTAGTAGAATTTTTCTGGCACTGAATGTAACATTCAACCATATCACGCTTTTCTATGTTAGAAAATTCCATAGCTAATGCAAACTTATGATTAACGGCCGTTTGCACCGCTTATAGTTAAGTTACAATTAAATTAATTAATAGTTAATTGTCAATGTTTGACAATTAACTTGACTTAAAAGTAAAAATTAACAGCTTTCACTTCTGTGACTCAACGTGAAAGCAATATTAGTATATTTATCTCGACTGCTCCAACGAACACTATTGTAACTCAGATTTTTCGTTTTTTGAATTACAAAACACCAAATATTTTGTTTTTTGAGTTTTTATCTTATAAAGTGAACAATCATAGAAATGTCTATATCCTCTTTATTTTTTAAAATAACCATATCAAACCTTATATCATTGTAATCAGCAAAAAATAAGCTTTTTAATAGTTTCCATTTAAAAAGACACAAGTTTGTGTCATAACTCGATAATGGTGAACGAAAAAAAAAAATTAGCTGCATAGTTATATTTGGCGTAAAATTATCTAAAACTTTTGTCTGAACACTTTTTCTCTAAAATTACTATTAACGATGCTAAGCATGTTTAAAGAAAATCGTAAAACTTAGTTTTCTTTGAATATCTAATAAGCCATGAAAGTTATCGGAGAAACAAAAGCAGTTTTAAATCAAACTCGTAAAACTGCGCATCTTTCCCCATTTAAGCGTTTTTCTATCTCCAGTAGTTTCTGAGATCCCAATGCTAAACATTCAAAAAAACTCAGCCTGTATATATATATATATATATATATATATATAATATCTTCGTGACCTTGGTATGATAAGGTAAACTTAATAAGTCGGCGATTAAAGGTCTGGTTTACTTCAAAGTATATATATTTAAAACAACCCTACATGTTTCGGCAATACGCCTTTGTCAAGAGAATACAAAATATAAATGACAGAATATAAATGTCAAATAATTCAGTTGCTATGGTTTAAATTATTCAAAGATACATTCCAATAATAATAATAAATCATGCCTTAGTATTCCAAAAAATAGATAGCAAGGTGTGAAAATATGTGTTGTTCGCTGCCAGAAGCTTGTGTCTCTTTCTGGGTATGAACCTTTGTGTTGGTTGCTGCTGGCAGCTTGCGTCTCTCTCTGGGTGTGTGATTTTGTATGTTAGTGCGCTCGTGTGTGTGTTTAGTGACCGGTCGCGTAAATTTAGAGAGATCGGATAACCAGCCGTTGCGTAGGGCCGCCAACCCTTTCCCGGCAACTTCTTTACTTTTCCGAGCAGTACTTCGACGGCCTGACCCCAGCCCCAACGAGGCAAGGCGCAGACCAGCGAAACGCACCCTGCACGGGGTTGCTCATCGCCAACCGAGGGAACACTCTTAGTGGCTACCTCAGTCGACGATGGTCACACTTTGTGCCATCTTAACGATTTCCGCAGAAGCGGGGGCAATGCACACACGTCGAACGTGTGTGCGCTGTTAACAGCAGCCTAGCCCCCTAGAGTTTGGTAGCGCATATGCTAGGCTACAACCCAGTAGAGAGGACCACATCAGCACAAAACAGAAAACAAGGAAAAGCAGGGAAAAGCAAGACATGAGTTATTATTACGTATGCGCCCGTGGAGCGACTTAAGATGCAAAGTTGTCGGCATTCGCTCAAAACGAGAAGGAAAACCACGAAAACCTGCTCGGACAACTAGACAGGAATCAAAATACGGAACAGTCAGCATGATAAGCAAAAGTATATGATATTTAAATGTAATTGATATTTAAATAACATAAGGTATCTAACAAAAAAAAAAAAAAAAAATATGTTATGATGGTAAATTGTAGATCGTTACAAAATTAAGTTATAGTATATATATATACTACTTAAATTTTTTATATCATTTCTGTTGTTAATTGAATTTTTTTCCTGTTTAATACTAATACAAATATACAACACTGCAGACACCAATAAAAATTTGAACAATGACACAACATATATCACAATTCCATATGTTCCACAACTATCGGAAAAAATTAAATACACTTTAAAAAAATATGATATAGCTACAACATATAAACTTAGTAATATTAATAAACATTTATTTTCAAAACTTAAACCTAAAATAGAAAAAAATCGAGAAACACATGTCATATATAAAATACCATGTCGCGATTGCGATAGTTACTACATAGGCCAAACGAAACAATATTTATACAAAAGAATACAAGCCCACAAATACTCTAGAACAGACAAAACTGCTTTGTCTACACACAAACTACAACGAGATCACCATTTCGATTTTGAGAACACAGAGATAATTGATAAAGAACAACACACAATGAAAAGACAAATTAAAGAAATGATTAGTATTAAACAGGAAAAAAATTCAATTAACAACAGAAATGATATAAAAAATTTAAGTAGTATATACTATAACTTAATTTTGTAATGATCTACAATTTACCATCATAATATATATATATATATTTTTTTTTTTTGTTATATACCTTATGTTATTTAAATATCAATCACATTTAAATATCATATACTTTTGCTTATCATGCTGACTGTTCCGTATTTTGATTCCTGTCTAGTTGTCCGAGCTGGTTTTCGTGGTTTTCCTTCTCGTTTTGAGCGAATGCCGACAACTTTGCATCTTAAGTCGCTCCACGAGCGCGTACGTAATAATAACTCATGTCTTGCTTTTCCCTGCTTTTCCTTGTTTTCTGTTTTGTGCTGATGTGGTCCTCTACTGGGTTGTAGCCTAGCATATGCGCTACCAAACTCTAGGGGGGTCTGCCCGTTGGGCAGTCAGGTGCCATTCCGCCTTTCCAGCAGGAGTGAGGAACCATGCTACGCGGCGCAAATCACGGCGCCGCGCAATGCACACACTACTAGGACCGGTTCTGGGCGGCAACCTGGCTAGGCTGCTGTTAACAGCACACACACGTTCGACGTGTGTGCATTGCCCCCGCTTCTGCGGAAATCGTTAAGATGGCACAAAGTGTGACCATCGTCGACTGAGGTAGCCACTAAGAGTGTTCCCTCGGTTGGCGATGAGCAACCCTGTGCAGGGTGCGCTTCGCTGGTCTGCGCCTTGCCTCGTTGGGGCGGGGGTCGGGCCGTCGAAGTACTGCTCGGAAAAGTAAAGAAGTTGCCGGGAAAGGGTTGGCGGCCCTACGCAACGGCTGGTTATCCGATCTCTCTAAATTTACGCGACCGGTCACTAAACACACACACGAGCGCACTAACATACAAAACCATACACTTACGCGGTCACACAAATACAAAATCACACACCAACACACAGGTTCATACCCAGAAAGAGACACAAGCTTCTGGCAGCGAACAACACATATTTTCGCACCTTGCTATCTATTTTTTGGAATACTAAGGCATGATTTATTATTATTATTGGAATGTATCTTTGAATAATTTAAACCATAGCAACTTAATTATTTGACATTTATATTCTGTCATTTATATTTTGTATTCTCTTGACAAAGGCGTATTGCCGAAACATGTAGGGTTGTTTTAAATATATATACTTTGAAGTAAACCAGACCTTTAATCGCTGACTTATTAAGTTTACCTTATATATATATATATATATATATATATATATATATATATATATATATATATATTGTTATGATACATAGCTCAGTTATTCCAGCTATCTGTAAATGAAAAAGTGAGAATTAATACAAGAATTACACTCAATGGTATAGCTACATTTGGCGGACATAACTTGTAAAATTAGTGTCGAAATGTTAATAAATTAATATTACGATAACTTTGTATACTTCAGATTAATTTATATTTATTTCAAAATTTACTTTTCATATTTTTAATTTTCATTTTCATTAATCAAGTCAATTACGCGAAATTAAAAAAGATTTCATTAATTTTTTTTGAATGTATTTTTTGATGATACATTTTATATCCTTTTGTGATATTTGAATTTCAAATATTTTTTATTGTTAAATGTACGTGAATCTAGGATATAGAATTCAAACGTAACATTTCCAATTTGTTAAATATTTAACGTTCATTTTCGAATTTAAACCACCTTATTAACAGAATTTTGTCGGTGTATGCGAGTTCTACCATGCGACACAGGTTTTCCTTAATCCTATGTATGAATTCGACGTTCCCCATAGTACATATTGCTTATAAGGTGTTAGCGATATACTGGATGGTCAACGTATGTACTATGTACTGTTGTTAAAGCTTTCGCTGCGTAATTCCTCGTGAATGGAGGGCCTTTGTGACACATCTTCTGCTGCTTTTCTTTTGCAGCGGTTGCTAAGTATTTGGCATTGTATATGCAATCTGCTACGTAATTGTGATTCATATATCCATCAATTATGTTATTAGAACTATCTTTTTCACTCGTATACACTTTTGCTCTACACTGTCTGTTTACATATCGCCAACGAATTCTTCCCTCTTTAGCTGTATGTGCTTTCGAAAATTTAAAATTATTTAGAAGTAATAATAAATGTCTCTTTTCACTGAACATACTAGATAGCTCTATATTTAAATAATTGAAAACTGTAACTCAGTGATCGAAGTAGAATATTAGTTTCTTATATTAACTGCATATAAGAAGTGAACCCCACTTTAAATATGGAGTAAACCAATCTTTGTCTCTACAGATATAATTAAGGCGATATTAAGCGAGCCTCTCTTTCCTCGATGGTCATTAGGTCACTACGTGACCGAATTTGCATATGTCGTTAATGTTAATATTTTAATATTACTCCAAAGGGTTAAGCGGATTATTTCAGGTAACTTGGTCGAATTCGTATACTCCAGAATAATTATAACGCCCACGACATACACCGGACTATAGTGAGACATCGTAACCCTAAACCTCGAAGGGAACCCGATCCTAACATCAGCACCGCCTTCTTACCTTATATTCAAGGTATCACCGATCATATAGGAAAGGTTCTACATAGAAATAAAATCAAAACTGTCTTCAGATCCCATTCTAAAGTTTCGGACCTCTTACCATCGGTTAAAGACAAAATATCTTCGCTCCAAGCACAAGGAGTGTATCGCATTCCGTGTTCGTGTGGCAGTGTGTACATTGGCGAAACTAAGCAGCCAGTTGGTGTGCGTGTGTCCGAACATGAACGTTGTACTAGATTGTTACATATAGCCGGTTCAGCGCTGGCAGAATGCAAACTCAACTCCGGTCATCAAATTCTATTCAAAGATGTCAAGCTTCTGTCCCGTGAATCGCATTATTTCCCTAGGAAAATCCGTGAATCTATTGAAATTTACAAACATCCCCGCAATCTCAATAGAGACGATGGCTATACGTTGCATCCGACGTGGCAAACTCTACTGAACTCTACCACGCCCATACGACGTATGCCATTGGCTCATTGTCCCCAGCCAATAGCAGGCCACCATCAGACCCAGCTCCCCCTATATAAGTTGTGCCGGTCTCTGTCATAGCATTCTTCAAGCTACTGCGAAACGACGAACATCTACGTACAGCCCTGAAGATGTCCCTTGAAACAGTGGACGAAACGTTGGCAATTACGCCTAAATCGGCGCGGTTCCAACCCGGAAACCGAGATCTACATCGTATACGCCCAATTTTATTATCACATACAAATTGTAAAACTCTCGCTAAATTCCAAGAAGCGCCATCGTTTATATTTGCAAATTTATTTATTGCTTTATGATGTAAACCGATTGTTTATTACCTAGAGTCATAGTGAACAAAGTGCTTAATCTGGATATCTATTCTTAAGATCGCGTTTCCTAAATCTGTATAATAAGGTTCATTACTAAACAATGGAAGTTTATCCGGAACGATATACTTAGTTTTACAACACCAACTAATACTTAATTAGTAATTATATTTTATTATGTATTTATTAGCAAGATCTGATTTCAAGACCCTATCATAAACCTTGGTATTGTTGCCTGTAGGTACTGTTTCGACGAATTTATCTTAGAAAATTTCCCCGTTGTGACGTCAACCAATACGCTGTACAACCACTACGGCGTATTTAATTATGTAATAGTTTGTAGGGGTAGTGATATATTTTTACCTACTTGTAGCACAGTATCAACTCAACAACAGTACAGAACAATCGTACATTAACATTAAGGCACACAGTCTTACATTAAGCATCAACATAACAATCATAACTCAAAATAGTATATTAAAAAACGAGTTTCATAAGGCACCATTTTGCCGCACGAGATCAGTTTAGAAAACGAGCCGCTTGCGGCGAGTTTTCTAAAGAGTGGGTGCGGCAAAAGGCCTTATGAAACGAGTGTTTTATACTATTTTTTCTATTTTACGTTTTTTACATTAATAAATTGCTTAAATTGGAATTATTTAATTTGAAAGTTCAGAGTTTAATTTTTATATAAAGCATGCAGTTGGTCACATTGATACTTGACATTTTCAAATTTAAATCTTGCTATCCGCGAAGTATATTATATTACATATTATTTATTAATTTTCGTTAATATTACTTGATATTTCATTTAAAAATATAAACATGAGTGACATAGAAACATATATATGTTGTTGTTAATTGTATACAACATACATGTGTAAAATACGAACATATATCATATCTTTCAAATGTACATAAATTCTTAAAATCATATGACAGCAATGATATTTATTTCTGTATTCGAACAACGCCAACATTGAAAAATAAAAAAAAGTGTATCGAAATAGAGCTCATTTCGATACTGTTTTTGGTTTCATAATGAGTTCATTTCGAACGCAAAATAGAAAAACTAATGTAAATAAATATATTTAGATGAAAGTCCATTTATTCATTTAACAAACAGTCACCGAAGATTCAAAAAGCAAAGTGTATGCAGCGTTACAATCTGTGCACGGTGAAACAAACATTGGGCTCGTGATTCTAGTAACCGGGGTTAAAGCATCGCCGCCAGAAACCGGAGTCATCGCAAACATTTGGTTCCACGAACCAAACATCTCCCGACAGTATTATTTTAAAAAAATTATCGAGATCTAAACGCCCAAAAAGAATTGGACGTTAGAATAGCAATTTAAAATTCAAACGGTCAAGAAGAAAACGAATTAAAAATAAACGAGGAAACACTAACGAGTTCTCATTGAGTCGAAACACGTGTGTCCAATAATTTACGTTTCTTCCTCCAATGTATCTGACTAAATATTATTATGTTGCAAATTAATATGTTTCAAATCTATTTCTAAACTTTTCAACGCGAATAATTCTTGAATTTAGAAACTTATTGAAGTTATTTCATATATTTGCACGGAACGTTATCGTATGCACATATCGCACTATATCTCTTTAAAATTACCACATATTTTATCGAAATAAATTGATATCGTTCTCTTTATAAAGTCAAATATATGGAGATAGTACTTTAAGCGTGCCATCGCCTCCGGTGGCAAAATGCCCGAATAATATTGTCGCTTCTTTTATAAACTCGTGGCACGAGGACAGTGAATGCTTAATCTTTTTGATATCTACTTTTTTCATCGTTCATTTTAATCTCTCTCACGTGTAATAAGCTTAAATAAGTACAATAACAACAGGTGGGTGTTATATTCATTTTCTTTGGGTATTTTTGAAAGTCGGCTTTCTATTAATAATATTAAATTATTTTAAAATATATGAATGTACTGAATGCAGGAACTAACGGCTACAGTATGACTCAGAATTCTAATCTTTGGATACTCTGCATAATTTCGAGTTTATATTTATATTTAAAATAAATATGTTGAAATTATTTATGCAGTACATGATTGATTAATTATAGATTTTTTTTCTTTAGATGTATACATACCTTTAACAACAAAGAAAGTTTTTTTTTTTTTATTTTGGTAAAGTATGCTTATATCGTGAACGTATCTTAAATCTACTTACCACTTGCTATGTACAAATTTTAATGTAAAAACATTACTTTATCAAACTAAATATAAATTAGCCTAAATTTTCTGCCAGAAAGGTGGTATTCTATATAAAATTGAATATTATCCAGCACGTGTTCGATCTATTAAAACTACTACCCACTATCACAACCACGTCAAGTTATTCTGCGAATAAATTATTATCTTTTGTTTAGAATTTACACATACGAGGCGTGATAATTAAGTAACGAAACTGCGCATATTCTAGTTTATAACCAATGAAAAAAGGGCAAGTAAATTATATTTTACAACCCTCGTTACGTTGTTTTAATTATAATTTAAGATTAAAACATTTAGTTTAGTTTTAACATAGCTTATTATAATAATAATCAAGGTACATAATAACGCGAAGCGTGCGTTAGAATAAAGAACAGTACTTGATTCGTCGTGAAGCGATGTAATGAATGTATAGTAATGAATCTGTTATAACGAATGTGTTATAATTAGAGTGGACCAATTCGGAGCGAAAGCAGAGGCGTGACTAACGAATTGGTTCCCGCATGCGAAACATTATTAATATCTAGAGATATACTATCACGAACGGTGCTGTTATTATGTAAGATACAAAAAAAATGTAAGACGGTTTTTATAGATTATGAAACGTTCTCGATGATACGTATAAAAAATAAAATCTAAAATGTATGTAATTAGATGATTAAAAAAAACTTACCGTCTTATGCGTTTTCCGTGACTTGAAAATCTGGAGAAGCGCGATGAAATATTGTTAACATAAGGTGCGTCTCCAAAGTTATTTCTCATCATTGTACACAAATAAAATAAGAACACTTCGTATTTTGTATCGGCACCAGTGTCTTTATCTTTATGTCTTGCGCTATGCACGTGGCGTTGCAAAGTTGATTTTGTTAAATGGTTTATATATATATTGCACACTAAACATTTTACATTTACCCCATTGTAAGATAAACTAGAATGGTTCTCAATAAACCTATTGACTAACTTTGATGATAGCGGTTTTTTTACTGTACGCTCCTTCAACATTATTAAATACACAAAATACACTTTCCTGCTGCTATTATACGTGTACACACGATGACCGTGAACAACATACTAAGTAATCGTATGTGCGATGGGGCACGCGGGAACTAATTCGTTAGTCACGCCTCTGATTTCGCTCCGAATTGGTCCATTCTAGTTATAATGAATATATTATAATGAATAATAATGTCTCTTACTTATTGATGAATAACACACTTGCTATATTTCACAAATTTTATTATGTTCTCTAACATATATGTTTCGGCTGTTATGCCATTTTCAAAGACTTTCTTAAAACAGTTTTAAGAAACGAAACTATTATGAAAATTCCTAGGATAATAATGAACAACTCATGATTCTGGTTGAAAAGTTTATTTGGAATAAAAATTAGGAATATCAGATCTGAACATTTTTATTATGAAATAAATATATAAAAAATTACGATTTTTTACTAAAATTGAAATTGAATGTGCAATTAGAAAACGAGGAATCTTTAAAAACAAAATTTTCATTTTTCAATAAATATAGTTCTTCATTTTTGGACGATACCTCGCTTAGCGGCCTAGATAAGTTCCGAAAAAGTTGGCCGTAAAGCGAAAAGCCGTTTAACGAATCAATTATTTTCATACAAATTCAATCAGATCGGTTTCAATTTAAAAAGATATTTAAAGGGGGCATTATATTCTTTTTCCGCAAATCCTTTTTGACATTCCTGACAAAATTTCTTAAAGAAAAAGTCAACATTTCCTAACTGTTAGGAAAAATTCATTTCCTTACTGTAAGGAAATGATATTTCGTTACAGTTGTTATTGTTCTACATAATTGCGATAGTACATAAAACGTTTATATACATATTCGTACTTTTCTCTTGATTTCTTTGGCAATAATTCTAATGAAGCAGTATTCACTACCTCAACCAGCTCTGGAGGAGTCCCAGATATGGAAAATTCATCATCACTTATCATTTTACACTGTTTTGCTATCGAAAACACCAGCAGTTAAATTTATATGGGTCAAGTTTGACAATTCAACATTAATACGTTTCCATAGTAACGCAACCAATTATATTACGAATTTCAAAACACCATTTATTTGTGAATAAAATTATTCGCGATTTTTTCAAAATTAATTAATATCTGTCGAATTTTAAACGATTTGCGGAAAAATAGTATGTTTACCTCGTAGGAAAAGCCACATTCCTGGACTCTGTGTTGCTAAGCAATAAGCAATCTTCGCAGTCGTCCAGGAATGTTAGGCTTTTCTTACTGAGTAAACAATATACTATTCATTTTCTATAAAAATACATACTTAAAAATAAAATAAAACAACAAATAAGAATACATACATAATATGAACACATTACATAGTTCAAAAAAGAAAAACAAAAGACATCATATTCACATACAAAAATTATAAAATGTTTGGAGCTTTTTTAGTCTGATAAAATACTGCCGTCGTGAATTCCCGTTGTTGTTGAATGACTTAACTCAAAATATTCGTCCAACTTTGTCTGCTTCGCCCTCCTTTCTGCTTCTTTTTGCAACGGTTTGTAACTTCTAATGGCTAAGTTTACTTCTCGAGATACTTTATCGCTGCGGCCTTCGTCGGGATCATTTTGAAGAAGGATGTTCATTCCCTTCTCGGAATAAGAAAGCGCATTCGACAAGGTTTTTACTGTTAGCTGCCTGGATATAGCAGGCCCTTGCTCCTCATCAAGAGTTTGTTCGGTTACAAACTGGATCAGCTCTTTGTTTTAAACAGGTTCTCTGTCAGCATCGAGCGATTCAATCAAATTACCTTCTTCTAAATCTTCAAAACCAAGATCTTTTGCTAAGCTCAATATGTTTTGTCGAACTTCAGGAAGAGAATTAACTTCAGACTCATTAAATTTTATGCATTTTGGCCATATTTGTTTCTAAACATGGTTCATTGTAGTTGATTTGAAGTCTTTCCATGATTCGCTAATGTTGTAGAGGGCGCCATCGGTTTGCTGAATAAGTTTACGAAAAGTTTTACGTAAATAATAAGCCTAAAAGTTGCTATAGCACCCTGATCCATTGGTTGGATCAGTGCTGTTGTATCTTTGGGAAGGTACTCAATCTCTACATCTTCTAATAATTCCGGTAAATTAACCGGGTGCCCCGGCGCATTATCCAAAATGAGCAATGCCTTGTTGCTCAATTTCGTTTCCTTTAAATATTTTTTTACTTCTGACCAAAAGTTATTTTTAAACCAGTCCTCGAAAAAAATCTTAGTTATCCAACCTTTTTTTATTGGATTTCCAAATGACAGGCAATTGTTTCTTGTTCAGCACTTTAAAACACCTTGGATTTTCTGAATAATATACTAACAGTGGTTTTAGCTTAAAAATCCCCTGCAGAATTTGCACCAAGAACTAAAATTACTCGTCCTTTAGAGACCTTATATCTAGATGCAGACTTTTCAAATTTTGAAATGAAAGTTCTTTCAGGCATTCGCTTCCAATAGAGTAATGTTTCGTCTATATTAAAAACTTGTTCTGGTTGGTATCCACCTCTTTCTATAGCTTTTTTCAACGTGTTGGGATATTCTTTGCCTGCGATATCATGGGCATTAGCTTCTTCGCCTTTCATTTTAAATTATGCAAATTATGGTGATTTTTGAATTTTTCAAACCAACCTCGGCTTGTTTCGAATTTCGCATCTTTCGCAGATTCATCATAATCCTCTCTCTTTAAATTTTCGAAAATCTTTTGGCCTTCTCTTGGATAGTCATCTGGCTCATTGGCATTCTTCGTTCATTATTGTCTTCAATCCACATACTAATAATTTTTCTATTTTTCCATAACACTGCTTCTTTGGCGTGTTAATTTTGAAACACTTGAAAGTGTAGCGGACAGCGAATGTATTTCAATTTCTTTTTTTCTATCATGAACAATTTGAACGGTAGACTTCGCCAGTTCCATTGCATTACAAATTTGAACAATTTTCTCACCTGCTTCAATACTACGGAAAATTTCTAATTTGATCTCTAGCGTGACAGATTTTCGGCTTCTCTTTTTATTATTAGCAGTATCAATCTCCAAATTGAATGAACGTTTCGGTGGTATTTTTACTAAAAAAGGAACGATTATAATTAAAAGAATTATTGAATTAATTACAAAACGTACCAATTGTGTTTTTAGTTCAGCATTTAGTAACCATGCCGTTCACTACCATGCGCAATTTCCATCAAATGCGTGCGTTCTTGTGTGCTTTTGCTTTTTTTATTAAAACGTTATTTTGGGATTCCCCGTTTTATAAACGTGTACGAACGTTTAGTCTCTTTCGTCGTGCGCGCTACGTAAATCTGTTAGGCGAGGAAGCTCCTTGTTTTAAGACTGTTTGCAAATGGGTGAACGAATTTAAAAATGGTCGTACGAGCGTAAATGACTATCCCCGTTTTGGACGTCCTAAAACAGTCACTTCTGCAGAAAGTTTGGAAAAAGTTTTGAAATTTATTGAAGCTGATCGCCGATACACATTGCAAGATATTGCTGAGGCTACACGCATCTCCAGAGAACGGGTGTCGAACATTTTAAATGATGAATTAGACATGTCTAAGCGGTGTGCTAGATGGGTGCCGCGTTTACTAACAACACAGCATAAACTCAAATGCGTGTAATGTTCTACAGCCATTTTGGAGCGGTTCGGCAAAATCCAACAGATTTTTTGCGCAAATTTGTGACGTGTGATGAAACTTGGGTCCACCACTACACATCAAAAAATAAACAGCAATCAAAACAGTGGACTAAACGTGGTGAATCGGTTCCAAAAAGGCCAAAATCAGTCTATCGGCATGAAAGGTGATGGCTTCCGTTTTCTGGAATGCGAAAGGAATCTTGCTTATCGACTACTTGCCAAAGGGACAAATGATTACAATCGATTGAAGGCAGCTATCGTCGAAAAAAGACCCGGAAGAAAGCGTAAAAAAATCATTTTTTCATCAAGACAATGTTCCAGTTCATACGAGCGGAATTGTCAAAGAAAAATTGGCCAAGTTAAAGTTCGAAACGCTTGAGCATCCCCATTATTCGCCGGATTTAGATCATCTGTTCTCCAAACTGAAAAAACACCTCGGCGGTATGAGATTTGCTTTGGATGAGGAGCTGATATCTGCCGTCTACCACTATTTAGAGGAGCTCGAGGAAAATGCGTACTGTGAAGGCATAAAGAAACTTGAGCATCGACTAAATAAATGTATCTTGAGTGAGATTATGTCGAAAAATAAAACACATTTCACTGAAATATTGTTTTTTGTTATACTTTAGTTACAGAATTTTTCAGCTTACCTTCGTATATGCACTAGTCTAAATATTAGTAACATAACTTATCCATGTCATGTGAATAGGTATACCACTCGTGGTCAACTATTTTTCACCTATTTATTTTTAAATTTTGAATTTTTCGTTTCAATTCTGAGAGAGGCGATCAGAATCTTCAAACCTATCAAATATTTTAGATTTACTTTATGAAACTCTTCTTGTATTAAACATTTAATTACTATACAAAATTGTTCGTCATTTCCCACAAATATTTCTGGCGCATCCACAGTTAATGATGAAGTCTATTTACTGTTTATTTGCAATTCAGTTATATGAACCTATTGACACCTTTATGTTAAAAATTGACACTTCCTGATGAATGTCAACAACATGTTAAATTTTCATATTTACTGTTAAGTTGCTAAAGTATGAATCATTCCAAATTTGCATAGATACATACATTAACTACAAACATATTGTTCGTCAGTAAAAAAAATTCATAATAGAATTAGCACCAAAGTTCAAGGCAATTTCGCTTAAAATTTTAGGTTACCCTTGAAGCCGATATTTTACATACAATAAATAATATTTCTCATCGCTATGTTAGCTTTTAATGGGTCAAATTTTGTAACGTGACAATGCTTATTTTTGTGCTAGCGTATAATGAAACATGTATCATTAACTGAATTGAAAGGGGAAAAAATGCCATCCTAAAATTTTACTTTTACCGCTTGCCGAATAAAAGAGAAAAATAATAATATTGCAATAAAAGTTGAGAAACTTACTTCTTGCGTAATCTGTCTAGTGGTGTTTGAACTCGGGCTAGGTTTTTGTTAACAAGTCTATGTATTTTGCTGGTTTTGCATAATAGTTAATTATCCTACAGAAAACAGTCAATATAATCGAATCGATTTTGCTTAAAAAAATGGCACCTGTAAAAAACAAAATTGCAAATTCAGGTCTTTAATTTTTTTAGGAGTAATGAAATACAATAGAACAGCAATATAACATACACTTTTGGAGTCATTGCTCCCATTTCCTTTTTAGTTCATTCTTAGAAATCGTTTTCTAGGTAAATCTAGGTGCGATTGTGTTAACGATGTTTCCTGTTTATAACTGGGAGACATCCTGAAGCAATTCGATAGTATTATTTTTATTATTGTGCTTTTGACACAATAAAGACTATCTGGTTTTGTAGTTAACCAGTGGCGGCTCGTGAGTTATGAAAGAGGGTGGGCACAAAAAGAAACTTACCAATTTTTTGTGCATAAAATCCATTCTCATATTTTTCATGCTGGAAAAGACGTCTATGATCCGGGATAGACTGGATGAACTTATTTTCTATTGATAGCATAGCCAATGCGTTCAGTCGATCTTCTGACATTGTGATTCTCAGAAAAGTTTTGCGTTGTACATCCAACAGTTTGTATGTTTCCGTCAAAACTTTTTTAGGTTGTTGTCTGTTATGAACATTAAAAGTGGCAAAAAGCGTCACACACGTCATCGCACTCATAAATTACTAAAAGTTCACTTTTAAATTTTACACTGTCCAACATAGGATAAGATTTCACAGTTTCATCAAATTTTTTTTGTGAAAAATATGTTTTAAAAGTTTTAAAATTTTGAAAATCTAATAATTTTGCTGCACTTAAGTGATCCCTAAAATCAAATCGGTCGCTAATTTAGTTTAAAATAGTGTCACATACTTTCTTTGCAATAACAGCTCTGTTATCTCCAGCTGTCGTCTTTTGTCTTTTCCTTGCAGGTTCTTCATTATTGCGTTCTTGATTGTCATTGTCAGTTGTCAATTTTTTTAATTTCTTATGTGTATAATTTGCATTAGAATAATTGAAACATACATGAGTAGGTAAACCCCACCAGTTTTGTATAATACAAAGGTATTTTTAATAATATAAAATATTATTAAAAATCTGGTGTGAAGAACACAAATATAGGTTCACTATTAATATTTTTTGTGAACGTGTCCGAACATATCTCTCCCCAGAGACGTAGATACGTATTTCGCCTTTCTACAGGCTCGTCGGTACGCCCCTGCTGGAGAAAGGATATTCTCAGACACATTCACAAAAATGGGGAGGGATATGTTCGGACACGTTCACAAAAAATATTAATAGTGAACCTGTATTTGTGTTCTTCACACCAGATTTTTAATAATATTTTATATTATTAAAAATACCTTTGTATTATACAAAACTGGTGGGGTTTACCTGCTCCTGTATGTTTCAATTATTCTGATACATTACACATGCGGTTAACCCGTAGTATGAGTGAAGACACAAACAAAATGCAGTTTCTAGAGAGATTGGCTGTGCCACCTTTGGAAGGGCGTCGTTACTTCACATTGGTTATGTGGACAGGGCGAGGTACTTCGGCTGTCTGACAACAGGCAGCGCGGAATTTACTTCTACGCCCGGTTTGGATAATTTCGGTGATGTGATGTGGTTCTTTTTTGTGAATGTGTCTGGGAATATCCTTTCTCCAGCAGGGGCGTACCGACGAGCCTGTAGAAAGGCGAAATACGTATCTACGTCTGTGGGGAGGGATATGTTCGGACACGTTCACAAAAAATATTAATAGTGAACCTGTATTTGTGTTCTTCACACCAGATTTTTAATAATATTTTATATTATTAAAAATACCTTTGTAGTATGAATAATTTGCTGTTATAATTGTTCAATTGCCTTTTGCAGTTGAGCACTGTTAATCCCGCATATTTGAGTCTGATTAAATAATATTTCAGCATGTGGCATAATGAAATAAAATATTTTAAACCAGTAAATAAATTCCGGGCAATTCAAATGTTTCAATAAACCACTTGCTTCATTAATAGTAACTGAATCCATCCCATCTTCGTAAATAATTTTGTTTGAACATTCTTTGAAAGAATCCTGGTGTTCAAATAATGTGTTCACAGTTCGACTTTGGAAAATCCAGCGTGTAGGAGCAGCGCGTGGTAATCTACTTTTGACTATTTCATCAAGAATTACCGTTCGTTTTGGCGACCAGAAAAAAGCTTGAAAATCACTGCAAATTTGCAAAGAAAATTTTAACATTTTTATTTCACTGCGCCGCTCGTTCAATAATTAAATTAAATTGTTGCGCGTAACAGTGAATATAATGTGCATGCATAAATGTTCTTTTGCTAATGGCTCGGACACCATTTTTCTTACCACTCATCACGGGCGCCCCATCGTAACTTTGAGCGATTAGTTTATTGTTACCAGACCAAGAAGTAGAATTTAAAATAGTTTACAATTCATTCAGCATTGTTTTTGCTATTACATCAGCATTATGTCCACCCGGCTTAAAAAAGACCAAAAGCGTTAAAAAATTTGTCCATTAAACACGTATCGAATAATAACAACCATTTGCTGATTATTAGAGGTGTCTGTAGTTTCATTGGTCTCCAAAGCAATGAAATTTGCAGATTTAATTTCTTTTAATATTTCCTGTTTGTAAATTTGCCAAATTGCACCTAGCAATTCGTTCTGAATAGTTCTTGAGGCGCCTTTAAATACTTGTGAACCTTTCATATGTATTGTAAGCACCGCTGCAAAGTTGATTAAACCTACATAAATACCTGGATTTTCCGACATCAATGTCTCATCATGACCTCGTAACGCCAATTCAAAAGCTCCGCAAAATTTTATACACATAATTAACTGGCGCAAAATATGACGATTTTTCTCCACATCTTTGTTGTACTTAATTTTATGTCTCAAATAAGCACTGTCTAACTATTAACGTATGTCCACTTTGCCTAAAACACTATCCATCCATGCATGCATTCATGTGAGAAACGGAATTTTCGTGTTTCTTTGCCCTTTCTGCGATATGTTTTAAATCATTCAACCCTTGTTTAGTCCACGCACTAACCTCTTTCTTAAAAATTAGGCAGATAAACCAAAATAGTTTATTTGTGAGTGAACATTCGCAAATCTAGTCATATTTTTCATATATATTTTTATTGAATACTCTATTGTAAGTTCGAGTTTTACTTGTTGAAGTGTAGTTTATTTGAAGTTCAGGGATAGGTCTGCTTTTCTTCTTAATTAAACGTTTTTCCTAAATGATAGCGGGTTTTTTTAAAGATTTTGCACAAAGTTAGCTTTCATTATTAATAATAAACGACACTACAAGCCTTTGAAATCATTCACGTGGGGTACGCGCCGAAAACTATGCAGTCACAATTCATGCAAGACGTTAACTGGAGTCGAGCTATTGTGTGCCCCAAACCGACGATATAAGCGCATATGGCGAAGATAAGCGGAGCCGGCCGATTCAAACTCGGAATAGGTACATCTGAAATCGTGCCCCGGAACATCGTTTTGAGCGTTGGCATGGTGTCTATGGTGCGGAAGGAAACTTGATTGCTTGAATTACATTTTGATCCATTGGTTGCACTAGCGGTGTTACATTTGGCAGCAAAAACATTACATGAATTTCGTCTGAACATAAATCTTTTAGGTGTCCTGGTGCGTTGTCTAAAATTAACAGTACTTTTGCGTCTAAATTCAGCTGTTGCATTCTTTTTCGAACTGCCGGAACGAAATCTTCATAAACCAATTCTTAAAAATTTTTTGGTAACCCAGGTCTTTTTCTGTCCTTGGTTCATCACTGGTAGTGATTCATTTCCAAAAGCCCCTGGTTTTTGAGATTTTCCCAAAACTAACAATCTCATTTTATGCGTTCCACACATTAGAGCAAGGCATAAATGTAATTTTTTTTTTAAATTTAATTGAATCGGCCGATACTTGCTGGAAATCCATAATATGTAAATGGGATTTAAGTAAAACACTTATACTTAATCTTAGAACATATCAGAGAAAATACTAAATTTTCAGCGAAATTTACAATTGAAAATTCATTAGAGCTAGTTAACAAAATAAAAGATACTAAACTTCCAGATAATGCCAAGCTAATATCATTCGACATTACTAATTTATTCCCTAGTATCCCGATAAAAGACACAATTAATTTGGTGGAGAATTTGTTAACAATTCAAAATGTTAATATAGTTAAAAAATTAGATATCATAAGTTCTCTTAAAACTATCTGTTTAGATCAAAACTATTTTGAATTTGACAGTAAGATATATTCGTGTAATGATGGTCTAATAATGGGCAACCCACTGAGTCCGTTATTATCAGAGATTTTTATGGATAATTTAGAAAGTCAAATTAAAGAACGTCCCAATTTTAAATATTTTATATACTGGCACAGATATGTAGATGACGTATTAGCTTGTTTCAGAGGCACAGATAGACAATTAAACCAATTTTTTGAACACATAAATAATATACACCAAAACATTAAGTTCACCATAGAAAAAGAATTAGATCATAGTATAAACTTCTTGGACCTTACACTTTCTAGACAAAATAATAAACATGTCTTTTCAATATATCACAAACCCTCACACACAGATGTTATCATTCACAATAGTTCCTGTCACCCGGTTAGTCATAAACTAGCATCTTTCCATTGTATGATACACAGATTAATATCAGTACCTTTAAATAATGAAAACTTCTTTAAAGAATTAAATATCATTAAACAAATAGCGCAAAATAATGGATATAACCCAAATATAGTAGATACAATTTTAAGAAAAAAGAAATATAGGAAAGCAATAGAAAATGTGTACCCAATAATAAAAGATAAACCAAGCAATTATAAATTAGTAACATACATAGGACCGATAAGTGAAAAAATAGGAAAAATTTTACGAAAAACAGATATAAATGTAGCTTATAAAACTAATAATTCTTTAGGGAAATTCATAAAAACTAATAAATCCAAGACAAGCAAAAGTAATAAATCCGGAGTATACAAACTAACATGTAAAGAGTGCCCTAAAACATACATAGGCCAAACTGGTAGGAGCTTTGAGAAAAGAATAAAGGAACATTTTAAAAGTTTTATTAACAAAAAGACAGATTCCAATTATGCACTTCATTTGTTGGAAAATAATCATAGTTTCAATACAGATTTTGAAATTTTACAGTCACAACAAAAAGGATTAAAGTTAAATTTACTGGAATCCTTAGAAATAAATAAACTTAAATATGCAGATATATTGTTAAATGACCAATTAGACCTTAATAATTCCCCACTTTTAAACTGGTTTCATCAAATATTAAGATAACAATAACTTTAGACGATATATCGGTAAAAGACGATTATAATGTAGACAAGTGCAACCATTGAAATATTTTAGAAAAAAACCATACATTTGTGAAGAGCGTGTTCAGTAGTAATATAAGATCTGAAGAAGCTACATCGTAGCGAAACATGTCGTCAATTTATTAATACATACCGTGTGCACAACGTCGTGCGATCGATGGATATATAAGTAATGACTGGCCAACTGCAAGTATATTCGCCTTGCTTGAACACAATAAGCGACTGATAGGAATATTCAATGTGTTAGAGAGAGATTATTTTATTCGTTCTTAGATCGTATGTAGAATGTGTTGGATAAAGAAATGGAACGCCCGTACAGTTAGACAGTAGAACAGATTGAATATACTCTCTCAACCCTAACCACATAAACTCGCTATTCGTCTTCGTCTTACTACATTGTGGTAGATCAATCACTCCCCGGCGTTCATACGGTATAATAAAGTGTAATATATACTGGAAGTTATTATAAGTGTTTTACTTAAATCCCATTTACGTAAATGTAATTAGTTGATTACTCATTTTTCTGCCTGGAGCTGATGCTTCTGCTTGGTGAGCAAGTATTTTTTGAGGAAATAATTTATAGAAAAGTCCCCTTTCGCCTGAATTGTAAATTTGGTAATGACACAACTGCATTTCCTCCTTTTATTTCCAAGAAAATTTTTAAATGGCTCTACAGCTGCCTCATTACTAAACAATTTTTCCCCTGTAATTGACAATTGTCGAATTTCATTAAATTTAAACAGAGGTAAATTTATCAAGCCATTCGGAACTAGCTTTAAAATGATCATTGTAGTGAGTTTGGTCATAAAGCAATTTGGCCTTTTCACATAAAATTTCTCCCGATATTGGGACACCTATAATAATTCAAGTTTTACGTACATAGATATAAGTAATTGAGTTTGATACATATCTTCTAGATCTTTCCTGGATAAACCAGCTATAAACCGCTTTATCAACATCGGGATTTGCACTCACTTTTAACGTTTTGCGCTTATTGGATAAAGAACTGGATGTGGCGCCATATGATAAAATTTTTTCTTTATTGTTTTTGACGTCGCAAATCGTTGATTTTCCCACTGTGTACTTTAATGATAAAGCAGTCACTGTATGACCCGCATTTAAATTGTTAATAAGCTCAATTTTTTCTTTTACCGACAAAGTAACGTGCTTTCTTTTAGAAATCATTTTGCGAATTGAACATGCAACTGACAGTCAACGGTCCACTGAATAAAAAACCTAAACAAAAAAAATCTTAGAAAATATTAACACCGGTGATTCCCCTATTTACGGAATAGGAATTACTTCGATGTTCAGATTAAAGAGGCGTTGTTCGGACTATAATTTCAAATATCTGATCGGATTATTAGAGGTTCGGATTAAGAGACGTTCTGATTAAAGAGGTCACACTGTATTACTTTCTTGATCAGACGTTTTTCGTGGTATTCTTTTGATTGAAAACGAATTGCAGAATCGTATGTAAGTACTCAATTCGAGAAATTTAATAAAATTAAATTTCGTCGATTACAACGCCATCTAGCATTAATTTAAAAAAATATTTCAAACAAATCCTACGTACTTTTTCTAGTAGAATTCGAATCTGCAATAAAATATACGGGTTCCTATTTAAGATTTCAAAGTTACCCCCGCCCCACCTACATGGAGGGGGAGAAAGGGATTAATTCTAGCACTAACATATTTCCTACAATGAATTATTAAATTTTAAATCTGGACATTTTTTCGTGAACTGTCTATTTTTCGAAATAATTGAAAGTTTCAAGTTAAAAATACACCCGGTATATATACAGGCTGATTCAAATTAAGTGCGCACTATTGCTATCTCTGTTATTATTGATTCTAGAAAGTAGGTTAAATTAGCAAAGTATTAGTGTTTTTAACATTGATTAGCATGCAGTTCATGAAAAAAAAATGAATAGCGCATTTTCGAGAAATTTTGAAATTTATAATTTTTTTAAATGGAACAGCCTGTATATTTTTTAAAATTCTGAATGATAATGTTCTTTGTAATATAAAAGTTTCAATACACTATTGTCCTAAAACGAATAATAAGTACAGGTGGTCCATAAAGATATTAACTTTTTGAATAGAATTAAAAACAATACAAATTGATCTACTTGAACAAATTTATTTTTAAAGCTTACAAAAATTACGGGAAATTTATTTTTTAAAAATTACGTTATCTAAATGTGCCCCATTTGTGTCTAGGCCCTCTTGAAGACGACCTCTCCAATTTTCCATAACGCGGCGGCAAGTGTCTGCAGTTATGCCTTCGATTTCTTGTCGAATATTGTTCTTTAGTTCCTCCAGAGTGGCAGGGCGGTTGCTGTACACTCTACTTTTGAGATAACCCCATAAAAAAAAATCGCAGAGACTCAAGTCAGGGCTTCGGGGGGGCCACTCAATATCCCCTCTTTGAGAAATCAGTCTTCCCGGAACCCCTGAACGACAGGCAAAGAAAGATTGGAAGTGTGGCAGGTGGCTCCGTCCTGTTGGAACCAGGTGTCCTGAGTGTATCCTTCAAATTCTTGAAGAGCGGGAGTGAGGAAAGTTTGAATCATGTCTACATAACGCCGAGAATTTACAGTGACTGTTCGACCTTGTTGGTCTTCGAAAAAAAAGGGCCAATTATTCCGGATGCCGACATTGCAGCCCATACTGTGACCTTCGGACTATGCAAAGGCCTTTCATGTTTCCGTTTAGGGTTTTCACTACTCCAGTAGCGACAATTTTGAGTATTGACGTGGCCATTTAGGTGGAAATGGGACTCATCGGAGAATAAGATGTCGACTGCTGCTGGAATTCGGTTCCTTATTTCGTTAGCGAATAAAACTCTATTAGCGGGATCTGTAGCCTTCAGTTCTTGCACTATTTGAACCTTATACGGATGCATGCCTAAGTCTTTGTGAAGAATGCGAAGCACCGAGGTTGTCGTCACATTTAAAGCAGCTGCGCGCTTTCGAGTTGATACGGTTGATTGGTCGCGCACTGACTGACTCACTCTCTCGATGTTCTCAGCGGTTCTCGCCGACCTTGGACGTCCTAAAACGCGCTTATTTAACGTTGAACCAGTTTCCTCAAACTTATTAACCTATTGCTTAATCAGCTGAATGCTTGGACATTGCTGAATATCGTGCAAATTGAAGTGTTGTCGATATCTACGGCGCGCAATGGTGGCAGAATTGTTGTTACGGTAATATTCGCGCACACAAAACGAGCGCTCCTCTCCTGTGTAGCGCTGCATGATGACTAAATTTCCCAGAGCCGAGCTATCGTTTAAGACCGACCTCACCTCTCTACCTTGCGTATAAAATTTTCTACATCACAAGCAAATATAAACAACTTTTTGGACCACCTTGTATTTACGGTGGAATTTAGTTGATGTCAAAGATACTCTTTCATTCTGTAAATTCAGTAGTAGGCTTCTTTCACTTTAAACAGAACAAATATATGCCGTTTGTAAATGTCAATAACGTACTGAATATAATAAATCTCTCGCACGTTTAGTTATTAAAAATATTTTTTTAAATTTTGTGTTGTATTCATTAGTTCTCTATTTATTTTTCTAAACATTTTGGTTTTACTTTCGTTGCTTAGTGTTTCACAATATTTCACTATGGTATTTCCTCATTTGGAGAAATGCGATATGTTGGAAGCATACATTTTATGTCGTAAAAATTCAATACGGACAAGGGAATATTATGCTTAACACTATCCTATCAACTATCAACAGCAGCCAGATCGACGTTACTTTCGAAAACTTTACATTCAGTTTAGACTGCATGATTGCTTATTTAGAAAGAAAAGAACAAAGAAAAATATCGTCGTCAACGAAGAAGTAGAAATTACAGTGTTAGCATATTTTGAAGCCCATCGCGAATTTTCCATTAGGGATGCTACTAAGGAATTGGCATTAAGTTATTCATCGTTTCAAAGAATTTTGAAAAAGCATAAGTATATCCTCTTTAAGTTCAGAATCTCTCCAACATTACAGCCAGGAGATTAGCTTTCTGTCATTGGTTTGTTAGTTTTTGTGATGAAAATTTGAATGGAGCACAGTGTATTTTATGGAGTTACGAAACAAATTTTTCAAATAGAGGCATGCTTAATAAGAAAAATAGTCACTACTGGTCTCAAGAAAATTTATTAATGGTTCGTTAACATGCTGCACAAGTTCGATTTAGTTTTAACGTTTGGTGCGGATTAATTGGTTCGGTAGTCGTTGGTCCACTGTTCTACAATGGTACGTTGACAGGAAACAGATATCTGGAATTTATTCGTAATGTTCTAGAGGATTTCCTTGATGACGCCGATTATCTGATGCGCCAAAATTTATACTTTCAGCAGGACGGTGCTCCTGCACACAACTATCACCTAGTGCAAACCTACCTCGACACCATCTTTGCCGAAAAGTGGATTGGTACAAATGGTCCAATTCAATGGCCAGCATGCTCCCCTGCCCTCTCACCTTTAGACTTTTTTCTTTGGGGATACTTAAAATATGAGGTGTACAAAACGCGATACGACAACGTGCGCGAATTGCAAGACAAGGTCAGAGAAGTTTTTCGCCAATTAGATAGAAGGACAATCTTAAGAGCCACCTAGAGTGTACTGAAGCGAGCACGAAAATGTATTGAGCAGGAAGGTGACACCTTTGAGTAGTATTTATAAATTATACATGTACTTTCTTCTTTTTAATTTAATTTTGTAAGCTGTAATATGTTAAAATAAACATTAAACACAAAATATGTATCTATTTTGTCAAAAGTTAGCGGAGCAATGACAATATTTAGAAGGAAATAGAAACTGCTATAACTACTTTATTATTCGTTTTAGGACAATAGTGTATTGAAACTTTTATATTACAAAGAACATTAGCATTCAGAATTTTAAAAAATATACGGGCTGTTCCACTTAAAAAAATTATAAATTTCCAAATTTCTCGAAAATGCGTTATTCAATTTTTTTTTCATGAACTGCATGCTAGTCAATGTTAAAAACACTAATACTTTGCTAATTTAACCAACTTTCTAGAATCATAATAATAATAGAGATAGCAATAGTGCGCACTTAATTTGAATCAGCCTGTATATATATATATATATATATATATATATATATATATATATGGCTGCCGACGACATAGATAAAGAAGATGAAGATATATATTGACGTATAGAAATTCAATATGCACCGACTATATAAAAAGTTAATCGGCATGTTACAGCAATGATCTAAAGAAAGTGTATTGTACACATGAGCGAACAATAGATGACTAAGCCTTTGCGGTGGGTAAAAAGCGTGTTGTCTAAAATATAAATACTGTAGGAAGCGCTTCCGAACTTGCTCGAGCGTGATCAGATGATCACACGCCACTTATGAATAGATGACCAAATTACCGAACCATATTTTCAAACTTTAACCGCACAAAAAATCCGAGTGAAATTTATCCGTAAAAGTATTTTGCAACTTTTATAAAATTAGAACATGTTAAGATGAACATTTTCAAATGAAAACGAATTTGAACATTTTCAAATGAAAACAAATTCTTAGATTTTCTGCAAATTTGTTTGTAAAAATTTAAATTACTGCGTTTTTCTGATGTAGTGGTTATCACGTCTGCTTCACACGCAGAAGGTCCCCGGTTCGATCCCGGGCGAAATCATTTTTTCTTATTATTTAAATTTCATACAGGTGTATTATTAGTAATAATTAGGGAACGGACATTCTTACCACATGACTCGGCGTAATTCAATGAAGTATTTGTTAGACTTATCCGGCCATCTGGTCCGCAGCGTTAACAATGCACAAGCCCGCTATTGTATTCGGAGAATATATTCCATTAGACGCAATCGGCAATTGGAAATGTTTATAAACTTCTTGGAAATGTTTATAAACTCAGAACATCCCGGCGTAATACAATGAAGATTTTGTCTTTGACTTACTCGGATACCTGCTCTCGCAGCGATAACAATAACAATATAGTCATGTGGTAAGAATGTCCGTTCTCTACTAGAGAACGGACATTCTTACCACATGACTCGGCGTAATTCAATGAAGTATTTGTTAGTCTTTTTCGGCCATCTGATCCGCTGCGATTACAATGACAACACTCTATTGTATTCGGAGGATAAATATCCATTAAACGCAATCGGCAATTCGGAATGTTTATAAACTTCGCTGAGTACATCTCGACGTAATACAATGAAGTATTTGTGTTTGACTTTCTCGGCCACCTGATTTCGCTGCGTTAACAATGGACAAGGGCTACTGTATTCGGAGAACTTAGTCATGTGGTAAGAATGTCCGTTCTCTAATTATTACTATTTAATCTATAGCGGGTGCAGCAATAGTGTGTCGGCGGAGCTTAGCATGAAAACTAATAAAGTTGTAGCAATGAAATTTTATGCACACATGTAGTATGCAACAGTGCATTTTCTATTTTTATTTATATATTTACAGGTGTTCCAAATTTCCGCAACCACTTTCAATTTTTTTTTTTTTAATAAATTGCTGTACTTTCTTGTTATTATGATGATAGCCACCCAAAATATCTTTGCAATGATATATGACAATGTGCATTTAGAACTTTTATTGCAAATTTTGTTAAAATCGTGACAGTTGCAGCGTCTAACATTTTAAGTCTTAGCCTGAAAATAAGTGCAGTGTAAGTCACGTAACTGTTTTGTTACCAATTTAGGGACTAACACGTTATAGGTTTTGAGGGTGAACAACGTGACAACATATACAGGCTGTTAAATATGTTGTGCCAAAGTTATCGAAGTTTAAAGGCTATTTTCTCTTTTTTTTTAAATTGAACCTATAATTTTTTATTAGTCAGCAAATTCCTTGTAAAATTGCCGTTAAAATGGTACCAATAACATAGTACTTATTTCTAGTATTTTCGAAGTTATAACCCTTTAATGGGATATATCTATGTTTATAATATTCAATATGCGGTGCTGCATCTAATAGTTGGTTGGTTGGTCATGAAATGATATTAAGAAAAAATTGCTGTGTAACCAACCGTCAAATATCTACATAAAAATTTCCGTATAAAGTGTTTTTCTGTAGTTCCTCTTTGCTGTAATCGCGTTTAATTGTTATAATTTAAGTTCGGCTAGTTAATTATCAATTTCCGTTTGTTCGTTATTAGTTGTTATCTTGTTGTCAGTTATATCGTTTTATTGTCATTATTTTTTATTTACATGCCATAATAGTTTATAATATAATATAGTTAATAATTGAATTATTTAGAAGAGAAAATCTTGTACGTTAACTATTCGTCAATGCTGTATACTAGCACTTGTAACATAGCCAATCAAACATGAATCGTTAAGTATCGCGGATAGAATGAATTATCATTGCGGTCTGTTCTATATGACACGTCTGTTTCCTTGATTAAATTGTGTCGTCAAATCGTCTGATGTGGTTTCAATTGTCGGACCAGTTTGAGGTCTTCCTGGAACCCGCGCGATAAATTCTGTTTAATTACAGCTGATAGATGTGCAAATATCTACACACGCACACATGTGTATTCCACGATTGTGGGTGAAAAAGTTACACAATCTTTTTTTCCTGCCGTGTCTGCTGCATTTATAGGCCTATCGCTTAGTCATTTCTGGCCTTCATCGGTTCAATGCGCTTTGTTTAATTAGAGAAATTATGCAATATCGAAAATTAATTTAATTTCTTAATGCGATGCTTTGCGAATTTAAATACCATAACTAATATAATAACTTCGTGTTTCCAGTAGTAGAGGAAATCAATTTAAATTATGCCTTTTTGGAATTAATTAATATGATTAAACTAAATTATTTGTAATAGAACAATATACATATACAACATAAAGATAGTTCCATTCGAAAACTTCGTTTCCGCAATTATAATTATTAATTTATCAATAAGCATGATACCTACTCAGAAAGTGTTATAACAATGATTATATAACTCATTTGAAATTTAGCCAATAGCAATTACAAATTTTACATAGTTACCATTTACCATGTATTGATAAGTGAATATACTCTTGACGACGTGATATAACCGTTTTGGTGTTTCGCTTCCTCCAACAATATGAATTTTGTCATGGTAACAAGTGTTTTGGTGTTTGTTGATAAACGTCAAAAATATATTCAGCAATTTTCATAAGGTTTTTTAATTTTTTCGACATGGAACGCTTTGGTATAAGCTCGGGGACCGAAATAGATAAAGAAATTGAAGATTTGACACCGCAAAATACCGTTAAAACACATAAATATGTTTGGAAACAGTTCACCGAATTTTGTGAACAGCGAAATTATAAACTTTGTGCTCAAACTTCAGGCGAACAATTAGCAAGTATTTTGAAATATTGGGCATTCAACATGAAACGTGCATACGGCAAATTCAACTTCTAAAGATAATACAACAAATATTTATTATAATAATTGTACTTTTAATTTCAACCAATAAAAAAATTTCGTTAAATTTAGTTAATTCTTTATATAATCGTAACGAATACCACTCGAGCAACCGAAAATAATCCATTATATAACCTCTTCACTCGACGTATATCCTTAAAACACCACTCGAGCTACGCTCTCGTGTTTCGCAGAATACGTCTCGTGACTCGGAAATATAATCGATTATTTTCTATGCTCTTGTGATATTATAACTTATAAGTTATAACTAGAGCTGAGGATGTTTGCGGTATAACCATGGTTATATCATGTAACCATAGTAATTTACTATGATTACATGATATAACCATGGTTATACCGCAAACATCCTCAGCTCTAGTTATAACTGATTATTTTACACATACAAATATAAACCAATCAGATTCGCGTATTACTGAAGCAACTCGAAATTACAGCGGTAATTTATCGATAATTTTAATAGTAGAATAATTACGCCGTTGTTATGGAAATGCGGTTAATAAGGATAGACATTTCTAAAGTTCTGTCAAAAAACTGATTTCATTGTCACAAAACAATGTTGAGATTTGGGGAAGAATCAGTTGTAAACATTGATCAAAGAGTAAAACAAGCTGAACCGGCTAATACCAAAAAGAGTAAAGCGTCAATTTGACGACAATTTTGTGAGTTTTGTGATGCGAAAAACTACAGCATCGAACAAAATGTTACAGAAGAGGAACTTGCAGATATTCTGAAAGACTGGGCCTTCAATATGAGGAAGGTGAATGGGGAAGAATATAAAGAAGGTGTTGTTAAAACGATGTGGAATGTCACGGCAAAATTGCTACAAGAGAAGTTTAATAACGAATATAACAGAAAAATTGATCCTTTTCAGAGCATCGTATTTAAAGCAGCCCGCGACGCAAGGAACTCCAAAAGGAGAATTCTTCAAGCGATACCTGGTAAACGGAAAATGAGTTCTGCAGCTTTACAGAAAAACGAATATGAAAAAATGATAAATGTTTGGGATGAAGAAAATCCAGATGGACTACAAAAGAAATTTTACCTGATAGTGTCGATTGAATTGGCATGGCGAGGAGGAGAAGGCGCGGCATGTTTGATTCACTACTTCCGAGAAGAAATGAACGTATACAATACACCGACTGGAAGAATAGAGTACAATCCCATATTCACGAAAACTACCCAAGGTGGAGCACAAAAATGTGCTGACAGTAAATGGTTGATTCCCAACAAAGTAAAACCAAGTAATTGCCCAGTCAGACTTTTTAAAAACTCATTTCAAAGAGGACAGAAAACGCTCGTATAAAAAGTGATAGACTCTTTTTAACTGTCTATCCAGCGTGGAATAAGAAAAAAGGTAGCTGGTATAAAAATATGCCTATTGGAAGAAATTAAATTTTGAAATGGTTTAAGAAAAGTGCTGAACTCGCTGGTTTCAACACAGAAAACCAAAAAATAAGTAACCATTCCAGTCGCGCGACAGCTGTCTCAAATTTAGCAAAAGCTGGTGTAAATGAGCAACAATTAATTAAAATTTCTGGCCATAGTAGTTCGCATTCTATTAAGCCGTATCTACAACTAGATAAAGAACACCATGAAACTATTATTAATCAAATGCGAGGAAATAGTTACAACAGTGCAAATATTGATTCAAGCACATCCAATAAAAAACAGAATGTATATAACAATTGTACCTTTCAGTGTACTAATTTATATATGAATTAATAAATAAAGAGTTTAGATAAATTTCATTTTGTATTACGTAAAATAATCTAATCAAATACCATACGAGCTTTGAATTAAAATCGATAATTTCACTCATACTTCCTGCATAACGACTTCGACTCGTGTCAGTTTGACAATTAAACCACTCCAGCCCTACGGGCTGTCGTGATTTAAATGCTTGTCAAACTGACACTCGTCTTCGTCGCTATGCAACAAGCATTCGTGAAATTATAGATAAATTCAAAGCTCTTATGGTATTACTACAGATAATATGACATAATGATAATATTAAAATATCTACAATGAAAATTTTATACAGGAGGTCGATTGAACTGGCTTCAATTTCGATACAATCTAGCATCGTTTTTTCATCATACCTTTCTTCCGAAAATAGCCAGAATTGCTATAATGAAATAAATGCTTTCTACAAATACGACGCTAATTATTCGAATTTTTCACTGAAAAAAAAATCACCCTTATGCAGGATTCGAACCTACGTCCTTTGGTTTGCTGGACCACGCTCTTAACTCTTGAGCTATTAAGGGACTGGAGTTCGAATGGTAGGGAAATGCCTTAAATTGCATTGAAAAATTCGAATAATCAGAGTCGTATATGTAGATAGCATTACGACCACAATATAATATCTGTTCTTAATGCAATTTAAGGCATTTCCGTACGACCCGAATTTCAGGCCCTTAATAGCTTAAGTGTTAAGAGCGTGGTCCGGCAAACCAAAGGACGTAGGTTCGAATCCTGCAAAAGGGCGAATTTTTTCCAGTGAAGAATTCGAATAATTAGCGTCGTATATGTAGAAAGCACCTTTTGCATTCACATCACTTCGCGAAAATGTAATTGATTTGCACAGAATTACTATATTTTAAGGAAATTAATTACGCCATCTGTTGGTGGTGTTTTGATTTATGAAGTGTAAATATTACTCCCGTGCCTGCGCAGGCGCAGTCTTGGCGTAATGAAGATGTTCGGAACATGTCGAGATCGGCAGTTGTAATGCGCAATTTAAACGGGAGATTCTATTTATAGTGTATGCCCTTAGTCAGTGGAGATGGTCATGGATTGACTAAACAGGTGGCAAACTTCTATAAATGAAACAAAACGACTATCTAAACTAAAGGAGAAAGGGATATCTAAATACAAAATAAAGAAACGAAAATAGTTAATTCGTATATTGACAATAAAAAAAAAAGTATTAACAAAGTGGCTCTTAAGCTGCAAATTATTACATGACCTTATTCAGAAATCTCTAAATTTAAGTTAAATTAGTATGACAAAAAAAAAATAGCACTCAATATATTATGAGATTAAAATATCAACATAATACAAAAATTTTACATAAAATTCAAAAATAAAATACAAATAAATTGAATTAAACTGCAGAATGCACCAAAAATATGACAATTTAGTTAATCAAGCGATTACCAATTACTTAATACCTAGGATCAAAATTTTAGTTCTACTTCAGATCTGTAGCAGAACATTACAATAAAATTATGCACATTATGTTACCTAGGCAATAGTAAAATGGTATCAAAAGGAAGTATTACAGTTAAGTTCTTGCACGCCTATGGATTGCGTGGTGATGAATTAATGCAATATACATCTAGGATCTTTTACAATATTTCCGTTAAATTACTCATCACATGTGTGAAATCCAAAATGAATGAATGATAAATGAATAAATGAAATACAAAATTAATTTAAAACTAATTTTTATAACAAAATATTTATATTAACTAATTCTATAATTGTATAATAATCAAATTATTTTCTTTTAATAAATACGCTAGCTACTTTATAGTTTACCAAATTTCCAAATACATAGATACGAATATAACTAAGACTATATGCTATTTTAATTGGCATTGCTAATGGAAATCGTTATATAAGCAATAATAAAAAAGGAATAAAAGAGTTCGACAAGATTTTAATTTCACCATGAAAAAAGGTGAGTCTTATAGATGTACCTCTTTCGGCTGTATGTGTGCGAAGAAGATGGATGGACCCACAGGTGGTACGTTTCTTGTAACCAGATGTTCAATCAAAAAGATGATGACTTGACTTTCTATCTCCATTGTTACGAAATAGATCGGACAGAAAAAGCCGAACCCTATTACGTCTAATTGCTTCGAAATAAGATGCCCAAATTCACTAACAGTAGTAGGCTTCCTTGTAGCTACTACACACCAGGCGCGGCTCGTGGTGACGTACTGTTGGGGCACGTACAATGGATGCGAGTGTATTCTCGTGTACTAACTGTAGCGTTTTCTTAGTAAACACCGAAAACACACAAGACACTCGCATCATTGTACGTGCCCCTACAGTACGTCATCACGAGGCGCGCCTGCTATACACACCCTTTTGAAACCGCTTGACAGCAAGAATTACCACAAAAATTAAGGTATAGAGTTACTTTTTATTTCGCGTTACGGAGTACCTAGAAACAACTTCTTAACACTCGCACGTCAATAATCTCGCAAAAGCACACCTCCCGCAGTGGGTCAAATTCATTAAACATAATCTCACTAGTTGGCGCAACCGGGAATACAAAGAACGAAATAATGAACTAAATTTGGATATAAATATTTATCTACACGGCGCGACGCATTGAAGTGTTTATGAAGAGATTCACAGACATTGGTAGTGGTGTAAGTTCAGGCGAGTTCTTACTAATAAATAAAATAAACTATATTACTGAATAATCCAATACACCTGATTTTATTAAATTTGCAATGGTTTCTTGATCATAAAAGTTCAACAGGTTTCGCTGATTATGTCAATTTAGTTGTCGAAAACATATCCAGGATAATCGAAGTGAATTATTTTATGTTTATCTGGGGATTTTGGATATTATCATTTGTTAATCCTTCTATTTCAGTTTGATACATTTTTATTAATTTTTTAATAAAAAAAAATATAATAAAAAATCAAAACAAAAAATCTAAGATCAAAAGAAATTAATACGTAGGTACAAAAAATTTTTTTAAAATCTATTTATATTACTTTACATTCTAAAATTTTGTGTTTCAACTTGTTTCAACACTTCTCGTTAGAATGAGGATTAAATCTTATTAACTTTAAAAATCCCAGACTGTTTTCTTTTTGGTTAAAAATTGAAAACGTCTGTACATTGTGTTAATTATATGCGAATTATTGATATAGGTCTTTCACAATAACAGACGAGACACGTTATAAATAGTTACAAAGCAGGGTTGACAAATCTACATTGCTTTGAGTCAACTGTTATTAGTAAATAATCTATTAGGTTAGGTTTATGGCATTTTAAAATATTTGTTGTAAAGTACTTGTTGTAAATATTAATTCAGATTCAGGAATAAATTCATTAGAATTACATCTAATACGATGTATCTATAACAAGATAAATACACTTTACGTACAAAAATTATTGTGTTAGTAATAGATTGTACCTTTTACCAACCACTTTTATAGCTTTGACTGTTTTTATTGACTCATTTTGTTGATTTGCAAATAATTTTATTTTGGAAAGCTTGGGTTTCATCGAAGAAAAGAAACTCATGTAAATGCTCATGTTTCATATGAATATATTGTCGCAAGAACATAACAGGTTTTAATACAATATGGGAGAATTGCATTAATGAAATAGGTAAAACTTGTAAATATAAACTCATTGTAAACAACTTATTTGAATGACATTTGACAGAATCTGAACTGGCAAATGTCCAGTTCTGATAACATAATATATTCACTTAGTAAAGAGAAATACTAGGATTATTAGGTATTATTGTAATTTAAATGTTACTTGTTCCGAAGTAACTGTTTATCACGTGTCTCGTCTGTTATCGTGAAAGACCTATATATAGTTTATCAATTGTTAAAATTATTTGAAAGTTTTGATAAATTGTGTTATGAAAAATCTCTTTAAATAAAACAGATTTTTAATTTTTTATTATTATTATTATTATTATTATTATTATTATTATTTGCAAATTTGTTAACAAGGACAGAAGTAATCGCGGTTCCGTAGTGTAGCGGTTATCACGTCTGCTTTACACGCAGAAGGTCCCCGGTTCGATCCCGGGCGGAACCACTTTGTTTTTATTTTAAGAAAAAACAATTTTTCTATGTCATATTTTAACGTATATATTCTATAATATATTTTTTCTATTTTGCGTTCGAAATGAACTCATTATGAAACCCAAAACAGTATCGAAATGAGCTCTATTTCGATACACTTTTTTTCATTTTTCAATGTTGGCGTTGTTCGAATACAGAAATAAATATCATTGCTGTCATATGATTTTAAGAATTTTAAGAATTGACAGATATGATATATGTTCGTATTTTACACAAACAACGTATGTTGTATACAACTGACAACAACATATATATGTTTCTATGTCGCTCATGTTTATATTTTTAAATGAAAGATCAAGTAATGTTAACGAAAATTAATAAATAATATGTAATATAATATACTTCGCGGATACCAAGATTTAAATTTGAAAATGTCAAGTATCAATGTGACCAACTGCATGCTTTATATAAAAATTAAACTCTGAACTTTCAAATTAAATAATTCCAATTTAAGCAATTTATTAATGTAAAAAACGCAAAATAGAAAAAATAGTATAAAAAACTCGTTTCATAAGGCCTTTTGCCGCACTCGCTCTTTAGAAAACTCGCCGCAAGCGGCTCGTTTTCTAAACTGATCTCGTGCGGCAAAATGGTGCCTTATGAAACTCGTTTTTTAATATACTATTTCATTATATCTATTTTCATCCCACTTTTTTGTGGCTGTTTTAAGAACTGTTTTGCGCCAAAGGAAAGCTTTGGTCCTATGAAAACTGAATTTGTCCGCTTTTCATTAAACTTAGTCTTCGTGCCCTGAAACCTAGGTTAAGACCATTTTTTTCGTGATCACTAAGCTCGCTTTGGGCACACACACGATCTCATACAAGTTTAAATTTAACTTGTACTATTGAATGTCGGATGTCGGATATCGGAAGAAGATGGCTATATTGCGATTTCTTCCACCCTCTATGTTAATTTCCCCAATACAATGCGACAACTTACGCTTGAAATACCGTAGTATCTCTATTTCTATTTAGGCTCGCTTTGAGCCCATATATTCCTGCTCTAACAACTTTTACTGCTTTACAGCCGTTAATGTACCTGCCTATCCGGCATGACTATTTCATATTTATTATCAAAATTAAATTTCTGAATTTCGATTTCCCTGTAATAGGATTTGCCTCGAGGTCTTCTATCAGTTTATGATGGTCAGTGCTATGGACTTGGCTTATAGATATTTTGTCTTGCTAATTCGAATACCGTGAACTCAATGTAGTTGAGATTGCAAACACCTGTTTGTAACGGATCGTTGTCCTAGAGCAGAAAGTCTCAAAACGTGATCCTGGACAAGGGTTGTGGCACGATATCTACTTTGCCTCGGATATGGTTACCAGTGTCCCTATACCTCTGTATCATTCGGGATACCGATATATGAGATACATCTCTTCCTCTATTAACGACGGCTTGGGCGCATTCCTCTCTTGTCAAATTTAAAAATTTACGTTGAATAATGGCGAAATGGCAAAACAAGAAACAATAAGATAACTTTACCAAGACAAAACACGATATATACACAAGTTAAAACTGACAGTAAATTAAATGATTATTGCATGTTATTTAATTTTATGTAACTAACACCAAATGTCAACACAAGTTTGACAACTGAACGTCAAATAACAAGTTCCTACAAAACAACGCCAACCGCTACAAATTATCAGCAAATAAGTTAAACATTTATTCGTTTACTGTATGGTGCGAGAATTTCTTGGAGCAGTGTATATTAACCAAAACGATCTAAAAACTTAGTTTCTATAAATAAAATCCTACTTTCCCAACAATCGAACGATGGAATAATTTAAAAAAAAACAACATGGAAATTTTATCGCTTTGTAATTTCGTGAATCACCCGATAATTGTTGCTGAAAGCTATTTCATAACTTGGATGGGTGGATATGCATTATGTATATATATGCTGCTACATGTATAAATAAAAATTAGAATAATAATTCCCTAGAAACTGCTGAGTGAAAGCATAAAATGCAATTAACAATCGTGTTCTGTATACTTTTAGTATTTAATTATTTTTACTTTATTTCACCTATTAAGATTTGGATTATTTTTTTTACATTGAGGCACAGCCTTTTTTTAATTTGTGACTATATTTTATTAAAAAACTAATAGACGTTGCGGAATTTAACAAATAAAACTGATTATTTTTATTACTAGGAAACTATTATAGACTTTTTATTATGAAAGAAATTTTATCTAGTCATTAATGAAAAGATAATAAAACGAATAATGAAGGAATTGCAATTTTGCAATATTTTATATATTTTTTATTTATTTCTTTATTTATATATTATCTGTGAAACATTAACAGGACGAATTAGCACAAGAAATTAACTTTTACAAGACATACGAAAGATGAAGAAAAAACATGACAATAAACATTAATTGCGTTTTTGCAAAGTAATGTAATTGTAAATATTCTTTCTACACTTTACGACCCTATTTTATTGAATTTTTCATAAAAAAAAATTCGATTTGATGTAACTGAAAGCATCCCCATAAAAGTTTCTAATTCACGCTTCAACAGCTCAGTAGTCGAGCAATGGTCTGCAAAGCCAGAGGTCGAATTTTTTCTATAAAAAATTCGAATAAAATAGCGTCGTAAAGTGTAAAAAGAATATTTACAATTACATTATTTCGCGAAAACGCAATTAATTTGCACAACTGCTGTACTACGGGCAAGATATATTCATCTGTTTCCTTTGATGTAACTCAAAACATCCCCATAAAAGTTTCTAATACACGTCTCAACAGCTCAGTGGCCGAGCAATGGTCCGGCAAGCCAGAGGTCGTGGGTTCGATTCCTACTTGAGGGCGATTTTTTTCTATGAAAAATTCGAATAAAATAGCGTCGTAAAGTGTAGATAGAATATTTACAATGACAATAAACAGTTTAGAAAGAGTTTATTAAATTAGTTATTTGTATGCCTAGGCAGCGAAATACTTTTTTAGCGTACCGAAAGAAAAGTTATCGCCGAGGCCGCTTGCGACCGCGGTAGGATCGCTAAAAAGTTTCGCAGATATGGCATACACACTATTTTTCGTGGAGTCGTCAAAATTATTTAACTAGATAATTGCAAATAAATATATTATTTAAAAAAGGTATATAACCCCTTACCACAATTATTAATCGTATCCTAAATACGTATTTCGACAACTCAGTTGTCATCATCAGTAGGTAAAACCATCACCGCGGATTCAAATCATAGTTATCAACATAAGACAGCTTCCTTTAATTTTTTAGTCAATCGGTTACTAAATTTTTCGTTAATAAAAGAGAGATATGAAATATAACTGGATTTTATTAAAAATATCGCGACATACAATGGCTTTGACACAGAAATAATCAATAAATTAATTAGAAAAACAAAAATAAAAAATACAATCCGCGAATCCACAAGTTTGATATCTCAAAGTAACCAGGAGAAAAAGTACATGTGTTTACCATACCACCCCGTCACGAAAAACATTAATAAAGTTGTGAAAGAAAGAGGTCTCCAGGTTGCCTTTCGATCCGAAAATACTATCAAAAGTCTCCTACGGAATACTAAAGATAGAGTTAATTTTAATTCGAAATCTGGTATATACGAAATTAGTTGCGAGGATTGTAATTTTAAATATATAGGCCAAACAAAACGACCAATAATAACCCGTTTTAAAGAACACATATCGCATATTAAATACAATAGACCGGATAAATCTAACGTTGCCAACCACGCTTTAAGCACACTACACAATGTGTCGATTACAGGGTTAAAGCTGGTCAAAGGAATTAATAAACCCCGCGAACTTGATGCTTATGAAAGTATACATATCGCAAAAAATAAACAATATTCCATGAATAGCGATAGATCACCGATTCCTTTCAGTTGTCTCTTTTCATTTTTATTATGTACCATAATTGTGTCATCGTCGTTTTAAAATTGAAGTTATTAGGACATGTTGAGTGCCGTTCCCTTATGAAAGGAATGTTTGTCGTTCTTTCGTTCGATATATTTCAACTTGGAGAATAAACATATGTGAATGCTTTTTCCCTAAGAGGTAAGTGCTTTTCGATCTTTTCGTAGGTTATATTCGCATGTTAAAATTAGTCTATACGTGGACGCGGTGTAAAGTAGTTGTTGTGTAAGCGGTTTTCTAGCTTTACTGTGCCCCATGTGCGACTTTTAATTAGTGGTTTTACCTACTGATGCTTACAACTTAGTTGTCGAAATACGTATTTAGGATACGATTAATAATTGTGGTAAGGGGTTATATACCTTTTTTAAGTTTTTACTTAACCACAGTCTCCAAAGAAGGAAATATATTATTGCTTTAAAATCGACACCAGTTGAATTTAATGAACAAAGTTTATACCGTTGCTATAGAAATCACATGTTTGAATATAAACAAAATATTTTGATAGTTCTTGACAAAACGGAAATATCTCTGACACACGTTGTGATATTTCAGTATCTTGCACTCCTCCAGAGCTAAAACGTATTGTAAATTCGGCGCTTTCCGATTTAATACCTCAAAAATCTAAATGGCAGTACAAAAAATGTTACAGTGAGTTTAAACATTGATGTGACAAACAGAATGTTAAGACGATGTCGGAAAACATTTTATTGGGTTATCTGATGTAGAAATGAAAAGTTGTAAAAAGTTCAACTTTATGGAGTATTTATTCTATGTTGAAGTGTATGCTGAACGTACGAGAAGGGATCGTCAGAAAGTTTTCTATATTAGTACCATTTCTGAGAAGAAAGGCAGTAGGTTATTAAGCAAAGAAATCAAAAGTTTTTACGCGTGAGCAAATTGATTCATTCATAAAAGAAGCTAATGATGAAACATACTTATTATTAGAGCAGACCAATTTCCGTGCGCGCCATGTACGCCCATGTGAGGATGATTGTATTGCATCAGAACTAATAAAAAGCATTCAGTATGTGTTTGGTACTTGCTTAGACTGCAATGTAAGTGTATGCATACGTAATAAAATGTCGTCGACACATAAATCCAGGAAAGGACCGATGTCAGACGAAGTGAATAAGTTTATTATGGATTTCCCGGACTTAATATACGATAGCTCAAAAATTAAATGTTTAGTGTGCAATACATATCTAATGTGTTGATCAAAAACACATTGTAAAGAACACGTAAGCAGTTCAAAGCACAATAATAACAAAATTAATCGACAACAGTTTATACATGAACTATGTGTAACTATGATTGTGTTGTACACTGCCGTTTACCTTGTTAAGTAATGATTAATGATTCATTTATTTCATTTTGGAATAAATACGCTAATCAAAAACGAGCACGACAACGTTACGAAGGAATTTACCATCGGTGCGTAAACAGGTCGAAAATAAAATCAAAGCCGAACTGAAAAATAAAAAACTGTGGTTATGTGTGGACGAAACAACTGACAGCAAAAAACACTCTGTAGTTAATGTGATGGTGCGTAATATGGAACCACATCAACCAACGTCTTCAATTTTATTAGCATCCAGACGACTAGAACAATGTAATGCCGAAAAAATTTCAGAGGTGCTATTAGATATTTTGGAAAAATTTAAACTTTCGAAAGACCAAGTATTAATGTTTATGACCGATGGTGCCGCAACCATGTGTTCTGTAGGCCGGCCAAATCGTACTGGGCTTTCGACTTTTGTGGAATCACAGTCGATAATGCACTTTGTGCAGCCTCTTCTATATCGCTTGGTAGTCCACCTGGATCTGAATCCGACATTTTTACTCGTACAATGCACCGAAATATTTAGCTAATAAAAGTAAATACTTATACTTAAATTAACAAACACCTGTCAAGTCAAATGAATTATTATCAATAGCATGAAAACTGTCACTAATTATTTAATACGGCTTATGACGTTTAATGTCAGATCAACTGGAAAATTATAAATCTATGTTTTGGTCAAAATTAGATAAAATCTTGTATGAAACACGTTATGAAATGTTATTTTGTGTAACTCATGTCATTTTGCAGGATCTCGCTCGCTACGCTCGCTCGTCCTGCAAACATTCCATTTCGTTACACAAAACAACCCATTTCATAACTGGTTACATAAATAGCTATTAAACGCAACACAACATATTTTTTCACAACATGAGTTCATTATTATACCACCCGAATCTTAGCTACAGTCGAAAATGTGGATCAAACGTGAAGAACCAACTCCAAAGAAGTCAAGACAGTTTTATCGACGAGAAAGGTGATGACTTAATTACATCGGTATTTTGGGGTGCAAAAGAAATATTATTGTTGATAGACTATCTTCAAATGAGCAAAACCGTAAACGGCAAATATTATGTAAATCTTCTAGATCATTTAAAGACAGCTATCGGTGAAAAGCGTCCAGGAATTACTAAGAAGAAACTGCTCCGTCACCATGATAATGCACCTGTACATTCCAATGCGGTCGTTGTAAAAGAAATTAGAAGAATTAAGGTTCGAATTAGTACCGCGCCCCGCATATTCGGCCAGATCTAGCACCATCGGACTTTCATCAATTTCCTAAATTAAAAGATTTTCTCGAAAGCAAACAATTCTGCACTACTAAAGAGTTAACTTCAACAGTGAACGATTATTTTGCAGGATTAGAAAAAAATCACTTTGGAGACGGAATAAAAAGCTTGAACACATATGGACTAAATGTATCGAATTAAGAGGAAATTACGTAGAAAAATTAAGTTCGTTTATTTAAATTATTCCCTTATTTCTGTAGGACCGCGCGAACTAATCAACCTGCATGAGCGTCTTTCAATTGCCCAGCAATATATAGACACTGACATAAAATTATGATAGGATAAAACTCATATACAAGATGTCCCGTATCGTTATGTTCAAATTTTAGGAGTGTAAAGTGAAGCAATGTATACACATTGATACAAATCTCTTAAACAATAGATCTGTATCTGTATCTGCATTACGCCAAAACCGTCTCCAAGCCATAGCAAGTTACCTCCTATCAGATGGCACTAATTTAATAAGTGACGGACGAAAGACTATGCCAGAAAAGGCGATCTTCCGCTCGAATAGCTAGGCTATTTCAAAAACGGAAAAATACGTATATTGGTGCAGTCCATTAACACGCGCCAGATGGCGGTAAATATACAAAAAGGTTGTGTTTATGTATAACAATACGTTATGCACGTATAAAGCATTTGTTACAATATGAAACAGACATGTAAATAATTTACATATCTGTAACTGTACACATGGACAATACACCTCGTATTTTCAGCATTTACCTCTGCTTAAGACATGGCTTAAGACTGCTTAAGACATGGCAAAAACATATATCTTAAGAAGAGGTAAATGCTGAAAATACGAGGTGTATTGTCCATGTGTACAGTTACAGATATGTAAATTATTTACATGTCTGTTTCATATTATAACAAATGCTTTATACGTGCATAACGTATTGTTATACATAAACACAACCTTTTTGTATATACAAGTTTTCGTTTTTGTTACTTGAAATGAAGTCTACTTTACACTCCTAAAATTTGAACATAACGATACGGGACACTTGTATAATTTAAAAGAATTATTAGAACGGTAAAAATGTTTAGGTTGTAATAAAAGTGATCTTTTGTTTGTATTAGCGGACCATCTTACACAAACGTGTCCAGAATCATTAAAATCGATCAACGAACATAAAAGAAATATGCGCAACGAATTTATAACCTCTTCCTTGTTAGAAGTCGGTTAAAAAAGTAAATATTGATCTTCAAAAATATCGAAGAAACGCTGAAAATAATTGGTATCAATATGACTAGTTGTAAATTCAAGATATATTAATGCAAAACTAGGTTTTAGTGAAAGTTAAGAAAAATATCCGTTTTAGTTAAAGTCTGAAAAGGCTTTCAAACACTTCCTTTCTTCAATAACATAAAATATTTAATTGTGGAATGTTAGAATATTTACCATTTTTCTCGAACGATTAGCAATAATCAAAGTGTTTAGAATTTTAAATAAGTATCTACTATCTCGGTGAAAAAATCGATTCTTATATAAATTAATAAAACAATACAATGTAATATTAAAGTTTTATGATTTTTTAAAAAATATTCTACCAGAATCGAATGATTCCAAGACAAATTGACATTTTACCGTTCTTTTATTACAAGATTTTAATCGCTATTTAAACACAATTGTCTGAGCAATTTTATTTATTTTATAATGACTTATAAATGACTAATGGAAATAATAGTGGATGACGATAATTAATCAGGTGTTCATGTAGGTAATGTTGTGAAAAATTTTCCAATATCGACAAACATTACATCAATCCATACCGCATTGCTATATTATTTATTTTGATTCGTAATGATAAGTATTTGGGTGTTATTACATCAGCTAATTTGTAAAAAAGAAGTATTTTGATATTTTTCTACATATAGAGCCGGGTAATCATAATACATAATTGGTAAATATTCAATATGAACAGGGACCTTGATTGTTAGAATATATTTTGTAAGACTTTACAATCTTAAAAATAAGGAAAAATATTCTTATACATTATATTGAAACTAGGAAGATTATTCTATAAAAGCACGTCTACAGGTGGAAAAGCTATTTTCCTTTAATGAATCTAGAATAAGGTGCATATCTGGTACAATATCTGCTTTTACATAAATCAGGCCTCACAAGCCCGTCTATTAAAAACTCATTAACATAAATTTATCAAAATAAAGCTGTAGGTATTCAGGATATTATTTTCCAAAAAATATCTATTAAATAAATATCTATTTCTAGTTATTATTATTCTTAATTACCAAAACATCTAAAAATGGTAGTTGTTCATTGTTTTCTTTTTCTATAGTGAATTTAATTCTAGGGAATTTCGAATTTAATTCTATTAAAAATCCATACTTTAGGGAAATATTTAGATGATCTCTTAAATTCTATCTCAAAATGACTCATAAACAAGTTCGCCATAAATGGAGACAAGCAGTTGCCCATTGCTGTGCCATGCCGCTGTTCATAGAAGTTTCCTTCAATTTGGAAGCAGTTCTGAGACATGCATAAACTTGTCAACCTTATATTCATTAGTATTAATTTATTTTCTCGCGTTCAATATTGTTCTTAAGCAATAAACTGTCAAATATTTCAGTGTTTCAGGAATAGGTACAGAAGGGAACAATGAACTGACATCAAATGATACTAAAATTTCACCCTGTTCTAGCTTATAATCTTTGATTTTTTGAATAAATTCCAACGAATTTTGAATTGAAAAACTTTCTGGTTTCTCGGGTAAATTTTTAAGCTCGTTTACCAACCATTTTTAAATCAAGTATGTCGATGAGTTAATACCCGATACAATCCGATACAATACATCGAATTACCTGGTTTGTGAATTTTTGGTAAACAATACATTCTAGATACAAAAGGGTTACTTACGTTTAGTTTAAATTTGAGGGGAGCAGTTATTAATTTAATGGACAGTCTTTTAACGCGCTTTTAGTTTCTCTAATCATCTTAGGGAGGGGATTTTTGTTTAATTTGACATAAGGTCCATCCAATATTAAGTGATTAACGCGATTAAAATTGTCGGTTTTGTCCATAATTACCAATTTATTCCCCTTATCTGCTTTTAAGTAAAAGCAGTCTTTGTTTCTGAGATTCTTAATGATATTCCATTCATTGTTGACCGCTGCTGAACGTTCTCACGGATGCGACTCGTACAGGCCTCTCTAACGAAAGATTTTGCAGAATCTCCAAAATTTTTGATAGAGGTCTTAATGCCCGCAACTATCTCATCCATGGGAACCCCACGGCTTGGCAAACAATATTTTAGACTTTTGTCTAATAGTTTTAATTCTTCACTATTTTCACGCTAGGATTAAGTAGTATATAAGTGTTATTTCGATGTTAGGAATTTAGTGTTATCCCACTGGCGATTTGGTGAAGAGCATATCTTCTAAGGTTTACCTTAGCCAAAAACGCTACGTTTAACGTTTTTCAGTTTTAAGGATATTATACTGAAGATGGCAACTTAGTTGCCGAAATACATATATAGTATTTATTGATATATATTGTGGTTAGGGTGTTTTCCTTATTTCTGTTTCAGATTACAAGCCACACTCTCCACCAATTTCGGATACATTTATTAAGGAAAATATCTACAATTTTGAAAATTTTTAGGGCTCCAAATTCATTTACACCTATGGTCTCTTCAGCAATTTCACTCAGAATCGTCTATAGATTACTTTTTTGCTACACGCTTTGTCGAAAAACAAATTGACCCACCCTAAGTACACGTCATACATGCATGTTTATGCCTGTCGCTATAAACGCAGCGACATGAAATAATATGAATAGTCGTATTACGTTTTTTATACTGTCGGTATTTTTTTAATTTATAAAATTAGTGCAATGTGATTATATAGTATTAAATAACTTTTTGCGTTTGTAATTACTGTCAAAATTAAATTAGTAATAGTAAGGCTTACTGTTATTATTCCTTTGGGGGTTACGAAATAAGAATTATATTTATATTTACTATTTGGCGGGTCGCGGAGCCAAGAAGTTTGGGAATCACTGACCTAAACGAATGATAACGAATTCAATCATATAACACTGTTGTAACTTCAATTATTTGGGTCATAGTTGTTAAATATTTCTAACGAAGATTGTCTTGAGATTTCCGCGCGTGAAATAAACAGTTGCAAATGTTCCAAATCAAATTCTATCATTTAGGTTATGAAAATTCGTTTGGCATTCATGTCGTAAACATTATCGACAATAAAGATTCGTATATTTAGGTGTCAGCTCAGCAAACAAAAAAAAAAACAATATATCAAAAGGTTACGCAAATTCAACGCCAGAAACGGGAAGCAATAATTATGTCAGCCAAAATAAATATAAGAACCGCTAGCGTAATTTAAGTAAAAGAAATAAAACCGAATCTGTTAACGCATACACAAATATACGCAAATTGCAATTTCTTTTATTATTTAATCTTGTTCTTTGACATCGTAGATCTGTTCTGAACCGACTCTCGCGAATACAGAATCGCCTTTCTATTATTAGGTGGCCGTCTCTAGTCATTGACTGTATTTGAACTCTAGCAAGTTACCTACCGGTTTCGATCGCTTCTGTTCGCTGATTCCGCTTGATTTTTCTTTTATCTATCGGTTGCAGTAGTTTCACAAACACAGTAGCCGTGTAATTTTCTATGTCATTGAGTAGGTAGTATCGGAAAGTTATTGTTACGCTGATATGGTCCAATTACACAGTGATTTATTTTAAATACAGATGTTGGAACAAAGGAAACATCTTTTTTTTCTCTACACGCGACTGTTAGAATCGTACATAATAAAGCAATAGGAAAACTTTAATTTGATGTTGCAAATCTTAAAAAACATAGATAAATAACAATTTATAGAGCTCCTGAGAATACACCTAAATTACAGTCTTTTCCTTTTGGTTTTCCTCTTTTGTCAATTGTGTTTCACAATTTGTCAAATGACTTTCCCATTTATTATAATATGGCGGCGATGTGTCAAATAATTTCCTTATTTGTCAAATGTGTTTCACTATATGTCAATTGACTTTCACGAAGTGTGTTAATCATTTTATATTCATCTATTATAGAGAATCGTCGAATTAATAGTAAAATAAGTAATGATTTAAGAGCTTTAATAATTCGTTCTATGAACAATGGGCTCACGGCAAATAATATTGGAGAGCAATTTGGAATTTTACCCAATACTGTAAGAAAGATTTATTCTACATACCGGAGAACCGCTAATATTCATAAAAGAAGTGCTGGTCACCGACCAAAAAAATTATCTGTGTTACAGATAAATGAAATTTGCAATTGAATTGATGAAGATTGCAGTTTATCACTTCGTCAGTTAAAAGAAAGATGTTTGACGCAGTGGCCACTTCATCAAATATCGCTATCGACGATAAACAGAGCACTAAAAACTTTCCATTATTCGTTGAAGAGAATCTCTTTCGTTCCCGAAAGAAGAAATACACCACAAATCATACAGACTCGCTTTCAATATCCTATCCGGTACAATAGAATCATGTTCGAAAGGGAAATGATTTAACAAAATAATTTGAAACATACATGAGTGGGTAAAAACCACACCAATTTGTATAATACAAAAGTATTTTTAATAATATAAAATATTATTAAAAATGGGGTGTGAAGAACACAATACAAGTTATATATTTGTGAATGTATCTCCTCTCCAGAGACGCAGATACGTATTTCACCTTTCTACAGGATCGTCGGTACGCCCCTGCTGGAGAAGAGATACATTCAACCAAATATAACTACCTTGCTATCAACCAGAAATTATTAAGACAGCGCGTGAAAGAATATTCAGCGCTGTCTAGATAACAACTGCCGAACTAAGCAACGTGTTTCTCTAGACGGTAACATACCATATCTATAGAAAACTGTATTATCGTGTCTTCACTACTTGTCGGGCGAACCGAATGCGTATATAACAAAATAATTTGAAACATACATGAGTGGGTAAAAACCACACCAATTTGTATAATACAAAAGTATTTTTAATAATATAAAACATACATTCACAAATATATAACTTGTATTGTGTTCTTCACACCCCATTTTTAATAATATTTTATATTATTAAAAATACTTTTGTATTAAATGATTTTTTTCATTGATCAATATGGAATTCAAGTTAATTCTCGAACTTCATATGGAAGATCAGTTAAAAATACTCGAGCAACGAAAATAAAAGCTCAACTAAGAGGGCGTAATTATTCTGTGGCTGCAGCAATGAATGTAAATTCACTATATTTGTTCCAAATCCAAGATAGACCATTCAATACAGTTCATTTCTGTGAATTTATTACAACTCTAATTAATCATTTACATAATGATAACATACAAGGCGCCTTTTTTGTTATGGATAATGTTAGATTTCATACAAATGAAGAAGTTGTCAATCTCATTAGACGTCATGAGCATTTTGAAGTTTTTTTACCTGCTTACAGTCCATTTTTAAATCCGATAGAGGAATTATTTAATCAATGGAAACACATAATAAAGAGAACTCAGCCGACAAATGAGGATGAATTATATGCAGCAATACACAATGCTTCTGAACAAATAACTGCAGATAATTGTCTTCATTATGTTCAGCATATGGAAACATATCTGGGTGATTGTTTAGAACAAAATGAAATATTAAATTAATTGTTTCTTCATTTATATATTTCGATAGTTTGTACTGTGCATATTTGTGATATTTGAAAATGTTTTGCATACATGTATGTATCAATTTCTATGTACATTACACAAGAATAAATTAGATAACTTAAAATTTCAAATGTATACTTTATTTTCAAGGGTACGTCAATAACTAAATGAAAATGATGCACAGCTTGGTAAGTAGTTATTAAGCAAAACATATAATTTACATACATGGGAAAAATAATTGATATAAAGTGAAAGAGATTTGACCAAAAAAGAATTTAATTTGACATATATGTCAATATGACAGGAATTGGGAAAGTCATTTGACAAATTGTGAAACACAATTGACAAAAGGGGAAAACCAAAAGAAAAAGACTGTATAAAGTCGATAAAAAGTGAATGGGGAGGTTTTCAAAGATAAATTATTTAAAAGCAAGTTGTCTGTCGTTTGGTCGTTTAATACCAATATAGAAAAATAGACTCGCTATTTTTCTATATCTATTAAATTATAAATTAGTAACTTAGATAGTACCACATTTAGTAGTGGGTAGTGTGGGTACAATACATACATACTTAGTTTATTTCTAAATCGTCAAACATATCTGTGTAATAAATAAATATATTGTACAAAGGTGACTTTATCAACAAATTGGGTCTTGGCGTCGGTAATAAAAACGTTGAAATATACCTAAATAGTAGTAATTAGGGCTGGGCGATACCGACGTCTTCGATATCGGGTATCGATACCGATCGAGAATGTCGCTCCAGAATATCACGTTACCAAGAATGTGTGGCTGATGTCAGCTTTATTCGTCAAATGGTTTCGCGAGTCTCTTGTCGAACAAGTGAGAACATTTCGGAAAGACAATAATATGAGCGGCAAAGTACTTTTATTAATGAATAATGACCTGAGTCATGCAACAGAGACACAATTGATTACACAGGTCTACAGTGATTTTGATGTTTGAAAGCTGTTTGCTAATTTGTATATGTTTGGGGGCCCTTATTCCAAAAAACGCCATATTTTTGCTCTATCACGTAAATTTTTTTTATGGCGCTCTATATCTTAAAAATGTTAATTTATTAATATACATACATACCTATGACAAGAACATGTTTGTTCCATGTTAGGCATGATTTTTAAATGAATTGATTTTTATGAAATTAAATGTGATTTGGCAACACTGGTTAATATTAGATTTCTCAGCAAAGCAACAGAGTCGGCGCAGAAGCGTCAATACAACGTTGAAACCTGCTTATGTGCAGTTTGGTTGTGTTAGTCGTCGTGCGACTGTGTCCGCGCGCTTGTTGTCTTCGTTGTTGCGTATTTTAAGTGTTCTAGAACGTATAAATATGGAAAGAAGACATTGTGTGAACAATCCGACATTGGACTCAAATAGAATGGCCCTCTAGAACAAGCCTTACACCTGGTAGCAAAAATGTATTAAGAGATAGCTTGGTTGACCCCAAAAAAGTTTTCCTGCCTCCTTTCCATATCAAACTTGGCTTGATGAAGCAGTTTGTTAAAGCCCTAGACAAAAATGGACAGTGTTTTAAATATTTGTGCGAGACATTTCCAGCCTTATCCGATGCCAAGTTAAAAGAAGGTATTTTTGTTGGGCCGCAGATAAGAACATTATGCAAAGACAATGATTTTCAAAACACAATGACCAATGTCGAGAAAAACGCCTGGGTTTTATTTAAAGAAGTAATTGATAAGTTTCTTGGGAACTCTAAGGATGAAAACTACGAAAATATTGTTCAAAATGTGTTGCAACACTTTCATCGTGTAGGTTGTAATATGAGTTTGAAAGTGCATTTCCTGTTTTCACACTTGAACTATTTTCCTGAAAATCTTGGAGCATTTAGCGAAGAACAGGGAGAGAGGTTTCACCAAGACATTAAGGAAATGGAACGGCGATACCAAGGCAGATGGAGCATAACGATGATGGCGGACTTCTGCTGGATGTTAAAACGGGATATGCCCTTAAAAACATACTAGCGAATGTCCGGACAACGCAGCTTTCTGGCAAAAAGACAAAAGACAAAGTTTTCACTTAAAAAAGACCGAGTAAAGTATTTTTTTCCACTTTTTTAACTTGTATTCCACCTTTTTACTCAATAAACAAATAATTTTTTTTTAAAATATTGATTTTTTTCATTTAATATTTGCAAAAAAACCTTAAGTGATACAAATAAATGCATAGAATTTTTGAAATCAGCCTACCAAAATTATATAAAATCAGTTTTCAAAATAAAAACATCTGCCAAAAAGTTTAATTTTGTAGACCTGTGTTAGTAATGATGGAAACATCGTAACTATGTTCCTGCCGCCTAATTGCACTGCAATCATCCAGCCGATGGATCAAAATGTCATTCGATCGACTAAAATGTATTATCGCAAGAGTCTCTTGGGTCCATGTTTTGTCTTATGAAGAGAGCGACATTTCCAACACTACAAAAATTATGAATTTAGAGGATGCCGTGTTTCTGCTAGCTAGTTCTTGGGGCAAAGTGACTCCTGACGCAATTCAGAAATGTTGGAATAAAAATTTTTTTTATTTAGACAATGCGTCAGGCTCTGTTTGAGATTCTGAAGATCTGGTTCAATTGTCTCTACTTAATCAAAGACGTGAATCAGTCAGTGATGGGCATAATGAAATTGCCAAAATTAAGAATATGCTGCAGAACGTTATCACTGAGAATAACCAACTGACGGAATCAGAGATCTGTGAATGTATAGATCGATGAAGAGCATTTATCGTTGTATAATGATGAGAGCGACCCAGAAGAGGAAGTTGTAAGGATTGATCCGAAAGTGAAACATGATGAGGCAATTCATTGTTTCAGTACATGAATGCAGTGGGCTGAGGAATGGAACTGAAATAAATACCGTGTCCATACTACAAATGATGTGAGAACACGCAATGCAACCCAAGCAGTGCAGTATTAAACAAAACTTACAGAATTTTTTAAATCTTAGTTTTTTGGTTTTTGCCTTATATTCTCCTTATTTTTTTATGTACGAACGTATTTTAGTTTGTATTTAGAATTATGGGTATTCGTTTTTCGTAATATTTTCTGTATGTTAGTTCGTATTTTGAATTTATAAATCCCTACAATACATATTTTGGGCATTATTTTTTACGCTAAGAAATAAGTAATTAAACTTCTAGTTTCAAAAAATTCTTTAAATATCACTACAATATTGTTTCGCCATACAATGGCTTCATCAGGTGGATGAATACTGAATATGTACAATGCAAGTTAGAATATTTATGTGAAAATTATTGGGGAATGGTGGTGGAAAAATTTTTACAATCTTAAATTTAGTAGAGGGGAGTTGTTTAAATCTAGTTGGTCATTTAAAGCTAATCCTAAACTATTGTATCTATTAATTTCTAAGTTTTCTAACAGGTTAAGTTTTTTACTTTTTCCTTGAACTGTTAGAAAACTTAGAAATTAATAGATACAATAGTTTAGGATTAGCTTTAAATGACCAACTAGATTTAAACAACTCCCCTCTACTAAATTTAAGATTGTAAAAATTTTTCCACCACCATTCCCCAATAATTTTCACATAAATATTCTAACTTGCATTGTACATATTCAGCATTCATCCACCTGATGAAGCCATTGTATGGCGAAACAATATTGTAGTGATATTTATAATAAAAGAATTTTTTGAAACTAGAAGTTTAATTACTTATTTCTTAGCGTTATAATGCAGTTACAACAGGTATCTCCTTCGCAATTAACTATTTATTATTTTTTAACTTCGAAAAAATGTTTCGATAATCAGGATGTTTCATTACTAGAGAACGGATAAGCTTACCACATGACGCAAAGCCCAGTGCAGTACTGGCGAAAGGCTGTATTTCTAAAATATTTAATTTTATTTATATAATTGGAAAACGAACGGGTGGTGATCTATAAAATTACGAAATACATATTTATTTGTTGAAAAGTTGTATTTATAAAGTTTTTAATTTTATTTATATAATTGGAAAACATACGGGTGGTGATCTATCTATCTAAAATTACGAAATACATATTTATTAATTAATTTTATTTATATAATTGGAAAACAAACGGGTGGTGATCTATAAAATTACGAAATACATATGTATTTGTTGAAAAGTTGTATTTTTAAAGTTTTTAATTTTAATTCTATAATTGGAACATTCTTATTTGTTCATTTTGTCGTTCAAGTTGAGTGAAGGAGTATTAATATTGACTAGCAATAGTTTCTCAAGGTTTTCTTCTATCAATTTTGTTCTCTTTGAATTAAGTACATCCTTATAATTAGAAAACGTCCTTTCTACATCGCAACTGGTTATAGGTGCATACTGGAAATATTATTTTATTTCTTCATATTTAGCCGTTAGATTTTGTGGAATTGTCTCCATACATAATTGCTGCAATGTAATTAAATCTGGATTTCTATTAAGAATTGCTTCAAACTTTTTCCGAAGGCCACATCCGAAGTCACTTGGAATACTTTTCAAATTATTAACAGCCACATTTAATGTGGTTAATGCGTCATTTAATTTGAGATTTCGATTTTCAAAATAAGTGATTAGTTTTGGCAATTTTCCAAAGTGTTCGTGAAGAAAGTACAACTGATTTTTTAAATTTGGGATTTGTGTGAGCTCCTTGCACTCACCAATACTTCTAGCATCCTCCTTTAGCAGTGTTACGAAATGTTTTAGACTATCGAAATTCTCAGTATAATAACTAGTAGCTTCCAGCCATGTTCCCCATCTAGTTATTACTGGAGTGGGAGGCAGTGACAGAGATGGAAATTTTCCCTGAAAAGAGCTACTCCCAAAGGTGTTTTTCTGCAAACTTTTTTAAAAGCTGATACAAGTCTATCAACTTCCGGAAAAGTGTCTCTGATGTTTACAAGTAGTATGCAGCATATTAGGATATGTTTTCTTCAATAGTTTACCTGTTTTTAACATATACGCAGCACTATCACTGACAAATAAAAGTATTTTTTCTTTGTACGTGGCGTCTGAATGAAGCATTTTTTGCATATTCTCCTTAATGGTTTCAGCAACTGTTTCCGCATCAACTCTATTTATAATATTTGTTGCTATTACATATGAGTTATAGGAAATAGTTGGATGTAGTACACCAGCTACAACATTTACCACACAGCGTCCTAACATATCCACCGTTTCGTCGGCGCTTATCCATATGTATTGATTTAAAAGATGGCTTCTAATGCGTTCAACTGTTCTCGCATAGCACCTAGAAACATAATATTTGCGTAAAGTTGATTCATCAGGAACATTTCGACCAGTATATTTTTTCCGAAATGTCTTCAAAATTGGATTGTTCAATTTAAATAATGGAATATTAGCTGCCATAAAAGTTTCACAGAGTTCTTCGTTAAAATTGTCAGATTCCAACGGGTTCAATTTTTTTTCGTGCTTTAACGATCCTACGTGACGTTTTACGGTTGATTTATTGCAATTTTTCAAAAACGTTTCACACACTTCACAATAAATTTCGGAATCACTGGCAATGTACATACAATCAGTATGGCCCTCAATCCAACTCGCCATTGTTTCACGATGCCATTCTCGACGCTCTTCCATTGGCTGAAAAAGTAAGAATATTCTAGATCCAAATAAACGAAATTAAATAACGAAATTTTATGCACACTTACGTGAAAATAATTGGAAGATGTTGCTTAAATGAAAAGAAAAGGAATGTACGTGCTATTTCTCTTACGAAATACGATAAACTTATTTATTTTATCTACGTACTCGACACCACTGAAAACACTATATTCTCCGAATACAATAGCTGGGTTGTCCATTGTTATCGCTGCGAGACCAGGTGGCCGAGTAAGTCAAACAAATACTTCATTGAATTACGCCGGGAAGTACTGAGCGACGCTATACACAATTCCAATTGCCGATTGCGTTTTATGGAAATTGCATCCGTTCTCTATTCATTACTTCGGATTGCATCCGTTTTAACTGATCCAGATTACCGAAGTTTTACTGCATATTGTAAAGCTTGTGTAGTAGTTTTGGGATTGTCTGATTCTATAAAATTTTCCGGTTCTTCTTCACCTTCGATATCTGATGTTGTTATCTGGTGTACAATATCTTTATCGGTCAGAATTTCCGTAGCAATAACATTTTTATCAACGTTTACATTCTCTAAGAACTTGTCAACATCTGCATTAACTGCGATATCTATCAATTCGCTTAGCGGAATGTCATCCTGTGCATCAAAGTCTTCGCGGAGTACAGCCTGATTATCGTTCTGAACGAATCCTGCGTGGCGAAAGCAATCTTGAATTGTTTAAGCTGATATATTTGTCCATGCATTGCTCAATAAAGTTATCGCATATAAAATTGAGATAATTTGTAGATAATTATTGTCCTGTCTTTGAATTGCTTTTGGAAATTCTGTTTTAATATGCAAATAATCCCTTGATCCATGGATTGCATTACGGATGTTGTATTAGGCGGAAGAAATACAAGTTTTATATTCTGCAACCGAACCCGTGGATGTGCCAGGCAATTATCAACAAGTAAAATTATATTTTGGCCATTTTTTTATCACTTCCGTATATCCCACTTCTTTAAATAATTGTTCTCCTAATTATTTAACCCTAGATTACGAGTCATTCGTAAATTTTACGATGCTCGTAAGACATCGTACTTTTTCGCTTACTTACGGTCAATGCTTCGAATTGCCTTACTGAGTACCTTCTAGTCTAGTATTTAGCTAGACAGTGTGGTGTGTGGTCGTTCTGGTTTCCGACCCTAAAGCGATTTTTCGGCGATAGGTTCGTAAATTTTACGAAAGTCCCGTATTTACGTCATTTTATAAATTAAACTGGTTCTTATTTTTCGTACCGAATTTAATTGTTTTAGTAATAGAAATTTGAGGTAAGATATTTCTTCATTATTATTATTTAAATACATTATAATAAATATAGTGATTTTTTTATTAAGATGTCAAATCGAAAGTTTTTGACCGAGAAGCAACTGGAGGAGGAAGCGGCACGTGTCATGAATGGAGAAGAGAGTGATCCAGAATCATTTGACGACAGTGATGGTAGTGACATTGAAGACGACATTTTGGAGGTTGAATCATCTGCCTCCGACAGTGAGGTTGATGAAGATAATAATTCGGCTATTTGTCTCATCCAACAAAGCTTTGCCCAATTCAATCTGAAGAAGAAATAGAACCTAGTTTAGATGAAGATGATATCCCTTTATTACAAGTACGTACACGTTCAATATATGTAATCAACTTGAAAAACAAACGTTTAAAAGGCAAGAATGGTCACAAATGGTCATCTGAGCTGCCTCAACAATCCAAAAGAACGGCTGCTAGGAACATTATACATTTTATAGCTGGTCCTAAAGGGGCTGCAAAAGATTGTTCTAACCTGGATGAATATTTTTTACATTTTTTTTCTGACAATATATTTGATATTATTTTGCAACATACAAATGCAGAAATCGCCAGGCAGGCCCAAAAATACAGCGGCCACCAGAATGTTTCCCCAACGACAAAAGACGAACTGAAAGCCTTGTTTGGTGTTTTAATCCTTTCTGCCGCAAAAAAAGATAATCATTTGTCAGCAAGGCATATGTTTGATAGCACTATTTCCGGCACGTTTTATAGATCATGTATGAATTGTGATCGTTTTTTGTACCTGCTGAACTGTATTAGATGCGATAATAGAGAAACAAGAGAAGAGAGAAAGGTAAATGATCCTTTTACACACATTCGAGAAATTTGGGAAATTTTTATTGACATATGTAGAAATTCATATACTCCAACTTCATACGTCACCATTGATGAACAGCTTTTGGCATTCCGAGGACGCTGTCCTTTTAGGATGTATATTCCTAACAAGCCCGCGAAGTATGGGATAAAAATTGTTATGGTATGCGATTCCGCCACCAAGTATATGTCAGACGCAAGTCCTTACTTAGGCAAAAAAACAGAGAGCAATGGTTTGCCTCTAGCCGAATTTTATGTAAAAGAGTTAACGAAATCAATTCATGGTACAAATCGCAACGTTACCATGGACAATTGGTTCACCTCGGTTTCCCTTGCTGACCAGTTGCTACAAAATCCTTACAAATTAACTATGATAGGAACTATACGCAAAAAATAAAAAAGAGATACACAAGGAGTTCTTGGATGGAAATAGTCGAAACGCAAATACGTCAATGTTTTGTTTCGATCAACAAAAGACATTATTATCTTACATGCCAAAGAAAAACAAATTAGTTTTGCTACTTTCAACTATGCATGAGAAGGCAGAGATCGTAGAAGAAACCGGTAAGCCAACAATAATTTATAACTATAATGAGACCAAATCAGGTGTGGACACCTTTGACCAAATGTGTTCAAATATGAGTTCGAGCAGAAAAACACAGAGATGGCCATTATGTGTGTTGTATGGAATGATAAATATGGCCAGCATAAGCTCTTATGTTATTTACACTTTTAATACGTTAAAAAAAGGCGAAAAACCTATTTCAAGATATCAATACATGATTGATTTAAGTCTTTGCCTTGCCAAACCATGGATGCAGTATAGATATAACAGCAAAACTTTACGTCGATATCTTCGGCAAGACATATCTCAAATCCTCGGTATATCAAAAGAAAACGTTGTGAACACACCCCAAGACAAGAAGAGGAAGATCTGTTTCTACTGTCCAAGCAAAAAAAGGTGCATGACCACTAATTATTGTATGGAGTGCAAAAATCCAATTTGCGGCGAACACCGAGGAGATATTTGCACCGTATGTTGTGAAAAATAATAAAATATGTTGGTTTTATAATTTTAAACGTTTGTTCTGATAATGAAGAACGTTATCTTTTTTTTTGTATTTTTTTAAAATAAAGTTTGATAAGGCAATTTTGTTTTTTTTTTATTGAGTTGTAAAATTTACGATAGTCCCGTAATTACGTTTGGCAAACACAGTCCCGTATTCTAGGGTTAAAGAAATAGGGCCCAATGATTTGGACTGTGACAAAATAAATTAACTGAAAATCTGGCGAACAGCGATTCGCTTATAATGCACTTATCGATAAATTTGATTCTCTATAAGCGAAAGTTCATTATAAAGTAGTTCCTTATAGGCAAGGCTGAAATGCATAAATTTAAATGGTGAATCAGACTTTGCAAAATGTATATTATAAACGATATTTCATTATATGCGAATTCATTATAGACGGATTACACTGTATATTAAATACTGTATCTTTTATTAATCGGTATTTGGTAAAGTAAGTTGTAATATATTAAATTTCTTAAACTCTGTTTAAGTTTAAGAAGCTTGAAATATATTTATTTCGATAAAACCGAGAACAAAATTATTTAAAATTGCATGTTCCTTAATTATACACGCAATTATTAGAGCAGTAATCTGTATGCACAATTGTTCTTTTCTTTTACAGCAAACCAAGTTTTTATCTGATTCTGAAACATATCCATGTTCGCTCGGCTTTTAATTATGTTCGCAGAGATAATTAAGATCAAGAAAAATGTATATAACTGATTTAAATGGCATTGAAACTCAGGTAATTACGTATTATTATATTATTATAACATTTCTAAATGTGGATTGAGATAAATGAGAGATCATGTTTCAGATATGCACACGTAGCATGTTTTTGTGTTTATGAAAAACAGACTGATAAACTGGGTCATCGGAGCTGTTGATTTTCCATTCATCGAATGTATGTTATGTACTTATGTATATGAATGCGTTAGGAACCTATTATTAATCTGCAAGGTAGAATGAAATTTAAAATATCTAATTGTGTATAGTTCGATTTATGTATACATATATATAGGTCAGACTTTTGAAATATTAATCTTGATTCAAAATTACATAGGAAGTTGTTTGTTTGTAATATATATGTTTTAAAACACAAAGCTTGTTTTGTGTAATCGTCGCTGACAAAGGTCAATATAAAGCAGAGAAAACTAAGACTTTCCTTTGGTAAAACTCTTTAAGACTGGCTTGAGTCTTAAAAGAAAAATGATGAAGGAGAAATTTTCATATATACATGTGCATTAGGGTGGTCCTTATTTTTCAACTTTGTTGTTTCGATCGCAACTCCCCCTCAAAATGTTCGTTATATGTAGTATAAAAATACGGTGTGCAAAAAATTATCACGATTGGGCGAGGTTAAGACGTGGCGCATCGCTCTTGAAATTTGGTTCAAAAATATTAAAAATTAAATTTTCTTGGTTGTAAAAAATATATTTATTTATACTAGAAAATATATTTGACTTTAATTTTAACATATTTTAAATTTACTTGAGACGATGTCGTCTTAAAGCTTGTCTGGTTTTCATTTAAAGCCAAATTTTTAAGGATTAGAATACAAAGTAAAATACAAAGTAAAATCTATGTATTTATATACATATATGGTGACATATTTCTTAAGAAAATAAATGAAAATTAATAAAAGATAGAAGAATGGTTTACTTTTGGAAAACAGAGTTAATAAATAGGAAAAACATAAAACATTCACTTATTCCTTGTGGCCACAGATTTGATAATGTTACAAGATCTCTGTCTGACAAGGGATAAATAAAAATGCTTTGTTTTTAGTTATTTATATGTTATTTTATTTCAAAAGAGAATATTTGTTCATATTGGGGTAGAGTTTCCGATAATCCGCAACAATTTGCACTATCCATTGCATTTCTTCTTCATCTTTGGATAACACTAAATTAAAATCTTCCAGTAGCTTAACTGTTCGTTCTGCCGAGTCACTAACAACATTCATATTTCCAACGATATTAAGGCCAACGTTAAAACTAGGTTCATTTACCCACTCCTTTGGATTTTTTGTTAAAAAGTCCGTTGGAATACCAACCCTTTTAAAAAAATTACGTGATTTTTGGGTTATAAAATATTCGATGTTCTTATTAAGATATTGACTTATAGTATGAGGAGTTACGATCAATTTTTTTAATTCGCAATCAGTAGCTTGTACCATGATTCTTCGACTCATATGTAACATTTGGATCATAAAAAGACAACGCTGCTGTTTCTGTGGTTAAATACCACAAATGATTACTTAGTTTGCTTAGTGGCGCACGACTAATCTTCTCATCAACAATTTTATGAGAATGTAAATCTTTTAGAAATCTTAAATCATGAAATCGAATTGTATCATTTTAAATTCGTTTCGAAATAAATATAATTTAAGGCAATAAATAGCTTTCGACATCCAACGGGTGTGATGTAATGCTCCAGGCTTTTTAAAGGTAAATTCCGGAACTGTGCCACCAAGAAAAACTATACTTAATTGAAGAAGCTCTTTATAATCATCACGTGCTTGTTTTACTTCAAGATTTTGAGATGCAAATTTTATAATCTCGGATACACTCCCAACTGTATACTTCACTTTCTGAGCTTAAACACCATTCATAAAGTTAATTTTGTCAATTTTGATCCAAGCGTCTCTAAACTTCTGTCTTAGGTTTGCGGTCATTTTTTTACACTTTTTACACAAGCTTTTATTTTTAACACTATTTCTGTTAAGTAACACACGCTTCTTATTGACAATTTTAATCAATTGTCATTTTATAGGGGAAGTCCCTTTTTAATTTTCTTAAATGCTGCACCACAGTGATTTTTTCTTAACAAAGACGCGTAAGAGTATTCGAAAAAAAGGATAAAAAAGCTATATCTAGAACTCGTTGGCTTAAAAAAATATCTATGCTTGTAAACTATTATCAGGATATGTAAATAATTTAGTTGCCGCCACAATTTTTGAAATTTGATTCCAATTAAATTTTTATAATCAAATTCTTGTTACAAATCGTGGCAGTTACCGTAAATTTAATTAAGTTATAATAATAAAGTTTATATTGTATACTAAAAAATATCAATACATAAAAAAAATTATATTATTGTTCATTTTACGAACAGGGGTCACCTTGAGAGGCAGTGCGCCACGCCTTTCCTTTGTTCGATACGCATAATTTTTTGCATACCGTATTTTTACATAAAAACAAACATTTTTAGAGGGAGTTACGGTCTATGACTTCAAAAAAATTTGCTTCCATACATCTAAAGACCACCCTAATGTGCATTCATGTTTTTGATATTCAATTAATCAGATTTGTATATGGTGTGTTCACAAAACGTTTACAAAGTCCTCTAATTTATGAAAAATGTTTAATTAATGTTAAGCCTAACAATAGGATTTATAAATTCGAATCAATTAATTATTTATTAATACAAGCAATTAATGAAGACAGTAAAATCAAGAAGAAGCTAACAAACTTTAAAAACTAAATTAAAAAAAAATAAGATAATTAATAAAAATGTTTTGATAGTAAAAAGACACAAGACCAAACAATTTTATTTTTACATAAAAGGCTGGACCTTAATTTACTTCTCAACTTAATTTCTACCTATATTACGAGGGATGCTTCCAAGGTTCTGGGAATTTAGCTATAATTTGTTTATTTTGTCAATTTTCATCAATATTTCAATCTAGTTTTACAACATAATCGCCATTTAATTGAATACATTTATTCCAACGATAAATTAACTTTTTTAAGCCGTCCCCAAAGAACTTTTGGCGAAAAAGCCACAGTTGTATGAAATTAATGAGTAACATAGAAAACAATACATTGTTTCGAAATTCGATAGTCTGCTTCAAAAAAAATAGGCACGTGGCTTCCAGGATCCCACCCTACCATTCGGATTTAAATCCAATCGAAATAATATGGGTTCAAATTAGCAACAACGTACAGTTCGAATATTCTGTAAGGAACAAAAATTCGTGCTTGGAAGGTGTGTGTGGAAGAGAACTGTATGTATGACAAAGGCGTCATCTATACTCTGAGGGGAGTCGAGAGAGGTCTCATCATAAAATAGCGTTTTCGGTATATGCGTTGTGCCCTGTTTCGCATAAATATATTGGAATAGCTTCCCTGGATCAGCTTTAATATAGTGAATTAGTAACAATATCCTCTCCTCCAGATTGTTCGAAATCTTTTGAAGTTGTCAAGGAAGAAAATATTATGTGTACGTTTCCACTTGTGTCGATAGTACTCCTTAAATTCCAAATTGGAAGTTATATTATTTGTGAACCATGCCTGATATCACAGATAAGAATACTTCGGAACGTGTTTGTCTAAAATATCATAAAGATAGGATAAAAATTATTCACGGGACAATCTGCTACGATCACTAATCGTAGTTGCTACGATCCCTAAGTGTCGCGCTTAGAAAAAGAAGATATATATATATAAAAAAACCCAAAGAAAACGCTCCCCGGAGCAGACCCAGTCTCGGTCGACTAAAACTGCCCCTGCCCGTTCTTGCTAACGTCCAATGGCCCACCCGGCTTCTGAGGCTGCCTTAGCTCAGGAGGTGGGGAGACCCAGAGGTAAGTAGAAAAACTAAGAGAGGTGGAAAAGGGCGCCACCGAATTTCTACCGCTGGACGTCGCAAATTCGGAAACTTGATGAATATCGATTTTGAAATAAAAAAAAGGCAGGTCGCGTGGGGCAGAGACTCGTTCCACTCTCGAGGATCGAGAGACGAGGGAAAGAAAAAGAAAATACGTTATTTCAACTAAACAATAATTATTTATTCACTCCCCGTATATGTATTAGGGAAAAAAAAATAACTGTTACAGAAATATGCGGCTGAAGGCCGGTCAAAACTAAAGAAACAAATAAATCAAGAACAAAGGGATGTAATTTAAATAAATCGACTAATTAAAGTTTTTCAATGCGGCTGATGGCCTATTACGCCCTAAAAAAAAACAATACTATTCTTTCTTTCACGTAGGCTCACAATAAATTACAAAATTCAACAATTTGTTGAACTAGAACGATCTTTAGCTAGAACGTTTGTTAAAGTTCAAATGAGACTCCGCAAAATATGTAATTTGCGTAATAAAAAAACTATTCTAATTGATTAGCAAAAATGTGAAAATACAACCAATTAACGTGTTAAAAAAACTATTCTAATTGATTAGCAAAAATGTGAAAACACAAACAATTAACGTGTTAAAAAAACTATTCTAATTGATTAGCAAAAAAAATTGAGATACAAACAATTAAAGGGTTGATGAACGTATTCCATTTAATTAACCAAAAACATGAAATCCAAATAATTTAAAGTGTTAAAATAAATTTACGTTTTAATGCAAGGTTAAATTGAAACGACAACAAAAAAATTTAGGTTTAAGAAAATGATCTACAAAAAAAAAGAAGGTCAAGCAGGTTTTTCGTTGAGAAAACACTTGGGATTATTAAATGACGGTCTATTAATTTAATAATAATAACGAGATATATGAAAAGAAACAGGAAATTTACGAATAATAATTTGAAAATAAAATTAATGTAACGAGAGCTTATCTGACGGTCCGACTGCGATCCTTTTCCCTTCCGGAAAGAAAATCGTCACTGGCAGGAACAATCAGGCGATGTTTCGAGATTTTTTTGTTGTTTTATTTTTCTGCCCGTCGGCCACACCATCTAAATAAAGGGATAACAACGACAATAAGAAAAAGAAAGACTCAACAGAGATAGCTCTATAGATACCAAATATTGCGTGTGATGGCTATGAAAATTAAAACGATAATTTTTAGCGGGTTACCAGGTTTTTTCCTCTTTTCCAACACTCTAAATCCTCCCAGGGAGATAACGCATTTAGCGAATAATCTGGATAACTCGATCGATTTTAAAACCCCACGGGGCCGTAAATAAAATGATACAATACGGTTTACAACGATCGGATTCTGTGTTGGCTAGAAGAATGCAACTTCGTTCCAAGATCGAAAGCTAACAAACAAGTGTCAAGAGCGAGTCGTCGTTTCTTTCTTAACAACGGAAAAAAAAACCAAGCACTAAAGGTCAAGAAAAAAAAGGAAAAAAACTCGAAAGAAATTGAATATAAATTTAAATAGCGAATAACGATATCTATACAGGTAGGTTAGTTTAAAAATGGAACGAAATATATTGAAGATAAAATTAGTTATAATACGAATTAAAGTAATAAAACGTTGCGCGTTACGGACACGTAACAAATCAATATCAGTAAAACGTTCAAAGAATGATCAATCTGCATCAAGTAGAAAATTTTATCGAATATTTATGTTAGATGGGAATGCAGGCTGATAGATAGAAAATGTAGGAAACTCCAATGATGTGGAACGATGAAACTGTGGAACAAACTAAGTCCCACATAGTAACCACATAGTAACCGACTGCTCCAGAAGAAGTAAACGACTGCTCCAGTAGTAGTTTCCTTGTTGGGTTCCCTGGTGACATCCACGATCTGCAAGGCAACTCCGGCAGCACTGAACTGGTTGAAAAATCAAGATATTAGTGTATAAATTATTTGTGTTCACGATTATTATATAAAATATTGATAATGCATGTGTTTCTTCAAGTATTACGATAATCATTAATCACTAGTGAATAATGAGATCATAATTCACTAGTTTGTCAAATTTCAATGTGACAACCATGATGGAAATTCTTCTAGCAGTTTTACCCATTTTTGTACGTACTACAAAAAAAACTTGCTACCTATGGCGCGCGCAGGCGCAGCGATGGCTTTCTGAAAATGGTCGAAAATCGCACAATTGTTGTAGAAGCTCAATTTATTATATATGCTCTTAGTCAGTAGAGACGGCGTGGGTGACTAAATAAAAGATGCTAGGTAGCGCCGCCCAATTTTACTTACGGAAGTTCAAATCTGAAAACGGAGAAAAGGGATCGAGCGATCGTAGACGCATGCGCATGCAGACTACAAAAAAAACAAATCCAAAACCGTGAAATGCGACACAGGATACCTGCAATCTGAGAAGAAAAGTTCAAAGCAGCCAACTTGCTAAAGAAAAAAAAGGTAAAGAAAAGGCTAGAAATCAGTTAACTCGCATATTTTCAAATTAAAAAAAAAAGTTAAATGAAAAATGGTATTCAGTTATATCTTGTCCAAAAATATGACCACCCTGTATATAATGTCGCACATGTTGTTTTAAACATTACAAAAAAAAAGGAAAAAGGGTGATTTTATAAAAAAAAACTAAGCTTAATATTAATGAAAGATTAAATGAATACCTCAAGAAATAGAATGCAAAAGTATGTATATCTAGATATTAAATTAAATAATTACGCAATAAACAAAATTCCGAAAATAGTCTAGATTACAAGTTTAAATAAATAAGCCCTTTCTATGGATCCTTAGAGAAAACCATACATAGTAATAACAATTATACACATAATAAATTATCTTACATATAATTCAAAATTTTAAATCAAATATATTTCTAGAATTTTATCGACCACATCGTAAGTGTATCTGCACCAGGACGTACAGCTTTTATACATGTCTTGCAAAGCCGAGATTGAACAGGCGCATATGTGCCTACAAAAAAAGAAGTTACAATAAGAAACTTTACTTTAAAATAATAGATGTACCAAAATGAATAGAAATTTAGAGTAAATTTAAATACAGTAAAATGTATAATATTACGTTAAAAATTAAATTATTAACCACCAAAGCTAAATATAAATTGAAACTTATATTGTAATTAGATTTCAAACATCTTAAAAAATATATTGCGTTACACAAATCCTCCAAATATGGCTGAATATAAAATTCGAAACGTTAATTATGTTTTAAATTGATTAGGAAATGTATTATTAATTAAAAAAAGACAGTTATGAGTAATTAAACCGCAAAACGTTAAATTAGTTTTGTAAGTGACAAATATTATAGCATTTAAAATAAAAGTTCATACGAGTTACAATTTCTTCGTTATGTTCACAGAAAAGTACCCACAGGTCGGTATCCACACCCATTCAAACGGAAGCGGAAGTTACATAGATATTCAGGCTTCAACATATTGGAAATTTACGTCTTCTTCTCCATTAGTGGAGACGCTGGAGAATCAATTCGTCGGTAGTTGCAAACTAAAAGATATCGGGTGTCTGGAATTCTTGTCTTCGCAGAGGAGTTTTAATTAATCCGAAGATTCGTATAAGAAATGCCGCCAAAAAAAAAGAAATTATACTTGCTATAAAGGGCATTTTCCCCTTACAAGCCTCTCAAATTCCAAAATCGGTAAACGACAAATCTATTAATATTTCACGGTCTACGATAAGATCCGCATAAGCAACTAAAACTCGAAAATCGTAGACTTCGTGAATAAAAAAAGTTCCTATTACACGAAGGATACACACACAACTACTATTAACTGGATTCGATCAGTCTTTGAACCAATGCTTCTCTACGGCGATGCACTCCGGAAACGGAAGGGGGGCGATACGATTACAAAATTTTAACCCAAAGGGCGAAACAGGACGTGTTGAGCGAAGTAAACTCGCAATTAAAAAATAATATACCGGAGCACGACGATAATAATATAAAATAAAACTAAGAAAAACGTGTGTAACATAGTAAGTCACGGCTGTCATCTAAAAGTTAAATTAATTACTCATATTGAAACGTCAAATTTTGTATATTATATTTTTAAATATTTTCATAAATAGCTAACAGTCGTGGACAAATTATAGTATTGTATTCGCATATAATGGCTATTATTCACCACGTTGAATAATATACTATGACCTTCTTTTTGTCATAAAAATGATTTGTACACTAATGTCTATTTTTTTTAAACAGCCCTTCTAATACGAAATAAATAAATAAATGTACAAAAAGGTTTAAGTATATCAATACGTTATACACGTATTACGCAATATACATATCTGTAACTGTACACATGGACAATACACCTCGTACTTTCAGCATTTACTTCTGCTTAAGACACGTGTTTCTGCCATCTATAGGCGTCATCAGTCAAGCTAGTGAAGCTATGTAGGTAATACATATGATACAAATCTTTTTAAGAACAGATTTGTATCTGTATATACATTTACGCTGAAATCGCCTACAAGATATAGCAAATTTCGTCCTATAAGGTGGCACTATTTAATAAGTGACATCTGACGGACGAAAGAGACTATGCCGAAATTTTGTAAATAAATGTAAATTTGTAAATAAATGAACTAATTTTTTAAACGGAAAAAACTATTCATTTAAATTTCAAGGTTTTATTCTTTTTAATTTCGAGTTCTATTGAGCTTAAAAAATATTCTATTAACATAAATCGATCCTGATAAATAGCATTTGTAACAAATACTAGTCGAAAAGAAAAATATATTTACAAATCCTGTTCATATTAAAACAAAGGTATAGTATATTTGATCATTAACTTAGTTAATCTTGTTGTTAGTTAATATTATACGCACCGCAAATTCAGATTATTAATAGTTCAATATTCCAATAGAAAGCACCCATGTCTTAAGACAAGATCCCCGAGATTCAGCTTAATAAGTACAATATTATACCTATAAATTGATTTTATAAGTCCACAGCTTACTTCCTATCGTTGTCGTTCAAGAGATTGCAAATTATTCAGTTGGAACATTACATTTAACGAAGTATTTAAAATAAATTAAACGTCTCCCTTTAAAATTCCATTCGTAATAATTCCGTAATCTGTTTTCGCTCGAAATTAGGCTTTGCGTAATTCATGTAATACCGAAATTATTGCCGAGAGGGCTCCGCAAATTGTCCCTTTGGTCTCACTGGTGCCGACATAATCCGCTGTGCGGTGTCCTAATTAATGAGTGAACCGTGGAAGGCCGCCCTTTAACCAAACCCAGGGCATATTTTAAAAGTTATAATGTGTGAAAATGAGAAATTCAAAGTCGGCCCTTTTTGCTAACGAAAGAGGCCAGAGTTTGAGGAAATTCAAAAGAAATATGTACAATTCTCATGGAAATAATTATTTTAGAATAACTTAAAAATGGAATGACCGAATAGTAGATATTCAATTTTATTTCTTGAATTTTTTTTATAATTTCGTTGATTTCGATGAAAATTTGCGTGAAATTATAAATCGATTCTGAATTGCAAACCTCCTTAACCTAGAACTTCTTTTAAGTCTATCAAATCTATTAAGCCTTCTCATGAAATGACCGGTTAACTATTATTCCATATTTTAGATCATCTTCAGGTCTGTTGCTTCCACCATTTTTTTATGCTGTCTGGTCTTCCACAGTTTTTTTTTTATTTTGTTAATATGCTCTCGTATTTATATATTGTACATTTCTATTAACCTAATAATATAGTATATAACTAGAGGCCGAAATGACGATGGACCATATAAATAGTCTATAACATCGCTAAGTACAACATTCATTCGGTTAACCACACATATTTTTCTTGTCGTTGAATTGTGACGCAATTACTGTGAACTTCATGCGAGTAGATAGAAGCGCGAGGTGTTTTTATGACTGATTTTATTTACGAGGTGCATTCAAGTTCTAAGGCCTCCGATTTTTTTTCTAATTAACTACTCACCCTAAAACTATAAAACTGGTGTTACTTCTCGACGTAATCTCCCTGCAGACGTACACATATTTCACAACGTCGACGCCATGATTCCATGGCCGCGGCGAAGGCTTCTTTAGGAGTCTGTTTCGACCACTGGAAAATCACTGACGCAATAGCAGCACGGCTGGTGAATGTGCGGCCACGGACAGTGTCTTTCATTGTTGGAAACAGCCAAAAGTCACTAGGGGCCAGGTCAGGTGAGTAAGGAGCATGAGAAATCACTTCAAAGTTGTTTTCACGAAGAAACTGTTGCGTAACGTTAGCCCGATGTGCGGGTGCGTTGTCTTGGTGAAACAGCACACGCGCAGCCTGTCCCGGACGTTTTTGTTGCAGTGCAGGAAGGAACTTGTTCTTCAAAACATTTTCGTAGGATGCACCTGTCACTGTAGTGCCCTTTGGAACACAATGGGTAAGGATTACGCCCTCATTGTCCCAGAACATGGACACCATCATTAATTCAGCACTGGCGGTTACCCGAAATTTTTATGGTGGCGGTGAATCTGTGTGCTTCCATTGAGCTGACTGGCGCTTTGTTTCTGGATTGAAAAATGGCATTCACGTCTCATCCATTATCACAATCGACGAAAAGAAAGTCCCATTCATGCCTTGGTTGCGCGTCAACATTGGTTGGCAACATGCCACACGAGCAGCCTTGTGGTCGTCCGTCAGCATTCGTGGCACCCACCTGGAGGACACTTTTCGCATTTTCGGGTCGTCATGCAGGATTGTGTGCACAGAACCCACGGAAATGCTAACACTGGAGGCGATCTGTTCAACTGTTATTCGGCGATCCCCAAAACAAATCTCTCCACTTTCTCGATCATGTCGTCAGACCGGCTTGTGCGAGCCCGAGGTTGTTTCGGTTTGTTGTCACACGATGTTCTGCCTTCATTAAACTGTCGCACCCACGAACGCACTTTCGACACATCCATAACTCCATCACCACAAGTCTCCTTCAACTGTCGATGAATTTCAATTGGTGTCACACCACGCAAATTCAGAAAACGAATGATTGCACCGGTGTTCAAGTAAGGAAAACGTAGCCATTTTAAGTATCTAAAACAGTTCTCATTCTCGACGCTGCCGCTACAATTCCATCTGCCGTACAGTGCTGCCATCTCTGTGACGTATTGACAACGAACGCACGCTCATTTTAAAACAATGCACATGCTTCTATCTCTTTCCAGTCTGGAGAAAAAAAATCGGAGGCCTTAGAACTTGAATGCACCTCGTATTAGTTTATATTTCATAAGATAAATAAAGTACGGTGAGTTAGTTTCTTTTTTCATTGTTTTAACTGTTAATAACATCATTACATACTTCGTAATCTTTTTAATAGATCCTGTTTAATATCATTTCATTGAATCTACTGTTCCCAATTATTTTGGCGTAAGTGTCCATTGAATTTCGTTAAGTTTCAATAACTTACGCATACATTTTTAATTTTCATTTATTTAGATCTAGAATATTGTTTTTCAGATATGATACGGAATAACGACGTCGAGAATGGCATCGTGATACAATGGCGAGTTGGATTAAGGGTCATTCTGATTGTATGTCTATTTCCAGTGATTCCGAAATTTATTTAAAAAATCTGTAAAATATTGTTAAAACATTCCAAGAAACCGCACGTAAAACGTCACTTAGCACCGCACACATATAGACAGGAATTAGAGCCGTTGGAATCTGACAATTTGAACGCATAACTCTGTGAAACTTTAATGGCGGCATGTATTCCATTAAATAAACTTAACAATCCCACCTTCAAATCATTTCTCCAAAAATATACTAGTCGAAATGTTCCTGTTGAATCCTCCTTATGTAAATATTATGTTCCTAAGTGCTACACGAAAGCAGTAGAACGCATTAGAAGCCATCTTTCAAATCAATACCTATGAATAAGTGCCGACGAAACTGTCTATATATTAGGATGCTGTGTGGTAAATGTTGTAGCTGGTATACTACATCCAACTATTCCATATAACGCATATGTAATAGCAACAAAAGTTATAAATATAATTGATGCGGAAACAGTAGCTAAAACCATTTACCAGAATATGGACCAAATGCTTCATTCGGACGTCAGTTACAAAGAAAAACTACTTTTAGGCAGACCATTAAAGAAAACATACCTTAATATGCTGCATATTACTTGTGTAGCACATGTTCTCCACAGAATCTGTAAATATACCAGAGACACCTTTTCGGAAGTTGATAGACTTGTATTCCCATTTAAAAAAGTTTTCAGAAGCGCACCTCTTTACACGGAAATACTTCCATCTTCGTCACTGCCTCCCTCTCCAATATTAACTAGATCGGGAACATGGTTGGAAGCTACTAGTTTTTATGCACAGTATTTCGATAGTTTACAAAATTTCGTTACATGTTTAAATGACAATGGTCGATGAATTTCTGAGCGCAAGGCACTAATACAAATTCTAAATTTAAAAAATCAGTTGTACTTTCTTAAGGAACACTTTGGAAATTTCCCAAAACGAATCACTTATTTTGAAAATCAAAATCTCAAATTAAATGATGGATTAACCACATTAGATGTGTGAATGATATTCCAAAAGACTTCGGATGGTGGCGTTCGGCAAAAGTTAGACGCAGCTTTTAATAGAAATCCAGATTTAGTAACATTGCGGCAATTGTGTATTGGGACAATGCCTCAACATCTAGCTGCTAAATACGCTGAAATAAAAGAATATTTCCAGTATGCATCTGTAGAAAGTTGCCATGTAGAAAGGACGTTTTCTATCTACAAGGATGTATTTCATTCAAAGAGAACAAATTTTACAGAAGAGAACCTTGAGAGAGTATTGCTAGTTAATATATAAATAAAATTAAAACTCTTTAAAAATATAAATTTTCAATAGTACGCCCATGGACGATGAGTCATGGGCCTCTCGTGTCCTGTCCCTAGTTATTACGTTCATTGTTAAAATTTCAAAGGGCAAACATTAATAATAAATAAATTAATTTTTTTATATATAATTTTTAAATTACATATATTGTTTATCAATGACAAATTCATTAATAATTAACTAATAAATAAATAATAAATTAAAAAATAATAGTATAGACAAATAATATTTTTTTATATTATTTCAAAACGAACTTCTCAAATTAATGATTAATAAAAATTTTATAAAATTGCTTTCAATTATTTCCAGTATCAGTACTGAATTAATTAATTAAGGTAATTCATTAAAAATATATTTAAATTCTAACAATTTATCCTACTCAATGACAAACAAGTCTTTTAAAAGTGTAACCGACGCCGTTACTAACAACATATTTAAAAAAGGGCAGGGAAATGAATAGAAGTCAATGAGACAGGATATGGATCATTTCCGCAAATATACATGCACGGAAGGGCAGGTGACAAAATTTGCCGTGCAAGTATTCGGGAAAGTGGACTAAAACAGTTCTTGAATCATTACGAGATATGGGTTTACTGTTGCTAAGCAATTTTAATTCGATTACCTCAGTTTCTCAGAAATTTTTGTTTGCAGTTTGATAGAATCGTTGTTTGTTGAGATTTAGTCTTCAAGGGTAATATCCAATACCGCTTGTGACGTAGATTTAGCGGAATAAGCTTATTCTTTACAATATCCTAAATCGATTTTTGCTTACTTAGTTGTATATTTCTTGGCTGATTTAGTATAAGTAAAAATAAATTTATAAATAATTTTAAATTAGATCAGTTTTGTATTTTGTGGGCATGTTAGGAACGATATTAAACAATTGCATATGTACACTAAATTAAATAGAAATTAGCACACTTAGACAATTTGGTGTCGACCTTTTTTAAACAAACGATAAGTAATTAAATTAATAGATTCTTCACAATCTTGTCTATTTTTAACCGACTTCCAAAAAGGAAAATGTTATCAATTCGTCGTGTGTTTGTTTGCGCATAACTATTGAACGGGTTGACCAATTTTAATGATTCTGGGTACGAATGAAAGAGGGCGCAGTACTAGGTACATACTTCGTGAATAATTACATATATGTTTATAAAGTATTTCTTTGCAGTACAACGCCAAATTTAAGGCATAAGAATACCTTAAAAAGACTAACGTGTATAGTATTTATGTGTGTTAAAAAGAGATAAAGTACAATTTGCGGCCTGCGCACTTTGAGCAGTACGAACTGTAAAAAAGTACTTTACCAACTGTATATGTATTAGGAGAGGTTGGTGCAAGTTCTATCATGTTTATGTGCACTATATTCATTTTTTGTACGAGTAAGGAAATTAATAAATAACCAAGCCAAAAGGGGTTAAATTAATGATTATTTATTTCTTCGGTAGGTAATGATTAGAGCAGACCAATTTCCATGCGCGCCATATGCGCCGATGTGAGGATGATTGTATTGCATTAAAACTAATAAATAGCATTCAGTATGTGTTTGGTACATGCTTAGACAGCATGTAACTTGAAGCATACGTAATAAAATGTCGTCGACATATTAATCGAGAAAACGACCGTTGTCAGACGAAGTGAATAAGTTTATTATGGATTTCCCGGACTTCATATATGATGACTCAAAAATTAAATGTTTAGTGTGCAATGCATATCTAATGTGTTGGTCAAAAACACATTGTAAAGACACGTAAGCAGTTCGAAGCACAATAATAACGAAATTAATCGACAATAGCTTATACATGAACTATGTGTAACTATGATTGTGTGCACACTGCCGTTTACCTTGTTAAGTAATGATTCATTTATTTCATTTTGGAATAAATACGCGAATCAAACATTACCGAGCACGACAGCGTTTCGAAGGAATTTACCATCGGTGCGTAAACAGGTTGAAAATAAAATCAAGGCCGAACTGAAAAATAAAAAAACTGTGGTTGTGTGTTGACGAAACAACTGACAGCAAAAAACAATCTGTAGTTAATGTGATGGCGCGTAATATGGAACCACATCAACCAACGTCTTCAATTTTATTAGCATCCAGACGACTAGAACAATGTAATGCCGAAAAAAATTTAGAGATGGTATTAGATACTTTGGAAAAATTTAAACTTTCGAAAGACCAAGTATTAATGTTTATGACTGATGGTGCCGCAACCATGTGTTCTGTAGGCCGGTTCGTAGATGTTATCCATAGGTAGATGCGCCTGAGCCACCACAGCCGATTCTGACACGTTGGGGTACATGGTTACGGCGGGGTTTTACTATCATGAACATTTTGAAAAATTAATTACATAGTTTTATCATTCGATTCGAAAGAAAGTGCAGCTATCAATACAAGCCAGAAAATATTTCAAGATGCCCAGATTAAAATGTATTTATAAAGTATTCGTGAGAATTATTTGGGACTAGAAGAAGCAATAACAAAATTAGAAAATTCGTCGCTGTCGTTAGAGGAATCACTGCAAATCGTTAAAGATGTTCACGAACGACTGTGTGCTGTAGAAGACGCAAAAAGTGAAAGTGTTCTAATTAAATTTGAAGGTGTTTTAGACAGAAATGCAGATTTTGACACCTTAACACGTTTTTGTGAGGGCACGTCAACAGATGCGTTAAGTTGCTTAAAAAAGTATTTTGATTATGCGAATGTAGCATCACTAGATGTAGAACGCTCGTTTTCCGAATATAAACATATTTTTCCCTCACGGCGGACATGTTTTTCAGAAATATCATTAGAAACGCACCTGATGTTGAAAATATACAATCGAGTTTCTCCAGTTTGTCAATCCTTGGAAGACGCTTAAAACGGTTAGTGTTTTTTTAAATCCTCTGTCGTGCACACAATCACTGATTTCATACATTTTCCATTTTAGTTATAGGTACATACAACGCTGCTATAATATGTACTATTCTTATTTTTCGTGTGTTTATGCATATTACTTTAATAGCAGAAAACCAAATGTATATTTAATTATTTCTGATAGAATAACTGTCTCTACTTCTATACTTATATCGGTAACAAGCTCATGTTGCGTCCCTATTCTATCTTCGAATATATTACGAATTATACTCCCATACCGGCGCTCATGGCGCGCACGGAAATTGGTCTGCTCTAGTGATGATAAAGATGCTATTATTTATAGTAGAAATGCAAGTTTTTAAGAAATATTTAATCAGTCGAAACGCGTAATTAGTACAGTACTACCTTGTTGTTGTAGATATAATTCGAAGATAAACCACAGCAATGAAGCCGTTTCCGCTTCACACGTGGTTCTCGATGAAACTTCTGATGCACTTGGTTTTATTCACTCCTTTAATAGATTTTTCAGTTCCTATGATTTAGAACTTGTACAGCAAATCTCATCATCAATTAGCTATAGAAGCCGGTAGCGAAAACCAGTAACAAAAACCTTACAGATATTCGAGGGCACAATTAACCTGCGGCTTAGACAATAACGCTAAATCAATCATATAAATGGAGGTTCAACAAATACTGTACGCCCCTAAATAAACAACCTATTTCGGTGTAAATTTACTCGATAATAATAATTTCTGTGAGATAGCGAAGTCATTCTTTTTTTGTGAATGTGTCTGAAGATATCCTTTCTCCAGCAGGGGCCTACTGATAAATCCGTGGAAAGATGAAATACGTATCTGCGTCTCTGGGGAGAGATATGTTCGGACACGTTCACAAAAAATATTAATATTGAACTTGTATTTGTGTTCTTCACATCAGATTTTTATAAGCGAACAAATTTTACAGAAAAGTTAATATTAATACTCCTTTACTCAACGTGAACCACAAAATGAACAAATAAAAATGTATTTCGTATTTTATAGATCACCACCAGTTTGTTTTCCAATTATATAAATAAAATTGAAAACTTTAAAAATACGAATTTTCGTAGGGGTCATGGGTATCTCGTGCCCGGTCTCTAATTATGAGGTGCGTGAAAAGTGGTACTTTACACTTATTGCACATTGCATTGACATGTCAGTTAAAAACGCCTGGCAGATACATACGCAAAATAGTGGACAGTTAGATCAGCTTGCTTTTAGACGAAGGAACGTTATCTCTCTATTAGTTCAAAATAAGAAATAAGAAAAAAATATGTACATATATCAAAAACGGCAACACTCATTTCTTAACGCAGATTTGCGTTATGATCGGCTAGACTGCTGGAACAGGAACAAGAAACGCATGACGGACGTTGTTACGAGAAAACAAAAACCCGGTGTTCTAACTATAATATAGGACTACATACAAAATTTTTTATGTAATATGACACAATTACTTAATTTGGTATTGACAAAAGTTATGTGCCTACTAGACTATATATATATATATTCTAAGAAACCCGGGTGTCGAAACACATGTGGCGTATCCGTGTAGAAAAAACAACAAATGTGAGTTTGGTTTGACTTTTATTTTTCTCTTTACGTATTGTATTGTAATTCAACTTTCCTGTTCATTTTAGCCATTCTTATTTTTATTTTACGTAAGTTTCAATGTTGGATGTTGGCTCGATTTGTAATCATATTTAATCTAATTTTAAACTTAAAAATTGTTAATATTGTTAAGTCTCCAATTAATTCGTACAGATATTATTCAAATGAATGTCCCCCTACCATTCTAAGCTATTTTAAATTAATGTTGTTTAGTTTTCAACGTAAAACACTAACCTAATCCGTAATTCATTTCTTAATATAATGTTAAATTTAAAATGGTCAATTCAATTGTTATATCACACAAAACAAACACAGTTCTCATGTTCATTGTAATGATTCTTGTTTCCAGATGCTTGAAAAAGACTGAATTGATAAAGGTCGAAACGTCGCAAACAAACATCTAAATTCAATAAAAGGTCGCTAAAACCAATAAAAATCTATTATTTTTAATATATATATATATATATATATATATATATATATGTATATATATATATATATATACAAGCTGTCCCGTATCGTTATGTTAAAATTTTAGGAGTGTAAAGTAGACTTCATTTCAAGTAACAAAAACGCAAAACTTGTATATCCATTTTTATTTGTTTCAAAGTTACAGATCTATGAATGTGATTGTCAGATCATGAAAAAAAATGTAATCCTAAAGTCAATACAAACTGATTTTATTAAAAAAAAAAATAAGATTCAATAACAGGCCTGTGATTGCTAACGTCGCATAATAAAATGTTATCATAAAATAAATAAACACGTGTCGTAGTGCATACAGTAATTTCTTGGAGATTTACAAAAATGAGTACTGGAAATTGATTTATGATAAAGAAGGTTCTTACTTATTTCGTAAGTGCTGAACCATGAATATCATACAATAAACAAATGTTCACATGAATGTTAACGTTGCATTTTTTAATAAAGGATTACATTACGTTTCAGTTCACACAACAGCTTATTAGTGAGTGCACACGTTTTCTTTATTCAAAATGCCTTACGGATTTTCTTCTCAAGAGTATGCGGACATGCATTTTGTGTATGGCTACTGTAACGGCAGTGCACGTCAAGCAGTAATTGAATACCGACATCGGTTTCCCGATATGCGCATTCCTCATTACAGAACGTTTCTGGAAGTACACAGACAATTTCGGGAATGCGGACTGCGTGATTATCTTTTCGACCGAGGAGTAAATTTGCCAGCAGACTTCGAGGAAGAAGCAGTAGTTATTGTTACAAAGCATCCAACTCGTAGTGTACGTCGAATCGCTGGACAACTAGGAGTGACACGAATGACAGTTTGGCGAATTTTAAAACGTGAGGGCTTATTATATCCATATCACTATCGCAGGAGGCACGATTTGCTTGAGGCAGACCACTATGCTCGTCTAGTTTATTCTACCTGGATATTAAGACAGTCACGGCTTCATTTTAATTTCTGCAGAAGAGTCCTCTGGACAGATGAATCTACGTTCACGAGAAGTGGTGTTACAAATCTGAGAAACCTGCACAGGTCGTCATCAGAAAATCCCAAAGCTATACGCCGATCTAAATTTCCACATGAATTTTCTATTAACGTTTGGGCGGCCCTAATCGATGACTTGCTGATTGGTCCTGTCGTTCTTCCTGGGAGGCTAAATGTGTACAATTACCTTTCCAATTACCAATTTCTCATTGACGAAATGCCAGGTCCTTTAGAGGATGTCCCACTGAATGTTCGACGAGACATGGGTTTCACATGGATGGGGCACCACCACATTTCGAAATTGCTGTTCGAAATTGCGTTAATGTCAATTATCCAAGATGGATTGGTTGAGGTGGTCCTGTTGCATGGCCACCCAGATCACCCGATCTTAATCCCCTTGACTTTTATTTATAGGGGTACATGAAAAATTTTGTTTACGCGCAAGTTTCGAACACAAGAGAAGAGGTGTAGGATAGTATTCACCTGGCTACCGAGCAAATCCGACAAAACAAATATGAAATTCGGATAAGTACTTCTTCTATTGTAAGTTACGGGCACAAGCCTACATTCAACAAGGAGGTGGACATTTCGAAAATATTATTAATTGAACTTTTTTAAATAAAATCAGTTTGTATTGACTTTAGGATTACATTCTTTTTCATGATCTGACAATCACATTCATGGATCTGTAACTTTGTAACAAATAAAAATGGATATACAAGTTTTGCGTTTTGTTACTTCAAATGAAGTGTACTTTACACTACTAAATTTTGAACATAACGATACGGGACACTTGTATATATACCAGTAAAAATTTTATACTTTTAAGTAAATAAAATGTATGCAGTTTAATGCAGTTAATTTACTGGTCTTTTATCTCATAAAACAGGATTTTTTCAAAATAATGGTCGAAGTTTCTCCCGAAAGCTTCTAGGCACAGGTGGGTTAATAAAAGCGAAACGATGAACATTTGCGTAGGTGGTATATTAAAAAATCTTCCTAAAAACATTATTTAAAGAATAAATATATGTATAACTTAAAATTATTCATGCTAAAACTGATACTGCCAAACTATTAATTGGAAATACCACATGATTTTATTAAGATCGAATCATTCAGACAGCGTGTTTTTCAGAAATTATCTTTCGTACACTTATATGTATATAGATAAGAGAACGTACAAAACACTAAGTACTTATTTGCTGATCTGATACAAGTGATAATAAATTAATTTTATGATTAAACTATAAATGTTTGCTTACGGATTATATCACATTACAGTTATGCGAAATCAAATAACGTGAGAAAATATTATTCACACTGTTAATTTGTTATTTGTGCACATAGTATTATTTAAAGTACTTTAGATTTTTATTTATTTTTATATATAAATAACCAAGAGACAGATGTTCAAGAAAACAATTCTATTTTTTTAATTTTAGGTGACGTATCATGGACCGTTTTCATATTCTCGAAGTAGACATGAAAACAATAGTTGAGCGACAACAAAATAGTATATTAAAACACAAGTTTAATAAGTAGAGCAGACAAATTTCCGTGCGCGCCATGAGCGCCCGTATGGGAGTGTAATTCGTAATATATTAAGAATAGGGACGCAACATGAGCTTGTTACCGATATAAGTACAGAAGTAGAGGCATTTATTCTATCAGAAATAATTAAATATACATTTGGTTTTCTGCGATTAAAGTAATACGCATAAACACACGAAAAATAAGAATAGTACATATTATAGCAGCGTTGTATGTACCTATAAATAAAATGGAAAATGTATGAAATCAGTGATTGTGTGCACGCCAGAGGATTTAGAAAAACACTTACCGTTTTAAGCGTCTTCCAAGGATTGATAAACTGGAGAAACTCGATTGTATATTTTCAGCATCTGGTGCGTTTCTAAGGATATTTCTGAAAAACATGTCCGACGTAAGGAAAAAATATGTTTGTATTCGGAAAACGAGCGTTCTACATCTAGTGATGTTAGATTCGCGCATAATCAAAATACTTTTCAAGCAACTTAACGTATCTGTAGACGTGGCCTCACAAATACGTGTTAGGTGTCAAAATCTGCATTTCTGTCTAAAACACCTTCAAATTTAATTAGAACACTTTCACTTTTTGCGTCTTCTACAGCACCAGTTGTGTGTGCACATCTTTAACGATTTGCAGTGATTCCTCTAACGACAGCGACGAATTTTCTAATTTTGTTATTGCTTCTTCTAGTCCCAAGTAATTCTCACGAATACTTTGTAAATCCATTTTAATCTGGGCATCTTGAAATTTTTTCTGGCTTGTATTGATAGCTGCACTTTCTTTCGGATCGATTGATAAAACCACGTACTTAATTTTTGCAAAATGTTCATGATAGTAAAACCCCACCCGTAACCATGTACCCCAACGTGTCAGAATCGGCTGTGGTGGCTCAGGGGTATACGGACACAATTCGTGAAATTTCCGAATACGTTTTGGAGATTTCAGAAATACTGCCTTTGTACTCGATATTAAAGCATCTAACTCTGGATAACATCTACGAACAGGTTCGTATATGTTACCTAGAAGTGCCACAAGGTGTAGAGCATGGAGTTTACAAGTAATATGTAACAAGTTAGGACAATATTTTCTAAGAGACCGGCCTACAGAACACATGATTGCGGCACCATCGGTCATAAACATTAATACTTGGTCTTTGGAAAGTTTAAATTTTTCCAAAGTATCTAATGTCACCTCTGAAATTTTTTCGGCATTACATTGTTCTAGTCGTCTGGATGCTAATAAAATTGAAGACGTTGGTTGATGTGGGTCCATATTACGCGCCATCACATTAACTACAGATTGTTTTTTGCTGTCAGTTGTTTCGTCCACACACAACCACAGTTTTTTTTATTTTTCAGTTCGGCTTTGATTTTATTTTCAACCTGTTTACGCACCGATGGTAAATTCCTTCGTAACGTTGTCGTGCTCGGTAATGTTTGATTCGCGTATTTATTCCAAAATGAAATAAATGAATCATTACTTAACAAGGTAAACGCCAGTGTACACACAATAATAGTTACACATAGTTCATGTACAAACTGTTGTCGATTAATTTTGTTATTATTGTGCTTCGAACTGCTTACGTGTTCTTTACAATGTGTTTTTGACCAACACATTAGATATATATTGCACACTAAACATTTAATTTTTGAGCCATCGTATAATAAGTCCGGTAAATCCATAATGAACTTATTCACTTCGTCTGACAACGGTCGTTTTCTCGATTTATGTGTCGACGACATTTTATTACGTATGATTTCACTTACATGCAGTCTAAGCAAGTACCAAACACATACTGAATGCTTTTTATTAGTTCTGATGCAATACAATCATCCTCACATCGGCGCACATGGCGCGCTCGGAAATTGATCTGCTCTATTCATAAGGCACAATTCCTTAGAAAATTCGTGCGACAAAAGGCCTTATAAAACGAGTTTTTTATATTATGTTCTTCATTTTGCATTTTTTACATTAATAAATTGAAATTATTTAATTTGATAGTTCAGAGTTTTATTTTGATATAAAGTATGTAGTTATTCACATTGATACTTGACATTTTCAAATTTAAATATCCGCGAAATATTATTTATTAATTTTCGTTAAATATTACTTGATATTTTCTTTAAGAATATAAACATGAGTGACATGGAAAGTAATATATCTTGTTGTCAACTGTATTCATTATATACGTTGTTTGTGTAGCATTTTACTTTTGTACGTATAGCATTTCTGTCAAATCTACTTAAATTCTTAAAATCAAATCACAGAAAGATATTTATTTATGTGTTCGGACAACGCCAACAGTGAAAAATTGAAAAAAAGCTTATCGAAATGAGACTCATATCGATACTGTTTTGGATTTCATAATGAAACGCAAAATAGAATTTTTTTTTTTTTAATATACAGTAGACTCCTTCTAATTCGGCCACCTCGAGACCAGAGCTTAGACCGAACGAAAAAATAGCCGAACGAACTGAATAAAGACAAAAAAAATTATTGTTTTTCTATATATGTAATGTTCTAAGCGTTTTGTATTGTACACAAAACAAATTACATATACTAAGTCTACTTAGTACCTAACCAAGACACAAAATCAAAAACAAAATTAATCTTAACGTTTTACTGGCTTATAAAAATAAAATACATATTGCTGTGTATGTTGATTTTCAAAATGGGCTTCAATTATTAAACATGAATCATCATAAACACTTATTCATTGTTTAGAGGTTCCTTGCAACTAGGGCTAGCATCCAATGTAATAAGGAGTGAAATAACACGACAAGATATTTAATTTAACACATTTATTGTTCAGAATTCGCAAAAATATACGTTAGTTTTTAATGTGATAAATATCGTCAATTATATTCTTCTTTCAAAATAAAAAATGGTATGTAAATCTTTATATCTAATCAAAATATACGCGTATCTATATATTTAAAAATATGACTTTGAAGATCTTTGTTGGATTTTAATAAATCACCCAAAATACAACTGTGTATCACATTAGACCACAAAATACGAAAGTATGACACAGTGTTTTTATTTAAAAATGATAACTTGCAAAGCTTATGGATCTTAAGTGTCATAATATGATAATTATATAAAAGAGGAATGTGTTATTTCATATTCATGTGACGAGAATTTACCCTACCACATGAGGTACCGTAAAATGGAGTTACTTTGATAAATTTTTATTTTAAAAACTCTGTATCTTTTGTATAAATTGGCAGAAAAATACGTAAAAAAAAAACAAAATGTCGGTTTTTTGTCTTCTACCAGAAACTTAACTTAAAAAGTTATCAATTTATTTAGTTTTTGAGAAAAAAAAAATTAAACCACTTGATCAAATTTATACACTGATCGGGGGTACTTTGATCACCATGCGTATTTCCATGTCATTTGAAAGTAAACCCAAAATGAACATAAAATTTAAAAACAAATTGAAATCTGTCAGCAGGTTTTTTTAATAAAGCTGTTTAAAACACTTGGGGTGACTTTGATATAGACAAAAATAATGTTTTAGTTATAATTTTATTTGAAATTAACATTTTAAAACACAGAAAATCAAATTCTTAAGCTCTAAACCTCATTAACATTGATCTCGTGTGGAAACACGACCAATTAGGCATAGGCAGGTATGCAACAATAGCAGACTGTTCAATTTCAGAAATGTCGTGTTTAATTAATCTGAATGTTTTTTGTTTTGGCACGATTTTAAGCCGGTAACTACCAGCGGAGTGGTTTCGTTAATGTAACATACGTAACGATATGTTTTTTTTTCCTCGCTGAGAAGTAAATGTTGCCAATACATAACGACCCTCGGTCAATATATTATCTTCTTCCTCTTCATGCTCTCTCTCGTTTCTTCGAATGTTTCCTGTACAGTCTCATTGTCATCAGATATGTTTTCTTCAAGTGGTGTGTCAATCGTCTGATTAGTTTTCTTTGTCTTCCGCTTTTTTTTTTCTACACTTGGCGAGGGGTCATCTATTAAATCCGCTGTCGAAATACTCTTTCCAGCAGCAACATTTAGTCTCCAAATATTTGAGTTCTTAATAGTTCAGTCAGAACGCTCTCAGTTTCAGCCTCAACGTTACTATCATCAGATGGTAAGCGCTTGTACACCTGATCAGGGTTAAACGGCAATATTCCTGTTGCATTAAATGCACTTATAAGATTTCGTTTGATGGCACCGTTTTCATTATCCAACGGGGGTACCACAATTTTTTTCGGTTTAATTTCGTCCATTCTTAGAAGTGTCTTGTTGAGGAGATTCGGAAATGCGTCTTTTGGAACAGTGGTCAGCCTTAAGTTCTCAAGTTTCCATTTCGTTAATGTACTTCGCCATGCCTCTTTCATCGGATGAAAAAATGCTACGTCCAAAGGCTGAAGCAGATGGGTGGAGTGTGGTACCAAACAAACAAAATTGATATCGTTTTCTTCACATAATCGTAACACATCTTCATCGATATGAGACGACAAATTGTCTCCAAATAACACTTTACGACCGTTTAGTCTTTTTGCGTGTGGCAAAAAAACATGTCATAAACCAATCCCGGAATTTTACGCTGTCAATCCAGCCACTTGCAGTTCGGTTATATCTAGTTCCACGTGAGCAACATGGTTCATTGCAACACGGTGAGCCACACGGTCCTCTCTCCTTCCAAGTGTCATATAGATGCGTGCTCTTGTATATCACATAAGGTGGTAAAAGAACACCATTTGCAGACCCACAAACCATGATAGACGTGCAGCTCTTGGAAAAGTTTATTATTTTTTCTGGATACTTGACTCCTCGTCGATATATATAGCGTTTCTTGTCCGGGTCGTCGCTTAAATTTGACTCGTAGTAGTTAAAAATATTACTACTAGGCACGTTTTTAACAACAGTTTCGAAATGTTTAAAATATTCTTCTATAGTTTTTTTTTGAAACTCCAGCTCGAGCCCTTTTTATATTTGCTGCAACACGCTGACTGTAAGAATCCTGATGACGTCGTAAAACCGAGTAGGCCGAGTCAATACCCGGCACATTATTGGAAAATTTGGCAACAATTCGCCCAGTTCTGTCTAAACAAGCTTTAGCGAACATACGCAAGTCAAAGAGACTAAGAGGAAACCCCCATTCCGCACACTCTGCTGCTGATTTAAGTATAGCCTTTTCTTGAGCGTCAGTGAACACAGTTTGAGCTCCAGGTTTATTTATGTGTTGTCCTTTATAAATATTGTAAAGACTTCCATAGGGGATTTTAAATTCTTTTGCAGCGCCACGAATCGTCAAACGTCCGTCTAATATAGATTGCAGCGCATTTTCAATCACTGCATCTGAATAATTTTTGTACTGTCGACTTCCAAGCGGCTTTCTATAAGTCCTTGGCATTATTCTGTACTAAGAACAACCCAGTTAATACTATGCAGAAAAACTATTTTACGAAAATATATCGTAAACCGTAGTTACTTCAACATGTGGGGTTACTTTGATCATGTGATTAAAGTAACCCCGTACACCTGATCAAAGATACCCCAATACACATTCAAGTTTAAAACATGGCGACCCTATTAGTTTTTTAAAACATGTCAACATAAACAGTATTCAGAGGATACCGTAATTACCAATAACCAAGACGGTAAAAATAAAATTATTGTAATTTTGTAAGTTCATTAAGAATTCTACACACCTCAAATTCCTATATTATGCACACTTTCTACAAAAACACAAAACTTATAACGATACACTGTGCCGTTGGTAAACAAAATCCACCATACTGTTAAATCGGTATCAGTGTTGCCAATACCTTAAAAAGAAAACATTTGGCAGTTTCAGCAATCTCAATATTCGCGCTTTTCAAGAATAAGTAAACTGTTATCAAAGTAACCCCTTAATATCAAAGTAACCCCTTTTTACGGTACTAAAATATCAAACAAATTGTTTGTATTTCAAATATTTAATGAGAATTCTAATTACCCAAAACCCAGATATCCTTAAGAGTTCGTGAGACCTTACTCTACTTACAATTGAAGAGGGTTTTTTACAAAAACAGAATTAATCCAAAAATGCTAGTTTTGAGATTTACAGTTTTGTGTAACTCCGAGAGTAGACCCGAATAGCTGATGATTCGGTATCCTTAAAAACGCAATAGACCAGAGATAAATCAATGTAAAATATAGGGGTTTCTGCAAAAGCGACCATAATCCAATGGTATTTCGAGCAAAAACGGCTAAATATGAAAATTGGCTATTTTGTAAAAAACCCTTCAATTTAAAAGACTTCTGTGTTATTTCTTTTGTTTTAAAAACAGAAATTAAAATCAATTCACGATCAATAACAGTCCATATAAACAAATATTCTTATAAATTTATTTTAATGAACTTCAAAGTTTTGAATACCTTTAGTACATTACTGACCTATCGAATTCATTATTAAATGAAACAAAGTAAAATAATAATTCTCTTTAAACTATAAAAAAGTTGACCGAAGCGATATAATACATTCTTGTGGAGTTAGGCCTTTTTTATAATCGTAAAAAAATCATGCAACAAAAACCTTCACGAGTAATCTCCATTATTTTACAAACTCACAGTCTTAAAACTGTCACTGACAACAAACTACTGACTCAGTTTCTAAGTTATCGAGGCTGTCTCGTTGACAAATGTGAAACTGTGAGAATATAGTGATTACATTAAAGTCACTAGATAAATAAAGTACCGCAAACCTCCGCCATTTTTGGGCAAAAATTTGGCGTCAAAATTGAATTGCTGTGTTAAATAAAAAATCAATTTAGTACTGTATTCTTAAAAGAACGCAACTGTATGAACATGCGTTAATAATTAAACCGCAGATAGTAAGGCAATTAATTAAAACAAGCAAGCACTGTTTTCATTATTTATTATTGTTGGTTTACTAAAGCACACATTTTCGCCTTTTGTGGTTGACAACCAGATCAGGGTGTGCATTTGGAGTTAGTTTTTTCATGTCATCTGCTCTTGATTGTTCAAATTGGGAATCAGAAAAATGCACCTTACATAAGTAATTAAGTGTTATAACAAGTGATCTGCTTTTACATATGTACTCACCTCACAAATCTTCGCATTTACCGGCACATTGTCTTGATTAATGTCACATAACCACTCTTTTCTTCTGTCTGCATTCCTTTCACCACTGGGAAATGCAAATAAACGGAAACCTTTGGCGACACTGTTTTTGCAATTGATAATACAACAACCAGGCATAATTACACTTTATGTTGCCAACGGTGGGTTTAGATGCAACGATGCAACGACAAGTGATTTGACGTTTGGCGGCCATGTTTGGGCAAAAGTAGCGCTTTCTCTCTCGCACTCTTTGGCCTTATGGATTGCGGTACTTTATATGTATCTAGTGACTTTAGATTACATATGTCAAAAGCACCATCTAGTGGTCGATTGTAAAAATATAAAAGGTGTCCCTCGTAGGAATCCTAAACGTGTTTATTTGTTGAAATCGGGCTGAAATTGACGGAGTTATGCATTTTTTAGTCATATCATACTTGCATATTTCGAAGTTTCGTACATTTTTTTTAGATATTACCAATTAATGCATTTTTATTAAAATTCGAATATTTCTTGCGATACTCTTCAATGGTTAATAATAAAAACTGCTAACAACTAATGATAAACGAATACTTTGGAAAAATTAGACAGAATACTCATAGGTCTAAAATTGTTAATACAGGCTGACTGAAGTTTCATTTTGTTTTTTTTTGGGATATATTCCAAAAAATATAACAAATAAAATAGTAAAAATTTTTTCTAATAAAAGTTGTCTAGAAACGCCAACTTTTATTAGAAAAAAATTTTACTATTTTATTTGTTATATTTTTTAGAATATATCCCCCCAAAAAAACAAAATGAAACTTCAGTCAGCCTGTATAACTCCGAGAATCGTTCTTATAAATTGTAGATACTTCACTAATCTTCCAATGTTATTATATGCTAATCACTTCTGCAATGCAAAGATTCCAATTTCAATATAATTTTATCAGAGATTCAGTCAAAATTATAAATACCACAATTTAATTGTAAATACCAAACAGAAATTACTCAAACTTGCTTAATGTTAATTAAGTTGTTTTCAGAAATAATTTTTTGAATTTAAACATCCAATTAAAAAATTATCGTTCAATGCTTTGTTATAACAAACATATTTTAAATAGTGTCTATATCATTTATGCGTCAATTGTACAAGAGAGTTCTATAAGTTGTTTTGACCATATTCAGTTTCGTAACAAAACAAAATTATCATCACAATTAGCGTATACATTCGCGAAATTTTAAATATACAATTTAAATGATGAAATTGTTATTTTGCAATTGATAATTTTAAATATTTTGGCATTGTTTAGTTGACAAATTGTTGTAAGGAGCGTCAGCAAAAAATAATAATATTTTAAGATTTACTAAATGTTTTAAAGAAGATTAGCAAATATTTAAGCTTTTAACGTTTTTAAAAATATAATATATTTAATTAGAAATTTTTTATTCAAAATATTATAAATATATATTTGAATGTATGTGTATCACGTCCATGCATAAGTGCATAACTTTTTTTCTAGGATGGAAGTTCGTTGAAAAAAAGCCGCCGAAACCTTGTTCAGGTCATATTCTGTCATTATATTTTGTATTCTCTTGACAAAGGCGTATTGCCGAAAGATGTAGGGTTGTTTTAAATATATATACTCTAAAGTAAACCAGACCTTTAATCGCCGACTTATTAAGTTTACCTTATCATACCAAGGTCACGAAGATATTATATATATATATATATATATATATATATATATATATATATATATATATATATAGTAAACTTAATAAGTCGGCGATTAAAGGTCTGGTTTATTACTTCAAAGTATATATATTTAAAACAACCCTATATGTTTCGGCAATGATGCCTTTGTCAAGGATATAAAAAATATAAATATAAATATATTTATATTTTTTATATCCTTGACAAAGGCATCATTGCCGAAACATGTAGGGTTGTTTTAAATATATATATACTTTGAAGTAATAAACCAGAAATAAGTAATTAAACTTCTAATTTCAAAAATTCTTTTATTGTAAATACCACTACAATATTGTTTCGCCATACAATGGCTTCATCAGGTGGATGAATACTTTAACGAAACAATATTGTAGTGGTATTTACAATAAAAGAATTTTTGAAACTAGAAGTTTAATTACTTATTTCTTAGCGTTATAATGCAGTTTCAACAAGTATCTCCTTCGTCAATTAACTATCTAATAAACCAGACCTTTAATCGCCGACTTATTAAGTTTACCATATCATACCAAGGTCACGAAAATATTATATATATATGTATATATATATATATAAATAAATAATTATTTCTTGACCTTTGTACATTATAGTAGATTTAGATAATCGGCGATTTAAGGTCTGTTTTACTTTAATATCTATATATTTAAAATAATCTCTTACATGTTTCGGCAATTACTGCTTTTTGCAAAAAATTTTAAATTATAAATGACACTATATTAATGTCATATTCATATATGTGAAAGTTATCATGGATAACAATGACATTATTCCAAAATACATTCAAGTTTAATAATAATAGTTCATGCCTTAGCATTCCCCAACAGCTTGACGCCAATTAGAGGCGGCATTGGCAAGCCAAGAGTTATTATTATGTCTGCACCCGTGGAGCGACTTAAGATGTTAGACAACTGTATACAATATATGATATGTATGGTCAAAGCTTATTTTCAGTCATTCTTCCATTAGTGCTGTTTTTAAGTGATTTTTGCCTGAAATATGGTCTCTTCTAATGCGATTGTCCAACTTGTTCCAAAAATACTGAATTACTTTTACAATTACATTTAAATCAGGGAACTGTGCACAGTTTTGGACAATTTCAGAAGGTTATGACACAATTTCGTAGTGTTTTCATTGAACTCAAAATTCATTAATTTTTTGAACAAACGAACTACATGAACTAACCAAGAACGTACTTTTCCACAATATTTACGAATTCACCACTGAATAAATATTATTAGAAATCAATATTTAATTATACTTCACAAGTGCATCTTTATATACATCATAAGGAATAAATAAATATCAATTGTATGATTGTATTTACATATTACCACTTTGTATTACTTAACGTAAGTATTTTTTTATATATTAATATTATTGTACATAGCCATGACATTTCTTAAATAGGAATATGTGGAAGTGAATAATTTCTCTATACTTCTTCTTTAATCGTTTAAATTGTAAAGCATTATTTTAACATTTCAAAATATCAGTGTCTTCTCTAAATCTATATACAATATATATATATATATATATATATATATATATAAATTTAATATTTTCGTGACCTTGGTATGATATGGTAAATTCAATCAGTCGGCGATTAAAGGTCTGGTTTACTTCAAAGTATATATATTTAAAACAACCCTACATGTTTCGGCAATGATGTCTTTATCAAGGATATAAAATATAAATGACAGAAAACAAATGTCAAATAATTGAGTTGCTATGGTTTAAATTATTCAAAGATAATCCCAATTGTATAATAATAAATCATGCCTTAGTATTCCAAAAACAGATAGCAAGGTGTGAACATATGTGTTGTTCGCTGCTAGCAGCTTGTGTCTCTTTCTGGGTATGAACTTGTGTGTTGGTTGCTGCTGGCAGCTTGCGTCTCTCTCTGGGTGTGGTTTTGTGTTTGTGTGAGCGCGTAAGTGTAGGGTTTTGTATGTTGTCGCGCTCGTGCGTGTGTTTAGTGACCGGTCGCGTAAATTTAGAGAGATCTGATAACCAGCCGTTGCGTAGGGCCGCCAACCCTTTCCCGGCAACTTCTTTACTTTTCCGTGCAGTACTTCGACGGCCCGACCCCCGCCCCAACGAGGCAAGGCGCAGACCAGCGAAGCGCACCCTGCACGGGGTTGCTCATCGCCAACCGAGGGAACACTCTTAGTGGCTACCTCGGTCGACGACGGTCACACTTTGTGCCATCTTAACGATTTCCGCAAAAGCTGGGGCAATGCACACACGTCGAACGTGTGTGTGCTGTTAACGGCAGCCTAGCCAGGCTGCCGCCCAGGACCGGTCCTAGTGGTGTGTGCATTGCGCGGCGCCGTGATTTGCGCCGCGTAGCTTGGTTCCTCACTCCTGCTGGAAAGGCGGAATGGCACCTGACCGCCCATCGGGCAGACCCCCAAAGAGTTTTGTAGCGCAAGTTCATACCCAGAAAGAGACACAAGCTGCTAGCAGCGAACAACACATATGTTCACACCTTGCTATCTATTTTTTGGAATACTAAGGCAATGATTTATTATTATTATTGGAATGTATCTTTGAATAATTTAAACCATAGCAACTCAATTATTTGTCATTTATATTCTGTCATTTATATTTTTTATATCCTTGATAAAGGCATCATCGCCGAAACATGTAGGGTTGTTTTAAATATATATACTTTGAAGTTATAAGCCAGACCTTTAATCGCCGACTGATTAAGTTTACCATATATATATATATGTATATATATATAGTAAACTTAATAAGTCGGCGATTAAAGGTCTGGTCAAGATATTTCCATATTTCCTTCTCCAAATTTTATCGGCAAATATTAAAGAATTAGCAATATGTGAAACATAAATTTCTATAGGAAAAAATCGTAATGTCATTTAATAAAAAAACTTTTTGAAAAATGCCATAAGAGCCGAAACATGTAAGAGTTAAAGTATCTTAAATAAATAAATATCAATTAAAATAGACCTTAAATTGCCAAATAAAGAAAATCTCCTATACATATATGTACGGTTGGGGCCCTTGAAAACTCAGACACTTGATTTTGACGTGAACATCAAAAATTTAAAAATTTGTAATGTGTGTAAATCAAATTTTCATGAGTCATTTTCATGACAATGTCACATTTGACAAATCCATAGTCAGTTTATTTTTTAAAATGCCGCGATTATCAGAATTACAAAAATCTATTATCAAAACTAAATACTAATTTTGAAGGAAAATTTTGTATTCTGATATTCGAAATGATATTTTTTAAATTTAAGTAAAGCAGGACACTATCTGCAGTTTTGTTAATAAATTTTTTTAATTGACTATTTTTGCCATACATTTTGCATTCTACGTCAATTATTGGTTTGAGTAACGTTTAAAAAAGTTTACACCATTCAAAATGTTTTTGTATTTAAGTGACTGGGTTTTCAAGGGCCGCAACTGCACATATGTATATTGTTTTCAAGTTGTCTCGACAGAATGGGAACTACCTCGACATTACCGTGGGCAATGCATTTTTGTCTGCGATCACAGTTATCTAATTGCTTTGTGTGATTACAACAGCTGGATATTATCAATCCTATTGTGCATATGCAGGATGTTCGCAAATTGGGAAACCAACTGCTCTCACCAGATGGAATAATAAAGAATATTGTATATCCAAAGGCATTGGAGTGTTAGATTGATTATAATAAAATATCATTGATTCGTTGTGTAGTTAGAGAATAAACAAAAAAACTATATAGGTTGATGGCAGTTAACACAAAGGAAGTTTTGATTTTGCTATAGAACGTGGCCGAGCAACGCTGTACTGCAGGCAGCTAGTAAATAATAAAATATATTGGAATTTTTATAGTTGCTAAAATATATATAAACTACGAAATATTGTATTGTATAACATCATATGAATTATAATATATGATGTATTTTTATTAATAATTTTATACAAGACCTTTTATTTAATCAAAATAATTTTTGGAAAAATAAAAAAACCCAAAATTTATTATAAGAAAACTTTGTTTTTACAAATAAACAAAACTCCTTCCCTAATATATATAATCACTTTCTATTTTAAATAGAAATTATGACACTTTTTGCTAAATTTAAAACTATATTTATATATCTGTAATCTTAACTTTTGACATTGTTTTTCGCAAAGTAAACTGCCACATTATCATAGAGAACTTTATCATTTAATGACGCCAATTCGACAAAAAAATAAAAATATACAATTGTGTTCATATACGTACATGCGTGTAATCTCATATTTATCCTTAGATATAACGAAATATTTATAATTACTGTTAACATTGCTGATTGCTCCAACAATTTTAAACATAAATTAAATCCAATAATTAACTGAGTTATAAAAGTTGCATTTTTCATTTTTGTTTAAACTCATTTATGTAGACATGTAAGATCTAACATAAAATTGCAATATCTACAAGGAAACACAGGTAATTCAAAAATTCCATATTAAATGAAAGTTGTGCAGTTTCTAGAGTGGTCAAATGTAAAAAAAAATGGAAGTTTTTTAGAGTACCTTGCCTTTTGGGGTAGTAGGCGCTATAAATATAACACTATCATTCTCTATCTACATTATTAACTCTGAAATTGTAAGAGATAGCAAACAAATATCAAGGCAAATTTGGAACTGTATTGAAAGTACTGAACGGACAATGTATTTTAGTCTTCCTGTAGTTTTATTTATTTTGCGGGGGAGCAGGTGCACTCTCAATTTTTGAAATCATTAAATTTTCAAAAAAATATATATTTCAAGTAAAATTCATCCGTATATGTAAAAAAATATTGCTTTCTACATTTTACGAAGCTAGTTATTCGAATTTTTAAATATTTTTTAATTGAAAAAATTCGCCCTTAAGCAGAGTCCCCACGTCCATGGTTTGCCGTACCATCGCTCTGCCACTTGAGCTATTAAGGATTGTGGTTGCGAATACTCTGGGAAGCCCTAAGTTGCATTAAGGAACAGGTGTTAATATTTTGTCTGTAGTTGGTATATGTTGCAAATTAAATACATTTTCGCGAAGTAATGTGAATGTAAATATTGCTTTCTACATTTTACGATGCTAATTATTCGAATTTGTCGATTTCATCTGTCTATATTAAATTTTCCACCAAATAACCGAATCCGCACAAAAAAATCATAGCTGCTTCATATTCAAACATAATAATATTTCTACAAAAATGTTTAAGTATATCAATATGTTATGCACGTATTACGCATTTGTTACAAATGAAACAGACATGCAATATACATATCTGTAACTGTAAACATGGACAATACACCTCGTATTTTCAGCATTTACTTCTGCTTAAGACACGTGTTTCTGCCATCTATAGGCGTCGACATGTCTCTTTCGTCCGTCAGATGTCACTTATTAAATAGTGCCACCTTATAAGACGAAATTTGCTTTATCTTGTAGGCGATTTCAGTGTAAATGTATATACACATACAAATCTGTTCTTAAAAAGATTTGTATCATTTGTATACATTGCTTCACTAGCTTGACTGACGACGCCTATAGATGGCAGAAACACGTGTCTTAAGCAGAAGTATACGAGGTGTATTGTCCATGTTTACAGTTACTGATATGTATATTGCATGTCTGTTTCATTTGTAACAAATGCATAATACGTGCATAACGTATTGATATACTTAAACATTTTTGTATATTTACCGCCATCTGGCTCGTGTTAATGGACTACACTTATACGTATTTTTCGTTTATGTACTAGCATAGCTATTCAAGCGAAAGGTCGCCTTTTTCGACATAGTCTCTTTCGTCCGTCAGATGTCACTTATTAAATAGTGCCACCTTATAGGACGAAATTTGGTATATCTTGTAGGCGATTTCAGTGTAAATGTATATACAGATACAAATCTGTTCTTAAAAAGTTTTGTATCATTTGTATACATTGCTTCACTAGCTTGACTGACGACGCCTATAGATGGCAGAAGCACGTGTCTTAAGCAGAAGTAAATGCTGATAATACGAGGTGTATTGTCCATGTTTACAGTTACAGATATGTATATTGCATGTCTGTTTCATTTGTAACAAATGCGTAATACGTGCATAACGTATTGATTTACTTAAACATTTTTTGTATATTTACCGCCATCTGGCTCGTGTTAATGGACTACACTTATACGTATTTTTTCGTTTATGTACTAGCATAGCTAGTCAAGCGAAAGGTCACCTTTTTCGACATAGTTTCTTTCGTCCGTCAGATGTCACTTTTTAAATAGTGCCACCTTATAGGACGAAATTTGCTTTATCTTGTAGGCTATTTCAGCGTAAATGTATATACAGATACAAATCTGTTCTTAAAAAGATTTGTATCATTTGTATACATTGCTTCACTAGCTTGACTGACGACGCCTATAGATGGCAGAAACACTTGTCATAAGCAAAAGTAAATGCTGAAAATACGAGGTGTATTGTCCATGTTTACAGTTACAGATATGTATATTGCATGTCTGTTTCATTTGTAATAATAATATTTGAAAATTATGAAATATTAGAATATATGTATATGTAAATATGTATTAAAAATATCTGATGTTCAACTGATTTTTTTAATAAATTTGTGATTCTTCAATATCTTGCACATCAGAGATTGAAAACAATACGTATTGTTATTGTTTTGATACCTGAATTCGCTGAATACCTTTTACGTTGTTTGTGCTTCCTGGTTTGAAGGACCGTTATATGGCTCAAAGTACCGAATGCTGCGTTGTACTCCATTCTCGAAGGACCATGTATATGCCTTGCATTTGACCCACCACTCACGGGGCGTAACTTCCGTATAAGCTGTTTATTTCTTGTGGTTGGTGGTAGTTATATTGAAAATTGGTGTGTTTTCTGAATCTTTTATTTATTTTACAAAATACATTTAAACCTAATTTCATAAGATAATTCTCATAATGTAGGCACTTAATGTTAACTAAATTGTTTACTGTTTTATTGTTGTACGATTGCTGTGTTCTATTCTGTATGAATGATTATATTCTATATCTATGACTGTTGTGTTATAAGTAGAGTGGACCAATTCGGAGCGAAAGCAGAGGCGTGAGTTTCAAACTTACTTAAAATGCACTCATTTCTTGCGTCTTATATCGAACATAGCTGTGCAACATTATTAAATACACAGAATATACTTTCCTGCTGCTATTATACGTGTACACACGATGACCGTGAACAACATACTAAGTAATCGTGAACCAATTCGTTAGTCACGCCTCTGCTTTCGCTCCGGATTGGTCCACTCTAGTTATAAGTATGTATAAAATATATCACTACCCCTACCTTAACATAACTAAAATATGTGTATGTATTTTACGTCATTGTTGTGGAATTTACCTACATTATTACTTCTTAGAAATTGTATCAATTATACATGCAAACAGTATCCAATGTTTCCGATATTCTTAAAGATCTTACTGATAAATAAATATAACAATAATATAGAATTCCTAATTACGTATTAATAGGATGTCATAAATCTTCTTAATGTATTTCTATCTGATCGGTTCATCCATAATAGATTTTTATGATACATGTATATTTGGATATCTTGAGCCTATTATGTATATTAATATAATTAATAATAGCAGGTATTGAAAGGTCTATTGAAATTGTTCACAAGCCAATAAAGAAACGGTCTAAATGTATAAACAGATAATAGAGATTAGTAAATGTAGATTCTTTTAATCTAAGGAAAATATTACAATTTTGAATATATTAACAAAAATACGGTGAGGCTGATTCATTTTCGGCCCTCACCATGGGGATCTCCCTTATTATTGGAGATAGAGTATAGGTTTAAATTTGGCAAAGTTGTTAAATTTTGTGTTTGTTATAAATCCGTAAAGAAAATAGACCTGTGACAAATGACTTTCGTTATTTAAAAAGAAAAACGCGAAAACCCCATTTTCTTCTTTTACCTGTAGCACCGACATTTGGCCTTGTAGAAAAAAATAAAAACACATCCTTGTGGCCATTTCTAAACCTCTATCCAGTGGTGTACTCTAAATTTTTATGCGATGTTTCGTTTCTTTCTGGCCATCATCAACTAACTAATTTCTTATAGGCGCCATATTGGATTTAGACATCTTCAGAAAGAGTTCTTTTTTCTGATTTCGACCATGTACCACATGCTGACTAAAGTTTTTGACATTAGGTTTTATTTGAAAGAATAAATTATAAGATTAAATAAGGTAGCCATGGAATTTCAATCTGTCAAACATTTCATTATTGTTCATTAATAATACAAAAATGTCATACACTAACGAAGAGAAACGAGATATGATAAGTATTTTTTCTTCTTCGAACCGAAATTCAACAGTAGCGAGAACAAGATATCTACAATTATATCCAGAACGACAACAGCCTCATCGTACCATTTTTCTAGATCTTGACAGAAATTTGGTTGAGAATGGATCGTTTACTAAGCCGCGTAATGGTCAAGACAACAGGAATTTAAATGAAAATCGACAAGATATTTTACAAATGGTAAATTAAAAGCGTGTTTTCAAATTTCATGTTAATCTTGTATTTTTATAGATAAATAATAATCCATCAATTTCTACACGCAAAGTAGCGTCAGAATTAAATTTGTGCCAGTCCAGAGTTTGGAGAACTTTACATAAAAGTAGGTTTAAACCATACACGATCCATGTTAGTCACTTTTTACTGCCTGGAGATAATTTGAGAAGGCTAGAATATTGTAATTGGTTAATGGAAGGATAGAAAATGACGAAAATTTTTTAAGCAAAATCAACTGGTCAGATGAAACAAAATTTACAAATTCTGGAATGTTCAACAGAAATACGGAGCACTATTGGGCAGTACAAAATCCCCGACAAAACAGGGCTAGAAGACCACAACATCGTTTTGGAATAAACGTTTGGATGGGTATTTTGGCAAATCGTCTCTTAGGACCAGTTATGTATGAAGAACATTTAAATGGAGAAATATATTTAAACATTTTACGTACATACGTATCTGACTATCTTGACGACAATATCCCATTAAATTAATTACAATATTTATGGTGGTAACAAGATGGCGCACAAGCACACAATGCAGCTGTTGTTAGAAATTTCTTAAATCAAGAGTTTGCAAACCGTTGGATTGGAAATAGGGGAGTTGTTGAATGGCCTCCGAGATCACCTGATTTAAGTCCGCTAATTTTTTTTTATGGGGATATGTTAAAAATAATATTTATAAAGTAGATGCGCCACAAAACATTGAAGAATTACGAGACAGACTTCAGAATGCCTTCGATGCAGTTCCTAGAAGAACTATACAAAGGGCAGTACAAAATGCCAGAAGGCGTGCCCAATTGTGCATTATCGAAGATGGCCAGATAATTGAACATTTACTGTAATTGTTTATTGTTTACTTTTCTATGTATTTTTATTAATATTTTTGTTATCTTGTACTCGTTACTGTTGAATTTCGTTTCGAAGAATAAAAAATACTTATCATATCTCGTTTCTCTTCGTTTGTGTATGACATTTTTGTATTATTAATGAACAATAAATGAAATGTTTGACAGATTGAAATTCCATGGCTACCTTATTTAATCTTATAATTTATTCTTTCAAATAAAACCTAATGTCAAAAACTTTAGGCAGCATGTGGTACATGGTTGAAATCAGAAAAAGAAACTCTTTCTGAAGATGTCTAAATCCAATATGGCGCCTATAAGAAATTAGATAGTTGATGATGGCCAGAAAGAAACGAAACGTCGAATAAAAATTTAGAGTACACCACTGGATAGAGGTTTAGAAATGGTACAAGGACGTGTTTTTATTTTTTCGCTACAAGGCCAAATGTCGGTGCTACAGGTAAAGGAAGAAAATGGGGTTTTCGCGTTTTTTTTTTAAATAACGAAGGTCATTTGTCACAGGTCTATTTTCTTTACGGATTTATAACAAACACGAAATTTAACAAGTTTGCCAAATTTAAATCTATACTCTATCTCCAATAATAAGAGAGATCCCCATGGTGAGGGCCGAAAATGAATCAGCCTGTATAGTGGTTTACCCTTGAAAATGGACATCGAATATTTATAAAGTTTGAAATGTTATTCTTTAATTCTGTTATATTAAATTTATTAATATCTAAAGTATATGATTATATACAATATAAAATAATTCATTTTATCACAAAACGTACGTGAAAGGTCTTATTATCATAATAAACACTGCAGGCGCATATACAGTGCCTGACATATTGTTCGCAGCATATGGGAAAAACTTATATCTCTGATTTCTTTAAAAATCTAAATATGCCAAAAGTTTATGCATGTTCAAAAACCCAAAATGACAGCTTGGATTGCAAGCGATTTTTTATTTTAAAGAAAATTGGATTTATCGACAATTTTGACGAAATAACGAGATGGTAAAGACTTTTATTGTAGAATCTTTTTGGCGTGCACTTAGATAGAAGAAAACATTTTTGTGTTTGGATCATGTATGGACTTTCACAAATATCTCGTCAAAATAAACTTTTAATATACAAAGCTATAATAAAGTCAATTTGGACGTATGGCATACAACTGTGAGGAACAGCTTCCAACTCCAACATACAGATATTGCAAAGTTTCCACAACAAAATACTGCCAATGATAGTTCAAGCTACACACTACATGAGGGATTTACTGACACAGCGAGACATTCCAATTCCTACTATAAGAGAGGTGATTAGTACATATAGTACGTGTTATCGCAATAGATTTTTTTTGCGCCCCAATGTGCTAGTCCGGCATCTATTTCAACAAGACGTCGACGTGCGCAGATTAAAAAGGTTCGAACCCTCAGACGCAACAATTCGCTTTAATAACACTTAATTCTAATTTAATTTCGTATCTTATATTTTAGGTGAATGGTGTTCAAACACTATAGATTATATCTAAAAAGGTATTTCTTTGGAGACTGTGGTTAAGTAAAAACTTAAAATAGAGTTGCCAAAGAACGGGGTCTCCAATTTGCTTTTCGATCCGTAAACACAATTAAAGCTCTCCTTGGTAATATCAAGGATAAAATAGATATGAACCAGGAAGAACCGAGTATATATGAAATTAATTGCGGCGATTGTAATTTGTCAAACAAGACGCTTAATAATAACACGTCGTCAAGAACATATATCGCATATTAACTTCAACAGGCCGGAAAAGTCGAGTGTTGCGCGTCATGTGTTAGAAGCGAATAGTAACATCACGGTATATTGTTTAAAACTTCTTAAAAACATAAACAATCCGTGGGAGCTGGAGATATACAAAAGTTTCATATCGTTGAAAACAAAAATAACACTTTCAAGACGGACAACGCACCGGGCCGACTCACTCGTCTCTTCGAATTTTTAGAAAATAGATAGGTAACTAGGGTGTGAAAACAAACACATGTGTGCCATTTCTGAAGAGGGGTAGGTTGACCTAATTTTAGATTCTTAAACCTTAGTATACGTGGACGCCTTGGATAGTGTTTTGCGATGTTCAAGACTGTGATTATTTATTTTACCCACTGAGTATGACAACTTAATTGTCGAAATACGTATTTAGAATACGAGTATTAATTATCGTATGGGGTTTTATATCTTTTTTTAGATTACACTGGTCTGCAACAAAATCCTCCTTCATAAAATTATGTCATAAATATGAAGATTTCGATGCTCTGAATCTGTTCCCTATGGCCAATTTTTTCTATCACGTCTAGTTTTTTCGATATGATTTTTTTTCCAAAATATCATAAATTCCGTTTTTTTTTAATTCGTTATATGCGTTAACATTATAAACAATGTATATACATACGAAATAGGTTTTTGCTAGTTATAAGAGAAAGAAGGAAAGTCCCGAAAGTGATTTCTATGGTAGTACATATGCGCCTGCGCAGTATACACTGTATCTTTACAACAGTTAGTTAAAAACATGTCTTTTAATTCTTAACGTTCTATATCAAATACTTTGGTAAGTTTTGCACAAAATTCATGTTATACATATATTTTAAGTATTTTATGTGTAGGTTATCCATTTTTTTATGAACATAGATAATAAATATATAATAGAAATTTAAAATTATTTTTTAAAAAAATTCCATTCAATTTTAGGTTATAAAATGCCGCGCGCTTGTAAGAATTCTACCGACTGTTTTTGCTACATTTGTGGTGAGTTTACTCTAAAAACACAGCGAAATGCGATAACAGATCTTGTTAAAAAAGCTTATCAGCTTTATTTTGGATTCTCTATCGATGAGAGGGATAAAAGTTGGTTCCCAAAAATTTGCTGTAACAGTTGTTCAAGAACGTTGAGAGGTTGGCTTGAAGGAAGTCACAAATCTATGCCGTTTACGATGCCAATGCTTTGGAGTGAACCTCAGAATCATGAAAATTTTTTCTGCATGACATCAACACGAGGATTCTCGAAAAAAAATAAAAACAAAATTGTATATCCAAACATCGCATCTGCAAAGAGACCACTTCCTCGTGGTGAAGGCAGTTCACCTCCAGTACCTACAAAAAATAGCGAGAAGATGGAAAATAAAAATATTTCTGGTCTACAGCCTCAATCGAGTTCTATTTCTTCCTGTACATCTTCATCATCATACGCTTCATCAGGATCTTCAAGCCCATCAAAAGAACCTTATTTTCTTAAACAACCTGATTTAAATGATCTCGTTAGAGACTTGGGGCTATCAAAATCTAAGGCTCAATTACTCGGATCAAGATTGAAACAGTGGAATTTGTTGGATAAAAGTACAAGAGTCTCATATTTTCGCACAAGACAAGAAGATTTTACGAGTTACTTTTCCAAAGAAAATGATTTAGTATATTGTAATGATGCTGCAGGGCTTCTTAAAGAACTGAGTTTCCCAGAAAATTCTGACGAATGGAGACTTTTTATTGATGCGTCGAAGATTAGTTTGAAAGCCGTTTTACTTCACAATGGAAATAAATACCCATCAGTGCCTCTAGCACATGCAACAAACATGAAAGAAAATTATGCAAATCTGGAGGTATTACTAGAAAAAATAAAATATTCTCAATACCTATGGAATATTTGTGCTGACTTAAAAGTTGTCGCTATACTTACTGGATTGCAAGGATGATACACCAAGTTTTGCTGTTTTTTATGTGAGTGGGACAGTCGCGCAAGAGACAAACATTACAAAGTTAAAACTTGGCCGCAAAGAAAAAGCTTGACACCTGGACTTAAAAATGTATCTCAAGAACCTCTAGTGCCAAGTGACAAAATTTTTTTGCCACCACTTCATATAAAGCTGGGGTTCATGAAAAACTTAGTGAAAGCTATGAACAAGGATGGTGCAGGCTTTCAATATCTCAAAACAAAATTTCCTCGAATCAGTGACGCGAAATTGAAAGAAGGGATTTTTGTAGGTCCGCAAATACGAGAGCTTATGAGGGATGAAGTTTTCAATTCGAAGTTGAGCAAAGCTGAAAAAAAAGCTTGGGTGGTTTTTGTAAAAGTGTGTCATAATTTTCTAGGTAATACAAAAGCTGACAACTACCGACAAATCATTCAAGAGCTTCTTTCTGCTTATAAAGCTTTAGGATGCAGTATGTCACTCAAAATTCATTTTTTGGACTCGCATTTAGATTTATTTCCGGAAAATCTCGGTGTCGTATCAGATGAGCATGGTGAAAGGTTTCATCAGGATATTATGCATATTGAAAGACGCTACAATGGAAAATGGTCAGCAGCAATGCTTGCTGATTTTTGTTGGTCGATTCGCCGAGAAACTTCGATGGAAACGATGAAAAGAAAAAAAAAACAAAATAACTTGAATTATATTACCATAATGGGATAAATATACTGATATTTCTATAACTTGTAACTGTAAAATTAGCATTTTTCGTTGTAAAACTTAGACCGTAGTCTTTTTTCACTTTTTTGTAATTGTTGTTACTAAAATAATATCGTTTTTTAATTAAATGGACACTATATTTAAAATCTATGTGCTGTATTTTTTTGCATGTTAAATTCCGAGGTAAGAGCACCAAATATGATGTAATCATGCATGAAAACAATGAGGAGAAAAAAAGAATTTTTTTCTGCAGACAAGTGTTACACCTAATCTAAATTTCTTATATAACATGCTAAGAGAAGAACTTCTGTACATGTTATTTTAATACACTTCTACCACATGCTCATTGTAGTTCAAGGTAGATTGCTAATAAATGGAGTTATAAAAAAATAGAGTGCGAATATTTCTGTCAAAATTGTTTAAAACATATCCACTCGTATTATATATTGCAATTTCTATGCCACATTTTTCATTATCGAAAGGCTTATTGCTTTTTAGTAGACCCCGTGTCAGCACTAAAGCACGAAAAGCAGATAAAAATAATAAATATTACCACTACAATTAAATTAAGGTGATATAATATATTCCATATTCCTATATCGATACTTGTTTAGAAAGTTTTTAATATTAAATATTTTAATTTCTTCAATGGCATCGACCATTTTATTAAATTACGTAATACTATTTATTATATTATGTTTTCAACCATGCAGATAATGGAATATAATTAATTTTGTAATAGATACCTTTTACGTTAAATGATCGATAGTTGGAAAACAAAAAATTTAAATGAGGTCATTTGCTTTTAAACTAAACTTTTTGCAACATAATATGTATGTAATACAGGTTATTACAGAAAAAAAGTAATACATAGACAGACGATATACAAACTTGAAATCGACTATTTTAATTTGTGACATTATGGAATAGTATTCATTATATATATCAAAGTTTCAATTCGAAAACACATTTGAAAATCTCATTTTAAATAGTGTTTTAAATACTCATCAGACTGCAGATCGATCAGAACCGAAGCTAGTAGTTTCAATAAACATACAAATTTGTATAATTTTTTTCTAATTATTCTCGGTGCAATTTGCAATCTATTTACTAAGATATTCAACAAATTATGGGTGCCATGAAAGGATTTTGTCCATTAACTCATCATCCTTAACTTAAGCCAGGTATATAACAACAATATATTAATTTGCATTATATTACATTTAGCTAAATCTATGTGTTAGGTTTAAAGGTGAATCGTTTAAGTCTGCGTATCTAGCAAGTTTACTGCAAGGTTTGTTTAGATGAATATTTTGCCGGTTCTTATATTTTTTGTGATTTCCTCCTTTTGACTCTTAAGTATTTTTAGATCTCGATGGACCATCTAATTTGAAATATACCATGGTGAATTTGCGACCATTCGTAGGACTTTGGACTGGTATCTTTGAAAAATCTCAATGTTGTAATTACTAACCGTACCCCACAAGTCAATCCCCTTAAGTCGACGTTGGTTTCAGTAGAACATTCTAGAATTAAGTTCGTTTTCACCAGTATATCTTCCGGAGTTTTAGACCAAGTTCCTTCGTTTTAATCCATATATGTTTTTTCTATGTCAATTTACGATCAAGGTGGATACTTATAGTAAAACCAATTAAGATTGACCGTCGGAAAATATGCGAACTATATCACCAAACACCCCACCCTCAGATTTCTTGACCATAATATACACTCTTATCAACAATTTCTATATGTCAATAGTTATTATTTCGCATTATCGTTGGTTGAGGTCAATATTCTTATTACTTTTCGTTTATTGTTTTATGTGATCATTTCATTTAATACTACACCCTAACAAAATAGAAATAAAACTACGGTTCAAATCTTCATTTTTTAATATTTAATCGTAACACGACAATTGTTTCGCCAGCACAGTGGCTTCCTCGGGTACGTTACGAACTAAATTAAAAAAAAATATATATATATAAAATCAAGCAAGTTGGTTTTATTTTACAACGTTTTTAAAGAAATCTATAAATTTATAAAGTATTGTCGGTAGTGAGAAAATGTGGCTTATCTGGTCGGCCATGACTGTTATATTATAAGGTACTAAACATGTTTACGCATAAAATTTGTTTTAATAAACTAAATATACAATTCTATTATCGTCTAAACAGATTTTAAGTGAATAAATTTAACAAAGGCGAGTTATTTAAATCTAATTGGTAATTAAGTAAAATTTGTGAGTGTTTTAATTTATTGATTTCGAAACTTTCCAGTAAATTTAATTTGTTTCCTTTATTTTCTAAATGCAGAATTTGAAAATCTTTATTGAAAGTGTGGTTTTCTTCTAATAGATGATTCGCAAAATTGGAATCTTGCTTTTTATTTCTAAACGAAGAACAATGTTCGGTCGGCAATGCGTTTTTCAAACGGCCTTCCTGTTTGACCGACATATAAGTGTCCTTTTCCTTCTAAAAAGCCTCCTACATTTTAGACGAAAGATACTACGCAAACATGATTTCTGTTTGACAAAAATCCTGGATGCCTCAACTGATATTCCCCAAAATATGACGCCATATTTTAAACGGGATTGTACATATGCGTAATATGCAGACTCGCCCACTGATTATGATATGGCTCTCAAAGCATAGTTGAATGAGGATATTTTTGAGATCAAATAGTCAATATGGCTCTTCCATCTTACCGCATTCACACATTAACTTATAGACTCCAGACTTCTTATTTTTGTCTGTTTTATCTTTATTGTTTTTAATATGTTTGGATAAATTATTACTAGTTTTGAAAACCGTGTTATATTATATTAAGTTTTTTTACATAACTTGAAATATGCTTATTAGGTATCCCAGTGAACACAGTTAACACGGTTAACACTCAAACGGCATATCGGTTAAGATGATCGGAATCCTCGGCTTCCTCATCTTTGAATTTTCCTTTGAGTATCGTCGCGTCAATCACATTGATTATTAGTTTTCTTATCACCAAACGCGTCCCATTGCATAGTTTTGGTTGGTTTAGATTTCGAAGCATGATATCTACCGAGCCATCCTTCAGTTGTAAATTGTGCGGTGGTAAGCCAGGCACATCCAAGGAGTTTAAAAATTCAGTTTAATAGTTGGTAGCTTCGTCTTCGTTTAGTTGCACAGTCAATAGATTTAAATGAATGCAGAGTACCAACGATTTGATTCTGAATTATTAAGTTTAAGACATCCCCATCTTTGTTCTTAGCCGCCAAAATTGCTCGCTCACTCAACCATTTGTTGTTTCTGTTAGCAATGTTGAATACTTTGTTGACGAGCTCGTCTTTCTATGAGCCGAAACTGCAAAAATTCGGAGGAAATGAAATCAATCCTACAGGAACACGGCCATTACCGATAGCCAGTAATTGCTTGGAGAAATATTCAGCAAATGGATCGTTCAGCAATGCTTTTTTTTGAGTGTTCACTAGAAAATGTCGTGATTCTGGTGTTTCGCCACAAAGCAATGTGTGCAATGGCTGAAGTGTCGGAGTTAATAATGGCAATTTCACTTTGCCATTAAGGCAGCATAATCCAGGCGATTCTGCAGCAAACTTCAATGCGCCACAATGCTCGCCAACAACGTCCATTGGACCAATTCGAACGAAAGAATGCGAGCTGTAATAAATTGTGCAATCGTATAGAAACGCTGTTCGATTCAAATCAACACTTTAAGCACTCCTGTAAGCGCGTCGAGGATTTTCGCGTTGTTGATCTGTGCGATAAACTCGACGATTTCTCATTGTCAACAGAGCCGTTTCACGGGCTGCCTCTCTTTGCTCTTGTGTTTGAGAAGCACGAAATCGAGCCATACTAACGCGGCGCTCTTCTCGTGCGAATTCTCGTTCTTCTTCAATGGATTGATTCGCAATGTTCCGAAGCCTAATTGCATTACGGCTTTGCTGGGAAAGATTAGATCTTCTGAGTCGCGGCATCGTTAATAATAATACTCGCACAATAAGATTTATTAATATCACTCGCACAAAACAAACAAATCGACCGGTAACCTTTATATGCGTTTTTCAAAACAAATCACAGGCAACATAAACCAAAAAAAATTATACTTTTATGTCACTGATTTGCAATGGACATTAATTATTACAAATAAGCTATAAGCGTGCGTGACGTAAGCTGTCAATTGCGTAAGATGGCGGAGTTCCTAACCTAATTTATTTATTAAAAATGAAACAGACATGCAATGTACATATAGTTCATAAAGTATAAGTTTTCAGTTCAAGGTCAAATTCGAAGCATATGATTCAAATCAGTACTGCAGAGTCAAATGCAGTCAGTATTCAATCTCGGAAACAACCGTTTGTCATCATAAAATATAAATGTCATGTTTCAATATTGTCAAAATTTTAGTATGTTACTTGCAATATAACCAAAGAAAGCATATACATAACCTATATCTCAAAATAATAATAATGAGTAAAGTGGGAACATTAATAGTTCAAAAGTATTGTTTCTTTTCTAATTCTGTATAAATATATTCTATCCAAGAAAACTATGCCGAAATTATTACTTTAATATTTGAACAAATTATTTTAAATATTATGTATTTATAATTATAAACTCACGAAAATATTCGATCAAAAATTTATTTAAAAAGAAATATTTCAAGTCAGATATCAATAGTGAAATGAGGTATTGAAAAGATCTTTAGTGTTAAAAATGTTTGCATTATTAAGAACGACATACCTACCAAAATCATTTTCTTGCACTATATCTAGGTTAAGAAGATTGGGAATGTATTAATTTGATGAATAATTTAGATTTCTACTTAACTTATATATTGTTTATATTTTAAATAAATTTAAATATATTGGAAAAGAATGTAAAAGTTATGTTCGTAACTCTTTGAAAAAGAATTAAAACCTTTTGAAAGTTGTAAATATATGTTGTCAAATTAAATTTATAAAATTATACATAAAAGAAACATTTATATAGTCTACATTTAATATTTTATTGTTTCTTAAGAAAATAATGGTATAATAATACAATCCAAATCCATATTATCCTTTATTAGATGAAGATAATATTTACCAAACACATGAGGATTTTCTGATAACTACATTTGATAATTTTGCAGGTTAGTACACTACCAATAAGAAAAAAACAAACTTCATTCATATAAAACTTTGCCACGAGATCTTTATCATGTAATGTTTCGTTGAACCAGTGGCAGGAATTTCTTCGCTGCTTTATATTATGTGCATGCAAATGATACACATTGATGGTTTTTATGGCAGTATTAATGTAGCCATATTAAACTTCTACAAAATATAAATACAAAAATATTTTGTCAAAATAAGATAGTTACCTGCTTATTAATGTTTAGTGAACTTTTATAGAAGTAAACTTTCCTGTTTCATCCAAATAAAACCTCAAAAATATTACTTGTATTATTTGCAATAGGTATGTTATTTTTAATGTGAATGGAGTATATATTACAAAAATGAATGAAAACTAGTCAGTTTTTGATTCTGACTCAAAACTTGAGTCATTTACATTATTATTGGAGCAATCTCTGCCCTATCAAGAAATTGCTCCCGCTCATGCTATTTTTTAATTAAATTTTCCGTATGCCTAGCACAATTATACCAAGTAATTTCATCACACTGTTGCAAAGCTTCATTCCACATTTCTTTAACTCTTTCATCTGAATAACCATTTCTTCCAATATTTGAATTATAATAGTTTTTAACGTTAGTCCAAATCATTTCAATTGCGTTCAAGTCACAATGGTACAGAGGTAATCTTAAAACTTCTGTCCACTCTCACATTATTTCACCTATAATAAATATCTTCTCTTCTTTATGATATTTTACTAATTGAATTAATTCATTCTTAGTCATTGCAGGTGAATAGCTTCTATCTTTTTTTCTCAACCATTCCATAAATTCTGTTTTTTTGAGGAGGTATTTGGTTGTTTATTTTGACTAGCGCTATGATAAGGAGCATTATCTATTATTATAAGTGATGGTACCTCAAGATTTGGTATAAGCTGATCATTTACCCATTGCTTAAAGGAGTCACCATTCATTTCTCCATGGTAATCACCAGTGATTGTTTTTGATGGAAATATCAGATTAACTCCTTTAATGAAGCCATTTTCTGTGCCAATATGTATAATAATAAACCGTTTACCATCATAGTCTTTGGGTTTCCTAACACTTTTTATATTATCATTTTGCCAGGATTTCATTCTATTCTCTTTCGAAAAGATTCAAATTTCATCAAGGAACATAACCTGACATAAAGTTGAATTTAAGTTATTCATATATTCCCTTAAAAATACATTTCTCATTCAGACTATATTTAATTTCTCTGTGAGCTCTCTCCTGTTACACTCTTTCTTATATTTAAAACCAATATCTTTAAGCAATATTGCTAAAGTAGTTGTACATGTATGAACAAATTCTTTCATAGCCAAAACATTGCTTAAATTTTTTAAGGTAAGTTGTTTTTCTGAAAAATTTTAACATGTAATAAATATTTACAATATATTAAAAACATACTTTCTTTATACATGTCATAAACAGTATTTCGAACTTCCATTTTAGTTGCTTCTGCTAAGTCCTTAGTTTTTGCCTTCTTACAAGACCTTTTTTTGACGATAAGACTGGATTCTGAATGTTACGATGTTTAATAGTGTAGACCGTTCTACTAGAAATATTAAGGGCTTCTGCTACCCTCTAAAATAAAACTTATTTCATAATACCGCCTTATCTAACTGATTATGTGAATTACCTCATGAACGCGGTCGATGGACATAAATGGCCCACCATTCTCCTTTACCTGTTAATAGGCTGTAAGATTTAATACAAGCTGTTTCGCTTGAGAACCAAGAGGTTTACTTGGCATCTAAGAAATATTCTGTAAAATAAATAGGTTAGAAATGTCAAAGTAATAATCAAACAATTTCGTACTTATTGCCACTAATTGATATTACTATTTATTATCAGTATTGTTCTCAAAAAACCGGATTTTGTAATTTTTGATAAACTAAATATTCAAATTGGAAGAATGCTTAACCTAGAAGTCAGAATACCGGAAACAAAGTCAATAAACAACAATATTGACATAATTTGACAAGTCGAATATCATAAGACTATCTCCTAGACAACCTATCCTTTTTATTTAATATAATATTTCAAAGACGTACGTCTTAACTCAAAATGACAAACGTCTGTAGTATTACAGCGCGTGTTCATATGTGTTAGAAAGAGATAAAGTACAATTTGCGGTTCACACTTGGGCAGTACGAACTGAAAACTTATACTTTATGAACTGTATCTGTAACTGTACACATGGACAATACACCTCGTATTTTCAGCATTTACTTCTGCTTAAGACACGTGTTTCTGCCATCTATAGGCGTCGTCAGTCAAGCTAGTGAAGCAATGTATACAAATGATACAAATCTTTTTAAGAACAGATTTGTATCTGTATATACATTTACACTGAAATCGCCTACAAGATATAGCAAATTTCGTCTTATAAGGTGGCACTAATTTAATAAGTGACATCTGACGGACGAAAGAGACTATGCCGAAAAAGGCGACCTTTCGCTTGACTAGCTATGCTAGTACAAAAGCGAAAAAATACGTGTAGTCCATTAACACGAGCCAGATGGCGGTAAATATACAAAAAGGTTTTAAGCATATCAATACGTTATATGCACGTATTACGCATTCGTTACAAATGAAACAGACATGCAATATACATATCTGTAACTGCACACATGGACAATACACCTCGTATTTTCAGCATTTACTTCTGCTTAAGACACGTGTTTCTGCTATCTATAGGCGTCGTCAGTCAAGCTAGTGAAGCAATGTATACAAATGATACAAATCTTTTTAAGAACAGATTTGTATCTGTATATACATTTACACTGAAATCGCCTACAAGATATAGCAAATTTCGTCCTATAAGGTGGCACTAATTTAATAAGTGACATCTGACGGACTAATTTATTTAAATATTAATTTTCTGTGGATCTATCCAATATTTTAATAGTTACTCTGCTATTCGCAGCGGAGACGAATCCAACAAATTAGAGATCATTAAAATCGGTCCAGCCGTTCTTGATTTATAAATGGTGTAACTAACCCGACTTTGTTTTATGTTTTAAAATTAATAATTTACATAAATTTGCTTTTCTTTATTCAGATGAATGCATTAATAAAACGCTGCATAATTTCGCTGCATTAATAGGTTTACTTTAATATATGTATTTTCAGTAACCTGTTGTAAATTACGTAATTATAATAACACACAATCATTGCGTACCATTTACCTATTAATTTCAGTGTAATAATTATCAAAATTTCCAATTGAGAGGGGAAAAATGTGCGGCCCCTAGAGCAATATTGATTGCGAAACATATCCCTCCGTATCTAAAATGGAATGACTGTCAACACGTCAAACTTGCATCATATTCACTTCTAATCTATTTTGTTATTCTATTGCGCTTATTGATTTCTTGTCGTCGATGGACTTGGACCTCGATATTTTTTTTTACCTAAAATTGCGTTCTCTTTATACGAACCTTTTCAATCGCGCGGATGAATTTTTACGCGCGCTTAAAATATGAAACGTTTCCACGAATTACTTTCGCATGCGATTTCAATAAATCGCGCTGGAAAACTCCTTCTTGCGCCAGTCACGTGTAAAAATTTATGAATGACATTTATCTGTTATACTCTTCCGTTGTCGATGAATTCTTACAAACGAAGGGAATTATCGCAGGCAATGTTGACTTAAATATTTAACGAGTTTGTTTTGCGTGTTTGAATTTCTAAAAATTTTCCGGTTTTTAAGCGAAATTTAGAAATCACCGTGTAGGTTAATTATGCAATCATTTGTTATTCTTATACTCGACTCTTCACTGGAGCATTCAAAAGTAATTGGTTAATTAATTTTATCTCTGGTAGCAGCAGGAGATTTTGTAACATCTCGCGTAGCAAGGCGATAATAATATAATAATAAATAAAATAATATAAGCATATACTTTAAGTCTACAACTCGAAATAAAATAAAAAATGATTGAAACAAGGGTGATTTGACAATAAAGTGACTTTTCAATGGAATTTTATTTTTCAACTTAACTTCCAACCAATTCTATGCACTTTCTAAATGACAACGTTTTTAATAATTTGGCACCGGACACGAGAGGCCGATGACTCGTCGCCCACGAAATTTTGTATTTTTAAAGAGTTTTTAATTTTATTTATATAATTGGAAAACAAACAGGTGGTGATCTATAAAATACTAAATACATTTTTATGTGTTCATCTTGTAATATGTGTTTTTTTAAGATCTTGAGAACTTAAAATGATAATAAAAGACAGAAATATTGTTGGAATGAAAGCTTTTTATTATAATCTGGCAGATAATTTCATGGCATTTATTTTTTAAATATGATTTCCGGCATATGTCCGCCGCGGCTATGAGTTACATGGTCCATTCGATCAGTCCAATTTTTGACTACTTTTTCCAATAAATCTGTCCGTATGGCGTCAATGGTGGCTTGAATATTGGCTTCCAATGCTTCAAGAGTTGCTGGTTTGTCGGCATAAACCAATGACTTAACATAGCCCCATGAAAAGTAATCCAAAGGCGTTAAATCGCACGAACGAGGGGGCTAGTGAACAGGACCACTTCTGGAAAGAAAGTTGTCACCAAATTGATTTTGCAATAAATCGATTGTTAAGCGCGCTGTATGGCAAGTTGGGCCGTCTTGTTGGAACCAAATGTCGTTGATGTTTAGCTGATTAATTTTTGGAAACAAAAATTGAGTCAGCATGACTCGATAGCGCTCGCCATTCACCGTAACGGCAGCTCCTTGCTCATTTCGAAATAAATAAGGACCGATGATGCCGCCAGCGTGTAAACCGCACCAAACAGTCAATTTTAATGGATATAATGGTGATTCGTTAACGGCTTGAGGATTGTCTTTACTCCAAATACGGCAATTTTGCTTATTGACGTAGCCATTTAACCAGAAATGAGCTTCATTACTAAACACAATTCTTTGATAAAAATGCTCATCTTCGGCCAGTTTCAAATGAGCTTTGGCTTAAATTCTTGCAGAAGCTGTATTTTATAGGCACTTAAGCCTAGATCCTAACGTAAAATTTTCCACGTAGTCGAAGGACAAAGGCCAACAAGTTGAGAACGACGACGAATCGACATTTCGGCGTCTTCTCCAATACTTCGCGCTACAGCAGCAATATTCTCTTCGGTACGCACATTTCTTTGTCTTGTTGATGGTTTTGAATCGAGAAGAGTATAAAATTAGTGCGAAAATGATCAATAACTGCACGGACTGCTTGCTCACTAGGCCGATTATGTTGACCGTAAAATGGACGAAGTGCTCTACGAACTTCCCGAACAGATTTATTTTTTTCAAAGTAAATTTCCACAATTTGGAAGCGTTGTTCTGGCGTTAAACGATTCATGATGACTTCCCAAACCTTACTGAACAGAAATGTCAACACAGTTTGACATTCTCAGCTGTCAAACCATAGTTATCGATATCGATAGTTCTCATGCAGCTAGCAATAATTAACTAGCAATAATTTCTCAAGGTTCTCTTCTGTAAAATTTGTTCTCTTTGAATGAAATACATCTTTGTAGACAAAAACGTCCTTTCTACATCGCAACTGGTTATAGGTGCATACTGTAAATATTCCTTTATTTCAGAGTATTTAGCAGTTAGATTTTGAGGCATTGTCCCCATACACAATTGCCGCAATGTTATTAAATCTGGATTTCTATTAAAACTGCGTCTAACTCTTGCCGAAGGCCACATCAGAAGTCACTTGGAATATTTTTCAAATTATTAATAGCCACATCTAATGTAGTTAATCTATAATTTAATTTGAGATTTTTATTTTCAAAATAAGTTTTGGTAAATTTTCAGTGTTCCTGAAGAAAGTACAACTTATATTTTTTAAATTTTGGTTCCTTGCACTCAGTAATACTTCGAGCATCGTAATTTAAACATGTAACGAAATTTTGTAAACTATCAAAATTCTCTGCATAAAAACTAGTAGCTTCCAACCATGTTCCCCATCTAGTTATTACTTCAGAGAAAGGCACTAACAAAGATGGAAGTTTTTCCCTGTAAAGAGCTACTCTCAATGGTGCTCTTCTGAAAACTTTTTTAAAAGCGGATACAAGTCTATTAACTTTCGGAAAGCTGTCTTTGATATATTCACAGATTCTGTGGAGAGCGTGAGTATGCAGCATATTAGGATATGTTTCCTTTAATAGTCTGGCTGTTTTTAACATATATGCAGCACTGTCACTGACAAATAAAAATATTTTTTCTTTGTACCTGTCGTCCGAATGAAGCATTTGGTGCATATTCTCGTAAATGGTTTTAGCTAATGTTTTCGCATCATCTGTATTTATAACTTTTGTTGTTGTTATATGGAATAGTTGGATGTAGTACACCAGCTACAACATTTACCACACAGCGTCCTAATATATCGACAGTTTCGTCGGCACTTATCCATAGGTACTTATTTGAAAGATGGCTTGTATTGCGTTCTACTGCTTTCGTGTAGCTCTTAGAAACATAATATTTGCGTAGGGTGGATTCATCAGCAACATTTAGACCAGTATATTTTAGGAGAAATGATTTGAAGGTGGGGTTGTTAAGTTTATTTAAAGGAAGATTTGCCGCCATTAAAGTTTCACAGAGTTCCTCGTTAAAATTGTCAGATTCCAACAGGTCTAATTTCTGTGTATGTGTTTGAGCTGCTAAGTGACGTTTTACATGCGATTTCTTGGAATTTTTTAACGATTGTTTACAGACTTTGCAATAAATTTCGGAATCACTGGCAATCAATTTGACCCTTAATCCATTGTTTCACGATGCCATTCTCGACGTTGCTCCATATCATATCTGAAAAAGTAACTTAAACAATATTCTAAATTTAAATAAATGAAAATCAAAAATGTATGCGCAAGTTATTGAAACTTAACGAAATTCATTGGACACTTACGTCAAAATAATTGAGAGAAGTAGATTCGATGAAACGATATTAAACAGGATCTATTACAAAAATTACGAAACATGTAATTATTTAATTAACCGTTAAAACAATGAAAAGAGAAACTAACTCACTGTACTTTATTTATCTTACGAAATATAAACTAATAATTGAAATAAATTATAAAAACTCCTCACGTTTCTATCTACGCCCATGAAGAAATGAATTTAACTGTAAAATTAAAGTAATTGCATCACAATTCAACGACAAAAAACTCTCGTGTCCGGTCCCTACTTATTATTTATTTGTATAGGTTTCAGAGCGCTTCGGTTCTTGACAGTGATAATTTATTACTATTACTCTAAACGATTAATATTTGTGTGAAAATTGCTATACAGACATACAAACACGTGTTTCGTCTTGCTATAGACTCATTCAATACATGATGCTGAGAACTTACTACCAAACCAATTACTACATACAAAATCACAAAAAATAGCATGGAAGAAAACAGCGCTCATTGACTAATGTCAATATCACGAACACTAAATGAAAATACATTTTAAAATTATACAAAAAATGGTGAGGCTTTGCTCACCCAAGTATTCTTCAAATTGTTTTACATTTTCATTACTAAATTACAAAATGAAAACTGTTTGAAAATAATAAAATAAAATAAAACAATAACTTTGTTATACCACTTTATTTACATGTTATATTGACCGCGGTTTCGACATACAATGTCATTATCAAACTGCAAGTTACAGGGCTACATAGATCTTATAAATGACACAAAAATATATGGGGGTGGTTTATGATGTTATTTAAAATTACTACTATATACTTCACTATTATATACAACATTGGAAAAGAGGTGTATATATAAGATCCAACTGGTCGTTAAGAACAATATCTATTGTGTTGTTTCCGCTTTTAAAAATTTCTAGTGACTCTAAAAGATTTAATTTACGACTTTTCTCGACCAAATGCAATATTTTTTTATGACCAAATGTATGCCTTTCTGTAGTAAGATGGTTTGCGAATGTTGAATCTGTCTTCTTTAGTTTATATGATTCTTTTACCCGTATAATAAAACTTCGACCAGTCTGACCTATATATACACTTTTACAATCATTACAATATAATTTGTACACTCCTGATTTATTATTGATATCTATTTTAGGTTTTGCGTTAAAAATGAAATTACTTGTTTTTACATATGGTTTGTAAGCTATACTAACATTACTATTATTTTTTGAAATTATATTTCCAATTTGCTCGCTTATTTTACCGAAGTAAGTTAACGAGACAAATTGTTTCAAATTAGCACTATCTTTAGGATATACTAAACTAAGGGCCACTTGTAACTGTTTTTTCTTTAGTATACTGTCAATTACGCTACTTTTATAACTATTGTTTACCGCTATTTGTTTTATAGTATTGTATATTATAGTATATATATATAGTATATAGTGTACATCTTTATAGTATATATATATATATATAGTATATATTATAGTATATATTGTATATTGTATATTATATATTAATATTGTATATATATATATATAAAATTGTATAGTATTGTATAGTATTATTATAGTCTAATGAATCTTTTGTTCGTGAAATCAATACTATAAAACAAATAGCGGTAAACAATAGTTATAAAAGTAGCGTAATTGACAGTATACAAAAGGAAAAACAGTTACAAGTGGCCCTTAGTTTAGTATATCCTAAAGATAGTGCTAATTTGAAACAATTTGTCTCGTTAACTTACTTCGGTAAAATAAGCGAGCAAATTGGAAATATAATTTCAAAAAATAATAGTAATGTTAGTATAGCTTACAAACCATATGTAAAAACAAGTAATTTCATTTTTAACGCAAAACCTAAAACAGATATCAATAATAAATCAGGAGTGTACAAATTATATTGTAATGATTGTAAAAGTGTATATATAGGTCAGACTGGTCGAAGTTTTATTATACGGGTAAAAGAACACATGAGGTCATAAAAACTAAAGAAGACAGATTCAACATTCGCAAACCATCTTATTACAGAAAGGCATACATTTGGTCATCATAAAATATTGCATTTGGCCGAGAAAGGTCGTAAATTAAATCTTTTAGAGTCACTAGAAATTTTTAAAAGCGGAAACAACACAATAGATATTGTTCTTAACGACCAGTTGGATCTTATATATACACCTCTTTTCCAATGTTGTATATAATAGTTAAGTATATAGTAGTAATTTTAAATAACATCATAAACCACCCCCATATATTTTTGTGTCATTTATAGGATCTATGTAGGCCTGTAACTTGCAGTTTGATAATGACATTGTATGTCGAAACCGCGGTCATTATTACATGTGAATAAAGTGGTATAACAAAGTTATTGTTTTATTTTATTTTATTATTTTCAAAATGAATTACCACAAAGTTACGGCTACCAGTATTAATATTCTGAAAACTGTTTCATTAAATTCAGAATATAAATGAATTTAATATTGATAACATGAACTTAATAATACTCCTGAATTACATAATTGTATTTATTTTCATCAAATTTATTAAAGAAAATATATACATAATATTGTTTCATAAATTACCAAAAAAATATTAAAGTTTCAATTTCAATTTTAGTAACTTATGGCTTCTAATCTTTGTACCTGTTCTACATTATGTTCAACCAATTCTTATTTTTAAAAAAACTACATCACGGTGCCGTTGGTAACAAATTTCTTAAAAATTGCTCAGGCATCTTGCCAGATATTTAATGAAAGGCATATGTTTAGAGCTGTGAAAATAATTGCGTTAATGACATTGTCGAATTTCTTTATGACAGTTTATAATTCTTTATATTTAATTCAGAACAGCGGTGTATTCCGAAAATAAGAACATAAAACAAATCGATATCAATAATTTAACTTGTTTGCATATATATTTCCTTAACTAAAAAGATATTTTCTATATGTATATTCAAAGCATTCGGTGTTTATGAATAATATCTTTGATTTTAAATATGTTCAGCATATTTTGTTGAATCATGGAAATTTTTTAAAAATTTTCATACTTTGTCGAGATGTTTTAAATTCTAAAACAAGAAACTATTAATACAAATACTTATTTGCATATACAGGGCACAAAAACAGAAACAAAGAGCAAAAATTGACTTTTTGTTCTACCTCTTATGTAAAAATTATTTAATCCAAAAGCATTTTTAATAATATAAAATATTATTAAAAATCTGGTGTGAATTAGAATTATTCTAAAAATTATTTATTAAAAAATGTCGCAAAATCTAGTGAATGAACAGTAAAATCTAATAAATGAACAATATTTTATTTCTTACAAAATCTTATTTCATGAACAAAACGACTAAATTTGGATATCATAAATAGAGACCGGATGCATCAGGCCGAAATTACGATGCAACATATAAATAGTCTCTAACATCGCTAAGTACAGGCTGGGCCAAAATTACGGAAGGAGTTTGAGTTCATTATAACTTCTTATTTAAGACATAATTATTAATTTTTTAAAATTTTAAATACAGTATATTAATGGAGAATATTTTTAATTTAATTATGAAAAATTATATCTCGCAAGTGGTGGCCATTTTCTGCTTCGCATATTCGTGCTCTTTCCAAAACATTTTCCATAACCTTTCGCAAAACTTCAGGCGTTATGTTGTTGATTTCGACGCGTATATTATTTTTTAATTGCTGTATGGTTCGAGGCTTATTAACATAGACTTTTCCTTTCAAATAACCCCAAAGGAAACGGTCTGAAGCGGTTAAATCCGGTGAACGCGGAGGCCAATTAAAATCGCTTGTACGGGAAATAATTCGTTCACCAAAGATGTCGCGTAAAAGAGCAATTGTGTCCCTCGCAGTGTGCGCTGTAGCTCCATCCTGTTGGAACCATACTTGCGGATGGTTTTCCACGGCTGGCCTTAGAAAATTTTCCAACATTGTCCGATATCTAACACCAGTGATGGAAACGGCGACACCGTGTTCATTTTCAAAAAAAATATGGGCCAATTATCCTTTCCGACGAAACACCGCACCAAACGGTACACTTAAGTGGGTGTAATTCTCGCTGTTGAACTACTCTTGGATTTTCCGTAGCCCATATCCTGCAGTTTTGCCTATTAACGAACCCATTTAATTGTAAATGGGCTTCGTCGCTCATAATTAAATTATGAATAAAATCATGATTTTCTTCTGCTTTTTGACGAAAATAAATTGCATAATCAAGTCGTTGATTACCGTCGGTTTCAATTGTTGGACAAGCTGAATTTTGTATGGAAACATTCTTATTGTATGCAAAATTCTCTGCAGCGACCCTCTTGAGAGGCCAAGTTGTGTCGAACGTCTCCTGGTTGATGTTTCTCCATCTTCCCGAATACTCTCCTGTACCCGTTCAATATTGTCATCCGTGTGCACCGTTCGTCGTCTGCCGGCACCAGGAAGGTTCCTTACTGCCCCTTGTTCTCGAAAATTTGCAACCAGACGGTTTATTCTTGACTCTGAGGGTCCAACCCGCATATTAAAATAACGACGATATGCACGCTGAGTCAAAACAATGGATCGTTGATTTGAGAAATAAAGTTCAACGATTTTGGCACGTTGTTCAATTGTGTACTGTTCCATTTTAAATTCCCCAAGTCTTCTTTACAAAATACTGAAAACAAAAAAAAAATTATAATAAAAAAGTTATAAGGAATTAAAACCCCTTCGGTCATTTTGGGCCACCTGTATATATATTTCCTTAACTAAAAAAATATTTTCTATATATTCAAAGCATTCCGTGTTTATGAATAATATCTTTGATTTTAATTATGTTCTGCATATTTTGTTGAATCATTGGAAATTCTTTAAAAATTTTCATACTTTGTCGAGATGTTTTAAATTCTAAAACAAGAAACTATTAATACAAATACTTATTTGCATATACAGGGCACAAAAACAGAAACAAAGTGCAAAAATTGATTTTTTGTTCTAACTCTTATGTAAAAATTATTTAATACAAAAGCATTTTTAACAATATAAAATATTATTAAAAATCTGGTGTGAATTCGAATTATTCTAAAAATTATTTATTAAAAAATGTCGCAAAATCTAATGAATGAACAGTAAAATCTAATAAATGAACAATATTTTATTTCTTACAAATTCTTATTTCATGAACAAAACGACTAAATTTGGATATCATAAATAGAGACCGGACGCATCAGGCCGAAATTACGATGCAACATATAAATAGTCTCTAACATCGCTAAGTACAATATGCAGTTATTAAATAGCACTATTCATTCGGTTAACCGCACATCTGTTTTTTGTCGTGGAATTGTGACGCAATTACTTCAATATCCAATATGTCCGGTGAATTTCGTTAAGTTTCAATAACTTACACATACATTTTTAATTTTCATTTATTTAATCTAGAACATTGTTTAAGTTACCTTTTCAGATATGGTACGGAATAACGTCGAGAATGGCTTCGCGAAACAATGGCAAGTGGATTAAGGGTCATACTGATTGTATGTCCACTGCTAATTATTTATTGCAAAGTCTGTAAAATATCGTTAAAGAATTCCAAGAAATCGCACGTAAAACGTCACTTAGCATTGCAAACACATACACAGAAATTAGACCCGTTGGAATCTGATAATTTTAACGAAGAACTCTGTGAAACTTTAATGGCGGCAAATATTCCATTAAATAAACTTAATAATCCCATCTTCAAAACATTTCTCCAAAAATATACTGGTTGAAATGTTCCTGATGAATCCACCTTACGCAAATATTATGTTTCTAAATGCTACACGAAAGCAGTAGAACGCATTAGAAGCCATCTTTCAAATAAGTACCTATGGATAAGTGCCGACGAAACTGTCGATATATTAGGACGCTGTGTGGTAAATGTTGTAGCTGGTGTACTACATCCAACTATTACATACAACGCGTATGTAATAGCAACTAAAGTTATAAATACAGGTGATTCGAAAACCATTTACGAGAATATGCACCAAATGCTTCATTCGGACGACAGGTACAAAGAAAAAATACTTTTATTTGTCAGTGACAGTGCTGCATATATGCTAAAACATATCCTAATATGCTGCATACTACTTGTATTAGCACATGCTCTCCACAGAATCTGTGAATATATCAGAGACACCTTTCTGGAAGTTGATGGACTTATGTCCACTTTTAAAAAAGTTTTCAGAAAAGCACCATTGAGAGTAGCTCTTTACAGGGAAAAACTTCCATCTTTGTCACTGCCTCCCTCTCCAGTAATAACTAGATGGGGAACATGGTTGGAAGCTACTAGTTTTTATGCAGAGAATTTCGATAGTTTACAAATTTCGTTACATGTTTAAGTGAAGATGCTCGAAGTATTTCTGAGTACAAGGAACTAATACAAATTCGAAATTTAAAAAATCTGTTGTACTGGTACTTTCTTCAGGAACACTTTGGAAATTTGCCGAAACTAATCCTTATTTTGAAAATCAAAATCTCAAATTAAATTATGGATTAACCACATTATATTAATAATTTGAAAAATATTCCAAGTGACATCGGATGTGGCCTTCGGCAAAAGTTAGACGCAGTTTTTAATAGAAATCCAGATTTAATAACATTGCGGCAATTGTGTATGGGGACAATGCCTCGAAATCTAACTGCTAATTACGCTGAAATAAAAGAATATTTTCAATATGCACCTATAACCAGTTGCAATGTAGAGAGGACGTTTTCTATCTACAAGAATGTATTTCGTACAAAGAGAACAAATTTTTACAGACGAGAACCTTAAGAAAATATTGCTAGATAATATTAATACTCCTTTACTCAACTTGAACAACAAAATGAACAAACAAAAATGTATTTCGTATTTGTCACCATCCGTTTGTTTTCCAATTAAATAAATAAACTAAAAACTCTTTAAAAATACAAATTTTTAATAGTACGCCCATGGGCGATGAGTCTCGTGCCCATTCTCTTGTCATAAGACTTCATCCTATTTCTTATAATTGGTCGAAACAGAATAGGTACATAAGATTACATAAACTTGACATCGCTACATACGGTACATGCGGATTTACCCACACTCGACCATGTCTAAATTGTCTGTCGGAAATACTATTACACATAAGACCTTCGGAAATGTGGCTGTAAAGAAAATTGTAGAAAATCCGTCTGGCTTCATGGGAAACTACGTGTTTATAACAATAGGCGGTAAACCTTCGATTTAAATATTACAATAGTTAAAGTTTAAGTAAAAACAATACAAATCGAAAAAGGTCTGAATAAATAACTGTAAACAAAATGATAAATACGTATTTCAAAGTTAATTTTCTAAGAAGGATGAACCAAAACATAATTGTGAGATAAACGGTTAATGCAGGCTGTGATTTGAATAATACTTCTTGGATAGGATAAGTAAAGGCAAAAATTATGTTTATCGCTGCCATAAATGTTAATAACGGGGAATGCTGTAATCTCTCTGAATAATGTGTATAAATTTCAAATTATAAGGAAATCTTGCCTAGATAAAATTCAATATTTTATTTGGAAAAACTTATTAATTAACAACGTTGTCCAGATTTCTGGACAATGAAATAATTTTTCCGCGTTCTGGTAGCGTACACCTCTACATTTTGAAACACAATAAATTTCGTAACTGTCACCTGTCAAATGTAAAAAGCTAATTATATTAACCGCTAAATGAAAAAGTTTTTGCGTCTTCAAATAGGGTGTTACTTTTTGTGCCACCTTGTATTTTTCACTGATATAAATCATCAATAGCGTATACTGTGTGTACCATAAAGCCCTTTTTTCTATACAATAAGAGAAAAAATGGATACAACGTTAACAATAAAACTAAATTTCTTTTTACATTTACAGCAACCACATATTCAGAATATTTTACTGCCTAGAACACGTATTCAATTCATAGACATGTTTGACCATATAAAAATAAGAGATTTTTCAAGACCACATTCCCATTCTTCCAAATAGGATCAATCAAGACTCTGCTATTATTAATACTTGAAAGATTTAAGCAAGGAATTCGATTCAGAAATAAATACACTTTCTCCTATTCAAACGCCGCAAAATTAGCGGAAGAAATCCATACCTCCATAGGCTGTTCGCTCGTTGGTTCCCTGTCGTCAAGTAGGTACATAAAAATTGCATCGAGAAAAAAAAAAGAAAGCCGCATTAGGAGGCACCGAGTCGTACGGCTGACAGCGCTTTACAAAGCAACAAAGAAAGCCTCCCCAAGCGTGCGTCGCTGTGACTCATCGTCCGCACTTACGTACACCGATGTATCGGTGAAATGGAGTTGCAATTTTTCGCTTGGCAACAACGATCGTACGTATTATATAGAAGCAACTATAGCCCTAGCCTCGATGGCGAACAGTCATGTTTCATCATTCACCTGGAAGCTACACAGTCGATCCAATGGATCGGAGGGAGATGGCACGATGTGTAGAGCGAGAGAGAAATTGCCTCTGGTAACGAGAGTGCGCTGATGCAACCTCGGTTTTACTACGGTCAGGGTCAGTTTTCGAAGTCACTATACCTCAGCTAGCATGGTGCATATACGTGTATACAATGCCATCCAAAAAACTGTACTGTTTAAAGTTTAAATTACTACGTATTTTGTGAGGTGTAATTAGTATTTTAAGAAAATTAATACTGGTAGCCGTAACTTTGTGGTAATTCATTTTGAAAATAAAATAAAATAAACAATAACTTTTTTATATATACCACTTTATTCACATATAATCGTGACCGCGGTTTCCACATACAATGTCATTATCAAACTGCAAAAGTTACAGGCCTACATAGAACTTATAAATGACACAAAATATATGGGGGTGGTTTATGATGTTATTTAAAATTATTTAGAAATTATTTAGAAATTCAGCGATTTATTAACGTAAACATAAAATAGAAACCCTAAAATTATATGTGGAACAAGATATCGGATAAATGTCCACCGTGACTTCTATTGCACACAGCGATTCTTTTTTTTTAATTTTCAATGACTTTATCACACATATGCAAGTTAATCTCGCCAATAGCCGCACGAATGTTATTTTTTAATTCATCAGTTGTCTGTGGATTATTTGTGTAGACTTGATCCTTAAGGAAACCCCAAAGGAAAAAGTCCAGCGGTGTTATGTCGCAGGATCTTGCAGGCCAATCCACGTCACCATTACGAGAAATCACACGGCGAGGGAATTTCTCCTGCAGTAAATTTAGAGTTTCCCTGGCAGTGTGACAAGTGGCCCCATCTTGTTGAAAGTAAAGATTGTTGAGGTCCATATCTTCCAAACGAGGACATAGAAAGTTATTCAACATCTGTCGATACCGCTCCCCATTTACAGTTTCTGCTTCTCCATTCTCATTTTCAAAAAAGTAAGGTCCAAGAACACCATTGGCCGAGAAACCGCACCATACAGTGACACGTAGTGGGTGCATGGGTTTTTCAATAATCTCTCGAGGATTTTCACGCCCCAAATGCGGCAGTTTTGTTTATTTATGTAACCCCCTATGTGAAAATGGGCTTCGTCACTGAATATGATTCGCTTACAGAATTCGTCATCAAAATCAGTTTGTTCAAAATGCAATTGGCAAAGATACGGCGGTGGTGATGGTCCCTGGGCTTCAATTCTTGTGTTAACTGGATTTTGTATGCGTGTAGCCGAAGGTCTTTTGTTAAAATTAGTTGTAGAGATGATCTTGAGATGGCCAATTGCTGTGACCGATGACGAATTGAAGTTTTTGGACTTTCGGTAACACTTTCATTCACCATAGCGATATTTTCAACTGACCGAACGTTACGAGGACGTAGTGGTGTCTTTACATCGAGAACAGAACCAGTTCGCTCAAATTTTGCCATTAAATTTCTAATTGCCGTATTGCTGGGAATATGATTCTGATGAAAAACAACGCGTAGTCGACGAATTGTGTTCGTAATGGAACGACCATTTTCATAATAAATTTGAACAATTTGGATACGTTCTTCAGTCGTGAAACGTTGCATGATGACTTTTACAAGTTTATAGATGACATATACCAAATACTAGGTTGCTAAGTTACCTTATTTGAAAATAATGTGAAATTTAAATCCCCAAGTTCCTGTTGGGACACCTTTTATATACTTAACTATTATATCCAACATTGGAAAAGAGGTGTATATATAAGATCCAACTGTTCGTTTAAAACGATATCTATTGTGTTGTTTCGGCTTTTAAAAATTTCTAGGGCCTCTAAAATATTTAATTTACGACCTTTCTCGGCCAATTGCAATATTTTACGGTGACCAAAGGTATGCCTTTCTGTAATAAGATGGTTTGCGAATGTTGAATCTGTCTTCTTTAGTTTATATGACCTCATGTGTTCTTTTACCCGTATAATAAAACTTCGACCAGTCTGACCTATATATACACTTTTACAATCATTACAATATAATTTGTACTCCCCTTAATATTAATATATGTTTTAGGTTTTGCGTTAAATTTGAAATTACTTGTTTCTACATATGGTTTGTAAGCTATACTAACATTACTATTATTTTTTGAAATTATATTTCCAATTTGCTCGCTTATTTTACCGAAGTAAGTTAACGAGGCAAATTGTTTCAAATTAGCACTATCTTTAGGATATACTAAACTAAGGGCAAAACCTAAAACAGATATTAATAATAAATCAGGAGTATACAAATTATATTGTAACGATTGTAAAAGTGTATATATAGGTCAGACTGGTCGAAGTTTTATTATACGGGTAAAAGAACACATGAGGTCATATAAACTAAAGAAGGACAGATTCAACATTCGCAAACCATCTTATTACAGAAAGGCATACATTTGGTCACCGTAAAATATTGCATTTGCCCGAGAAAGGTCGTAAATTAAATATTTTAGAGGCCCTAGAAATTTTTAAAAACCGAAACAACACAATAGATATTGTTTTAAACGAACAGTTGGATCTGATATATACACCTCTTTTCCAATATAATAGTTAAGTATAGCAAACCCCAATTAAGTTGGCGCGAGAAGGGGTAAGTTGGCGCAGGATTAGAAGTAGTGGGGAGATTTGTATTTGGTTTTACATCAAATGTCAGATAATTCTTTCCTCTGAGCGTGTATGATCCCCTAGCAAAGACATTACAAAATATGTTCTATCAAACGTCAATGACAAATGTATTCTGACAATTACTTGAGTAGTGGAGGTGGACGTTTTTAAAAACTGCTTCTGCGCACCCCCTCCTCGCGCCAACTTAATTGGCGTTTGCTATATATAGTAGTAATTTTAAATAACATCATAAACCACCCCATATATTTTGTGTCATTTATAAGTTATATGTAGGCCTGTAACTTTTGCAGTTTGATAATGACATTGTATGGCGAAACCGCGGTCACGATTATATGTGAATAAAGCGGTATATATAACAAAGTTATTGTTTTATTTTATTTTATTTTCAATTAGTATTTTATTTATTTATTATTTTTTTATTTATTTGACATATCTGATCTTGCATGGCAACGACAACTTAGTTCCAAAACAATCAAGCGTATGTATATAAACAATACGAATTTGCATAAACATATTTGTATCTATACATATGGACATACACCACGTATTTAACCAATAGACACTTCAACTACAAAAACATGCGTTTCTGTCTTACGAATTCATCGGTACGGACTTATGAAATAACGTCTAAAGATTCGCTTTTCGCCAAGTAGTAAATTTTATTTTGAATCAAAGTAGTCTTTACTTGTAGGAAATTCATAATTAATGAAATAAAAATCAACTGCTTCTATTCCACCTGAAGATGCCTTAAAATTATTAGAAGAACTTTTAACAAAAAATAATGTAAATTTTATCATTAAAAACAATAAACAAAAAATAGATCAAAACAATAAATCGGGAGTTTCCAAACTTAAATGTAGCTCATGCCCTAAATTTTATATAGGCCAGACAGGTAGATCTTTTTCTAAAAGAATCAAGAAACATAAACGAAGATATTTTAATAATAAGAACGACTCACATTATACATTTACATTTGAGAGAAGAAGCCCATAATTTCAATTACTACTTTAAAATTTAACACAGAAAATAAAGAGCAAAAATTAAATTTATTGGAAGCTATGGAAATTTTGAAATACAAGCATACCGACCTTTTACTTAATGACCAAATGGATTTCGACAATTCTCCTTTATTAAGCCTATTTTACAACTGAAACACAATAAATTCTGATTCTTTATTTTGTTTTAGCTTTCTCATTTTTATGTTTGTACTCGGTAAACTTTGGTCCCTTCGTGTAATAGAGTTTACATCTTGAATAAAGTGCCCATTATTCAACCATCCTTCTAAGTATAATTATTTTTTTAGATTTATAATTCATTTAAGTTTAAATTTGTTAACTTCCTTTAGGTTTAGTTTGCAATACAACTCCATCCGAAGAAGACACTGTGTTTCGAAGCAATTGTAATAGGATTTTACCTCAATAACGTGGAAATTAATTAATATTACTCTTTCATTTTTATTTCATTAGCAAATTTTATCGTATCAGGTAAAGCCAGATAATCTCGTGACATCTGACGGACAAAAGAGGCTACGCCGAGGATAAAATTTGATCTAAATCTACTCTTTTAGATTTTACAATCCATTGTTTACAGGCGAAAAAATAAAATTTAATTTATAAAATGCATTAAACTGTTTTTTTAAGTACAAATAAGGATTATATGTTAAAAGCTATATATCATTATTTTGTTGGGAAGTCTACAATGTGTTTAAAAAATAATTACATCTAGTTCTCCATGAATTTCTCCTATAAATTATGATGTTCTGCATTCTTGAAATGTGGATATAGATTAAATGGTATAGTTATCTACCTGTCACTGTCAAAATGTATCATCGAGAGATATGGTGATGAAATTAATAACAAGTACAATTATTACTAATTTATTTAATAAGAAAACTTTAAAGATGGGTTATTAATTAAACAGTAAGTGTTCAAAATGGTCACCATTCTGTTGAATGCATAATGCAATACGACGTTTCAGGTTGTCAAAAATATTCTGCAATGCATTTGGTGTTATTTCATTACATTTAATTGTTATTGTATTCATCAAGTCATTTAAGTTATTCATTCTTGTCTTATATACTTCATTTATTAGCAATTCGAAAATAGAAAAATCGAACGAAGTAAGATCTGATGACATTTAACTTCTTGTCTATACAGGTTATTATCTTATTTAATATCGTTTTATTAAACAGTTTGCAGACAGTACTGGACAGCGTTATACCTCTTCAGTTTTCATATATCCTTTTATCACCTTTCTCGGAAATTTTAACTACTTTCTGTTAACTGTTTCCCAAACTTGTCTAAATAACGGGAATAGTATTTGTGCTGTAATCTAGATGCTGCCGTCTGCCAAGGGTGTTCCGCTAAAGGACCGATCCATTCGAAATACAGTAGTACCCCGTTATCCGCTGACTCCGTATCCGCGGTTTCAGTCATCCGCGATTTACCTATGATGAGCAGAAAACGCTTTATATCAATAAATATAAAAGTTATAGGAGCATTTGTCGATATATCGTCGTATTATGGGTCATCCCCTGAATTCGGCGCTCTCTTATGATAAGTTAAACAAGTTGGAACGTGCTTAAGGTGCCACTCGCTTTTACTTCTACATATAAACGCTCCTGTTAACTATGAGTTTAGTACTATTCGAATTGTCGGACAAGACAGTGCTTGCAATAGTTTTTAAATAAAGCAAGTAAATTTGAAAATCATTTTAAAATGGCTTCTAAACCAAAAAGAAAACGTGAAATGCTCACTATTAGTGAAATAATAAAAATCATTAATATGATTGAAATAGAAAAAAATCTATTGCAACTGTTGCTAAAATATACAATAAAAACGAATCTTCGATACGAGAAGTTTTAAAAAACAAAGATAAGATTCGAGCTAGTTTTTCTAGTGTACCCCAAACTGCAAAAGTTGCAACCACAATACGTAATAAAGTGTTACTTAAGGTAGAAAATGCCTTAAATTTATGGGTGGAAGATATGACAAGAAAACATATTCCTATCGATAGCAAAGTGCTACAACAAAAGGCGTTGGTTTTATATGAAGATATGCAGACCCAAGATTATACTGAAGAGGAAGGAAAATCATTCACAGCAAGTAGGAGGTGGCTGCATAGATTTAAAACTCGGTTTAATCTAAAAAATATAAAAATGACAGGGGAATCTACATCGGCTGATCATGTAGCTGCTGCCCTGTATACAGAAAAATTTCAACAAATTATTGCAGAAAAGAATTATCATCCTAAGCAAGTTTTTAACTGCGATGAGACTGGTCTTATGTGGAAAAAAATGCCTCAACGGACTTATATTCATAAGACTGCAAAGAGTGCACCAGGCTTTAAAGCAATTAAGGATAGACTTACCTTGATATTTTGTACAAATGCAGCTGGCATATGATTAAACCCGGACTTGTTTACCGATCACAGAATCCACGTGCTCTTAAATACAAAGATAAAGCTTGCCTGCCTGTGTTTTGACAATCAAATCGAAAGGCGTGGGTTACGGCTGTTCTATTTACACAATGGTTTCATCAATGCTTTATTGCGGAAGTGAAAAGATATTTGGAAAAGGAAGAATTACCATTTAAAGTGCTGCTGATACTAGACAATGCTCCTGATCATCCTGTGTCACTAGACACAAAAGATAAAAATGTTGAAGTGCTTTTTCTACCACCTAACACAACTCATTGCTTCAGCCCCTTGATCAAGGTGTCATTAGATGCTTTAAAGCCATATATATTCGACAGGTTTTCGAAATGCTGTATACAATGGCTAACGAATGCTCTGATATCGGGCTCATGGAATGCTGGAAGTCATTTACAATTGCTGACGCAATTCTATTTATCAAAGGAGCGATGGAGGAATTAAAGTCGGAAACGATAATAGCATGTTGGAAAAATCTGTGGAATGACATTGTTCTTAGTTCTGAAGACACACATGATATTAATTCACATCTAACAACGATATTTAACATAGCGCAGAAAATAGATGGAGAAGGATTTAACGATATAACCCAAGAGGAACTCAGTGATTACATAAACGAAGAGGATCAAGTATTCACCAACGAGGAATTGGAAGACCTTGTGAAATCTTCTCCAGAAGCGAGTGACGATGAGGATGAGGGTCAACAAGAACCGCCAGCATGGACGCTTGAAAAATTTTCGGCGATATTTCGAACTGCTCAAACATTAAAAGAACAGATAGTAGAATATGATCCAATAATGGAACGCAGTATAAAAATTACTCGCACTATAACAGAAGCCTTGAAACCTTTGGAGGATTTGTTTATTGAAATGAAAAGACAAAAACGACAACTACCAATAACAATGTTCTTTGAAAAAGTCGACAAAACTATCGATAATGCACAGCCATCAACATCGTTTGCTTCGGATCTAAGTAAACAATCGACTGCTAACTTGGACTTGGAGGAAGATGAATGAATATGTAGCTCACGATGATAAAGTTTTTCTTGTTGTATATTTTCTTGTTGTGTATGTAAATATGTACTATATGTACATATGCATGAACTTATATATTTATTAAACTTAAATTCTATTTGTGCCACAGCACAAGAATATTTATTTATTTATTGTTTATTTATTTTAAATAAATATTATATAACTTATTTTTTCTTGTTTCATTGTTTTAACTTTGCTTCATATTTCATATTGTACTCGAAAATAAAGCGTTCGCTACTATCCGCGGTTTTCAGTATCCGCGGAAGACCACAGAACCAAACCCTCGCGGATATGGGGGTACTACTGTATATTCAAATGATGAAATTTAAAGCAAGATTTCGTTTAACCAAACAGACATTTCAATATAAAACTTAAACACAGCCTACTAGTGTACAAATCCAAACAAAAAAAAATCATAAAGAATTAGGTTTTTGTATTTTTTCATTTTATTCGGTGGTTCCATCGTTTATCAAAACGCTAAACTACAAAAGACATAGCTATTCAGAGTTATTCTACAAATACTTATTTAACTTGCGTGCATTTTTGTATAATACCAGATTTCAATTTATTCGTTCAATAAATTTATTCGTCAAGTTTTTATTCAGAGATTTAGTCACTGTTTATAATACTTGCCCTAAGTGACTCAATTTACTAACGTAGTAGATACAATTTTTCCAACATTTTAGAGATTTTTTGCTTGTTTTAGTGTTACCTACTTCGCCCGTTGTTGTCACGTATAATATCCGCTTGTCAGCTATCAGTCACCGTTACATATTACTATAATTGCTAGTTTTAAAAATCAAAATACATTCCAATTTGCTTTTCTTGATAAAACCTGGATTTTTCAAGATGGAAGCTCTCTAGAATAATTGCAAGATGCTAACATTAAATATGTAAAAGCAAAACAAGTAGGTGACAAAAAGTATTAATTATTTAAAAAGTATTGGCATTGGCAATATATCATTGACTTTTATTCTGTAGATACATAGTTGTACATGCTGGTAGCAATAATTGTTTCAGTCCTGGAGCAAAATTAGTCTTTCCAACAAATAATAAAAGTATGGATTACCACGGTGACATGAATAGAGAAAATTTTCTCTATCAGCACTATTATTTGAAGAGTGGTTTCAGAAAAATCTTTTACCACTATTACCCGAAGAAAGTGACATACAACAGAAATATCGGAGCTTTTACAAAAAAATATGCTTGTTATGAAGATAGCTACACAAAAAGTCAATTATTACAAAGATTTCCGAAAAGGAATATGCTCATTATAAAACTGAAAACTTTTGAAAGAATCGACTCAAAGAGAAAGGAATTATTTGATATCGAAGAAATTAAAGATGTCGTAAAAAAACCGTCATCAATACGAGAAATTCAAATTTGTCTGAAAATGAAATCTATCATTGTTAGTCATCAATAGGAGTGGGATTAAACCGATAATAATTATTTTCATTAATTAAAAAACTAATTAGATTTAAATTGCACTCATTAAATCCAACATTTCATATGCACCAACTTAATAATTTATTTTTATGGTAATACATACTAATAAAATTACAAACTAGATACAAAACCTGGAACAAATATTGTCATTGTGAATTCAAATTTAATGCCCTGCCAAACTTATTTGAATTTGTAAACAAATATAACAGTTCTTAGGCTAGTTATGGGAGTGTTATTACAAGAGCAGACCAATTTCCGTGCGCGCCATGTGCGCCGATGTGAGGATTATTGTATTGCATCAGAACTAATAAAAAGCATTCAGTATGTGTTTGGTACTTGCTTAGACTGCATGTAAGTGTAAGCATACGTAATAAAATGTCGACGACACATAAATCGAGAAAACGACCGTTGTTACACGAAGTGCGAAGTACGATGCCATCAGCTTTTAGCAATTCTGCATTAATTAGGTCTGTACCAGTCGCCTTTCCATATTTTACATCAATTATTACTTTTTCTATTTCGGTTGTAGGGGGGGGAGTCTACATTAATTTCTAGTTTTATCACATTATTTTTTCTTTTGTTTTTCTTATTCCACCTCTATTTATGTTCATTGCTTCTCTAAAATGTTCAACCCATCTTTCCAGCTGATCTTTCATTTTTCTAGACATTCTAAATGCATTATATTTGTTACTCCTCGTAACAAAAAAAAAACATTCGCGTAATACATGTAATATGCATTAGTTTAATTTTTAATTATTTACCTGAATGTATAAACAGCTGATTTTTATTGAGGCTATTGACCTTAGCATAACAACAATGTTATAGTTTTCATAACATCGACAGCTCTTACGCATGTAAACAAACGCTGTAGCATGTGTGTGTGCAACTTGAATAGAAGTATTTATAATTTATACATATTCTGAATATTTTAAATTCATAGGCGTCACGTAATACAATTTCAAGGGTTTTTAATTTTGGGATTTTCCTCACAATATTTTGGATTTATATTCTATGTATTTACATCTTTCCATTTATCATACGTTGTCTCTTTATTTCAAGGATACCATGTATATACTGTATGAATAAAGAGATTATTATTATTACTGTTTCCGGGTCTTGGCTAACGAAGGATTGCTGATTTGCTTGTATTTGGTTCATAAAATGTGGGGGGATGACTTGTAGAACCAAATGTTTGTGATGGCTCTGGTTTCTGGCGGTTACTAGAATCACGATAAAATGTTTGCTTCACCATGCACAAGTGGTAAGGCTGAATTCAATTTACTTTTCAAATCTTCGGTGACTGTTAAATCAATAAATGTACTTTCATCTAAATATATTCATTTACACTGTAGACATTTATTTTGGAATCTACAACCACTTATACTAGCATAAAAGAGCTGTTGAGACTGGTGTTCCTTGTTAAAGTATGATTGTTATGTTCATGTTCAATGTAAGACTGTGTGTCTTGATGTTAATGTACGACTGTTCTGTTCTGTTGTTGGTTGATACCGTGTTAATATAAAAACCATTTCTGTATTGTTGTTGAGTTGATACTGTGTTACAAGTAAATAAAAATTTACCACTAACTCTACAAACTATTACATAATTAAATACGGGTATTGGTTGTACAGTATATTGGTCGACGTCGCATCGGGGAAATTTTCTAAGGTAAATTCGTCGAAACGGTATCTACAAGCAACAATACTAAAGTTTACGATAGGGTCTTAAAAATCTAATCTTAACTAATAAATACATAATAAGATATCGTTACTAATTAAGTAATAGTTAGTATTGTAAATCTAAGTATGTCGTACCGGATAAACTTCCATTGTTCAGTAATCAAATTTACGAGGGTATATCGGATATAAACGAGACTGATTTTTTAATGACTCGTACAAAAGTTTTTTGAATCGGCGAAGTAGGTGGCTATGTAGACAAAGCACTTAGGGTGGGGAGAGCAACGTCTGAAATTCCGTCGAGACCGTTCAGTAGTACAGTGACCATGAGTGAGCAAGCAGTGCACGTTTCCGTGGAGCAGCGGATAATTATTAAGTTTTTGACCAATGAGGGGGTGAATCCAATAGACATTTTACGCAGATTGCACGCACAGATCGGGGAGAACACCCTTTCACGACCTCGCGTGTTTGCATGGCATAAACAATTTTCTGGAGGCCGGGAGAAAGTTGAAAACCAGAGCCACGTTCGACGCCCACGGACGAGCGTTACCGAAGCCAACATTGAGGCTTGATTTTCTTCATAATCGCCGCACAATTAATGCCCAATATTATTGCGACGTTTTGGATGCCGCAAAATTGTCTTTACGACGAAAAAGAAAGACACAATCCGTTAAAAATGTCATTCTTCTTTACAACGCCAGACCACATTCGGCAAACATTACGAGGCAAAAAGTGGAACAATTCGGCTGGGAAATCTTGGAACATCCTGCTTACAGTCCAGACTTGTCACCCTGTGACTACCATTTGTTTGGACCTCTAAAAGAAGCTCTTGGAGGCCAGCGTTTCGACAGGGACCAAGCGGTAGAGACATTTGTGCTCCAGTGGCTGTGTGACCGGCCTAAAAGTTTTTACGATAACGGGATTAAAAAGCTTCCAATCCGTTGGGAAAAATGTATTGCGCGGGCGGGAGATTATGTAGAAAAATAGTACATTTGTATTAACCTTGTTCAATAAAGCATTAATAGTTTAAAAAAATCAGTCTCGTTTATATCTGATATACCCTCGTATTATACATATTTAGGAAACGTGCTCTTAAGAATGGATATATAGATTAAACACTTCATTCACTATGACCCTAGGTAATAAACAATCGGACTAATGTATAAAGTAAGAAATAAGTTTGCAAATGAAAATGATGCCGGTTACTAAATAACTCTAAGTAATAAAGCAGCGGTCTAATGTATAAAGCAATAAAAAATTTGCTAATATGAAAGATGTCAATTACTAATAAACTGTGGTAATAAAACAGCGGTTTAAATTTGAAAATACAAGTTGAATATTTATAAAATCGGAAATGTTATGTTTGAATTCTATATCTCAGATTTACTTATATTTAACAATAAAAAACGTTTGAAATTAAAATATTACAAAAGGATTAAACCTTTCAAAACGTAATACATGCTTACATTCGATTGAATAAGAAATAACGACTTCTCTACGGCGATTTCATTTCAACCACGGAATTCTGAAAAATACTTACGACATAAAAATATTTGTTCAATTTTAGTGCTTTTCACAATAAGCTTTGAAGCGATTTTTAAAAAAACAAGGCTATAAAAATTTTCGCCCACGACACACAGATACTTTTCTTTCAACACATAGAGAAGGGCAATAAATATAAACCGAAATTCTCGCCCGGCTGAATTTAAATTTCCCAAAAAGAAAAACAAAGTAAAAGAAAACTTCTTGTAATTGTAAACTTCTTAATGCAGGCAGATTACGTAATTCCTACGAATTTTTTAATTAAATTTTGCCTCGGCGAATGCTTTTAATTAAGGACACCATTAATATTTCTGTTGTATTAGCTTTGGTATTTAGGGGAAGAAGTGGGTATTTCCACTTAGTATGAATAATACAATAGCATTTTAATTTTCGTCTGCTAAGGTGAGTTCTTCTTGTACAAGCTTCCCAAATAATTGAAACGCGAATTAATAATTAAAATTTTTTGTTTGAATTAACAAGAAGATATAAAATATTTATTTACTTTTAATATTTATTATTTTTCCAGGACCATTACGCGAATATAATTCGAAATTCGCTTTATTTCATTTGTTATAAGTACTAGAAGAGAATTTAGCATCATCTGATGTGGCCACAGTGTGGCGAAATATATGTAGTGTCTACATCAGGGATGCACAGACTTATAGGGAACAGGGGCCACTCGGGAAAATTATAAGCCAAGGACGGGCCACTACAAAGAATACTTATTAACACAAATATTTTCTAGATATAATAAAACACAGTTGTATAGTTTCAAAATAATATATATGCACTACATATGTTTCACCACACTGTGGCTTCATCAGGTGGATGAATATACTAATTCAAAATATTAATTAGATCTTATATATATCAATACAAAGTACAGAACTAATCTTATTCTAAGAGGGGGTGGACATGTATGAGTTTTAAGTTTAGTAGGGGGGAGTTATTTATGTCTAGTTGGTCATTTAAAATTATACCTAATTTATTATATTTGTTAATTTCTAAACTTTCTAACATATTAAGTTTTTTACTTTTATCTAGAACATGCAAAGTTTTAAAATTAGTATTGAATTTGTGATTATGTTCTAGGCAATGATTGGCAAAAGTTGAGTCTGTCTTCTTGTCTCTGTGGCTTCTTTCATGTTCCTTCATTCTAATATCAAATGTCCGTCCTGTTTGTCCGACATACACTTTTTTACAATCTTCGCATGTCAACTTGTAAACCCCTGAGTTTAATCTATTGTCCGTTTTATCTTTGTTGTTTTTTATAGCGTTTTGTAAGGAATTGTTGGTTTTGAATGAAATGGTCTCTTCTTTACTTGTTTTTATTAAGTTTCCTACTTTGTTTGAAATTGTACCGATGTATGTGATAGAATTATAACTGAATGTTTTATTGTTTTTTACTGTTGGGTAAATTGAAGATATCGTTTTAGATTTCTGTAGTTTTTTTAGAATATTATTAATTAAATTTATGGTGAAACCGTTATTTAGCGCTATAACGTGTATTCTATTTAGTTCTATATCGAAATTTTCTTTACTCAACGGGACGTTAATTAGTCTGTGAAGCATTGATTGATAAGCAGATAATTTGTGTGTAATGGGGTGAAACGAATTTGCGTGTATAGTTGTGTCTGTATGTGTAGGCTTGTGGTAGATAGAAAATTCATGTTTTTTAGTTGTGTGTGTTATAGTGAGGTCTAGAAAGTTTATGGATTTATTTTCTTCTATTTCAATGGTAAATTTGATGTTTGGGTGAATAGTGTTAATGTAATTATGTAGAGATTTTAATTGTCTGTCTGTACCGTTAAAAGAAACTAATATGTCATCCACATATCTTATCCAGTAAATACAATGTTTGAACAACGGGTGTTGGCTTATTATGTTTTCTAAATGATTTAAGAATATGTCAGAGAGTAACGAACTTAGGGGATTTCCCATAGCTAGTCCCTCTGTTTGTTTATAAAATTCATGTTGAAATTGACAATAGTTTTGGTTTAAACACATTTCTAGTAAATTTAAAAGTTCTATTGTAACAGTGGGATTGGTCTTGTTTTTGTTCAAATTTAAGGAGATTATGTTTATTACGTCCTGGGGTGGAATACTTGTAAATAGATTAGTGACGTCGAAAGATAACAATTTACAATTGTTAGGTAAATCTATATTTGAGATTTTATTTATTAAATCCTGAGAATTCTTAATTGAAAAGTTGGATTTGAATTTAGTATGTTCAAGGATAAGGTTTATATAAATATATATAAATATTTTCATTTGCCAGACGGTTTCGATTTTTTGTTTTGTTAAGTTTCATCACTGAAAACGTTTGCTAACAAATATATGTCGATCCAAATAAGCTTGCGCATTTCAATGCATTTATTCGCAACTCTTTATAAGCGGTTTTGTCAACGCAACGGTAAAAGTTGAGTAAATTACCTTCATTAAACTTGTTTCGTAAATTATCATCATTTTGCATATCTATCAATTCCAGCTGTATTGATTCCGGTGCATTTTCGGGTGAAATGTTGAAGGGATTGCTAAAAATGTCTAATAGAGGTTTAACTTTTGTCAAGTCTAAAAAAGGATCATGAAAAGCATGTATTAAAATATCAATTTTTTCAACACAAGCGAAATTGACATCAGTTTTATTGAATTTCTCCACATTTTTTTTGTAGTTCGGAAAATGGCTGTAATTGGCTGAATTGATTTGTGTCCTGAAAAGACTCAATTTGCATTGAAATGACGAAACTTGAGAGAATAACTGCGAAATCAATTGATCTTTGCCTTGGAGTCGCGTATTTAAGACATTCAAGTAATTTGTGATGTCTACAAGAAACGCTAAGTCACACAGCCAATCAGGGTTGTCGAGTTCGGAGACGTCCTTTTGCTTTTCCACCAGAAATATTTTGATTTCTTCAATCAAGTTAAGAAGCCGTTCTACTTTACAAGACTTAACCTAATACCACGAAGGTCGAAGCTCGAATCCCGCAATCACCCGCTGGCATAGAAAACGATAGGGGGGTGATGCAGTTACAAAATTTTAAACACAGATAGCGATAAACGTACCCGTTGAACGTATGTAAATAATTCGCAAACAAATTAACATACCGGGACTTGACAATAAATAAAGAAAAACTAAAAATGGAAATTAAAGCGTAACACTCTTCTGGTCAGCCTTTACTGTTATACTATAGGATACTAAACATGTTTATGAACAAAATTTGTTTTAATAAACTAAATGTGCATTTCTATTATCCTCTAAATGGTTTTTAAACGAATAAATTTAACAAAGGTGAGTTATTTAAATCTAATTGATCGTTAAATAAAATTCGTGATTGTTTTCTTCCTTGCTCTTTAACTGTAAGTACCTGATGATACCCCTGTGCTGGCGAAACAATTGTTGTATTACGATTAATAAAATGAAGATTTTAACTATTAGTTTTATTTCTATTTTAAATCATGAATCTTCATCAAGTGAACCCGAATCAATGCAATTATCTATTCTCTAACCTTCACTTCTTCTGTAGATATAAGTCAGATTATGTCAATTAGGGAATGAGAAGCATGCCATAGCATACTTTAAATAGAAAAAGCACCAAATATAAGAAAGAATTCTTTAATATTGAATATTAATTCACGAGAATCTGTGATTTTGTATTCTCCCGTCGTCAGAATTACGGCAGACATCTTGAACGAGCTGAAAAGAAACAAGCAGAGACCATATTTAAAAAAAGGCACCTGGTACGGCCCCGGCAAGCAGAACAAACGGCACAGCGGACATTAATTCTACACAAACCATAAATAAAATAAAATTAATTGCATCGTTACTTTCTTTCGGAGGCCGGCGTAAAAAAGACAGTTATTCATTCGCCTTCAAAACAAATATTTAACGTTAAACAGTTCGTTTATAATAAAGTCTCGAAACGGCAGCAGGAGAAAAAAAAGAATATATGTTAGCCGTGCAGGAGCGTTGAAAAAGGTAGTGAATATGGACTTGTCCTGCTTCGTTCAAAAACGAGACCTATGCGCGCCTGGTTTACTGTTCCATTGAAGAAACGAGAATGGAAATTTCCATTGATCGAGCGCATTGAAACGGGCCTGCTGCTTGGATGCGAAATCAGAGATTTACGAAGGATTCTAGAAATCCGGTGTTTGTAAAAAGTGTTGTTTAAATAAACAATTTGAAGAGGCTAGAAAATTAAACAGACACATAATGTGTGCATGTGATAAGTTTTGTATTTAAGGTCTTGCATTTAAATTGTTAAATATTTAATTTTATGTAAATGTTGTTTATCCTATATATTCATGTATACAAAGTGTGGTTATAAAATAACGAGAGTGACACTATAAAACCTTGTATTTTAAATTGATGCATATCTAATTACGAGGGGTACCCTAAAAATTTCCGGAAATAACCACAAGATGGCACCTGCAGTATATTTCAATTACAGTGACTTGATACATAACAGTGACGAAAAGACGTGGTCTTATGTTCTATTGGTCAATTCAAAATCCGTCATCTTGTGACGAAGTTTCATGAGATTTCAAAGTATTTCTACGTAAACAAGTCACTGAATCAAGAATATTTCTTATTATAATGTTCATACAAGTTTAAAAAGTATTATTAATTATTTGTCCAGTCATAAGTTAGTAGTAAGTGTTGTATTTGGCTATTTTAATGTTATTAAATTGTTTGAAGTATAATAGGTTGAAAATAACCTTGAAAAAGAGAACCTTTTCAGAAATGGTCTACCTTAACAGAGACACAAATAACGTTAATTATAGGTCTGATACTAACGGACTAAGTATAATTTATTTTAATATAATAGATATATATATATATATATATATATATATATATATATATCTCATCTCTAATAATTTATATACTCGGTTTGGTGGTTAGTTGACGATCTATTTTTTTTTGTTAATTGATCCTTGTATTGTTAAATTTATAGTGTATTGTTTTTGGTTTTGATATTCTTGTGACTTTAGTTTTTTGCTACATGTTTCGTTTTATATTTTTCATATTTTAACTTTTACATATACATGTTTTTTAAAGGTTGATGTGACGTCTTGTATCTATAATTACATTAATGTTTTAAATTTAATCAATTTTAATATGTCTGTGTACGTCACTTTCATTTTTTAACTCTACATTCTGTGAGTACATACTTTGCTATTGCTTTATACACGAATTTATTTAAAGTCTTGGTCATTAATCTTGTAGTATCTCCTGAAGGAGTAACAAACTCGTTGCGAAACATAGAGATAAAAAATAAATGTTTTAATTGACACACCGCTTGCCCGTTTTTAATTTATTATAACCTATATACCTATATATATATATATATATATATATATATATATATATATATATATATATATAATAACTTCGTGACCTTGGTATGATATGGTAAACCTAATCAGTAGGCGATTAAAGGTCTGTATATTACTTCAAAATATATGTATTTAAATCGCCTTTAATCGCCTACTGATTAGGTTTACTATATATATATATATATATATATATATATATATATATATATATATTGAAATATTACGCCTTCACGTTCGGGCATCTATATGAAATATTGCTGATGAACGCTGAAATAATAATAATATGTGAATAAAATTTGTAATTTTGAATAAATCGTACTTCAACTGATAGATTATGTTGGGCGCCTTTAATATGAACATATGATATTGGTCTACCAGCCGATAGTACGCAGTATCTATAATTACGAATAGATGTCGTTAGAGCATGACTAAGATACTGAATTAATTCGACTCTTTCTCTTTATCATCGCCGATGATATTATACTCCTATAAAATTGATAAATAATAAATTAATAATATCAATGAGATAATTTTAGCTACGCATAGATAAATAAAAGAACTTCTTTAAAATAATAAGTATAAAATATTTATTCAACGCAAGATATCTATATACAATAATTAACGACGAAATAATAATAATATGTGAATAAAATGTGTAATTTTGAATAAATCGTACTTCAACTGATAGATTATGTTGGGCGTCTTTAATATGAACATATGATATTGGTCTACCAGCCGATAGTACGCAGTATCTTTAATTACGAATAGATGTCGTTAGAGCATGACTAAGATACTGAATTAATTCGACTCTTTCTCTGGATCATCGCCGGTGATATTATACTCCTATAAAACTCATAAATAATAAATTAATAATATCAATGAGATAATTTTATCAACGCATAGTTAAATAAAAGAACTTCTGTAAAATAATAAGTATAAAATATTTATTCAACGCAAGATATCTATATACAATAATTAACGACGAAATAATAATAATATGTGAATAAAATGTGTAATTTTGAATAAATCGTACTTCAACTAACAGATTATGTTGGGCGCCTTTAATATGAACATATGATATTGGTCTACCAGCCGATAGTACGCAGTATCTTTAATTACGAATAGATGTCGTTAGAGCATGACTAAGATACTGAATTAATTCGACTCTTTCTCTGGATCATCGCCGGTGATATTATACTCCTATAAAATTGATAAATAATAAATTAATAATATCAATGAGATAATTTTAGCTACGCATAGATAAATAAAAGATCTTCTTTAAAATAATAAGTATAAAATATTTATTCAACGCAAGATATCTATATACAATAATTAACGGCAAAACAACGAATTATGAATTTATGAATATAGCATCATATGTGTGAAATTATGGTTATGTTTACTAGTTGATATAATAAAGCAAAGTTTGTTGTAATAAAAATAAGTTAACAATGTTATGGTAAGTACTACAAAAGTCTCTATAGGTAATATTCTTTCCGTTAAATTTATCAAAATAGTGATATTATTAAAGCAAAACCAAGCTATAGTTGTAAAATTTTGAATTGATAATAAAGAGTTACTAATTAGGCTTTTACAAGAAAATAAATTAACCTGTGTTTTGTAGGGAAGGCGGTAATGTTTAACGGCAGGACTACGGCAAATTAGGATATTCGGCCAAACAGAATCGAGAGAGATATTCTTGGGTTAGAATGATGGATGTACGTAGAAGTTTATTATGTTTCGTAGCTTTGATGTCGACGTTCCGCAGCAAAAGATGCTCTCGCAGTTTTCTTGCCGGTATCTGATCTTATTCTGGTAAAAATTCATACAAACGTTGCGCTTGTATTATTTACACCTTTTATATATAATTGCTTACTTTTATCACTGATATTTCAGAATATAATAAATTTTAAAGAACGGAGAATCTCTTTTTGAAGCAACTTTTTGCAAAAATTCTGCTACTGCCTTTTTTTTCTGACTTTCATTTATTTTTCCCAAAGCCTTATTAGAAAGGAAAAATGATCTTGATTTGTACTTTTTACAACTAGTTATATTAATCAAATTATAAATATGATATTGATTTTGATAGACAGAATAAATTAAAATACGAATTTACATGTTTATGTGACTTGCTTTTGGATGTTAGGATGTTATAATTTTGAATACAAAGATAACCTGTTCGCGGTTTTTCTATGATTTGAAAAGTGGGCGTGAATTAGTATCGATATAAAATTCAAATGTAAATAAATTAAATATCTTTTTTAATTTCGCGTAAATGACTTGAATGGCAAAAATGAAAATTAAAAATATGAAAAGTAAATTTTGAAATAAATATAATTTAATCTGTATTCTGTATTCTTCCGTTTAAAAGGTATAAAGATTAAATTCTAACATTTTAGGTATTCATATAAGAATATCAACGATTATTTCAAAATTTTAAATAAAAAATTTTTATATTTTAGGAGATATAAATAAATATGTACTCAATTTGATATTGCTGCGAATTCTGGAATTCTGCTGGTGTCATTCTAAGCGTGGGTTGGCGTCTTTGGGAAGATGGAATTTCGTTTATAAACGATCAGGCAGGTCTAGGGTTGTGTAAACTTCGTAAAACGATGCCTGGTAGATAGGAGATTCGTATGATATCTTTTATGGTAAGATTTAACTAATTTATTTTCTATTTTATCACTTGATTTCAGGAACACACTTTTTTAAAAACTCGACGCGTTGAAAAAATTCTTAATTATCCAAGCCAACTCTCTCTTGTTTTTCTTCAATGTCCAGGCGTCTTATTTGTAATGCTTGTTTGTATTTATTTAATCTCGTTAATAAATTTATAAAAATGAAATAAATTACTATTACTAATCGTTTAGATATTTCACATAAATTATTGTTTTAATTTTATAATAGACAAACGTGTATTTTAAATGTTCAATATTTCGCTAGATACCTATTTACAATTGGGATATTTCCCGCCTTATATAATTCAAATTAGGTACAGCTATGACCATAATATGTGTCACCAATATTTTCAATCAATTAAGCTAAATATCTTCGGTACAAATATAATGTAAATAAAAATGACTTAAGTAAATGACTACAAGAAAATAAATAAATATGTGATTCAAATTTGAGCAATTAAAAACGCGGAATTAACTTTATTGATATGGCACGTGAAAAATGCAGTTCCAACAGTATCTTATTTTCTAAAATTAACATTATAAATCTAAATTCTGTATTTTTGTTCTAGGCCCCTCATGTTCATGGGTATGCCTCACTACAATATATATATATATTGAAAAGAGGCGTATGATCTAAAAGTTAATAATAGAATAATAAATAGTGATAATTAATAGAAGTTTAAAAGAAGTTAAAGTTAATGGAATTATAAATTGGGCGCCTTTAATTTGAAAATGTAATATTAGATCAGCGCTATCTATGTTCTATCATAATAATCCAACTAGCAGTCGTGAACATGAATAATATAAGCAAAATTAGACTCTTAAGGATCTTCGTCGATAATATGTATGTTTATCCCTATGTATGGTGTTTAATAGTTTAATCTAATATTTAAAACTTTACAACTAAACACTAACAAATAAAAGAGTGAGTTATGAAGTTATAAGAGTAAAAAATTTATTGAAGTAATTAAGGAATCTGTAACAGTGAACATATAAATCGTGCTTAGCGACAATAAATAGAATTAACAAATAGTGAACATGTGTTTAGAACAAAAAGGTTATGTTACGAAATAATGTTGTAGTCAAATATTGAAATATAATAAGTTAAATGCACAATACAGGTGAGTACTACGTTTTTAAAAGATATATGTATGTTACAATAATGAGATTGTTAATGATGTATATAACAGTAAAATTCTGGAGTTTGTTGTATTTAAAAGTTTGTCTTGAATAATAAAAAAAATATTAACTTTTAAGGCTTTATTGAAGAATTATGATTGAAGTGAACCTGTTTTCCGTTGTATTCTGCAGTTATCCAGAATGAAAGCGATGTGATCAGGAAAATACAGAGTACAGGTCCTCCAATCTCTGATGACGGCGTTTGCGGCGTATAACAGCTTCGGTTTTGCCTCTTCGTCGGTGCTCCAATTCAAAAAATGCTCGGCTCGTATCTTGTTAGTTTCCAAGCGATTGTCTTCAGGTTTGTTTTTAAAAGTTGGGCCAAGTATTAATGTCTCGACTCAGCGTAAATTTGGAATTATATCACAGGTATTTTAATTTTTATTTAAATTTACTCTGGAGTTGTTCTATATTACGGCCATTCGTTATTAAACTTTAGAAGTGACGCCGATAGCGATTACTTATTTTCAAAGCCTAGTTAATATCGTCAAATAGCCTCGAAGTTTTACTTTTACTACATCAGTTAACATGTTGAATATAAATAATATATTAATTTTGACATGATAACAAAATTTATAAAATATTTTTCAAACAATCAGTACATGCTTTCCAATATAAGGTTATGTTATATGCGTGTGCAGAAAATAACATTTTCGCGGGTTAGTTACATTTTAAAAAGTGGGCGTGTCTAATTAGTATCGATACAAAATATTAATGTAGATAAATTAGCTATCTGTAAGTTCGCGCTAAAGATTTGAATTATGAAATTGAAAATTAAAATATAAAAAGTAAGTTTTGAAATAAAAATAAGTTAATTTGAAATATTCAAAGTTATCGTCATATTAATTTATTTACATTTCGATACTAATTTTACAAATTAAGTCCGCCAATTTAACCCTTCTACTGTGTGTTATTTATTGTTAAATACTGCTTTTCCCATTACAGTTGCTGGAATAAGGGTGCAGTTTGCCCGATTACAATATATATATATATATATATATATATATATATATATATATATATATATATATATAAATATAATAACTTCGTGACCTTGGTATGATATGGTAAACCTAATCAGTAGGCGATTAAAGGTCTGTATATTACTTCAAAATATATGTATTTAAAAAACTCTACATGTTTCGGCTGTGTACGCCTTTATCAAGAGAATACAAAATATGAATTGAATTCATATTTTGTATTCTCTTGATAAAGGCGTACACAGCCGAAACATGTAGAGTTTTTTAAATACATATATTTTGAAGTAATATACAGACCTTTAATCGCCTACTGATTAGGTTTATCATATATATATATATATATATATATATATATATATATATATATATTTAATATATATTATATAAAAGTCGAAACGTCGTAGAATAAAACATCATAATTCAATAAAAGGTCGCTAAACCAATAAAAAGTCTATTATTTTTAATATATATATATATATATATATATATATATATATATATATATATATATATATATATATATATATATGGAAAGGACAGGATACTCAGCAAATTACGAGAGAAGTAATGGAAGTATAACATTAATCTATTCTAATTACAATAAATAATAAAAACAAGAAATCTATTTTTCCCCAATCCTACCGAATCGACAACCAACATCCTATTAGCATAATATTTCCTTGTTCTTTTATACCTATTTAATGCTAAACTAAACGAGTATGAATAGAAATTTATAGGCAGTTTCTCTTTTTTCGATTCTTTTTCTGATCCTCGAGAACTAAAGGAAACCAGTTCCTCTAATGAAGTCGTTTTGTGTTTCTCTTAACGCTCTATGTAGATTACCAGCGCTATCTTATTTTCTTAATATAATAATTACGCGAGAGACGTATCTTTAATATATTAAATGACAAGAAAAGCATATTTTACGAGAAACGCTTATTTATTTAATAAATAACTTGTCAGTTCTTGTCGTTAAAGGAAATAAACTTTCCGCAATTATGTAAACAATTTCTTCAAAGGCAATTAAAATTGGATATACTCTCTCTTGTTAATATATTTGCGAAATTAACGCGCGTATTATTTATGAAACTGGTAAGGAATTACCCTATTTTGAAGGAACAATATAAGTATTTAAGTCTGTAGATTATCTGGGGAAAATTTTTCATTTTAGTTCCCATGTGAATTAGTTTATTATTATGTATACCATGAATTGCTTATACCTTCACGGGTGGATAAGTTCCAGGATTAAATAAGTAAAAACCATGAATTAATCGCAAATTAATATACAATTTTCCTAGTTATGAAATGGACGACAATATAATTGAAACTCATTGTAAAATGGAACAAAGAAATTCATTCTATTATAAGCCAATTAAAGAAATGTTTGTGGTAGGTATTTCAACATTCACTTTTCAAGTAACATATATCTTAATTTTTTTACCAATTAAAATCCATTAATGGCATAGCTTAATATATTAACACATACATTAACAATTTCACTATATTTGTTATATACATTTTTTTTGTTGTATAATACAGTGTACTTATTATAATATATAATCTGTCTTGTAAATAGTGTGAATTATTGGACAAAACGTTCATTTAGTAAATACGTCACAGATAGTTACTGGATGCAAACAAACCGGGTTGTACATGTAAATCAAACCTAATTTTTTTATTATAAACTGGCGCATTGCAATTATTCTATCATGTCTTATTTTTGAAAAATTTCGTCCTTGTGTGGGACACGAAGCCACGACCTTTAGTTCTCTAGACTCACGCTCTAACCAACTACGCCACCAAGGCTCTTGCGTTTGAGTGTTGTTAGAAATGCCTTAAGTTACTTATTAATAGAGAACGGATGCAATTTCCATAAAACGCAATCGGCAATTGGAATTATGTATAACGTCGCTCAGTACATCCCGGCGTAATTCAATGAAGTATTTATTTGACTTATGGACAACTGAGCTATTGTATTCGGAGAATATAGTGTTTTTTAAAGTGTTTTCATGAGCGTAGATAAAAGCGGGGTTTTTATAATGTATTTTATTTATTAGTTTATATTTCGTAAGATAAATAAAGTGCTGTGAGTAAGTTTCTTGTTTTCATAGTTTTAACTGTTAATTACATCGTAATTTTTGTGATAGATCCTGTTTAATATCGTTTGATTGAATCTATTTCTACCAATTATTTCGACGTAAGAGTGTGCATTGAATTTCGTTCAGTTTCAATAACTTACGCACACATTTTTAGTTTTCATTTATTTAGATCTAGAGCATTGTTTAAGTTACTTTTTCAGACATGATATGGAAGAATGTCGAGAACGGCATTGTAAAACAATGGTGAGTTGAATTGACGGTCATACTGATTGTATGTCCATTGTCAGTGATTCCGAAATTTATTACAAAATCCGTAAAATATCGTCAAAAATTCGTCACTTAGGATCGCAAACACATCTGAACTCTGTAAAACTTTTATTGCGGCTAATATTCCATTAAATAAACTTAGCAATCCCACTTTAAAAATATTTCTGAAAAAATATACTGGTCGAAATGTTCCTGATAAATCAACTTTACGCAAATATTATGTTTCTAGGTGCTATACGAGAACAGTAGAACGCATTAAAAGCCATCTTTTAAATCAATACATATGGATAAGCGCCGACGAAACGGTGGATATGTTAGGACGCTGTGTGGTAAATGTTGCAGCTGGTGTACTACATCCAACTATTCCCTATAACTCATATGTAATAGCAACAAGTGTTATAAATAGAGTTGATGCCGAAACAGTTGCTGAAACCATTAAGGAGAATATGCAAAAAATGCTTCATTCGGACGCCACGTACAAAGAAAAAATACTTTTATTTGTCAGTGATAGTGATGCGTATATGTTAAAAATAGGCAGACTATTGAAGAAAATATATCCTAATATGCTGCATATTACTTGTGTAGCACATGCTCTCCACAGAATCTGTGAATATATCAGAGACACTTTTCCGGAAGTTGATAGACTTGTATCAGCTTTTAAAAAAGTTTTCAGAAAAGCACCATTGAGAGTAGCTCTTTTCAGGGAAAAATTTCCATCTCTGTCACTGCCTCCCACTCCAGTAATAACTAGATGGGGAACATGGCTGGAAGCTAGTTATTATGCTGAGAATTTCGATAGTCTAAAACATTTCGTAACACTGCTAAAGGAGGATGCTAGAAGTATTTGTGAGTGCAAGGAGCTCACACAAATCCCAAATTTAAAGAATCAGTTGTACTTTCTTCACGAACACTTTGGAAAATTGTCAAAACTAATCACTTATTTTGAAAATCGAAATCTCAAATTAAATGACGGATTAACCACATTAGATGTGGCTGTTAATAATTTGAAAAGTATTCCAAGTGACTTCGGATGTGGCCTTCGGCAAAAGTTTGAAGCAATTCTTAATAGAAATCCAGATTTAATTACATTGCAGCAATTATGTATGGAGACAATTCCACAAAATCTAACGGCTAAATATGAAGAAATAAAAGAATATTTCCAGTATGCACCTATAACCAGTTGCGATGTAGAAAGGACGTTTTCTATTTATAAGGATGTACTTAATTCAAAGAGAACAAAATTGACAGAAGAAAACCTTGAGAAACTATTGCTAGTCAATATTAATACTCCTTTATTCAACTTGAACGACAAAATGAACAAATAAAAGTGTTCCAATTATAGAAATAAAATTAAAAACTTTGAAAATACAACTTTTCAACAAATACATATGTATTTCGTAATTTTATAGATCACCACCCGTTTGTTTCCCAATTATATAAATAAAATTAACTAATAAATATGTATTTCGTAATTTTAGATAGATAGATCGCCACCCGTATGTTTTCCAATTATATAAATAAAATTAAAAACTTTATAAATACAACTTTTCAACAAATAAATATGTATTTCGTAATTTTATAGATCACCACCCGTTCGTTTTCCATTTATATAAATAAAATTAAAAATTTAGAAATACAGCCTTTCGCCAGTACTGCACTGGGCTTTGCGTCGTTGTTAGAAATGCCTTAAGTTACTGATTAAGGAACAGATATTAATATTCATGTCGTCGATGGAATTTTGCTAAATTTCATCCATTAGCTATTTGATAATAATCTATTTCTTGACGTATAATTAAATTACATCATTCGATAAAACTTGGAAATTCGGCTATATGTTAATATTTAATTAGGATGTTATTTCGCGAGGTAATGTGAAAATGTAAATATTGTTATTGGATGCAAACAAACCGGGTTGTACATGTAAATAAAACCTAATTTTTTCTTATTATAAACTGGCGCATTGCAATTATTCTATCAAACTACTGTCGTATCATGGTATTGCTGTATATTGAGATCATATTCAACCAATGAGAGACGCGGATTATACTTAGTTCTGAGAGTATGCGTACAGGAATTTTGGGTGATCGAACAAAGAGATAGCGTCCGTTTTACTTCACTTCCGATTGAGATGTCGAAAAAACTGGTCGTGTAATATTTAAGACTATTTTATATTTTGTGTAGTGTATCCTCCTAAGTTGTGATTGAAATCACCTTTTGTGGTAGATTGCTGTTTCAAATTTGACGCACTTTTGGCGATAATTTATTCACGCAGTCTTCGATATAGGCCCGAAAAATATCTACTTGGGAACCAGCCTAGAGCTAGAATAGACCTAGAGCTACTCTGTTCGCAGATTTAAGTGTTACCGGAATTGCGGAGCAATGGATCGTCCAGGTGGATTATTAATCTGGTAAATTTCGTAATTTCGAGCCAGACTTACTCCTTCGAAAGATAAATTTTTATCCGTTATTGTTGTCCGCGATGGTCAATATTGTATATTACAACTTTAACATTCAATAATTACTTTTACATTAACTTTTACATTCAATAATTAACTTTTACATTCAATAATTAATGATTAATTTTAACATTTTTTAGTCAATATTGTATGTATGTAAGTTTTCCCGTCAATTTTAATAAGCCTATGTTTCGCATTTATTTCTGTATAGTTTTGCATGTACGATCGCGGAGATCACTGACCATCTTTATCCGTCCATTAGACATGTAAAAGCTCTAATATTACTTACTTAACTCCTGTCGGATATACCTATACCAGGCTGTTACCGGATGTATATTTTTGTATGTATTGTATATTTGTTATTAATTTGGGGGAAAACCCTTTACAATAAATACTGTTATAATATTAGTTATTTGTGCGAGCATTAATTTTTAATTATAGCTTCCTTGTTTTTTTTTTGCAGTGCGCCTTAAAAGTACGTTATAGTCTCTACGTCATCCACGTGACGTATGACCTCTAATTACAATTCAACAGTAATTCACGGTCGCGAATTTTAGTAGTCATACAACAACGTTCCGAAACGAATCCCGTCGTCTTCACGGAGACCTTAGCCTGAGTACTAGCTAGTTGATTTGTTATTATCAACCCTCCCACAAAGGTAAGTCTTTGGATCAATGCAGTGTTTCGGTATTGTACTGTAAATTCTCAAAAAACAGTTTCGTGATATTTATTTTTGCTATTTACCCGCAGTTGTATAAAAACGTTATTTTTCAATTATTTTATCTATTTATAGGTTAAGTGTGATACATGTGGAAAATACTTAAAATGGCAGTTTAGTGTTGGGCATCTCATTCTAGTCATCTTTGATTTTCAAAATAAGTGTTCTTGAAGAAAGTACACTGATTTTTTAAATTTGTAATTTGTATTAGTTCCTTGAATTCAAAAATACTTCGAGCATCGTCACTTAAACATGTAACGAAATTTTGTAACTATCGAAAATCTCTGCATAAAAACTAGTAGCTTCCAACCATGTTCCCCATCTAGTTATTACTGGAGAGGGAGGCAGTGACAAAGATCGAAGTTTTTCCCTGTAAAGGGCTACTCTCAATGGTGCTTTTCTGAAAACATTTTTAAAAGCGGATACAAGTCTATTAACTTCCGGAAAGGTGTCTCTGATATATTTATAGATTCTGTGGAGAGCATGTGCTACACAAGTAATATGCAGCATATTAAGATATGTTCCCTTTAGTATTTGGATGTAGTACACCAGCTACAACATTTACCACACAGCGTCCTAATATATCGACAGTTAGGTCAGCACTTATCCACAGGTACTGATTTGAAAGATGGCTTCTAATGCGTTCTACTGGTTTCGTGTAGCACTTAGGAACATAATATTTCCGATCAGATTCAAGATGGAATTGTTAAGTTTATTTAATAGAATATTTGCCACCATTAAAGTTTCACAGAGTTCTTTGTTAAAATTATCAGATTCCAACGGGTCTAATTTATGTGTTTGTGTTAGCGATACTAAGTTTTACGAGCGATTTCATGGAATTTTTTAACGATATTTTACAGACTTTGAAATAAATTTATGTAATTAAGTAAGTATGTAATTAACAGTTAAAACAATGAAAAAAAGAAACTAACTTACCGTACTTTATTTATCTTACGAAATATAAACTAATAAATAAAATAAATTATAAAATAAATTATAAAAACTCCTCGGAATCTACGCCCATGAAGAAAGGAATTTAAGTGTAATATTGAAGTAATTGCGTCACAATTCAACGACAAAAACCAGATGTGCAGTTAACCGAATGAATAGTGCTATTCAATAACTGCGTTAATTGCGAAGATATAGACTATTTATATGGTCCATCGTAATTTCGGCCTGATGCGTCCAGTTTCTATTTATGACATCCAAATTCAGTCTTTTTGTGCATCAAATAAGATTTTGTAAGAAATAAAATATTGTTCATTTATTAGATTTTACTGTTCATTCACTAGATTTCGCGACATTCTTGAATAAATAATTTTTAGAAAATTTGTAATAATTTTTACATAAGAGTTAGAATAAAAAATCACTTTTTGCTGTGTGGTTTCTGTTTTTGTGCCCTGTATATGCAAAGAAGTATTTGTATTAATAGTTTATTATTTTGGAATTTAAAACATCTCTACAAAGTATAAAATTTTTTAAAGAATTCTCTGTGATTCAACAAAATATGCAGAACATATTTAAAATCGAAGATATTATTCATTAACACGGATTTATATGGTCCATCGTAATTTCGGCCTGATGCGGCCGGTCTCTAATCATAACAGTATCGACATTTTTGGGAATACCTCTTGTTTCGTCACAAACAACTGCAAATTATTTGACGCCTCTAACTTCTGCTCTAACTAATCTGTTGACATACTTAGATTTACAATACCAACTAATACTTAATTAGTAATTATATTTTATTATGTATTTATTAGTTAAGATTAGATTTCTATGACCCTACCATAAATCTTGATATTGTTCCCTGTAGGTACCGTTACTGCGAATTTATCTTAGAAAATTTCCCCGTTATGACGTTAGCCAATAAACTGTACAACCGATCCGCATTATCAATTATGTAATAGTTGTAGAAGTAGTGGTATATTTTTAACTACTTGTACTATAGTATCAACTCAATAATAGAACAGAACAGTCATACATGAAACATCAACATAACAATCATACTTTAACCAAGTACACCAATCTAAACAGCACTTTTATGCTAGTATAAGTCGTAGATCCAAAAATAAATGTATTTAGTGTAAATAAATATATTTAGATGAAAGTACATTTATTCATTTAACAGTCACCGAAGATTTAAAAAGTAAAATGTATACAGCTTTACAACATGTGCATGGCGAAGCAAACATTGGGGTCGTGATTCTAGTAACCGGAGTTGAAGTATCACCGCCAGAAACCGGAGTCGTTGCAAACATTTGGTTCAAAGAGCACAGCAGTCCCACATATTGGTCCTTTACGAACCGAATACAACCACGTCATCAATCCTTCGTTAAATGGACATCACTATAAGCACTCACTACACGAGCTTAGATCAACATCAGTCAAAACCTATTTCTGCACTCGTTATTAAGAATAGATATGTTTAAGTATTAAAGCTAAAACATTTCGGTGTGAAATTGTAGCTATTCCTTTTAAGGAACTCTATGAATCCTAGTCCATGTGGTGGATTAGTCCACATTCTCCTTTTTTTTCTCACAGAATTTGGTGGCTTCTTATCATCTCGACTATTTTCTTCCACTTCTTCCTGTCAGCCAGTTGTTATCTATATCCCTATATATTTAGCGTTTTTAGGTTTCCTTCTACCTGTTGCTTCCATTTGCTTCTTGATCACCCTCTGAATCTATTTTTTGCTGGTTGCCATGTTGTTGTTTCTCTTATCGGTGCTCCTCTCTCTCTTCTCATTATGTGACCGTACCATCTTTAGAATAGATATTATTCACTGAAATTCTGAAAACTCTCCATGTCTAGCATAAATAAACACCCCGGGGATATATTGCTGACTTCGGGGCTATATAAAAAAAAAATGGGCAGATCTAAATTTTAATATCAGTTTATTATTACATACGTTAATGATTTATGAATACTTATACTATCTTTTAAAAATATACCCTCGTCTTTAATGAAAATTAACTGTTAAGAATACATAACTGATTTGAATAACCCGTACTTCGCTTTACGCTTCGACATTAAAATTACTACATTATGTTATGCAAATAACTATTACGATGAAGTAATATTAATATTACGGATATATACACAGTTCGATTAGTAATGTTAACGGTCGTCCTAATGTGCTAAATTTAAATATTTATTCTGGCGCGTTTGATTTACTTCTTTCGAAAAAATTAACCGCGGCCATTAATATAACCATTAAAAAATCATAAAAAGAATTTCTCTTTTATAAAAAATCCGTCTTCACAGGCACCATAAATATATTTTTGACTAGACATTAACGTGAAAATTTGTAAACGGCATAAACAAACGAATGTGTTTTGGTTTCCGTACGTAAATTCTTTCGATAACACTTTTCATTGTAATCTGCACAAACAGCTAATAATCAACAGCACGTGTTTGACTTTTCGGGAACTGTTTAGTTTATACCCTCACGTTCTGTAATTTTTTACCGGTTATTGCATTGCATTGATTGGGATATCGTATAGTAGATAAAGACATCAAATTAAGTCTTTTTTTCATAGCGTATAATAATTTTGATATTATACTATTCACAACCTAACATTGAAAGGGTTCATTTTTGCCCGGCGACAATTTTGTTGTTATTATTGTACGGCGGAGCTGAAAAAATACATTGAAATAACATGGGAAGAGTGAAGAGTGTCTCCCTCTATGCATCTCCCTTATATATATCGTAAATTCATTCAAACAAATATTTGTGCAACTAGCCTAAAGCGCCAAACATCAACATGCATTCATTTCAACTTGTGTGTAATGAACGCAGTAAAATATCGTAGCCTCTAGAAGATTTATCGTGCACTCCTCCACAGCTGTCAGACATAGCCCACAATATAGTAGATTTATTAATCCCATCAAAATTTTTTATCATAAATAAAGAAAATGAAATGTGTAATCTGTCATTTGAATCTAACCTAAAAATGATGTAAAGAAATATCCTAATTAAATGCTTGAAGAAAAATAGTATATGTATGTATAATAAACGACAACGAAAAGTTATTAATTTGTTCGCACACATTCTACTGCCTCGGCTAACGCCTCGGCAGTGAAATATACGACGGATGCCTTTAATATTTTGGGAATAGAGAACATAAACTAAAATTAATGATAGGACATGGCTTTATTGTTTTTCAAAATATTCTACATTAAGATCAATACACTTTTGCATGCGTTTGAATCAATTTTCGAAGCGCTTTTTCCACTCCGATTCAGGTACCTCCAAAACATGCATTTTAAAAGTATCAACCGCTTCTTCAGGCGTCGAAAAACGTTGACCTTGTAATTTATTTTTGATTTGTGGGAACAGAAAGAAGTCATTTGGTGCCAAATCAGGGGTGTGCCGCGGATGACACATCGATTCCATGTTTTCACTTGTCAAAAACTCTCTTGCTAGAGCCGATGCGTGAGAGTTCGCATTGGCCTGGTGGAGAATGATCCGTCTTCAGCGATTGGTTTCCCTTATTTTTCCAAATACTTGTGGCAAGCAAATGCTTGTATACCATTCACAATTTACCGTCCCACGTTGCACTAATGGTACAGTTGTTACATGTCCAGTTTTTCCGAAGAAACAAGCGACCATTTACTTCGAAGTGCTTCGTACGCGAACAACTTTTGTCGTGTGATGACTCATCCAACGGTACGTCACGTATCATACCTCTAGACGCCTTCTCGATGGATACAGAACGCTCGAGAAGAGGTTCAACAGCCGACATATAAGCCGTCGAGGAAGGGATTGATTAATTCAATACCAAATCAACTTACATAAATATAAATACATAAATGGGCTTATTGTTAGTAATTAGTTGTTATATTGTTATTCGTTTTTATTATTAATATAGTGTGTGTCTAAAGTTACCGTTAGTTTTATTTAAGAACCCGAAAAGACAAACGTTAAAGTTGGATTTGGCTCATATTGAAAGACCCATACAGTCGACTACTGTTTACTTTCGGGCTTACACGCGTAGATCCATGACTCGTCACCTATTACGATTTCATAGACACGTTTTGAAGCCCCCCAATCGCATTTTTTTCGACCAATCGACACGAGCCATTTTTTGAGCAATTGTGTATTATGCGTGCTGCTAAGTACTTCACTAATCCTGACATACTTAAATCGCTCTTCTTTGCATTCGTTCCTAGTACTTCGGAATATGCTTCTCCCTTCTGGTCTCCTTACTACGTTTCTCAACAGCTTTCTATTGAACGCCTGCAGCGGAAATTACTCTTCCAAGCTCAACGGGACGTATCTTCTTCTTCTTCTCTGTTTTGGGGTGGACGCCACCACGTCCAGGCACTTGAGCACACTGCTATTTGTACTATCCCCAATAGATCTCTCAATTCCACTCTGTTAGTCTTGTGTCCTCGATAAAAGCCACTATCCTCCTCAGGGGAAGTTTGAGTACAATCGAAGGATCCAATAGATCTCTCCCGAAATATTTCTGTCTGAGTTCCTTCAGTTCCTCACACGTGCATATTACATGAAGGCTAGTTTCCTCCTGTTTTTCACATCTCCTACATCAGGGCTCGCTAACCAAGCCCATGGTGTACAAATGCTTCCTTAAAGGACAATGTCCGGTTATTAACCCGGTAATTATTTTAATTTCTTTTTTGCTACTACGAATTAGGTTGGCTGAAAACTTCCCGTCCAGCCCCCTTAGTAGTGTTTTGGTATGGAGTTGACCTTCCGTTAACCTCCATTTATTTTTATGTTCTTTTTCTAGCCATAACCAGATCTCCCTTTTAGCGGAATCCTTAGTGTTTCCACATACAGGTTCTGGTCCTATGAAGTTCCTATTAGTACCTTCTTTGGCCAGTTTGTCTCATTGCCTTTAATACCCCCATGTCCTGGCACCCATATCAGCGACACTGTATTGTCTTGTGCCAGGTTATTGAGGACCCGAGGACAGGACGGGACGAATTCTCCAAGGGGAATCGATTATGATTCCCTGCTTGAAAGGCACAACATGCAATCTTTTACTATTCGCCGTAAACGCATAGTGCGCGGTTTGTTTGGAAGATTCTTCGTGGGATTATTGACTGTGCACTGTTATCGCAATTAAAATTCTATGTCCGGCGCCGATCTTCCAGATTTGTGAATACTCTCATCCATCCGACTTTCAGAATCAACGTGTCGCTTAACTCCCTCTTTACAGAAAGCCGATCTGCTAATAGCACTTATAACGACTTGTTCGTGAAGTGGGGCTTTGGTGGTGTTTATTATCTAATTATTATTAACTAATTTGAAAAATAAAGAAAATTTTCGCCGTAAATAGATTTCTACAAAGAATATTATATTTCTTAATGAGTATAAGCGCTTAAGATCTCTAATTAAGTGAATGCATTTGCCCACACATTTTCAAACGTATACTTACAAAATGACAGTTCAAATTATCCTAAATCCTTTACGTATTGTCCATTTGTCACCTTTCCTGCGATTACTGTGAATGAGTTGCTTAAATGTATGTCCAATCTTAACAATAAGTTTACTGCTGGTGATAAGCTTTTTAGTACGTGTTTGCAGATTTGTATTTGCCTCCCCTTTAGCCGTGATTATGAATCTTTCCATAAAAACAGAAACCTTTCCTGATCTATGGAACCGAGCAGTTGTTTGCCCCGTTCATAAAAAAGAAGATAAGTCATTGTTGTCAAACTACAGCCCTATTTTCATTCTATTAAATTTTGCGAAGATCTTTGAACAGGTTTTATATACTAGAATCTATGGAAATATTAGTCAGTTCTTATCCCACAACCAGCATGGCTTTTTTCCTGGGCGTTCCACATTGACTAATTTGTGTCGTGTCTCTCAAGTCTTGTATGAGGTTCTGGATAGGCGCGGTCAGGTAGACGTTATATATACTTTAGTTAGCTTAGTTTTCGCATGCCAAATGCATGCGCAAAGCATTTGACACTTTAAGTCATAAAGCCTTACTTTCTAAACTTTGCTCCTTTGGCTTTGCGACATCTTCTTTAAATTTCATGAATCCGCATTTAAAAAATCGAATTTGTTATGTATCTTACAACGACTTTCGCTCATTTGAATTCATTACGAAATCTGGTGTGCCTCAGGGTTAAAACTTTGGACCAGTTCTTTTCGTGTCGTTTATAAACGACCTACTGGCTACGCTCACTAGTCCATTTTTAGCATATACTCAATTAAGAGAATCCTCTCCACGTCCCAGAAAACTGTTGCCATAATTTTTCCCGCAGAAAATCGCGTTTTTGCCTTCTTGAGCGACGAAGAGACCTTATGAACCCGTTCCATGGACCCTTATTTCGTGGGAGGGTCCCAGTGGTCCCAAATTCTCTTCACAAACTTGTCGTCTACACAATTTTTGTTCGGGTCTGAGCAGCTTGGAAATCCATCATGCCGACACTTTGCTCATTCCCAAATCTTCGTGTAGAATTTTAAAAACATTCGTTTCTGAAACTCCTATTTCTCTAGCAATAACTGAAGCTTTTACTCGGCGATCAGTTAACACCAAATCTTCGTCTTTGTTGATGATTTCTTCAGTTCGTGCTTCCATAAGTCTTCTACAGTTTGGGTCATCATAAATGGATTCTCTGTCCCATTTGAACCACTTACACCAAAATTTGACTTGGAAATAGGACGGGCTATTGTCTCCATACACTGGCACCACTTTCTCTTGAATATTCTTTTGACAACTGCCAAGTTCCTGATCGCTTCATTTTCTCTTCTTTAAACGAATGTATCAGTAAAAAATGTTGAACGATTCGAACCAAACTTAGAGATGACAATATAAAATGTCACAGAAACTTGACGTAAGGAAATTGTCACGATAGCATATTGTTTTCCTAGCCAGGTAGATAACAAAAAAACTTCCCTTGTATTTGAATGGTTTACGAATTAAATCACAAGAATTTGAAGTGTTTATAACAAAAAATTGCAATAAAAACTGTTTATTTATGTTTAAATCGTGTATTAGATTAAGATCCCACTTAGAATATGAGAATTTTTTTAATTATTTACAAAATTCAAACTTTATATTACTTCAATATGAGTGATTAGATGGTTGTGGGACCGCTATCTCGAGATCCGTATATTATCTGTTTATTTATACATGAAATTATAGCTACCTTATGTGTACTGTAATCTAATTACCATAATTTCGTACCCAATTAGTTCCAATTCATCTCGATATTGAAGTATATTCACAAATTATCAGCTCATAGACTACGGCCACGATAAAGTTATAAATAAATTTGAACTCGTAATCCGTAACGGATTTAAACTCTTCGTTGAATGGTCCAGGTAGGTAATCTGAAATTGTGTAGTTAATGACCCCAAGATATACATATTCACGTAAGGAATGCGCTGTGTTAACGAAAATAACTTCCCGAATATTTCCAATAATGAACAACATCTGTGTGTGCCACCTACTGATGCATTCTGCGGAATATCACCGACACTTCATGGAAATCGTTTCGGACCTTTTACGTCAGTTAAAGTTGCATTGACGAGAATTGTTTTTTTTTTTAATATAATATTATTATTGGCTTAGACTGAATGGCAACTGTAAAATACGTCAACGGGCGGTGAACGAGAATGTTGGTCGAATTTGATCGAAACAGCACATACTATTTTTTTCCATTTTCAAATTGGAACGAAATATTTTTGGCAGAGTTGTATCAGAACGACGTGGGATGAATATTTTGACCAGGAATAGACCGCGTCTATTTATTGTATCAACACTGAAAATAGTTAAATAAAGAAAAATATCATAATTCATTCGAGATATTCATGTGGTCGACGTAATTTTTTTTAAGTCGTGAAAAACATTTGGTGAGAAACGTTTTTTTTTCAATACTTATAAAGTGTGTTTTTTTATAGAGGTATAGAACTTTGAAATGGAATAAAACAAAGATGAATTTTTTAAATTGACAAGAAATTTACTTTATTCGAAAGATAATCTAGAATTATAATTTAAATATGACTACTGGTATATGACCGGCACGGCTGGCTCGGACGTAGTCTAATCTGGAGGTCCAATTTTCGATGACTTTTTCCAACATTTGTGGCCGTATATCGGCAATAACGCGGCGAATGTTGTCCTCCAAGTGGTCAATCGTTTCGGGCTGATCGGCTAGACTAGCGACTTCACATATCCCCACAGAAAATAGTCTAGCGGCGTTAAATCGCACGATCTTGGGGGCCAATTCACGGGTCCGAAACGTGAAACTATGCGGTTACCAAACGTTTCCTTCAATAAATCAATTGTGCACGAGCTGTGTGACATGTTGCGCCGTCTTGTTGAAACCACAGCTCCTGCACATCATGGTTGTTCAATTGATGAACGAAAAAGTCAGTAATCATGGCTCTATAGCGGTCACCATTGACTGTAACGTTCTGATGGGTCTTCCTCTACGCTATGCTCTACAGCAGCAATGACTTCTTCTGTACGCACTGTACGACGTCTCTGTGGATGCGTATTATCTTTTAGAGTAAACGTGGTGCGAAATTGTTCCATAGCTAATCATTAATTGCTCTGATGGACGATTATGTTGACCGTCAAATGGACGTACTGCGCGATACGTATTTCGAACAGAACCATGATTTTCAAAATAAATTTGCACAATTTGGAAGCGTTGTTCAGCGTCAGTCTATTCATGTTGAAATGCCAAACCAAACTAAACATAAATCACTTGACAGCTGACAAAATGGCCGCCAGTTAAAAAAGTGTTGCCGACTTAAAGTTATATACCTCTATAAAAAACACCCGTTACATTTGTTAGATTGTAACAGAAAAAAAATCCACAAGACTATTCTTATTAAAACATGAATTATCACGTTCTGGATAATCGTAATATATTGCGTGCATAGAAATTGGCCCACTGTAAACTTTTGACTTTAACTATATTTTGTTTCGAATCTATTTATCAGATCGAGAAAATTACATTGCTCAAAAAAACACTCTTTTATAACCTGTAACTTTTAAAGTAAGAGGTCATGGAAAATAAAATTTGGTATACTCAAACGGCACATTTTGAAATAAAGAAAATTACAAAAACAATGTTTCAAATCTTAGTTACTTCTAAGGTACACTTAAAAATGTAAATCAATAACGCAAAACAAAATGAAAACGACTGTCATAGTATCGATAAGAGTAGGGTTTTCTGTGGATTGGTGAGGTTTAATACCGTGTATGCCCTCCACGAGCACGAATCACTTCCTCACACCTGCGTGGAATACTTCGCACTAGTCTGCGAAGAAATTCTAGGGGTATGCTTTCCCATTCCTCAATCAGGACTTGTGTCAGTTAGTGTATGGTTAGTGGTGGATTAGGACGTTTGCGAACACGTCGGTCGAGCTGATCCCACACGTGTTCAATAGGATTCAGGTAAGGACTTAACGCCGGCCATTCCATGACCTGAATTCCACGCTTTCTGGTGATGCCGGCGGTATGTGACCTTGCATTATCCTGCACTAGGATGAAATTGAGACCGACGCCATATGCAGCAGACACCACATGGTCCTCCTAGACATTTTCGATGTAATTCATTGCATTTAGTCTATTAGGAACCACAACAGGATCAGTTCTGTTGTCTACAACGATTCCAGCCCAAACCATCACAGATCCAAGACCAAATCTATCCACTTCCTGCATAGTAGCGGCTGAGTAGCGTTCACCAAGACGTATATATACACGTACTCGACCATCGCAACGAATTAAACGAAATCTGGACACGTCTGTAAACAGTATAGGCGTCCAGTGACGAAGTTGCCAATTTCTGTGATCCAGAGCAAACCTCATTCGCGCTGCTTTGTAATGCTGCATGAGGCGCGGTGCGCGGACATGTCTTCTTGGTTTCAAATTCGCTTCTTTTAATCTGTTTCTAACAGTTTGATCAGATATTTCTATTCCATGTGCTCGTCTTAGGTCGTTTAGGAGGTCTCTTGCTGTGGCAATACGATTACGTAGTAAGGAAAGGACAAGATACCGGTCTTGATTTTAAGTAGTTTTTCGATTTTGACATTGTCCAGCTCTTCTGTCACCCGAAATCGATTCCATAAATGCTGAATAACAGAAGGCGAAACTCCAAGGTCCCTGCTAACATGTCGAATAGAGTGCCCTGCTGAATAAGGGCGACAGCACGAGCAACTTGCACTTCACTAAGATGCCTCATTTTACTTCTAATCAACGAATATTGATAACTGAAATTAGTAGGCTTTCATACGTCAATTCAAAGCATACTTGAAATTTTTTCCATTTTGATTTGCGTTATTAATTTACATTTTAAAGTATAACTTAGAAGTAACTAAGAATTGTAAAATAGTTTTTGATTTTTTTTTAGTTATAAATTTAGTTATAAATATATGCCGTTAAAGCAAAACAAATTTGATTTGCCTTGAACTATTAATTAAAAAGTTACAGGTTTTGAAAAAGTGTTCCCCTAATTTTTTGAGCAGTACTGTTTGAAAGGGAATTTAATATGCTTTGATATGAGTTTAAATTGATTAAAATTTATTTCAGCTTCTTAAACTTAAAATTGTGAAATTAATACGCGAAACAATTTTTTTTTATTACTTAAGGAAGTACGGTTTATTGACAATTGCCTAAATTAACACTTATTTTTTAATAATGGGTATGACCCCCCTTTTATCCTAATAACATCTCTCATACGATTAGGCATAGATCTAATCAAGTTCGATATCGTTTTTTGGGATGTCAACTCAAGCTTCTACTGCAACAATAAGCTCTGGGATAGAGGTTGGGGCACGAGGTCTAGCATGATTTCTTCGTTTTAGCTCATCCTATACATGTTCGATCGGATTAAGGTCGGGACTGCATGCTGGCCAATCCATAACCCGAAAACCGACTTCTGTAATGTAATCTTGCACGATTCTTGCGGTATGCGCCTTAGCATTGTCTTACATAAAAATAAATTCGTCTCCAATGTAATTCGTCTTCGTCTCCAAAACTGATGGGGTTTACCTACTCATGTATGTTTCAATTATTCTGATACAAACATAATTTAATTACTAACGGTACAACAACAACTTTTATTTTAAATATGCAGCTTAATTGTAGGTATTATGTATGTTGATAGCTACATGATATGTATCTTGCGCATTTAAGGTAATGCCAGGCAAATTATTAGTTGATAGAATATTTTAGTGAAATCTGTTATTGCCATTAATAATAATAAGTGCTTTTATTTGAGCATCCAGGATTTTAATCAGTTTGTTAAGTTCCAAGCATTTGAGATACTGTAATTTTCTTCTTTAGAGAAGATTCGACGTAACCTTCAGCAACAGCAAAAGATTTCCAACTCCCATGCGACTTTTGATAGTCAACAAATCACCACCGTGATTTGCCAAATATGTTGCGTTAGATCGTCTAAAGCAATAAATGTCTCGTAGAAAGCTTTAAGTTCTCCAATTTTTGTTTCTGTTTTTGAAGATAAAGCACCACATCAATCGGCAATTTCACGTTAGTACTGAATTCCAATGAGGACATACAAGTATTAGCGACGATCTCAGGATATGTCCGCCAAGAGCAACAGTCATCTGCCTGATTAAGGAAGCTAGACATGTGACATAACATGAAATTGAGGCATCCATTGGTATTTCAAAGATCTCAATCTAAACGATCATACACGATGAACTGGGTGTGAGAAGCTTAGTTTCCCGTTGAATTCCGCATCTTTTAACCGAAGATCAAAAGTCGGCTCGCGTTAATTGGTGCCGAAAAACGTTCAGCCGGTTTAATAAAGGAAACTCAAAAAATGTCTATAGCAATCGAAAGGGAAATAAGCAGATGAGACAAAAGTTGCAAACCCTTGCTACAGCTTGTGACAGGACTGGAGTTTCAGATCGATCTGCAGCATTTGTTGTAAACACAGTAATGGTTGATTTAAACATTATAAATGCGGAAAACTCATCAAGCGTAATAGATCGTAGTAAAATACGTCGACAAAGGAAAAAGGTTCGAAAGCAGTTGAGCTCTATTAGCAATGAAAAACCTCTGACTTCTATTAATTTTGATGGTCGTAAAGACAAAACTTTAATTATAACTTCAAAAGAAAATAAGTCACAGCGTAAGACTATTACCGAAGAACATATTTCAATGGTATCTGAGCCAAATTCTGAATATATTGGACATTTCACAATAGATTCAGGAAAAGCAGTTAATATTATGAGGAATATTGTCGCCTTATTAGATAAAAAGTATAAATGTAATTCATCTTTGGTGGCAATCGGATGTGATGGAACGGCTGTCAACACAGGGTATAAAAATGGAGTCATTGCCTTATTGGAAACACATTTAAAAAGACCATTGCAATGGTTTGTGTGCTTATTACACGCAAATGAATTGCCACTGCGCCATTTGTTTTTAAGTCTTGATGGAAACACAGCAGGTCCTAATAGCTTTTCTGGAGCTATAGGTAAAAACCTCCTCAAGTGCCTTGATTTTAAGTTACAAGCTTTTGAAGCGATTCCTGCAGAATTGCCGGATATTGATATAAAGTTGCTAAGCACTGATCAAAAATATCTTTACGAGATTTGTTCTTCCATTTTGTCTGGTTTAGTTTCACCAAGTTTAGCTGAAACAGACCCTGGGAAATTAGCACACTCTCGCTGGCTAACTTCCGCCAATAGGATTCTTCGCTTATACATTGGAATGGCTACACCACCAGAAAACCTTAAGCAACTAGCACTTTCATTATGAAAGTATACCCGCCAACATGGTTTGACATAAAGTCAAAGCCATCTTGTAACCATGGTCCAGTTCATGTTTCAACATGGTCAAGAGAAGTTTATATTTAAGAGATGACCTTAAGAGTATTGTTTTAAGAACTATAAACAGAAATTCATTCTTCGCACACCCAGAAAATATGCTGTTGGCCATGCTTCAAGATGATACTTCAAAAATTAGAGAATTGGCTCTCCGAAGAGTATTAGAAGCAAGAAAAGAAAATGTGTGTATTAAAAGCAAGAAAGTTCGCGAGTTCCTTCCACAACTTCAAGTAAATGCGACGAATTACTATGAGTTAATAAATTGGTCGAATGTGAGAATAACTGAACCACCAATGACTATGAAATATTCTAATACAGAAATTTCAAACCTGATTCGTTCGGGAAATAATTTCTGTCAATTTGGGATGTTTCCTTGCCATACCCAAGCAGTAGAGAGGTGTGTCAAGCTCGTCACTGAAGCTTCAATATCTGTTTGTGGATCAGAAGCAAGAGACGATTTCATTCGCTCTAGAATTAAAGCAAGGCAAGACATACCACTGTTTGAGTCGAAATCTCAATTTTTTCAACAAGGAGATCCTTTACAATTTGCTAACGAATGATTTTTGTTTTTGTATTAAATATGCTTTATGTGAGTAAATAAAAGACTGTAACTGTTTGAATTTATTGAATAAAAACAAATTTAAACCACACTTTTTTACTACTTTTTTATAAATGATAAAGTTCCACAAATTAAAGTCTTGTGCGCCAACTCAAGACGTTGACCTAGGAAGATAATATTGTTTCTCTGGACTTTTAAGTACTTAGAGCATCGATGTTTAATACAAGAAAAACCAAATTTAAAAAAAAAATTTTTCGCTCCACCCTACTGATCACGCAACAACTTTACACGGCGTCCACGTATACATAGTATATTCGTGGACGCCGTGTAAAGTTGTTGCGTGATCAGTTATGCTAGCTTTACTGTGCCCCATGTGCGACACCTTGATTAGTGGTTTTACCTACTGATGATGACAACTTAGTTGTCGAAATACGTATTTAAGATACAATTAATAATTGTGGTAAGGGGTTATATACCTTTTTTAAGTAACTACAATTCTTTTGCAAGATAGAAGAACGGTTAATGCGGATTGGTACACAACCGTTTGTTCGCCAGAAATAATCGCCATGTTCCAAGAAACCAATACACTACGGCGAATAAATATGCATCATGACAATACGAGTTTGCACACAGCTCGAAAGACAATTGAGTTTTTGGAGCAGCAAAATATCGAATTATTAGATCATAGTCACGACCTCCCCAACAATTATTTTACGTTCCCACAGATCAAGGATTAAATGCGCTGTCGACGATTTTGTCGCCAAAGCAAGCAGTAGATGCCTTCAAAACGGAAATTTTGACTATACCAACTGAAGACTGGAATAACTGCTGTAACAATTGATTTGAACGAAAGCAGAAGTGTATCAATTTAGGTGGAAAATATTTTGAAAAGCAATAAAGCCCTTTGAGTCGATCCACTTTTATGGCTATATGCATAGTAAGGCGAATTTTGTCTCTCTCATCATCATGTACTGAAGAGTCTTTAGTAGGATGAAATACGTGTTTGCATCTCTGGAAAAATATTTTCAGGCAAAAATGAACTTCTTATTTTTATATTTTTAAAAATGTAGGATTGTTTCAGCCTTTACTTGATGAAATTCCATTAGAAATATTATCTGGATAAAATAAAACAACCACAAAAAAAAATTGTTTTATTTTATCCCAATAATAGTTTTAAAATGTTTTTGTTTTATACAAGAAAAATTATGTGGCTTTACCCCCTCAAATTACTCAATTACTTTTTAAGATGTTTGAAACACGTAGTGACTTATGGGCCACATTGTATTATAAATATACGAGGATGATGTTACATGCGTATTTTTCTTATGAGTTGTTACATCCGGTGTATCGCTGTTCAGTGGATTAGATGACCATGAACTGCCTTGGATGGAGAGGTGGTAATGTGCGTGGTGTCTTCCGCGGAAAGTTAATTATTTCTTTCCGAAAACGAAGTCGAAGTAGAACACCAAGGAGAAAAAACCAAAGTCGGTTGATAATTTTCTCCAACCTTCTTGAGTCGCAAGCGGCAAAATTGGCTGTTCTAAAATTTTCACTAACTCTTGACTTGATCCGTAACTAAACGTGAAATTCTATAAGTCGAAGAAACGTGAGTTAACTTCCGTTACGAAGATGTACTTTTTAAACGACCTTACACTACAAAATGCTATTGGCCAGTCTGTTTCGTCTGCGTACCAGCAGACGCTCGCATAAGGGGATGATAGTTACCAATTCAGCCACAGAAAGCGATATCAGCACTCATACGTATTAAATGATACGCAAGCAAAATAAGATATCGAGACTCGTCAATAAATAATGAAAACTATTAAGAAAATTTTAGAAGGGAAATAAAGGCGTAACAATGATTCGATAACTACGTGACCTAACAAAGAAAACGCAAGTCTTTTGACAGAAAACATTTTATTTTCCAATATAGTATCCTGCTCGCTCGACACACTTATCCCAACGATATTCCAAGTTAGTAATGCCTTCATTGTAGGTCGATGAATCCAAGTCCTCGAAATAGCTATTTATAGAAGCGATTACCTCGGAATTAGACGAAAATGTCTTACCACCGAACCATTTTTTCAAATTTGGAAAGAGATGACAATCGCTGGAAGCCAAATCTGGCGAATAGGCACTAATTCAAATTCCAATTCATGAATTTTGGCCTTTGCAATCGCAAACTTGTGGACAGGTGCGTTATCCTGATGTAGAAGCACTTTCTTCTTTGACAAATGAGGCCGTTTCTCTTTGATTTTGTCGCTTAATTGTTTCAACAAATTGGCATAATACTCTCCATTTATTGTTTTCCCCTTTTCTATATACAAAGGTCGGCATAAGTCAGGCAACGCTCTCGGAAAATCGGCATAAGTCCGGCAACGCTCATAAGTCTGGCAACGCTGTCGAAAAAGATTAAAACGAAGCATGTTCGTGCTTCAGACAGATGTCTCGGTGTCATAATAACACGTGCTCGTCGAGTAGACGCGTTTTCAGAATGAATAACCGATACAAGTTCACGCTTTAAGAAAGAGTTTTATTTGTTACGTCGTATCTTCGTACGAACGCGGATTACGAAACTATGTTTACCGAATTTCAACAACAATTTCCGAACTCGCCGCTACCAAATCGTTCAACAGTGTGGAAGATGTACCAGAAATTCTTAAAAACGGCCTCTGTTGCCGACGCGCCGCGTTCTGGACGACCGGTATCTGTAACAACTAACGAAAATATGGAAACAGTGGCGCTGGCGTTTGTCGAGCAGCCGAACCAATCTGCAGTGCGGCTATCGGGAGAACTTCAAATATCCGATCGTTCTTTACGACGAATGCTGAAACGAATGCACTATCGAGTTTACCGTCCGCATCTCCTCCACGCACTTCACGAGGATGATTTCGATCGCAGATTGGAATTTTGCGAGTGGTACCTCGGATGCAGTCAGGATGATCCGCAGTTCCAGCGTTCCATTTTCTGGTCGGATGAAGCAACCTTCAAGCTGAACGGTACGGTCAATCGGCATAACTGCGTGTACTGGAACGACCAGAATCCTCACGTCTTCATTGAAGAAGAATTAAACCTGCCTGGGGTGTGTGTGGGCAGGTATCCATGCGGGAGGTCTCGTGGGTCCGTACTTTTTTGAGGGTAACGTGACGGGCCAAAGTTATCTGGAAATGCTCGAAGATTTACGTGGGCAAATGGACAACGATCCAACACTCGCGAACATCCGTCATTTCATGCAGGATGGAGTTTCGCCGCACTACGCGTTATGTGTGCGGGAGTACCTTAATGTCCATTTTGGAGAATGGATAGGCAGACGAGGAATCGTTGAGTGGCCCGCGCGGTCATGTGACCTGACACCCTGTGATTTCTTCCTGTGGGGCCTTCTCAAGGACCGCGTTTTTGCAAGAGGACCACGCACCCTTCTCGACCTCCGAACTGCAATTGAAGAAGAATTAGAAAATCTTCGCGGACAGCTTGACGTGCTTCGCCGGACCTGCCTCACCGTTGAGAAACGTTGCAGTAAATGCATTGATCAAGATGCCCATCAATTTGAACACTTACAGTAACCCTTTCTCGAATCCCTTTTGTAATTTCTTTGAATAAATTCATTTTGACGCTGCATTTTTTTCTTTTAATGCAAATTTGTTGCCTGACTTATGCCGACCCCTGTAGTCGACCAAGATAATTCCATGAGTATCCCACAAAACAGTTGCCATAGCCTTTGCTGCTCATAGAACCATTTATGCCTTCTTTGGTGACGGAGAACCTTTTTTGCGCATTGCTTGGATTGTTCTTTGGTTTCGGGAGTGTAATGGTGGACCCAGGTTTCATCGACGGTAATGAAATGGCGTACAAAATCCTTCTGATTGCGGTGACAGGGTGCCAAAAGGTCGCGAGAAACACTCTATACAATTCAGTTATTGCTCCGGTGTAAACGCGGCATCCAACGCACCGAATATTTTTTCATTTCCAATTCTTCAGTTAAAATTCTGTGCACACTGTCATTTGAGATAACTGCAATATGTACTATCTCGCGTACTTTTACTCGAAGGTCATCAAAAACGATACGCTGGACTTTTTCAATCATATCCGGAACAATAACAATTTTTGGACGTCCACTACAGGGTTCCCAATTTGTGCTCATACGACCACGCTTAAATTCTGCAACCCAGTTTTCAACCGTTGAAAACGAAGGAGCGGATTCTAGTAATGTTGAATCCAGCATTGCTTTGATTTCGGTTGGCGTTAAGCCTATTAAATGAATCATCATTGCTCTTAACGCAGTTTTTTCAATATTACAAAATTAAGAATTAAGAAATACTGAAAAAAACAAGTCAATCAACGGGAAACGTACAGACGGCGTTTCGTTCTGGTTGGAACTTTTCAATGCACGGCATTCCTCGAAGACGGACATTGCTTTTTCATTTCTATACTTTCTGTATATATAGTTAACATTTGGAACTTACTGCAAGTGAGAATTAATGAATATTAAATCTCATTCTTACATGTAAATGTCGACTTTATGTGATGTGTTCATAACTACAATCCGACAAACTAAGTTTGTACCAGTATGCAGAACACACCCTTTCGCGACAACGAACTTCCTGGTAATTAGGTTAATTAAGAATTAAGAAATACTGAAAAAAACAAATCAATCAACGGGAAACGTACAGACGGCGTTTCGTTCTGGTTGGAACTTTTCAATGCACGGCATTCCTCGAAGATGGACATTGCTTTTTCATTTTAATGAATATTAAATCTCATTCTTACATGTAAATGTCGACATTATGTGATGTGTTCATAACTACAATCCGACAAACTAAGTTTGTACCAGTATGCAGAACACATGCTTTTTCATTTCAAATGAAAAAGCAATGTCCGTCTTCGAGGAATGCCGTGCATTGAAAAGTTCCAACCAGAACGAAACGCCGTCTGTACGTTTCCCGTTGATTGACTTGTTTTTTTCAGTATTTCTTAATTCTTAATTAACCTAATTACCAGGAAGTTCGTTGTCGCGAAAGGGTGTGTTCTGCATACTGGTACAAACTTAGTTTGTCGGATTGTAGTTATGAACACATCACATAAAGTCGACATTTACATGTAAGAATGAGATTTAATATTCATTAATTCTCACTTGCGGTAAGTTCCAAATTATAAAATTAGACGAGACGTTCACTTTGGCGTGCTGTCAAAAACAGACTAATTGACAGATCGCATTGTACTGTCATATTTAACCTATTAAAGGATTATTCTACAGAATGGTAAAGAAGATTCCTTCAAATTCGTGCCATCTCTGTGTTAGGCCACGTAGTTTCCGAACAATCTTTGTATTCGAAAAAGACTTCGGAAAATTATGTCCATACAACTAAATTGAAATACGAAAATTAACAAAATAACACAAACAACACAAACAACAAACTACTCGCGTCTAATAGAAAGCAAGAATTGCGTTTTCAGCATTATTTACTTTTCTTTGTTCGGCAGCATCAGAACAGTTCATGTATTTACATTTTCGAGAAGAAAGAGAATACGGTTCGACCAACTGTTACACTAGCACATAACAGTTTCCCTCTTATATCTTGTGTATGCGTATTTATAAAATTTTCCGGTCTTCTGTGCAATACAAAAGGGATCGCAGAAGCAAGATTATCATCTTATAACCCATATACATTCATACATGCATATGTGGGTGGCATTAGAATTGCAAAGAAAGAAGTAAATTCGCGTCTTGCTAAAAGAAAAACGAAAATAAAAGAAAAACTCCCCATTTCTTTTGATGTGAGGCTCGAAGATAAAAACAATTTATCGCGTTGCGTATTTTTACCCGAACGAAACAGATGAAAGGGAAAACACGTTTCGATTTTGTTATTCTCATGTTAGAGCTTGCGAGAGTTATACCGAGGTGATTTAATGGTAATAAAAAATTTAGTGTTATACACACTATATGCCCCGAAAATAACGGGAATGTCTTAAAACCAAAATAGTTTAGAAATATTAACAAAAATCATGTAAAAAAAGATAAAAAAAAAGTTATTATATTAATATTTGTATTCTAAATATGTATTTCAATAAATAATAGGTCATCTTCAGTAGGAGCTAATTACAGTGTTGAACATGTGCTCACAGTAAAGCAAATCCGTTATTGGGGTATACATGTTGGCCTTAATTAATAATACAAAGGATTTTTAATAATATAAAATATTATTAAAAATCTGGTGTGAAGAACACAAATACAGGTTCACTATTAATATTTTTGTGAACGTGTCCGAACATATTCCTCCCCAGAGACGTAGATACGTATTTCGCCTTTCTACAGGCTCATCGGTACGCCCCTGCTGGAGAAAGGATATCTTCAGACACATTCACAAAAAAGAACCGCATCGCCACATCATAGAAATTATCCAGACCGAGCGTAGAAGTAAATTCAGCGCTGCCTGTTGTCAGACAGCCGAAGTACCTCGCCCCGTCCACATAACCAATGTGAAGTAACGACGCCCTTCTAAAGGTGGCACAGCCATCTCTCTAGAAACTGCATTTTGTTTGTGTTTGTATTATACAAAATTGGTGGGGTTTACCTACTCATGTATGCTTCAATTATTCTGATTAATTAATAATTTTCATTTTTTTTTTTTAATCTTAGTTTGGATTTAGCCTTTTAAACGTCACGCATCTCTTATAATCACTTAAAACTTTAACGAGAAATTTTAATAATAATAATAAGTAATAAAAATGCTACAACATACTATAAAGAACTGTGACCATCAATATAGCGGTAACAACAGCAGAAATAGGTAAAATTAAAATATAAAGAAGCATACTCCAAGGTGATTCGCTAAGCGCCCTCTGTGGTTCTGCATGCCGATAAACCCGTTATCAACTATGCTTAATGCAGACAGGCGAGGCTATGAAACTGGAGGAAGTTAACAACAAATATCTCATCTGTTTTATATGAACAACCTGAAACTTTAACTTTAACTGGAAAAATTTAAACTTTCGAAAGACCAAGTATTAATGTTTATGACCGATGGTGCCTCAACCATGTGTGCTGTAGGCCGATCTCTTAGAAAATATTGTCCTAACTTGTTACATATTACTTGTAAACAGGTGGAACTTGTGGAACAGGTTCGTAGATGTTATCCAGAGGTAGATGCTTTAATATGGAGTACAAAGGCAGTATTTCTGAAATCTCCAAAACGTATTCGGAAATTTCACGAATTGTGTCCCCATACCCCTGAGCCACCACAACCGATTCTGACACGTTGGGGTACATGGTTATGGGTGGGGTTTTACTATCATGAACATTTTGCAAAAATTAAGTACGTGGTTTTATCAATCGATCCGAAAGAAAGTGCAGCTATCAATACAAGCCAGAAAAAAATTCAAGATGCCCAGATTAAAATGGATTTACAAAGTATTCGTGAGAATTACTTGGGACTAGAAGAAGCAATAACAAAATTAGAAAATTCGTCGCTGTCGTTAGAGGAATCACTGCAAATCGTTAAAGATGTTCACGCGCAACTGTGTGCTGTAGAAGACGCAAAAAGTGAAAGTGTTCTAATTTAATTTGAAAGTGTTTTAGACAGAAATGCAAATTTTGACACCTTAACACGTATTTGTGAAGGCACGTCTACAGATGCGTTAAGTTGCTTAAAAAAGTATTTTGATTATGCGAATATAACATCACTAGATGTAGAACGCTCGTTTTCCGAATAAAAACATATTTTTTCTTCACGGCGGACATGTTTTTCAGAAATAACCTTAGAAACGCACCTGATGTTGAAAATATACAATCGAGTTTCTCCAGTTTGTCAATCCTTGAAAGACGCTTAAAACGGTAAGTGTTTTTTTAAATCCTCTGTCGTGCACACAATCACTGATTTCATACATTTTCCATTTTATTTATAGGTACATACAACGCTGCTATAATATGTGCTATTCTTATTTCTCGTGTGTTTATGCATATTACTTTAATAGCAGAAAACAAAATGTATATTAAATTATTTCTCATAGAATAAATGTCTCTACTTCTATACTTATATCGGTAGCAAGCTCATGTTGCGTCACTATTCTATCGCATATCTAATATATTACGAATTATCTTCCCATACCGGCGCTCATGGCGCGCACGGAAATTGGTCTGCTCTATTCATAAGCACCATTTTTAGTGGCACGAGTTTTTTATACTATTTTTTCTATTTTGCATTTTTTATGTTAATAAATTGAAATTATTTAGTTCAGAGATTCAGGAAGTTCAAACTTGATACTTGACATTTTCAATTTTAAATCTTGCTATCCGCGAAATATTATTTATTAATTTTCGTTAACATTACTTGATATTTTATTTGAAAACATAAACATGATTGACATAGAAACTTATATATCTTGTTGTCAATTGTATTCAATGCACGTTGTTTGTGTAACATTTTGCTTTTTTACGTATATCATTCTGTCCAATGTGTTATCAAATGACAGAAATAAGATATTTACATTTGTGTTCGAACAACGCCAACAGTGAAAAATGAAATGTTTTGGGTGCCATTACGAACGAACGCAAAATAGAAAAAATAAGTTTCTAATACATCTCTAATGCATATGGCAGATGCGATAAATAAAATATCGCCCTTCCCAGTAACAGTTCCTTCCTTACCACGCTTTTTTTTATTTAGCAGCGAGGATTCAATTGTTTTATTTGTAGTGCCTGAACTGGGACAATAATTCTAATGTTCGGTGCAAAGTACAATCAGAGAGCAGTGCCCGCAGTTACGCAATTTGCCTTTTTGTTTGTTGTAGCGCAGGCATATGTACATAGTTCGAAATATTTGGCAGAAAGGTGTTGGTTGATATGATGTGTTCGAGGTTGCATTTTGGTGCAATTAAAATACAACTAGCCTAGAAACAGCGATCAAATCTTCTGCAGTGCAATGTAGACATATGTTGCATGTATATTTATGTAGTTTTGCCGTTCAAATTTAGAATTACGTAAATATATGCTTACATAGACGTAAAAGAGCCCAGCAACGCTTGTTCGCGAATTAGTATTTTAAACAGACGTGTTTCTTAATGACCAGACGAAAAGGTCATTTTTTTAAATATATTTTGCAAAGTAAGTAACATTGAAATCTTATTACAAAACAATAGGCTAATTGCATTGGCCGCGTATTTATACAAACATCGACTGACGATGATTACTTTAGATAAATTACACAGGCCTGCATTTTTCAACTCTTTGAATGTTGATTTAAAAATTTTAACTGTTTTCTAGTAATTGGGTAGCGCTGATTTCAAATCTGCTTTTATTTTTTTTGTATCACGTAAGGTTATTTTTCAAACCAGTAAAATCAAAAAATATAGAAAAAACACGATTTATTTCATTTATAAGCTAGTTTTATATTATATTTAAAAAAATACAAAAATATACACAAGGAAACTATTAGAAATAGTTATTTATTCTTTATGCTCCTTAAAAAAACGTTTTCGTTTTTCAAAAAAGCTTCGTTTGGTTGTTTTTCTGTCATATTCAGCTAAAGGAAGATCTCAAGGTAGTTTCTGGGGCAAGCAAATTTTTTCGTTTGAACCTAGACCCCAGTACTTCAGAAAGATCTTTTGAAAGTCCGAAATCTCTTACTAAATCATTCAGTTCGGCTTGTGAAAATAGCTCAGGTTGGTTTTGGCCTGAGGTTGATGGTTCAAAATCACTATCCATCTGTACGGAGCCGGAAGTTGAAGAGATTTCAATATCTTCTTGTAGTACTTTGGGGGGTATAGGTATAGGTACATGATCACTGTGAGGAACTGGTCTGATAGCTGATTTAATATTGTTTGGGTACAAAATATGTTTCAAATTTTTTCTATTATGCCCCTTAATATCACAAAGACAAAAGTAGCAATCTCCATGATGATTTTGCGGTTCTCTCCAAACCATCGGTATTCCAAAAGGAAGGCTTTTTCTATTCCCTTTGGTCCAATGTCTTAAACCTTCTTCACATACCTTACAAACAACGTGCGGTGCCCAATCTTTATCTTGATCTCCTAATTTGAAATTTTGAATTTGATTTTGAAATAAGCATAATATGCATTTTTCACAAATTCACCAATTGGTCTCTTAAACTTTTTCAAGACGAAATATCCACAAATATAACAGAAATCATCTGGTTTGTTTTTGCAACACCGGCTAGACATATTTTTAAGCAATGTATATTTATCAAATACCACGCCCAACACTAAAGACAAATTAATTTTACTTGTTTACTGATCGACACTCAGAGCTATAATGAAGTAAATGACATTAAAATATACATTTTGTTTGGAGTGATAAACTTGAAATCCTTCTTCGCAGTACTAATAAAGTGAAAGCATAATAAATAGGATTTAGCAGGTAAAAATTCCCGGAAATCTTGTCCAAAATTAATACATGTAATAAAAGATTTACATCAGGTAATGAGAGCCTATTTAACAAATTTCTTTAAAACCACAACAGAAAATCATTTTTGGGTTAATACCTAAAATTTGAAGTAGTACATTCATTTTAAAATGTATTAAAACGCCTATTATAAGATTTTTTTTATATTTTTTTCTTTTTCTTTTGTGGAAAAAAAAATCTGTGGGTGGTAGAGACCAACTGTATTTTAATTAGTTATTGCTATATAAAAACTGAGCTTAACAAACAAAAATCACGTCATCACAAATTTTATGCAGGCCTGTGTTATTGATATGAATCACTTTTAATTTTAAAAGTTAACAGTTAATTTAGAATTATTTATTACGAAGGTAGCACTGATTATTTATGCAAACTAATAAAACAAAATGTTATTTTCAAAAATTATTTTTATTATTGTTTTTCAAAATATTCACCCTTAAACTCAATGCATTTAGACATTCAATAAATCCAGTTATCATAGCATAAATTCTAATCTTCTTGAGTCACTTCAGATACATATAAGGTTTTTGAAGCTCTCCACTGCATCTTCTGGGCTTGCAAGTCGTACACCATGCATTTTATCCTTTAGTCTTAGAAATAGAAAGAAATCTGAATTATCATCGATTATGGCCGCCCAAACGTTAATAGAAAATTCATGTTGAAATTTAGATGGGCGTATAGCTTTGGGATTTTGTGATGACCACCTGTGCAGGTTTCTCAGATTTGTAACACCACTTCTCGTGAACGTAGATTCATCTGTCCAGAGGACTGTTCTGCAGAAATTAAAATGAAGCCGTGACTGTCTTAATATCCAGGTAGAATAAACTAGACGAGCATAGTGGCCTGCCTCAAGCAAACCGTGTCTCCTGCGATAGTAATATGGATATAAGCCCTCACGTTTTAAAATTCGCCAAAATGTCGTTCGTGGCACTCCTAGTTGTCTAGCGATTCAACGTACACTGAGAGTTGGATCGCTTGTAATAATAGCTACTGCTTCTTCCTCTAAGTCTGCTGGCAAATTTACTCCTCGGTCGAAAAGATAATCACGCAGTCCGCATTCCCGAAATTGTGTGTGTACTTCCAGTAACATTCGGTAATGAGGAATGCGCCTATCGGGAAATCGATGTCGGTATTCAATAATTGCTTTACGTGCACTGCCATTACAGTAGCCATACACAAAATGCATGTCCGCATACTCGTGAGAAGAAAATCGGTAAGGCATTTTGAATAAAGAAAACGTGTCCACTCACTAATAAGCTGTTATATGAACTGAAACGTAATGTAATCCTTTATTAAAAAATGCAACGTTAACAGTCATCTGAACATTTGTTTATTGTATGATATTCATGGTTCAACACTTACGAAATAAGTAAGAACCTGCTTCTGACAATCACATTCATAGATCTGTAACTTTGAAACAAATAAAAATGGATGTACAAGTTTTGCGTTTTTGTTACTCGAAATTAAGTCTACTTTACACTCCTAAAATTTGAACATAACGATACGGGACACTTGGCCTTCCTTCGAGAAAATCGTCACTAAGTAAAACCCTTTGAAATTTTAATTCCTTATACTAGTTGTAAACACTCCTCTGAGAAGGAACTTGATCACCAAATGCAGCACGAAGTCTTGAAACACTTTGTCTTGGAGTTAAAGAACTTTTAAAATCATAGTAAATCATGGCTCTAAAATTTTCACTCATTAAATGCATTTTTACTGCAAACCACTCGGTTTGAAATTAGCTTGCAATATAACTGTTGCAGTTATCAAAACTAAATTCAAACTGTCAAAATAGAAAACAATAAACATTTGTTTCATAGCATGTTTGATTCCTTTGATTCAATAGAAATATTAGTTTGCAGAAATAATCGGTACTACCGTCGTACAATTATTATTGATTATTGATTATTGATTATTAATAATCAATAGCTTTTCGTTAAGCTTCTAAACCTTCGCCAATTAAAGCACTTAAACCAAATTTTAGTTCTTTCTTCTGCCAAGATGTCTTAATCAAATACACATAATTTATATACCTATAGTATTATAATTTTGTTTTTACTTTCATCAAAGGCCGATAAATCTTTAGAAGATAAAAGCTATCATCAGTCAAATAATTTAAATTAGATTTTAGTTTTTCTTATGTGAAGATGTCCTGTCTTAATCAAATGTTCACAATTCAATATATTTTTCTCAATGTGACTTAGCTCCTTGTTTCATTTAAGTTCAATTGATTTTCAGAGGTTAAAAGCTATCATCAATCAAATCATTTAAACGAAATTTTAGTTCTTCTTGTGTGAAGATGTCTTATCTTGCTTATAACACTTTGGTCCTTCTCTTATCCAAATCCAACAGATCTTCAGAAATTAAAAGCTATCACCAGTGAATGCATTTAAACTGAATTTTAGTTTCTTCTTGTGCAAAAAGTCTTGTCATAATTAAATGCTCATAATTTAATATATTTTTCACATTGTGACTTTGTTCCTTATTTCATTCAAGTCCAATAGATCTTCGGATGTTAAAAGCTATCATCAGTAGTAGCAGTTAAATTAAATTTTAGTTTTTTCTTGTACAAAAATACCTTGTCTTAAACAAACGCTCATAATTTAATATATTTTACACATTTTGACTTTTCTCCATATTTCATCCAAGTCTAGTAGATCTTCAGACGTTAAAAGCTATTATTAGTAAAAGCAATTAAACTAAATTTTAGTTTTTTCTCAACGAAAATGTCTTGTCTTAATCAAATGTTCATAATTTATTATATTTTTCATATTGCGACTTGCTCCTTTAATCCAAGTCCAATACAAAAGCTATCATCAGTAAAATTAATTAAATAAAATTTCGTTTCTTTTTTTGGGAAAAGATGACTTGTCTTAGTCTAATGCTCATAATTTAAATACATTTTTCACATTGTGACTTGTCTCTTCTTTAATTCAAGTCCATTAGATCTTCAGAAGTTAAAAACTATCGTCAGTGAAATTATATAAACAAAATTTAAGTTTTTTTCTTGTGCGAAGTTGTCTTGACTTAGTCAAGTATTCTTTATTTAAATATATTTTTTACACTGCCACTTTGCTTTTTCTTTTATGCAAATCCAATAGATCTTCAGAAGTTAAAAGCTATCATCACTAAAAGCATTTAAACTAGATTTTAGTTTTGCTTGTGCGAAAATGTCTTGTCTTAATCAAATGCTTATAATTTTAATAGATTTTACACGATATCACTATGTTTCTTCTTTTTCTTTTCCCCTATTTCATTCAAGTCCTTCAGAAGTTAAAACTATCGTCAGTAAGAGCATTTAAACTTCATTTTATTTTTTTCTTGTGCGAAGCTATTTTGTATTAATCAAATGCTCAATTTAAATATATTTTTTACAATTCCACCTTTCGCCTTTTTTTTCATACAAGTCGAATAGCTCTTCAGAAGTTCAAAGCTATCGTCAGTAAAAGCATTTAAATGAAATTTTAGTTTTCTCTTACGCGAAGATGATTTGTATCAATCAAATCCTAATCACTTAAGTATAATTTTCATATTCTTTCATCCAACTCCTATATATCTTCAGAACTTACAAACTACCATTAGCTAAAAGCATTTAAACGAAATTTTAGTCTTTTTCCTGTACAAAGATGTCTTAATCAACTACACATAATTTAAATATATTTATAACATTATCATTTTACTCATGCATTCAATTCAAGTTCAAATCTTCGAATGCTGAAAGTTATTAAAGTAACTTGACTTATAATTAAAATTTCGCATGAACATAAACGAACTTAATGCAATCCCAAATTCTATCTTCATAATGTTGTCTAAACCATTATTCATTTAACATCAACAGAGTAAGTAATTTGATTTCATTAACGTCCGCAGTAAAAAGCCCGTATTAACACACGACAAAATGAAAACATTTCCTTGTTTGGACGGGGGAACAAAAGCTCGTTCTTGTCTTGTTCTCATCAGGGCTATATATACGTGGCCCAGGCGATCGTAAATTCGGTCCTATAAAATGTAAATGGAGTGGTGAACCCACTAGAAGCGTTTCGACTAATCCAGAATCGTTAAATACAGCTACGATAGCGGTAATATCAACGTTTCGGAGTGGTAGTGGAACTGGTGGTGAAATGATGACGCTGATATTTAATCAGATCCATATAGTTTAGTCCCAGTCGCGATAAAACACAAAATGGATAGGATTTAACGGCGTTTTGTCTCTTATACCCGCGCACGCGTATGTTTTATTGTTCGAACAACACTAAAAGCAAACTACCCTTGCGTCATACGATTCGGATTTATTTCTATGCCTTTTTTATTGTTCGCAGCCAGAATAAATGATTTATTCTTAATAATTATTTTTCCATTAATTGATATTGCAGACACTTCTTGGTGAAACATTTTAGTAATTATTGATGTACTTGGTAGGAATAACACACTTGGTTATATTTCACAAATTTTATTATATTTCTCTAACATATATGTTTCGGCTGTTATGCCATTCTCAAAGAGTTTCTTACAACTAACTTAATCTACTGTATGAGTCGTTGAATTTTATTTTGTGGTCGAAGATTGCCTCCATTTCCACTCCATTGTTTCGTATCTCCCAGGGTTGTGATGTCTTTGAGTCTGATTAGTAATCGTGCGTTGTTGTGTTTTTTGTGCGGTCATGTGTTTTGTATGTGCAGTCTGTGCGTCAGTCGCGTTTTTGCGTTTATGTCATGTGTGTTTGTTTGTTGGTCATAATCACATTTTTTTTTGCGTTTCAGTTGTGTGTGTGTTTAATGTGTTTTATTGTATAGTGTTATTATTGTCTGTGTTTGTTTTACAAAGTATTGTATTTGTTCGTTTGTTGCGTTTGTCGAGTGTAATGTTATTAGCATATTGCCTAAGGCAAGTGCTAATTCGTCAACTGTGTTAAGTGTTGTTTTGTTTTGTCTTTGAGTCCAGGAATTAGTTGTTGGGGGTGGTGCTGGTATGTACTTAGGTTTGGGTGTGGTTTTGTTTGTTGGGTTGTTTGGATTGTTTGGACAGTTGATGAATGTGGATAAGTGTGGGCCACCGCAGTTTGCACACTTTGGTGGGGTTGTTTTTGTCTTGGTACATAAGTGTGTCGAATGTCCGTCTCCGCATTTCATGCATTTGTAGTTAACGTTGCAGTTTCTTTGGTGATGTCCGAAAGTCTGGCACTTGTGGCATTGTATAATGTCTGTCCGTTTGTTTAGTTGTTCGATTTTTATTGTGAGTCCGCAGCAGTCGTGTATGTTGTGTATAGATTTGTACTGTCTCGTTAGTTCGATTAATAATAGTGGTGCCGGTATGCCTTGTTTGCCGTTCATCCTTTTAATTTTGATTGTCGGGTAGCCTTTGTCCGTCAAGTCGTCTGTAATGTCAGTTTCGGTGATAAAGGTAGGAATGCCACGCATAACTACCTTTAATGTCTTTTCGCTTCTCAGTTGAAACGTGTAAAATTGAATTTGTTCGTTGTCATGTATGTGTTTCAGTTTTCGGTAGTCTTCGTCAGTTGTCGGTTCGATATGTATTCCTGGTTTTACGATTTTGCTTTGTACTGTGTTAATGCTGTGTGTTTTGAGTATGTTTCGTATGTGTGACCATTTGTCTTTTTCGGTTATGATAATTGGTGCGATTTTGTGTGTTTTTTTTTGGTTCAGTTTTTGTGTTTTGTGTAGTGTATGTCTTATCACTTACCCTGGGAGTGTTGTTGTATGAAGTTGACGGTTGTGGAGTGATTTCGGCTTCTTCTTCCATTTTTTCCTCGGTGATTGTTTTTTCGAGGACACTGTATGCGTTTTTTGTTTCGATAGGTGTATTTGCGTGATCTGTTTTTTGTTTTTTTGTCGTTTTCTTCGGCATTGTAAAAACGTTTTGGGGTTGGACGTTGATTATGTGATCCGAGTTGTTGTCGGGCGGGTTTGCCGGGCTTGTATCTTCTTCTTCTTCATTTTCTTCGGGCGATACTAATAATTTTATTTTACACGTTGGCTGGTCGGGATCGACGATGAATATCTGCGGTTGCCTTTGTAGAAGGTTTTGGATATCTTCTTCGTCGGTTGTTTGGTTAATGATAATTTCTGCGTCTTGTCGTTGCTGCGGCGTACATCTTCTTTTGAAGTTATTCTTCAGAGTTAGATTCGTTATGGTTTTGGTGATATATCTTCCGGCCATTTCTTCCGGGTTCGTATTGACGTTTTATCGTCGTAGATGCACTCAACTGCGATGTTGCGAGAACAGATATCGCAGTGAGAATGACTTAATCTACGCAACAGTGTAACTTATATACCTGGCTTTGTGATGAGGTGGTGGTTAGATGATGTTTATAATGGTGTCTATGATGGGGGTGTTTATAAATTCTAGCTCTGTATTAGTGGCTATTATATTTTGTTTCTGGGCTTTTTTAATTTCTAGGATTTCTAATAAATCTAATATTTTACAGAAATAAGAAAAACACCCTATCCACAATATATAACAATAAATACTATATATATACTATATATATATACTATATATATATATATATATATATATATATATATATATATATATAACGTAGCGTTTTTGGCTAAGGTAAACCTTAGAATATATGCTCTTCACCAAATCGCCAGTGGGATAACACTAAATTCCTAACAGCGAAATAAACACTTATATACTACTTAAACCTAGCGTGAAGTTTAGGGAACCGTGAAGCGTGAATACATGAAGCGTAAAAATAATGCTATTGTCACAATAAGGTTTACAAACTGGACTGAGGGATTGGTCCATTGTCAGAATTCATTAATTTATTCTTATTTCTGTATATATAAATATTTTCATAACTATCTAATTCCCTATAATTATTAACATTTTTAATCAACTTAAGGTTATGTGCCGGCACAGAATGACCTGTGTCCCAAATATGTCGGGCAACGCTAAACTTTTCGGGTCTGTTGAATCTAAAGTGGGAAATATGTTCCCTGTAACGAGTTGAAATTGAACGTCTAGTTTGGCCGATATATTTTTGGCTGCAATCGTTACAATTAATTTCATATATACCAGATTTATGTTCTACCTCAATTTTGTCCTTCGTGTTACCTAAAAGTGATTTTAATGAGTTACATGATTTGAACGCTATTCGAAGAGAATGGTTTTTGAAGATAGCGTTCAGATTTCTAGAGGCTGAATGGTATGGTAAACAAACAAATTTCTCACCTAGGTCTTTTTGAGGTAGTAAGCTAGTGGTATCATAAATAAGCTTCCTAAGCCTATGTTTCTTAATTAGGTTGGTTATTATTTTCGAATCGAAACTATTGTATGCAGCGATGCTTCTGATTAATCTAAGTTCTTTTTCATATCTATCTTTTGTAAGCGGGAAACTTAACAACCGATGGATAAGAAAATTAAAGGATGCCATCTTTTGTTGGAAACTGTGATTTGAATCCGCGGTTATAAACTTGTTCACATTGGTGTCTTTTCGGTAAATATCTATTTCTAAGTTATTATTATTTTTAATTACTAAAACTTCTAAAAATGGTATTTGTTCATTGTTTTCTTTTTCTATAGTGAATTTAATTGTAGGGAATTTCGAATTTAATTCTAATAAAAAATCGTCCAAATTACACAATTTGGTATTAAAAACCGCGAAAATATCATCGACATACCTAATCCATACTTTAGGGAAATATTTATATGATCTCTTAAACTCTATCTCAAAATTACTCATAAACAGGTTCGCCATAAATGGAGACAAGCAGTTGCCCATTGCAGTGCCATGCCGCTGTTCATAGAAGTTTCATTCAATTTGAAAGCAGTTCTGAGACATGCATAAAGTTGCCAACCTCAAGTATGCATTTATTTTCTCGCGTTCAATATTGTTCTAATCTTTTACTTTTTTTTTGCATTATGTACTAAGTTGCAGCTATTTATATCGGGCAAATGGTCAATACAGTGTTTCGAGAAACCTGTATTTTTAATGCTATATTTCACGTCTCTTACATGTTCTGATATACGTTTTTTAATGGATACTCCACTCTGACCTATACAAGTCTCCCGTATCGTTATGTTCAAATTTTAGGAGTGTAAAGTAGACTTTCAAGTAACAAAAACGCAAAACTTGTATATCCATTTTTATTTGTTTCAAAGTTACAGATCTATGAATGTGATTGTCAGATCATGAAAAAAAATGTAGTCCTAAAGTAAAAACAAACTGATTTTATTTAAAAAAAGTTATACGATTCAATAACAGGCCTGCGATTGTTAACGTCGCATAATAAAATGTTATCCTAAAATAAATAAACACGTGTCGTAGTGCATACAGTAATTTCTTGGAGATCTACAACAAAGAGTACTGGAAATTGATTTATGATAAAGAAGGTTCTTACTTATTTCGTAAGTGCTGAACCATGAATATCATACAATAAACAAATGTTCAGATGACTGTTAACGTTGCATTTTTTAATAAAGGATTACATTACGTTTCAGTTCATACAACAGCTTATTAGTGAGTGGACACGTTTTCTTTATTCAAAATGCCTTACCTATTATCTTCTCAGGAGTATGCACACATGTATTTTGTGTATACTGTAACGGCAGTGCACGTCAAGCAGTTATTGAATACCGACATCGGTTTCCTGATAGGCGCATCCCTAATTACAGAACGTGTCTGGAAGTACACAGACAATTTCGGGAATGCGGACTGCGTGATTATCTTTTCGACCGAGGAGTAAATTTGCCAGTAGACTTAGAGGAAGAAGCGGTAGCTATTGTTTCAAGGGATGCAACTCTCAGTGTACGTCGAATCGCTAGACAACTAAGAGTGCCACGAACGACAGTTTGGAGAATTTTAAAACGAGGGCTTATATCCATATCACTATCGCAGGGGACACGATTTGCTTGAGGCAGACCACTATGCTCGTCTAGTTTATTCTAACTGGATATTAAGACAGTCACGGCTTCATTTTAATTTCTGCAGAACAGTCCTCTGGACAGATGAATCTACGTTCACGGGAAGTGGTGTTACAAATCTGAGAAACCTGCGCAGATGGTCATCAGAAAATCCAAAAGCTATACTATACGTCCATCTAAATTTCAACATGAATTTTCTATTAACGTTTGGGCGGCCCTAATCGATGACTTGTTGATTAGTCCTGTCGTTCTTCGTGGGAGGTCAAATGCCGACAATTACCTTCAATTTCTTATTGACGAACTGCCAGGTCTTTTAGAGGATGTTCCACTGAATGTTCGACGAGACATGTGGTTTCACATGGATGGGGCACCACCACATTTCGAAATTGCTGTCCAAAATTGGGTTAACGTCAATTATCTAAGATGGATTGGTTGAGGTGGTCCTGTTGCATGGCCACCTAAATCACCCGATCTTAATCCCCTTGACTTTTATTTATGGTGATACATGAAAAATTTAGTCTACGCGCATCGAACACAAGAGAAGAGTTATTGGATCGTATTAACCTGGCTGCCGAGCAAATCCGACAAAATAAGTATGAAATTCGAATAAGTACTTCTTCTGTTGGCTTACTGGCACAAGCCTGCACTCAACGAGGAGGTGGATATTTCGAAAATATTATTAATTGAACTTTTTAAATAAAATCAGTTTTTATTGACTTTAGGATTACATTTTTTTTCATGATCTGACAATCACATTCATAGATCTGTAACTTTGAAACAAATAAAAATGGATAAACAAGTCTTGCGTTTTTGTTACCTACTTGAAATGAAGTCTACTTTACACTCCTAAAATTTGAAAATAATGATACGGGACAGTTGTACGGGACAGTTGTATATATAGCTTCACAGTCTTGACATTTAATGTTATATTCTCCAGATTTTGCTAGTTTACCTATTTTATCTTTGTTGTTATTTAATATAGTACCTAATTTTGTCTTACTGTTACATCTAATTTTAATGTGTAATTTTCTTAATATTTTGTTTACTTTGTCTGTGATAGGGGGGGATATATGTTATTGCATACCAAATGGTTTTATTTAATTCTTTTATTTCCGGGTATAAGATTTTTTTCTGAATATTCTGTTTTTTTTTTAGTTTTGTCATTTTATTAACTGTCATATTGGGCTTATATCCGTTATTTTCTGCTATTTTTTTAATATAGATTATTTCTTCGTTAAAGGCATTTGTATTTAAAGGTGTATGGGTTGCTCTATGTTTATAACTATGGAATGTTGACATTTTTATTTACTCAACTGTTTTGCGTTCGCGTGTATTATATTATCTGCAAATGTTGGTTTTCTGTAAATTTTGTGTGATTATTATTGTTTGTATATGGTAATGTCTAAAAAATGTAATTTGTTATCTTCTTCTTCTATTATTGTAGATTGTATCTTGTGGTTTAAAGCGTTTAGGAGTTTTAAAAATTCTGTTAGTTATGAGTTTGTCCCTGTCCAGACGTAAATTATATCGTCGACATACCTGGTCCAATAATGGATTTGTTTAGTTAGGTTATTTTTAATGCCGAATAAACCTGTTTCGAAGTTATGCATATAAATGTTTGGCAATATTGGACTGAGTGGATTTCCCATGGGTAATCCTTCTAATTGTGAATATATTTGATTGTTAAACTTGAAGTAATTTTGTTTCAGACATGTCCTTAATGACTCTATTAATTGTGTTTTCTCTGTATTATCTGAAATATTATCCTTAATTTGTTTTTCTGTTATGCCTTTTATCTCTTGTATCTCTTGTATTGGTATCGAGCTAAGTCTACGCCTTTCTTTACGCTTTGCAGAATAAACTGTTTAACTTCTTCGTCCTCACCTATGCTATCATCTTATGCGTTATGTGGTATATTCCAGATACCATTTTTACCAAACCTGTTTCATCAATTTCTTCTTCCACCAGTAATTTTTGGATATCTTGAGCAGTCATCAAAATCTCCCCCCTCCTTAGCAACTTCTACTACTGCACCCATTCTATTTTCTGCTGGCTCGATCAGATTTTCACTTTCTATTGACTCCGGTCATATTTTTTCCAACAACCATTTAATGTCGTCAGTTTTATTTCTCTGATAGATGAGTTTATTATATTAATGCAGTCCAAAATTGGAAAAAGTTTCCACGCCTCCCTGCCGTCCATAAATTCATCATTCATAATTTTCCAAAATTCTCGATCCGTGTTAGAGTGAATCCGTGATATAGAAGTGCTATGTTATACGGGGGTTACTTGTATTTCTTTTTAACGGGATCATATGAAGCTTCTTGTTAAATAATAAATGTTTTTTTTTTAAGCAGAGATAAATAAATCTCAATTTTTATAATGCATTAATTTATTTTACATGCATCAAAGTAAAAATTGAGATTAATTTACGCTCTGTAAAGAATTAATTCATATTTAGTTTGAAATGTATAAAGAAGAAAACAAAATTTATTATTTTTAGAAGTTTATTTTAAGTTTCTATATTTACAACATCTTTTGTATTTATTTCTAGCTGCTGTTTTAATGACGTCTGTTTGTGCATCTAAGAATATTTCTACACCAATCACAAACAAATAATTTTACCCATCTCTCTATTAACATTCCTTTTATCAGTATACCATCCATTTAAGTAATTTTTTTCATTAAAATATAAAGTAATCTTCCTGAAATTTCATTGCAAAATCTTTAATTTCACAAATGCAATGTACGTTTATTACAATAATAACAATTTATTAATTTTAAAGACCTATAAGAAGGGTATAAGAAAAAGCACATTCAAATGAAATAGAACAATAAAAGAAAAGAGAAAATAGAAATTAGAAGCATAATATAAAATAAAAAAAGACTAAATGGGTTACACATTTCTACTTGCATATTTAAGTAAATTCCACATTTTAAAGACACTGTAAAACAATATTGACCTTTTTGTATTTATGTATGATAGTTTGTAACTTGCTCTAATACTTACCTGACAACAGAATATTCCTAAATAAGAACGAGCATACAATGCAAAACAACATTTCCATACTTGCGACATCTATGAATACTGACCCATACTATTTATGAAACTTTATGAAACTACTATTTTACAAATTTATGAGGGCCAACGAATCCAAATCTACACACTTTTACATTACGACGACCTGTCAGAATTAACAATTGTGAACGCGCAGAAGCTCATACCACAAAATACCTAGGAATACATCTCTATAGGCGTCTCACATGGCAAACACATATTTTTACCAAACGTAAGCAGCTAGGCATTAAATTATATCAAATATATTGGCTAATAGGTCGCAGATCACAGCTATCTCTCGACAATAAGCTGTTACTATACAAATCTGTTCTAAAACCAATATGGACTTACGATAGGCTCTGGAGGAAGGACCGCCAGTAATTCGAACATCAAGATCCTACAGAGGTTCCAAAATAAAGTGATACGTGCCATACTTGACGCCCCAAGATATATACCCAACTATGTCATTCAACGTGACCTCCCGATTGCCACCATTCAAGAAGCTATTGCTCACCACAGTGATAAATACCGTGACAGAGTGACACATCACCCTAATGTGCTACCCAAATGTCTATTTAGACAAGACGGGAAAGTGAGACGGCTGAAAAAGATCACACCTTCTGATCTAGGGACTAAACTTATATAATGGTGTTACATAGTTATATATACCCAATTGGACAAAATGTATACTATGTAGATTGTTTCATTGGAAACAGCCTACTCAAGTCATTTTGTTATATTATCAAACCAATGTATGTAGATTTCTAAATAAAGAGGGCAGAGAAAAAAGAAATTTATGAAAATATTAAATCCTAACTGTTTTTACTTATAATTGTTGGGAAAAACACAATGTCAAATGTCAAAAGTTATTTTGGTTCGAACCTTAAGAAATAGGCAAACACAAAAATAGTGTCAATTAAGTGTGATTTAAAAAAAAATAACGATAATAATCAAAGAAGTTGGGCACTGCCTAAACATAAATACAAGCATTAAGAAAGAAAGAAGATTCCAAGAAAAAAAAATCATCCACCAACATAAAGTCAGATAAATGTTAATTTAAGTAGCCAGCTGAAGAAAAAACGAAAACTATTTTAGCCAATTGTCAATTGTCAATTTTTTAGTAGTTTCCAGAATAACCTACAAATTCATAAACATCAAATTATAAATAAAAAAATAATATATATATAATATAATATAATATTTTCGTGACCTTGGTATGATATGGTAAATTCAATCAGTCGGCGATTAAAGGTCTGGTTTACTTCAAAGTATATATATTTAAAACAACTCTACATGTTTCGGCAATGATGCCTTTATCAAGGATATAAAATATAAATGGCAGAATACAAATGTCAAATAATTGAGTTGCTATGGTTTAAATTATTCAAAGATACAATTCAATTGAATAATAATAAATTATGCCTTAGTATTCCAAAAACAGACAGCAAGGTGTGAACATATGTGTTGTTCGCTGCTAGCAGCGAACAACACAGTGCCCCCGCTTTGGCGGAAAACGTTAAGATGGCACAAAGTGTGACCGTCGTCGACCGAAGTAGCCGCTAAGAGGGTTCCCTCGGTTGGCGATGAGCAACCCCGTGCAGGGTTCGCTTCGCTGGTCTGCGCCTTGCCTCGATGGGGCGGGGGTCGGGCCGTCGAAGTACTGCACGGAAAAGTAAAGAAGTTGCCGGGAAAGGGTTGGCGGCCCTGCGCAACGGCTGGTTATCCGATCTCTCCAAATTTACGCGTCCGGTCACTAAACACGCGCACGAGCGCGCCAACATACAAAACCCTACACTTAGGCTCTCACACAAACACAAAACCACACACCCAAAGAGAGACGCAAGCTGCCAGCAGCAACCAACACACAAGTTCATACCCAGAAAGAGACACAAGCTGCTAGCATCGGACAACACATATGTTCACACCTTGCTATCTGTTGTTGAAATACTAAGGCATAATTTATTATTATTCAATTAGAATGTATCTTTGAATAATTTAAACCATAGCAACTCAATTATTTGACGTTTGTATTCTGTCATTTATATTTTATATCCTTGATAAAGGCATCATTGCCGAAACATGTAGGGTTGTTTTAAATATATATATACTTTGAAGTAAACCAGACCTTTAATCGCCGACTGATTGAATTTACTATATATATATATATATATATATATATATATATATATATATAATCCAATAATCCCTTCTACCATAACAATGGTGTAGGGAATTTTCGAGTGAAGTAGTGGTAGAGTTCGGATGTGTGAATAAGTGCTCCGTGATTAAACTCAAAATAAAGTTGGAAATCACGAGAAAATTGTTTCGAAAAGTATGTAAATAACATAAGGAAAGGATAACAAGTAAATAGTGAGAAGAAAGAAGGTAGGATTGGTTTATAAAAAAATAATAATAATTCAAAAACTTATTTCAAAAATAAAAAATTAAATTTCGAAGAGTCAACATTAGCAGTTCTTTGTTCAACGACGTTTCTCGAGAATTCACGCTTTTAATTAACAGATTCCAAAATAAAACTTTAAAATTTAAAAACACCTGTGACAGTTCAATACCAATCCGTGCGCCCACGACAGAGCAAGCTGACCTAAAAAATAGGCGAACACAAAAAATAGTCTCAAATAAGTGTGATACAGAAAAAAATAAATATAATAATCAAAGAAGTTGGGTATTGGCTAAATATAAATACGATAATCCAGAAAGAAAGAAGATTCCCAGAAAAAAAAGAGCCATCTATCATCCACCAACAAGTTCAGATAAATGCGAATTTAAATGGCGAGAGATATAAAAAAATATTACATTACAATACCCATTGCGCCACCTGTTATTAATGAGGTTCAAGATGACCTCGTTTTTTTACCAAAATACGACCTTGAAACGAAGCAACAATCAAGCCAGTGGAAGACACAAGTTCGTTTCGCCCCAAAAAGCTCATCAAGTGAAATCAATCGTAAAAAAATACTGATTTGTTTTTTCGATGTGAAAAGAGTTGTTCGTTCAGAATTTGTTCCACAGAGTCAGACAGTTAATTAGACTCTTTACGTGGAAGTTTTGAAAATATTTCGCAACAGTTTGCAGTGGAAGAAGCCTGATTTGTGGCAGTCTGGTTTCTCCACCACGATAACGTTAGCCCTGTCTGTGATAAAAAATGGCATGACCTCTGTGCCCTATTCACCCGACCTTACTTCCTGCAACTTTTTTTATTTCTCCCAATGAAAACAGACATATTCTGCTTACGTTGCTGAGGTGAAGGAAAAAAAACGCGGAGGCGTTGTCGGGCACAACAGAAGACGAACTAAAGAATGTTTTGAACAAAGGAATAAAAGATTGGAAGTGTTTTAGAGCCAGTGGTATTTTGAAACGGATTCAAGATTTTTGTTTAAGAAATTAATATATATATATATATATATAGCGAGGCTTTGCAGCTTTAAAGCCGCTTCTCGTATCCTAAGCGCCAACGCTCCTTATCACTCCAGTCTCCCTCCTGCAGATCTCGTTCTTTCATCTCTTTGTGTATATTTTGTGCCCATCGTTTCCGCGGTCTTCCCCGTTTGTTTCTTCATGGAGGAATCCATTCCCATACTTTTCTGGGAATCCTTTCGTCACTCATGCGACGCAGGTGGCCGTACCACTTTAGCTGTTTTTAATTTATTGTGTCCAAGATAGTATCTATAGCCCTCATTCTTTCTCTAATGTTCTCATTCCTAACGTGGTCGAATAAAGTTAAGCTACAGCATCGTCTCCAATAAGACATCTCTGCTGAAAGTATTTTCTGATTGATGTTTTTATTCATGACCCACACCTCCGACCCATACGTCATAACCGGTTCAATTAGTGTTTGATATATATTTTTTTTTGTTTTTTTTGTCAAGTTATTATTCCACAGGATCGGATGCAGTGCTCTAGTCATATTCTTTCCTCTACCTATTTTCTTCAATATGTCCTTCTCATCCCTTCCATCTTCGCAGAAGGTGACCCCAAGATATTCATACTCCTTTACATTTTTTATTACTCCACTTTCCAATTTCAAATCTTGCCCCATTAATCCCAAATTAATACATTTAAAAAAAATAAGTTCGGTTTCTTTTGGATACCCCTCGTACATCCAATAGCAATATTTAAAAGAGGCGCAACATTTTAATTTCACTACAGTGGTGCGCGACAATGCTTGGAAGAGGAACTTCTATCTCAGATACAAACAAATCAGGAATGTACCAGTTGTTTCCGTTTAACTTGCACCAGTCCGATAGGACCTCCTTCTTTAACAAACTGTAGTTGTTTATATTAAACAAAATATTACCATATTTATGAAGTCATCGTGTATTATATAGACGACTTACGCGATATGAGAAATTTTAAATGTTCCAGATCTTTTGACGTGATTTACTGCTTTTTCTTCATCTTCCTTCTTCCTTCCTTCCTTCCAAGACCATTCCCTCCGAACTTCCCTTTTTATTTCAAAGCACAAGGGTGTCGATATTGTCGAAATCCAACGGAACGTATAAAGGAACCTCGTAAACTTCTCGCAGAGCCTCAGCTTACATCCTTTCTGTACGATTCGGGTGGTCTTTGTGTCGTTCTCGCTCAGAAGCTTTTCCTCACTAAAGAGAACGACAGTTTATGAGCCGAGGGTGGGGGAGAAGTTGCGGTATTAAAAAATTGCGAAAATATCAAGCGTTCAGTGTAAATATCGACCTACGTTATCTTAACGCGTTCTTTTTATTCTCGGCTTTGTCTGTTAAGCCGGGCGTATTCTTTCTCAAACTCGGTCCACCCCTCAAAGCTAATAAACGATCTGGCACGACGACGAAAGACCAATAAAATGAGGGAGAATTTATAAGCGATAAAATTTAGGGACTTTTAGTGCTTACATATGTGCCTTCAACCCCTCCCCTCTGTCATTTTACATCTTTCGCGTGCATGATGGTGTTATATCAAAGACAGTAATGGTGCTTTGTTCTGGTTCTTTTGTCGGGTTCTGTTTTATTAATGTAATTTATGATCCGCATAGTATTTACAGTGAAAATAAATTCGAATATCAAAAAGTTCGATTATATTAATTAAAAGCTGATGTTGCGAAAGAGGTTCAGTGAAGGAGTTCGTTTATGAAATTAGATAAGAAAACTCAAAACTTTTTGGCAAAAAATTATTTTATTTTTTACGTATTTTCCTTACGTTTAGTCCATCGATATTCAAATCCTTTCTTTTAGAAAAGTAAGCTCTATCAAACTGTTCGAGATATGTGTTAGTTTCAATGATTGTCTCCTCATTCAATCCAAATCTGTTGCCACCAAGTCACGTTTTCAGGTTGGGAAACAGTGGGCTAATTCTGGTGAATAAGTAGAATAAAAAAGCAGTTTGAAGTGTAGTTACATTTTTTTCATTGAAACAGCAGTCACGTGCATTATCCTGAAGAAAAGAATCAAGTCATCAGTATTTTATTTAAATTGCTAACATAATTGTTAGAAAAGGATAAAAGATGTCCAGTTTACGAACTATTCAATAGGTGTCAGAATGGTTAGTAAGCTTTCAATTATCGGCAATTAGACTATTTGCGACAATAAATAATTTTAACCAATTAAGACAAACGTTAACATCTTTTGACGCGGTGGTAAACATTTACCATCGACATGGAAACCATTACTTACTAGGAGACGGATACAATCACCGATACAGACATCGTGCAACTAATGTCCAGGCGCGGACGTTCGCGATCAGGAAAATCAGTACTTGACCGGTCACCCAAAGTAGATCAACATTAAGTGCCTAAACGAACCGTCACCGAAACATCGTGCCCGCTCGTAACGACGAACCGCCGAATGTCCCACCACTGATACAGAGAGGGGAGGAAGTGATGGTACATAATAGGCGATGCAGTCGATCGCAGCACATTCAACTGCCAACTTGCTTCAGATGAAGACGAATGAGATTTCGTTGAAACGTCGAGATAGAGGTTCTTCTAAGAACCAAATCCACCCGCGGAACTATACCCAAGAAACCACTTCGACATTATACAACCGCGAGAACATTAGAAGCCATATATATATATATATATATATATATATATATATATATATATATAATAACTTCGTGACCATATATATATATATATTGATGTGGGTCAAGCCTACTCATAAAGGGCCTGGAACATAAATATAGGGCTGAGTTTTTTTTAAAAAATGTTAATTTTTCTTTTAAAAAATAAGTCATAAATAGAACTGTATTTTCCACATGTCATATTAATTAAGTTAATACCGCGTTTTTTAATTTATCTAATTAGTATCACTCTTTTATTTAATTCCTTGTAATCATTAACTTCAGTCATTTTCTTTTACATTTTTATCTCACCGAGGATATTTAACTTAATTGATAGAGATTATATGTCACCTTTTATGATCATAATCTATTTGTAATGTTAAACGTTTGGGTATAGTGATGTATGTTATTTGGGAAAATTGTTGTTATGAGGAAATGTATATAAACAACATTGAAATTAAGGTGCCTAGAGATTGATTAAAAAAAATGATTATTATTGAAAAAATTGGCATGACACGTCGAATTTACATTAAAAGTGTGTGAAGGAATAAAATTAAAAAAGTGATTAAAATTTATAATAAGATAGTCAAAACTTACCATAAAGGTAGCCTATAAATTCCTGAACCACTAGTTAATTTTTTTAAAAAAAATTACGAAGATTACCTTATCTTGAACCTGCTAAGGACGATAAACCAAAACTCCAAATTCTAAAAGACGCTATGTAGAATTTGGAACAAAACCAGACTTTCCCCGGCAGCATCAAATTACCTTATCCTGAACCCACTAAGGACGATATACTAAAAACTTCAATTTCATAAGGACGTCTTCCAGAATTTGGTACAATACCAGCCTTTTCCCGGCACTTGATCCTTTTGGACCTGTACATTAAGACTCAAGTATTCATCATTCACATAGAAGAACGACCAGTATCAAGTTTGTGTTTTTATTTTATAATCTCCTAAAATATTAAATTTTTATTAGTTACATTTCGAAAAAGAACGCTCATACTTCACTTAAATTCCTAAATTGTTAACAATAGATCACTATATAGTCAAATACCAGAAAATACAGTTCTTTCTACTTTGAATTTGAGTTACCTAATTTTAAAAATTTATATTATTAATATTTTATTACAATGTTTAACCTTACCTTTGTATTATGTAACTTCATGTGACTTTTCATGCGAATATTATAGTATAGTACAGTTAAACTTACCTTGTTGCATAGAGAATCTAATTAAATAGTGTTATTTACAATTCATTCTCGTGTTTTATTCTTGTAATAACATTGGTAGTAAATTTCATTTGATATAACTTAGTTTAAACCGATATTTGTTTTCTATCCAAAACACCGAACCTACTTTTATGATTATCTTGTTCACCATAAACAGAGCTAGTCGGAAGCATAACACGAACAACCTGTAGAACTAAATAATAAGTTAAGCACTGAATAGAGACCTATCAAAGTAGAATATATATATTGGATATTTTATCATGTTTTTATGTGTTATAGAATAACATTTGAGTCAACTGTCAATTTTGACAACTGTTGAATCTATCATTATTTCGCTTTATAGTATAGGTTCCGTATTTATTATACAACTCTTTGTTTTTGGTCTTCATCAATATATATATATATATATATATATATATATATATATATATATTTCGTCGAATGTTTTCGCGGTCGTTTGTTGAAGCGTTGTTCTTCGGGATATTTCGCCGTGTTTGGATGATTGGATGACGTTGCGATGGTAACTTCAAGAGTCGTTACAATCGCAACGAGAAGATCCTCTAGAAAAAGGTGAAAGTGATGTCACCGAAATGTCAGGAAGAAAGTTGTCCTACTCAGGACGAAATCATCCAAACGCGGCGAAATAATATCCCGAAGAACAACGCTTCATATATATATATATATATATATATATATATATGAAGTGATGGTTTCTCGGGTTCTTGGCCGCGTGTGAGATGTGTCCTGAGAAGGATTGTTGTCTCGACGTTTCGACGGGATCGCACTCGTCATTTTCTAGAGTTGTTCTTTCACTTGACGCTGAAGAGTAACAGTTACTCTTCAGCGTCAAGTGAAAGAACAACTCTAGAAAATGACGAGTGAGATCCCGTCGAAACGTCGAGACAACAATCCTTCTCAGGACACATCTCACACGCGGCCAAGAACCCGAGAAACCATCATTTCATCATACAACCGCGAGAACATCAAAATTATCATATATATATATATATATATATATATATATATATACATATATATATATATATATATATATATATATATATATATATATATATATATATATAGACTATAAAGTATTATCGACCGTACTGTATAAGTAAAAATTTCATTAACGGGTGAGCGGTCTGTCAAGTAAAAATAAAACTCCTTTATTCCACTCTATATTTCATAACGCATTGGTTACTTCATCAGGAGTGTAATTCAGAGTTAAAATTTAGCAAATAACGGCACTAAACATGTTAAAATTCGTCAACTTTAAAACATCACATCAATATGTTGTTAGTTTGTCGTCAACCTCTTAAAAACTAAGTTTTTTAATAATAATCAATTATTCTGTTTTTCGTCGTCAAGACTCCCATCAGAAATTTTGTAAAAGTATAAATCAGATATTCTAAGGAATTTATACAAGGGTTTCTAAAATAATATTAAAGATAATATAATAATAAAAATTCACCCACGTAATCTCAATTACAAATTCTGAAAATGAAGTTCACAAAAGTCAAACAAATAACAAAATTTACAGATTTACAGATGTTCAAAAATGAAATAAAACATAGTTGGTTTTAAAAATCCAAAATCCTCGCGAAAATAAATTAAAGTAAAATTTATTAATTAGCAAAACATAAAAATAGATTGAATAAAACATACAATATTAAACGGTATCATGATTTCAAAAACCAATTATGAATTTATTACAAAATTCTCACTATAAAGTAATATTTCACAAATCTGAATATACTAGATATAACATTCTTGAAACCGATATCTTATTAGTAAAAGAATTAATTAAAGAAGAAAGTTGACTCACATCTCTTGATGTTCGCGCGGTCGAATGATGAAGTCGTTGTTTCTCGAGTTCTTCTCCACGTGTGAGATATGTTCTGGAGAGGGCTCATTTTTCTCGACAACAAAAGTCGAGAAAATGAGCCCTTTTCAGGACATATTTTACACGCGGAGAAGAACCCGAGAAACAATGATTGCTTATATATATATATATATATATATATATATATATATGTGTGTGTGTGTGTGCATTCGTATGTGTGTCTGTTATAGACTAAAAACTACAGGACCGATTTACGCACATTTTGGCAAAATTATCCGCGTTGTCCAGAGAAGATTAAAAGCTATTAAAATCCTCGATCTGACCAGGCGAAAGAAAGTTATGGGCTTAATAATATAATATCAATAGTAGCAATACTATTTAAATAATAGTATTGCTACTATTGATATTATATTATGAACCATCCACATTTAAATAACGTGGATTGTGCCATGGAACAATACTTCTCACATTGAAGTTCACGAGGTAAGAAATGCTGTCGTGCATGCGTAGAAGTAAGCTCGAGTGCTGTTGTTTTAACAATTGAATTTATTTACATTCTTGCTTTTATAAAGTAAAAGTTCATTTGTGAAATCTCGTAATATATAAATATCTTATTTTATCTAAATATTTTCAATTGTGTTCATTTAATCAATAGTAAAGCATTGTCTGGGTTCAGCTATAAATAATAGAATCGTCAAATAATAACATTAAAATACATAAAAAGTGCAACATAAAAATTAACTAAAAAAAATGGAATTCTTTGGCCCGTGCTTACAAATATATAAACAATTTTTTATTAGTTTCAAAAACATCAGACGTTAAAGTTCTGCATCTTACATCAAAGAACATATCCGGTATAATTGCCCATCTAAGATTTACACGAATTCTCGTCCAAAGATGTTATAAAATGAAAATAACATTACGAATTTATTAATCTCTCCGGTCGTCCAGTCCTGGTTTTATTTTTTCATTTTGCAATTTTTTTTTTAAATTTTATTGCAATGCTATTTTTGGACTGCCGTAAAGTACCATGCAACAAATAAATTACAACCTTTATTATACACGAAGCTTGATGTGCCAAGCATTTGTTTTGATTATTCTGATTATTATAGATGATGAAAACAGCAGAATTAATTACACAATAGTGCAAATCATTTTAATAACATTCCTGGAGCATATGTTTACATTTTCATTTGTGGAAAAATGTGTAAATTCGTGGTCAAGAGCCAAGAAAATCTTAAAATACGTAATTCTCCTTTATACTTAATTGAGAATTGGAGCTGTACTAAAATTATTAAATACTCCCATAATTTATTTTTTGTACGAGGGCTATTCGTTAAATTTCTATACGCCGACGAAAACAAATAAAGGCAATAATATACACAAGAGTTGCAGATAAATCTGAACTATTTGTTAATGAAGTCGCCATCGATATTAAGGCAGTTATCGAAACGGGGAATCAGTTTTTGTATACTCTCTTCATATCACGTTGTCCCCTGGCTTCTCCTTTGCTGTCAATCCTAACACAGATTTCCAGCTTTCTCATTAGTTATGAACCGATGGTTTACCAACCACACTTTCATTCTGAGGAACAAATGGATGTTACTTGGTGCCAAGTTCAGACTGTATTGCAGATGGTCGAGCAACTTCTATTCAAAATCCTTGAACAGTTCCTTTCTTTGTGATGCTGCATGAGGGTGTGCATTATCATGAAGAAGGAAAATACCAGGTTCCATAAACTCCACCTGAAAAATTCCTCCGGTCCCAAAACACAGTCGCCATGAGCTTTCTGTTGGACAGGGTTTGTTTGAACTTTTTTAGTTTGTTGGAAGGGTTCGTATGCATCCATTGTTTTCATTACCTCGGTGTTCACAAACTGAATTCAAGTTTTGTCGTCAGTTACAATCTTCCCCCAAAGTCTTTTCCGTTACTGTAATACTGTAATGATAGATTGTTAGATTAGCAAACAGTACTCCACAAGTACCGTGTCATCATGGCTACTGAATATCTGTTGCCAGCCTAACAGAACTTGAAAAAAGAATAGTCTTAAAACTCGGAATCATTCGGAGCCATATCTAGTGAATATAGTAAATTCGACAAATTTAGCGGATGAGTAAGAGGGCGCGTTATTCTGTTGGAACAAAACTTTTTTCTGAATAAATGCCAGCACATCAGCATATTATTTACATTCTGTAAATACTCTATAAAGATTGCGCATTTAAAATCCCTAAAATAGTGGCCATAAACTTACTGGCTGGAAAAAATTTTTGCCTTCTCTACAAAGCCATTATTTTGACAGTGTTTTTGTCTCAAATGTCCAGATTTATAGTCGGTGTTTAAGGCGGTGCCTATGCTTAAGCCATTGTGACGCATTTGCGATTTATAAACGAACCTCAAGCAACGGCCAATGCTTAAGACGGCTATTATCTCGTTCTTTGCTAAGGTTGTGTCGGCGCTACCTTAAGTAGCTGTTTGGCAGTTCGAACATATAAATATAACCTCTAAATTGCTCGGAATATAACGTTTATTTGTTGAGTGATATGGATTTATACTAAGAATTAGAATATATGCATGTTATAGAAGAAAAAAATCATGTAGAACGTGTCCGAAAAAGTACATACCAACGAGATGCCGAAAATCCAATGGAATTTTTAACGCGAACGAATTTCGTGCCCGTTATCGATTTCACAAGATTACTACAGCAAATACAATGTTACCATTAGTTTTGGAGAGCCGATAAAAACCTACTAACCGTGGTTTACCAATACCTCCAATATTGTAGTTACTTGTTTGTTTACGCTTTTATGCCACTTGCAACTTCCTTGATTTATCCGGTGATTTGTGAGGTATAAGTTAATCTGCCATCGGTGTTAATAGCGAAACAATTACGAAATTTTATTCATTTTCCTAGAACTGTAAAAGGATTATGCACAAATATTATTAGGTTTTCTGAAGTTGCTCATTTTCCAAATGTCGTAGGATATATTGTTTGCAAACATAAAAAATATAAAGCACAGGAGGTAAAATGCTGAGGTATTCCGTAACAGAAAAGGGTTCTTTAATTGTCCAGGTATTGTATAACAGAAATAATAGTGAACACTACTGTACTAGTATCTATTGTAGGTCATTTCAAGTCCTAATAGAGAAATAATGGAGATTGTTGATAAGCATCCAGGCTCGAGCCATGACATATTTGAGCATAATGTTTTAAGAGTGAGAATGGAAACAGAAGAAATTCTAGGTTTCTTAATTCGGGACAATGGATATGCATGTAGACATTATCTTCTTACTTATTATAACACCAGAAATGGAAGGAACATTACTATTTCTTTTCATAGGATAAATAAAACGCGACTAAGCACGAATCATTTGGGCAGTAAATTATATATAAACCTGCCAAGCAAAATAAAGACCTGCATTACTGCTTGTGATGCTTGTGATTTTTCCGTGTTGCCTTAAGCTGCTATGTGATATGTATTTCTATTCTTTATTATAGATGATCTGAATTGTTTGACTATTATTATATCCGTTGTTTTTATTTCTTTATATACAGGACGTTACAAAAAATATGTTAATCTATTAACCATATATTCTTTGGGTTAAAATAAAATCAATCGAATCCTACAAGGTGCATAGGAGTTTAGATTGAAGCTAAATATTTTCCAAAATATTCGGTTTTCAATTATAAAAAGAGCAAGGAGAATGCAAAAGCGGTAGACACATGGAACATTTAAATTAATTTTGTATATTAACGTTTAAAGTATCTAATTATGCCCTTGTCCTTAAAATTCATTGTTTTAATTTATGTTATGAACTTTATCAAATAAAGAAAATTGTTAAAAAGTCACAACACAAAGTCAAATATATATATTAATAAATATACTTTATAAAAAGTTTAACTTTGACACTATATATATTGAAAAGAAGCACTCAAATAGAAAGTCACATAAGGAAAGAACCACAATTTTAGGCCAAAAAATATATAGTTTACGGACTGATCTACTTTTTTTGTAATTCCCTGTATACTAGGGGTGCCCAAACGGTCGATCGCGAAGCTTTTTGAGTGGATCGCGAAAAAATGAAAAATAGTCACTGAAGAAATTCGAATTCTCTCGACCGTCAACTCTAGGCCGTCTCTGTCTTTTATTGGAATTTGCGAGACTCTCGAGGCAATGCAACTGCGCAACGTTCGGCGACCCTTCCCGATCCTTCTCGAATTAGTCAGATTCATATAAAAATCGGCGACGACGCGGCACTATGCTAGTCAGAAGTGTCAGTATCTGGGCGACACGTAATATTTGAAAGGCAAAATAAGAGTGACGAAAAAAAGTAAAACGTACCATTTTAATAACGATTGGAAGGAAGAATTTTTGTTTATTATAGCCTCGCTTGTCGATCGTCAGTGGCATTGCCCAAACGCGAGAACTTAGAAAAGCACTATAAAACTAGGCATAAAAACTATGAAAATGATTTTCCGCAAAAAGTGCGCTAAGAAAACGAAATGTGGAAGATTTGAAAACTAGTTTTTCTGAAATGTCGGCTAAAAAAGAATTGTTACCGTTGCTGCTTCTGAAATACAGAACTCGCGGAGAAGATAGTTACAAAGTTTTCCTAAAATTTATAATACAGTATGAGGTACCGATTTACAAACTCGTGTCCATTACAACTGATGGGGCACCATCAATGACAAGCAATCAAATTGGGTTTGTTGCATTGTGTCGAAACAACGAAGACTTCCCATAAATTTTTGAATTCGATTGCATCATTCATGAGCAAGTTCTATGTTCAAAAATACTAAATATGAATGATATCGCGGATATTGCCACAAGGATCGCGAATTCAATCCGTACACGAAGCTTGCAACGACGCCTTTTCAAAGTGCAATTGGAAGCTCTGCCGAACACATTGATTTAACGGTGATCCAGATTGGACTTTCGGATTTGAATTGCGAGGCCATTTTTGTTCTATGAATGTTGGACGTTTGCATTTTTACAGTTGGTATTTAAACAAATGGCAAATTCATCATGGCGTTGCATACAACGCAGCAACGCGTAACTATTGTGCAAGTTTATTATGAAGACAGGCCATCAGTTACGATTACGCGAAGAAAGCTTCGACCACTACGACGCAATAATGTTCCAAGTGGGCGTGCAATTCGTGATCTACTTCAAAAATTTGAAGCAAGTGGTATGGTTATTAATACACCAAGAGTTGGCTATCAACGCTGTGGTCGTTTTGCTCGTATACGTGATAGTGTGTACATGACAATCCGTCACCGTTTACAGCAATTGTTAACGAATTTTAAAAGAAGACCTGCAATTAAAGGAGTATAAAATTCAACTGACCCAAGAACTCAACCAGTAGACCACAGAAACGCCGTACATTTGTGAACTAGATTTCATAAAACGAAGAAGTGGATGCTTATTTTTACAAAAAAAATCACATGGAACGATGAGTCCCACTTTCATTTAAATGGATATGTGAATCGCCAAAATTGTCGCATCTGGTGTAATAAAAATCTACATGGTATACAGGCAAAACCAATGCATCTAGAAAAATGCACTGTTTGGCGTCCACTGTGTGCTGCAGGGATTATTGGTCCGTACTTTTTTGAGAATGAAACCGGTAGCGCTGTTACAGTCAACGGTGTACGCTATCGGCAGATCCTAAACAACATTTTCTTCCATGAAACCAATGATTTGAACTTAAATGACATGTGGTTTCAACAAGATAAAGCCACATGTCACACAGCACGAGAAACAGCCACTTTACTTCAAACCAAATTTCCTAGTCATGTTATCTCTCAAAGGGGCGATATCAATTGGCCGGCGAGGTCTTGCGCTTTAACCCCACTAGACTTTTTCCTCTGGGGTTATTTGAAGGAAAGGGTCTATGTCAAAAAACCCGCTTCGATTCCAGAACTAAAGGAGAACATCAGACGTGCAATTACTGAAATCGAACCGCATTTATAGGAACTTGTTACGGAAAACTTCGCTAAAAGAGTGGTATCATGTCAGCAGAGTCGTGGAGGGCATTTGGACGATATCATATTTCACACATAATTGCCAAGTCTATACTTTACACTATTAACAATAAATTTAGGATTTTTCAAATATCTTGTGCTTTATTCAAAGAACAAATCCTAAAATCCAGCCTTTACTTCTCCATACTGACATAAGATGGTTGAGCGGCGGAAAATTTTTAGAGAGATTTAAAAAACTATTACTTGAAATCATTTCTTTTCCTTGTGAACGAGGTGACGACACTGAGATACTTAAAAATGGAAAAGGGCTCCGTGATTTAGCTCTCCTGTCTATCGGATGTGACAAATGATTTGAATATCATTAATTTGGAACTACAGGGACAAAATAAAACAATTATCGATATGGTTAGCGCAACAAACGTTTTTATAAATAAATTGAAGCTGTTGATTAACCAGCTAAGCAAAAAGCACTACACATATTTTCTAGTTTAGAAAAGAAGGACAAGTTCTCACTCAAATTATGACAACTACGAGAGACAACTAATTGTAAAAACCATTCAGAGTGACTTTGAAAGACGCTTCTCTGATTTTAAGCAACTGACGGATATTGTAACATTCATGGCTTATCCATTTTCTGGTGAATCCGTTGAAAAAATTGCTACTGGAACATCAAACACTTTCAATATGAAGACCTCTTCAGTACAAAATGATGTATTGCAGATAACTTCAGATATACATCTCAAAGCCAGAGCAACTGATGCCAAATTTTGGTCTTTAATATGCGAAAACAAATAAACGTATTTGGAGCAAATAGCTCTGAATAGAACTGAATAGCTAATTCAGTTAACAGGACTCAACTTCGGATCAACGGACGTGCGAATCTGCATTTTCAGAAATGAAAATTGTTAAAACGAAATATCACAATCGACTAACTGACGAACATCTCTCAGCATGCCTGCAGTTGGCACTCAGTAATTACGAACCGTCCTTCGATAAGTTTACGGATGATATGCAATGCCTAAATTCTAAATGAAAGCAGTGACTAAAGAAAATTTCTGACGTTGCAATTTTATTAGATATTTCACTTATACAAGTATAATATACTTTGTGTTTATATATTATAAGTAATTGCAATAAATCATTTTCATAAATCTGTTTTTTTCATGTTTTGTTTTAGATCGCAATCCCTAAAAGTCTGAACACCACTGCTGTATACTTTGTTTATATTATATTGACATTCTAAATTGACTTTTATAAACTGACAACAATAAAGATTATCATTATTAATGATACGATCTTCAATAATTTTTAAAATTAAATTAATAATTTTAGGGGTAAAATTACAATGTTATACCTCTGAAGAAACACAAAATATAAACAAATATATTAATATTGTACCGAATTCCCCCAGAAATCTTGAAATTTTATAGATCTTAAATATATATATCCATGTTGTTATTGTATAACAACTTTCCTGTTGAACATACAGAATGGGCAATCCCATACTGTCACACGTTAAAATAAACTAATTCGTTGGCATCGTGTCAGGATAACTCCGCCTTTACTTCTTAACTAACATCTGAGATTATATAAATTGCACAATTTATTATTTAGAATGGGGTACAAGACAATTGCCACATGAATCGTGGCATTGATGGAACATTACTGAAAAGTTATGTTTTTAAAAATAGCTTTCCGCAAAGTATTTACCGCGAAAAAATTAAGGTCGATCGTGTAAGTTCTAGTTTAAGGTTGAAAAAAAGTTTTATTTAGAAACGCCAATCAAGCACGTGTACAAATGTTACCAGGTTATTTTTTCGGGATTTTTCATATTTTTATTATTCTCTAGATTTCAAAATATTTTCTTTCGACATCTGGCTTAGAATTGAATAGATTATGTGTACGGGGGTTGACAATTAAATAACGGAACTGAGCATGCACTAGCCTTTAGATTCGGAGGCTTGATAAGGGGGAATTATTATTGAATGTAGTTGACCTTGATGCTTGCGGTGCAGGGGAGCCATATTGCAAATCTCTATCTTGTTTATACTCCGTTCACTCTAAGATCTGAAATTCACTAAATTAAGGGGATTCAGTAAGGCATAATAATATCGAATTTCACCATCTACATTATGTGATAATGCCATTATTAAACATCAAATGTATGCGCATATTACCCCCTCCAAAATGTGCATTTTCAACATAAAAAAAGCTGTTGACATTGATGTTGTTGACAATTATTGACATTTGAATTCGTTTAAATTAATTGCTACCAATTTTCTCCTTATTACTGTGTACTTTTGGCCTCTTTTATTTAAACTTCGCGTTTTTTGTATCAATCTTAACTGTTTTTTTTTTCAAAACAATACTCACATCGTGATAGTAATCGGTAATCTTCCGCTTATCTGGTGAAAAGCTCTAGATCTAACCTCAGAATGCCGAAATGTTTGAATTCTTAATCAAAGAATAGACGAAAAGTAAAATATATGCTCTAAAAACAACATTTGTTAAAAAAAGAATATTTACACTTTTCTACTTCATTCTCATATTTTGTACTTTTTCGGCTATATCGAAAGATATCAAGGAACGTGGACCCTTGAGCAGTCCAAAAAAAAAACACGGGATCGTAAAAAACCAGTCACTAATACTGATGACTTTGATCAAATAGCTATTCGAAATACAATATATATATATATATATATATATATATATATTGTAGTGGATTGAAGGTTGGGGGATGAATATTGTATGTATTGCTGATATGCGATAGGTAAGATACGTTTTAAAGTTGAGCATTTATATATAAATTTGTAACCATAGTAACCTCGATATGATCATTATGAATTGACATGTATTGATCATATATCATATATCTGATATATTTGTATGACATTAATATACTGTCATTTATATTTCAAATTTCTTTGAAAAAGGCATCGTATGCCGAAACATGTAAGATTGTTTTAAATATATACATATTCAAGTAAAACCAGACCTTAAATCGCCAACTAATTGAATCTACTATATATATATATATATATATATATATATATATATATATATATATATATATTGTAATATAGCTAACGGTGTAAAATGAATATACATACAAAATTTTAAATATTAAATAAACTGGTTGGTGAAATTTTTAAGTTGTGAATTATCAATCTCTATATTAAGTGGGCTATTACAAGTTACATATAGATGGGGTTGTATTACATCAAAAACTGTTATTTGCGCATGATGCAAAGATACATATTCGTTAATATCGAAGTATACATAACCAAAACAGCTGTTCATAAATATAACTACTTATAAGTATATTCAGGTGGGCGAAAGTTTGTGTGATGTGTCCGGCTAGACAGAAGAACAGTTTAGACTCTTGTTGTTGGACATAAAAACATGCCTATTAAATGGTAGGTTCGGTGACTGCAATAGGACACTTACAAAATCAGCTGATGCTAATGCAATTAATAATAGTGTTTCTATATTCAAAACTACAAAATAAAACGAATGAGATAAGGATTATAATTATGGACTTTAATGAAGTAATTGCAAAGAAAGAACAGGTAAGTGGAAAAATTAATTAACTTATGAATATATATAAAATGTAACATGTCACGTGATGAAATAAATATGGCATAAAATCTAGGTTAAACGATACAACAAAATAAATGTGACATGAATAAAGCTAAACGCATAAAAGAATTCTAAGATTGAATTTAATAAATTAACAGGAAACTGTATTCTTCGTAACTTATATTAGAATATCTAAATCTTAATATGAAACATAGGTTATATTTATTTAAAAAGAATAATTCGATAGTGGTTTTATTTAATGACATTTAATTAATTTATCCTTTTCAAAATTCGTAGGATGTTTAAAGAATACTTATGTGGACTTGGATAGGAATTGAGTGTACTGCATCAGGCTGGTGGATCTGTGGATGCGGCATACAGGTATCAACGTCGATCGGCTGGCGTCCCCCGCTTGTTGTTCGATCTTGCGGCTGGCTTCCCGGCGAAATGCAATTTACGTTTTCTTGGACACCGGTTACCGTCTGGACTCGCAAAATGCGTTAAACAGGAGCTGGATATACTGGTAAGGTTTTGACTAGATTTGACGTATGGTTTTTTAGATTTATTAATACTTTTTCTTTTAATTTGCAGAGAGACACTTATAATACGTCTAGGTGTTTTTAATGGAGAATTTTCTAGTGACGCTAACTTTCTTTTTTTTTCAATCCACATTTCTGATTCGTCCAACTGTATGTATTTATATAGTCTCGACATTTTATTATAATGAAATTGACAATTTAATCATTTTAAATATACTACTTATGCTTAGTAAATTATCTAGTTTATATTTGTGAATACATGTTTGACGTGTGAATGTTGATAGTTGTCTATAATGCTAATTTTATAGTGGGGAAAATTCCCGCGGTAATCTTTTTAAATTTATACAGTTTTGCCTAAATAAATGGCGTCATTTATTATTAATCAATTAAGTTGAAATATTTTTTGAAATACAAGATATCGGAATGAAATGACAGATACAAATTAAAAAAATAAAATAAATAAATGTGAGAATGAATTTAAAAGAATTAAATAAGCGAAATTAACTTTATTGATATTACATATGAAGAATTCAGTTTCAATATTTTTTTATAAATCTAAAGCTTACATCTATACATGAAAATTCCGTCTTTTGCTAACTGAGGCATTCTTAGGTGTAAGTTTGACCTACATCAATATATATATATATATATATATATATATATATGTTACTCTTGATGTTGTCGCAGACGTATGATGAAGGTGTAGTTTCTCGGGTTCTTGGCCGCGCGTGAGTTTTGTCCTGAAAAGGACTATTTACTCTACGTTTCAACGAGATCGCACTCGTCATCTTCAGGAGCTAGTCGGTCTGCCGCTGGTTAGAGCTGGAGATCCAGCTCTAACCAGCGATCTCCAGCGATGTGTATACTGCTATTCTCCCAAAAAAAAAAAGCAATAATCGTCAGTTTGAGTCTTTGAGAATGGGTCGGCTTCAACAAAACTTGTTCGTGAAAAAAGCCGAAACAAAAAAATGGTGCCCACATTTTTTGGAATTACCACTGTAGCACTGGAGGATAGACGTACTGTTAATTCAGAATGGTACACTACAATTTATTTGCCTCAGGTTATGCAAAATGTTCCCGAAAAACGTCCAAGAGGAAGGTTCGTCTCACATCAAGATAACGCTCGGGCCCTAACAACTGGGTATTTGAATGCCCAAAAGATAGAAACAATGGGTTATTCACCATATAGTCCAGACCTAGCACCTAATGACTTCTTATTTCACCGGATAAAGGATAAATTAGGGGGCTTAGGTTTTACATCGGCTGAAGAAGCGGTTGATGCCTTTAAAAATTAAATAAACAAGCTACGGTCAGAAGATTAGAGAAAATGTTTTCAAGATTGGTTTTCACGGATGTAAAAATGTGTTGACTGTGAAGGAGAATATTTTGAAAAATTATAAATGAAAATTTTTTGTAAATAAATTGTGTTTTATTTTACCTGGCTCAGCAGAAAGAGAAAAGCGTATATTACTAGTTAGTTTTTCATTTTCTACAGTTACAGACAAGAAAAATGTTTATCACTGTTAATTTAACCCTTAATTTTGATTTTTATCATTCTTTGTAATGCTGGCATTTCAAGGAATGAAATTAAAAAGTCATTTTACTTACTACATATCTGCTATTATAATTTCTTAACTTTATATGTGGTTGTTTCTTAAAACAGTTACGGTATGTAGTATACCCATTGCCCAATAAGACGTGATAGGAGTATATACGGTGATGGGAAACTGTATCCGCGTGGTATTGGCGTTCAGTTATCCCGCTTCCACCGTGTATAGAGAATTAAAACAATATTTTGTGCCAATAATAGTTTTTCATTTAAAAATCATGTTCCTGACAAATATTCTTCAAAGTTGTATGTTCAAAGTTGGTAAATAAATACATTAATTTTTTCGTAATTGTTATCTATCTAGTATTTACAAGTAAGTAGTTATTACTTGAGTAAAATTATAGAATAACAAGTACTCTAAAAAAATTGTAAGTGCTTTATTTAGTTATTTAATTGTAAACACTATTATTTCACATCTTCCTCGATAATTATTTACATCTACAAGTATTTAATAACTATAGACAGTATTTCTCCAGTATTATTTTTCAAGTGATAAACACATCCAGAAATAACTAATCCTCATTATTACAAACGATAAACTATTGATTGATTGCGTTTTAGATAAAGTTGTTATTAATAGCCTTCTGTATATTTAACGTACACCTTCGGCAGTTTATTAGGTCACAAAACAATGTGGATATTAGTTCGTTTTAATTACATTAATTGTTAGGATCACAAATATTATTTTAGTTAGGAGGTTTCGCTGTTTGCCCGAGAACGTTAAAAACAAGTCAGTAAGTTAGTTCGGATTAACCTAGATACGTCCGAATTGTTTCCATCTGATTGCTTATTGTTGCAGATGGTTGTAATAGGGAAATTGCTTCTTTCAATGGAAAACAAGAACATTATTCAAGGTTATACACGAAAAATAACTTTAGTTGGTTACAAAGTATATTTTTAAGACCTCAAATTTAATGAATTTTATTTTTGTGCCTTCTAGCACATAATATACAAGCTGATTCATTTTCGACCCTCACCATAAGGATCTCGCTTATTATTGGGGATAGAGAGTAAGTTTAAATTTGGCGAAGTTGCTAAATTTTGTGTTTGTTATGAACCCGAAGAGAAAATGGTCGAATGTTGAATGATGTTCGTGATTTTTCTAAAAAACGAAATAAGCTCATTTTCTTCTTTTACCTCTAGCACGTTTATTTGGAGTTGCAGAGGAAAACTAAAAATATATTCTCGATGCCACTTTTGATTGTTACGCTTCGCATATAAGAATATTTTAATTTAAAATATCTCGCATTTTTTAGAAAGATTAAAATATTGACTTAAGACATTTCTTCTGTACATATTCGTTTGCAAAGAGAAAGCATTTCTTTTGTTATATCCCTAACCGAGAGACCCTTCGTCTTCTACCTGACCCGTCGTTCACTGTAGAATTTCTATATACATTTCATTAAATTGTTTTAATTTAATTACGTACATCTTTTATGGTGTTTCATATCATTTGGAAGCTTATTTCACAAGGGATATTTTAATCATATATATGCCATCGATAGAACACCTCTTCAGGTCGCGCTTCTTATTAATTATTATTCAAGATATCGACCCTCTCTTCGACTTAGGTCATAAAACAGACCTTTTTCTAAACCAGTGTTCTATCGGCACAAACTATCAGTTCCCTTCTCGTTAGAATCTTCGTAAGTGAAACATCTTACCCGCCTTACTGGTCAAGTACTGGCATGATCCACGTACCCCTGCATTTCTGCAATTAGAAGCATCGCTCTACATATACTTGTCCAAGTATATCTTCGCAGACCGCGTGGCCGACCATCTTCGCCACTCAAAGGTAACTCTATATTGTTCGATACAGAGATTATTTTATATTAATCGTAATTAATTAACATTTAAATTACTGCTCAATTTAACGTTCGTTTTCAGTGTATTTTGTGTTAATTTTCAATTACTTATTTACCGCTCCTCGTGTATATATTACTTTTATTTATTACTTTTAAATATACCAAGTTCAATTTCTTTCTTATGTACAAATAAATACAGACTTTAAGGACAACGCTCCTGTGTTTTATTTAGTTATTAAGTTGTAATATATTCATTTAATTAACCATTATCACGCACGTCCTGGACCTTTGATGAAACTTCACCAGCACCATTAATTACACAGGTCTACAGTGATTTTGATGTTTGAAAGCTGTTTGCTAATTTATATATGTTTGGGGGCCCTTATTCCAAAAAACGCCATATTTTTGCTCTATCACCTAAATTTTTTTATAGCGCTCTATATCTTAAAAATGTTAATTTATTAATATACATACCTATGACAAGAATATGTTTGTTCCATGTTAGGCATGATTTTTAAATGAATTGATTTTTATGAAATTAAATGTGATTTGGCAACACTGGTTAATATTAGATTTCTCAGCAAAGCAACAGAGTCGGCGCAGAAGCGTCAATACAACGTTGAAACCTGCTTATGTGCAGTTTGGTTGTGTTAGTCGTCGTGCTACTGTGTCCGCGCGCTTGTTGTCTTCGTTGTTGCGTATTTTAAGTGTTCTAAAACGTATAAATATGGAAAGAAGGCATTGTGTGAACAATCGGAATAACTTTTGTTATATCTGTGGTAGTTATGTCGTAGTAAAGCAGAGGCAAACTATAACTTCGTTTGTGAAAAATGTATACCACGCTTATTTTGGTGTAAAAATTGGCGACCAAGACAAGTCCTGGCCTCCTCATACTGTTTGTTCCGTTTGCGTTGAAGCATTAAGAAACTGGCAAAAAAGTAGGAAGAAATGTTTAAGCTTTGGTGTTCCTATGGTATGGCGAGAGCCTAGAAATCACAGTGATGATTGTTATTTTTGTTCGTGTAATAAGAAACAAATTGTGTATCCCAATCTTGACTCTGCTATTCGACCAGTTCCTCATGGACCAGATGTACCGATACCTACCGCCCCAAAAGCACTAGAAAACGTCATATCGTCAGAATCAGAGGAATCTAATTGCGACCCAGATGACTCAGATTTCACACCAGATTTCAGACAGCGCGAAGTGTTTAACCAGAGCGAACTAAATGATTTAATTAGAGATTTGCACCTTCCAAAGGATGCATCCGAATTGTTAGCCTCCCGACTTCGTGAGAAGCATTGCTGGCACCTGGCGTCACATCAAGCTTTTACCGGGATCGCGAAAAAGTTATGTCAATATTTTACTCAAGACGGACCACTAGTGTATTGCAACAATATTCCTGACTTAATTTCAAAATTAGGAAATGTGCCGTATGTAAAAGAAGAATGGCGCCTGTTTATTGACTCAAGTAAGCGTAGTTTAAAAGGCGTTTTATTGCACAATGGTAACGAGCTGGCCTCGGTTCCCGTTGCCCATTCGGTACATTTAATGGAAACATATGAAAATTTTGAACTTCTTTTAAAGAAAATAAACTACCAAGAACATCAGTGGATGCTTTGTGGTGACCTTAAAGTGCCGTGCATGCTACTAGGACAACAAGGAGGTTATACAAAATTTCCATGCTTTATTTGTGAGTGGGATAGTCAAGCAAGGGATAGACATTGGACTCAAATAGAATGGCCCTCTAGAACAAGCCTTACACCTGGTAGCAAAAATGTATTAAGAGATAGCTTGGTTGACCCCAAAAAAGTTTTACAGCCTCCTCCCCATATCAAACTTGGCTTGATGAAGCAGTTTGTTAAAGCCCTAGACAAAAATGGACAGTGTTTTAAATATTTGTGCGAGACATATCCAGCCTTATCCGATGCCAAGTTAAAAGAAGGTATTTTTGTTGGGCGGCAGATAAGAACATTATGCAAGGACAAGGATTTTCAAAACAAAATGACCAATGTCGAGAAAAACGCCTGGGTTTCATTTAAAGAAGTAATTGATAAGTTTCTTGGGAACTCTAAGGACGAAAACTACGAAAATATTGTTCAAAATATGTTACAACACTTTCATCGTCTAGGTTGTAATATGAGTTTGAAAGTGCATTTCCTGTTTTCACACTTGAACTATTATCCTGAAAATCTTGGAGCAGTTAGCGAAGAACAGGGAGAGAGGTTTCACCAAGACATTAAGGAAATGAACGGCGATACCAAGGCAGATGGAGCATAACGATGATGGCGGACTTCTGCTGGATGTTAAAACGGGATATGCCCTTAAAAACATACAACCGAATGTCCGGACAACGCAGCTTTCCGGCAAAAAGATAAAGATTTCACTTAAAAAAGACCGAGTAAAGTATTTTTTTCCACTTTTTTAACTTGTATTCCACCTTTTTACTCAATAAACAAATAAATTTTTTTAGAAATATCGTTTTTTTTTTCATTTAATATTTGCAAAAAAACCTTACGTGATACAAATAAATGCATAGAATTTTTGAAAATTATATAAAATCAGTTTTCAAAATAAAAATATCTGTCAAAAAGTTTGATTTTGTAGACCTGTGTTATTTATCTTAGAATAATTTCATTATTATTAGCACAGCAGCCACATCCAATAACCTGCAAAGCCGCGGTTTGTAATATTATCTACTATCTAATAATAAACTCGAAATTTCAATATGACGTTTCTATCTGGCCATTATCAAATTTCTTATTTATTATGGGCACTATATCGGATTTTGACACCGCTTGAAAGAGTTTTTTTTCTCATTTCAATCAAGTATGACATGTTGACACAACTTTTTGATATTATACTTTAATTCACACAGAATTCATTTTTAGATTAAGTAAAGTAGCCATGTCAAACATTTCAATTACCATACTTTGCTAATAGCAAAATGTCGTGCACCATCGAAGAGAAACGAGATATGTTAAGTTTTTTTTAATTATCGAATCGAAATACAATAATAGTGAGTACAAGATATTTACAATTGTATCCAGAACGACAACAGCCACATAGTACCATTTTTTCTGGATCTTGATAGAAACTTGGTCGAGATTGGATCGTTTACCAAACCGCGTGATGTTTGTATTAACAGGAATTTGAATGAAAATCAACGGAATATTTTACAAAAGGTAAATTAAAGGTGTGTTTTTGCAAAGTCTATGTAAATCTTGTATTTTCTAGATAAATAATAATCCATCAACATCTACACGCGAAATGGCGTCAGAATTAATTGTGGCCCAAACTCTAGTATGGAGAACTTTCCATCGAAATAAGTTTAAACCATACAAGATTCATGTTAGCCACAGTTTAATACCTGGTAATAATTTAAGACGACTGAAGTACTGCAGCTGGTTAGTGGAAAGGTTGGAAGGTTGGAAGACGACGAAAATTTTTTAAACAAGATAATCTGGTCAGATTAATCAAAATTTACCAATTCTGGAATGTTTAACAGAAATACGGGACACTATTGGGCAGTACGGAATCCCAGACAAAACAGGGCAAGAAGACCACAACATCGGCAGGGCAAGAAGACAATAAACTATCACGAAATTTACTAGTATGAATACCACTTCGTTTCGGAAAAATAATTTTTGCCATTCTTGATTCTGGAATGAAAATTTACTTGACTTTAAATTACTTTTCTTTAAATTAATAGATAATAGTCGAGTTGCTTTTTATTAAGCTTTATATTTATCTACTTTATACTAAAAATGCTATAAAACATGTCTACTGATCTCAACAAATATGCTGTTTATTTGATATTTTTGAAAATACCATTAGAAAACAATTTATGTCTACATTTGCTTTGCAATATATTATTATATTCTAGTTTTTACTTTCTTTAGGCGCTTCGATCTTGATAATTGTTTTTTAGTTATTCATAAAAAAAGTATCCAGAAATTTTTTATATTTTTTAATAAAACACACATCAGAAAAAGAAGTCACCGCGATAAAGAAAGAAAACGAGGAAAAAGAGTGCAGATAGATATACCTATTTACGAAATAAATCAACAAATTATTATTAACTAGCTATCAATAATAGGCAAAGAGTACATTACAAGAAAGTAACGTTTGGATGGCCATTTTAGGAAATCGTCTCATAGGACCTGCTATGTATGCAGAAACATTGAATGGGGAAAAATACTTACGTGGTGGGTGGGATTTAAAATATTTAAGTGTTTTATATTGGAATTGAACTTTTTACTATATTATTGAACAATATAATTTTGATAGATTTGAAATTTTATGACAGTCATTAACAGCGTTTTCTTCATGTTTTTTTAATATAAATTATTTGTAATACTCATTTTGTTTTGTGATTTGTTTCCGTTCGGAATACTTTAACATATTTGTAATTGAAAGTGTGGTAATTTTTAATATTATGTTTTTTTAAAGCTGTGATGTTTTTTGAATATTTGTCACCATTGAATCTATCTTTTAAATGTTGTTCTGTTTGACCTATATAAACACGAGTACAACAATTACATGGTATGCTATAAACTACATGTGATTTTTTTCTGGTGGAATGGCTGCTTTTCATTTTGTTTTAGTGAAACATATTACCTAATTAAATTTGGTTTTTGTTAGAATGTTATAAAAAATTTAGCATATTCATGCATATTTTTCTATATTAGAACATGTTTGTCAATATTTTGTGCATTTTTTTGTCAAAATATGGGCATATATACAGTGTTATTTGAGATTAAACACTTTAACTAATATTTAATATTTAATAAAAAAAAATATCTAAAATGTCCGATTGTTATTTTATTTTTACTTTTAATTTATTTAATAAAACCGTTTTGGGACAGCACGAAATTCTCAGCTGTTGTATCGAGAGTACGATGACTCTTACTAAATCGTAGATATCGCATATTTATAACTCACTTACATATTGCTTTGAACTGTGGTTTTGTATTAATTTTACCACCATTCACGACAAATCTATCTAGCTAGGATATTCAGTCGGTTTATTTCCAAAAAATGGGACTGCTTTCCTCTCAGGATTCCAATCGGAAACGTGGTTGTCAAATGACAAATGTTATAATTATATTTCTTTAAGTTACTTGTAAACTTCTTGAAATAAGGTTAAATAATAATAAACACAATAAAATTTAAATGAAACTTTAATACAAAAATAAAAAAAAAATAAAAAAAATCTTTATAAAGTATAAAGATTAATATTGCCTCATTAAACAATATTATAAAGGTAAAAATAACGCATGGAAATGACAGCTGCATGCGTGCAAAAACCCTTAATGACAGCCGATTAAAATTAAAAATAATAAATTACAAAGAAACTTTTTAATTTCTCCCAAGAGAACAAAATCAAAATAAATAAACTATTTGACAGACCGAAACAAACTCTAACGCGTGTGCAACCACATGTGACAAAAAATGCCCTTGATATACCAACGTACTAAATTTTACAGTTAAAAGAATTTTTTTACTAGAAATTTTAAAAATCCATCTTTGTTATTTATATCAATATCTAAGACTAAATCTCAATACGATAATAATAATACAATATTCAATTCATTCAAAATAATAATAAGATATCTTTTAATAACATATTACTTACGTAAAAAATATATTCAAGACACGTGAGTAAGAAAGTGTAAAATATAACAATTACGAGATCAACAAACTCGTATAAAATATCGGTAATGAATTAACACAGCACCAACCAAAAATAAATCAAAAATAAACCAGAAGCTACTTTTAAAAAGATAAAGATTTATCTTTTTATAAACACGTCTTTCTTAACTCAGAGTACACTTGTGTCTCAGGATACAGCTAGCATGCAGGCTCCGCATAAAAAATACAGTTTTACCATCATCCACAGCAAAACAAACTGCTTGCTCCAACTGCGCAAGTCAAAAATTCTTAAAATATTTATGGGGAAAAGTCCAGAGCAATATGTATAAACCCATTCATTGTAAATAAGCCGTATGTAAACAAATACGTCTGCAAATCTGCAAGCGACACGGAATATACTGACGGCACATATCGGATGAGTCGGGTGCACAGTGATACTCAAAATTTGATTTAATTTTTTTTAACTAAAAATTAAGAATTGGTATGTATTTTAGTATTATAATCTAATAATTAAATTAATAGCACAGTATATGCATATTTTGCTATTTTTACGTGCATATAATCCGAGCTTTACTTATCATTTTCTATGTATTTTCTCTTAATTTTAAAACTTTCATAACCATCTCTCCTTCAAAGTAATAATTTTTTAAAAATTCCGGAATAACCGCTTTTTGCTATCGATTTTATAAAACGGCTTCTGTTCCATTTTTATGCGAACGTGCCCGAAAAATAATGGTTCTTTAAATATACATGTCAAATAAATTAACCCGTTTTAAGGGAGTTGATGGACAAAGTTTGACAAAAAGTAAATGACTTTGTGAAGTTCTGAACATCACTTTATATTCAGGGTTTATAATATATTTTTATATTCAAAGGAGCGAAAACAACTGGGGCTTCAACTTTCCGCTAAAGTATTAATAAAAAAATAAAAATACATTCGATTAATCATTTGATTGATTAAATGTTTAATTAAGCGAATAATTATTCAAAATTATGATTATTATGATAAATAAAATGTGAAATTGAATAAAAGAATATGAACAAAAAAGGAACGAATTCTTGAGCCTTGTTTTTGACAATAACATATCCATTTTTATTTATGTAAATTCAAAAAAAGATTTGCACAGCATGTGTATTTTTTAAAAACATGTTGACAATATGCGAATGTTACATTCATAACAAAATTTGGTGTGTATTTCTGAAGGACTATAAATAAAATTGGATGGTTATTGTTTCGATTTGATAAAGAAACGAAATTGTAGGAAAAGATTCATTGTTAAAAGTGATAACATCCATAATAATCTATTTTTGTTTCTGATATGAAAAAGATCATACGATGATGACAGTATTTAAAATCTTTTCAGGTAAATAAATAACGATAAGATTGACGTGAGAAATAAATGTTCGTTTGATTTAATTCGTCAGATGTTGTCGAATCATAATGGATTTATTTTATTTGCACTGTTATTAGAAATTATATTTACTTTGTTGCTAATTTTAGATTGTTTTTTAATATAAAATTTTGCCCCCAATTACTCGGAGATTTATGCCAAATCTTATACAGTGAATTATTTGCTTATCAGCATGCAGTAATGGTGATAATTTCATCGATTTACTTACATTCAATTTTCAGTCTCTTTTTTCTCTAATGACTGTTTCACGGAGTTTTTCTCAAGCAATTTAGAACTACTTGAGTCGTATCTAGAAAATAGAGTCTTTAAATTTGTACACCAAGGTTCATACTATGGAACGAGGAAATCCATTCTAGGTCACACAGAATAGTGTATTGGGGTCAATGAAAGGGGAGATTTTTATATTATTTACCTAGCTATGAATTAAAGGCCTTTTAAGAAAAGCTCAATTTAGTTTTTCATGATATGAACCACCATCGGTTATACACTTATTCCAGCGTTTTTAAAATAAGCTATATTTTTGTTGCAGCGTTCTTTTTTTTTGAATTTGTGTGCTGTTATCTGTAACGTCCACGTGTTTCGTGTTGCCAATTCATGTTTTATTTTAAATTTTGACATACTGTCATACTGTTTGTTTTACCTCGTGATTCAAAAGAACAAAGACTATCCTTGGTTATGTTCTCACATGTCAACCTGCGAATTTTCTTCAAAGTTTAAGTTCAAATTTCGATAACCCTGATGAAGCATAACGAGATAGGATGCGAAATATCGGTTGAATGAAATAAAGAACTACTCACAGTATCATTGTTTTGCTGAAATCCCCAAGAACTTCTTCCTCCTATATACATATATATAATTTAAAAGAAATTTTCGACCATATTATATTGCATAAAATAAATTAAAAGCGGACAAGCGGTCTGTCAATTAAAAACTCATTTATTAATTATCTGTATATTTCGCTACAACTTTGTTGCTTCTTCTGGAGATAAAAATGTAGATGTAGATCTCGGTTTCCGGGTTGGAACCGCGTCGAGTTAGGCGTAATTGCCAGCGTTTCGTCCACTGTTTCAAGGGACATCTTCAGGGCTGTACGTAGATGTTCGTCGTTTCGCAGTAGCTTGAAGAATGCTATGACAGAGACCGGTACAACTTATATAGGGGGGACCGGGTCAGATGGTCACCTGCTATTGGCTGGGGACAATGAGCCAATGGCATGCGTCGTATGGGCGTGGTGATTCTTAGTAGAGTTCAGTAGAGTTTGCCACGTCGGATGTAACGTATAGCCATCGTCTCTATTGAGATTGCGGGGATGTTTGTAAATTTCAATAGATTCACGGATTTTCCTAGAGAAATAATGCGATTCACGGGACAGAAGCTTAACATCTTTGAATAGAATTTGATGACCGGAGTTGAGTTTGTGTTCTGCCAGCGCTGAACCGGCTATATGTAACAGTCTAGTACAACGTTCATGGTCGGACACACGCACGCCGACTGGCCGATTAGTTTCGCCAATGTACACACTGCCACACGAACACGGAATGCGATACACTCCTTGTGCTTGGAGCGGAGACATTTTGTCTTTAACCAAGGGTAAGAGGTCCGAAACTTTAGAATGGGGTCTGAAGAGTTTTGATTTTATTTCTATGTAGAACCTTTCCTATATGATCGGTGATACCTTGAATATACGGTAAGAAGGCGGTGCTGATGTTAGGATCGGGTTCACTTCGAGGTTTGGGGTTACGATGTCTCACTATAGTACGGTGTATGTCGTGGGCGTTATAATTATTCTGGAGTAGGGTGTTAGAAACATGCTTAAGTTCGGAGGGTGGTGCTCTAGGTTCTGAGATAGAAAACGCACGATGTACAAGAGTATTGATGACCGCTTGTTTGTGTGCCGGGTGATGATGGGAAAACCCGTTCAGATATCGGTCCGTATGAGTCGGTTTCCTGTAAACCGTGTGGCCCAGTTTGCCATTGATATTGCGGGTCACTAAGACGTCTAAAAACTGGAGACTCCCGTCTGATTCCACCTCCATGGTAAAGCGAATGTCACGGTGCCGGGAGTTTAGAAAAAGTAAGAATTAATCTAAAGACTGCCGCCTATGCGGCCAGATGACGAACGTATCGTCTACATATCTAAACCAACATTTAGGTTTTAAATGAAAGGAGCTTAAGACCTGTTGTTCGAACGCTTCCATAAAAATGTTAGCGACAACCGGGGATAAGGGGAAACCCATAGCGGCTCCCAACACTTGTTCATTTATAAAAATGTAGAGTTCAAAAAAACAATAAAAGTGACGTACACGGACAATAATTCTACTCACTTTTCCCGAATTCCTAACGGTGCTTGAAATATCGTGGTTTAAAGCTGAAGTAAATTACTAAAGGGCTTAGAAAAAAGTATGTTATATTTTAAGAAATTCGAAATGCTTGTTCAATGTGACCACCGCCTAGTGCAATGCTCTCGGTTCCAGTTGTAGTTCTCCATATTGTTTTTAACCTCATAAAACGTTGCATAAATCTTCTGGATTAGTTGGTCCCTATTATTAGGCTTTCCCATTGAATAGGTAAGTGTCTTCACATGTCCCCACATGAAAAAAATCTAGTGAGTTGAGATCTGGAGATCGCGATGATCAAGCAATGGGACCACCGCGACCTATCCAACGATTTGGATACTTTTTATTGAGAAAATTAGTGACACTTCTTCCATAATGGGCCGGAGCATCATCATGTAAACACAACATCGTCCTTCTGATTTGAAGAAGAATGTCCTCAAGTGGTAGAACTACATCGTTCTTCAAGAAAGCCCGGTAAGTTTGGCTGTTCAAATTTCCATCGAAAACATGAGGTCCGATAACTTCATTATTACGTTTACGGAGAATCTTCTCTGCAAGTGGGTTTCTCGAACAGCATGAGGGTTTTCGATTATCCACACATGTTCGTTGTGGAAATTGTTGATTCCATCTCTTGTAAATGTAGCTTCCTCTCACAAAAGAGTTCTTGAAAGAGTATCCAGATGATTGCTCCACCATTCACAAAGACGAACTCTTTGGGGAAGATCCGTGGGAAGAAGTTCTTGTACAGGCTGGTAATGACAGGAATGCTGTACGCTTTCTCTCAAAGTATCTTGTACAGCTGTCCTAGCTTGTGCAGTAAGTACAGAAATTCTACTCGTACTAACACCAGGATCATTTTCAACAACCTCAACCACTTCTGCAGCATTGTTTCTTCGCATAAGTTCTCTTTTACAAGTCTGTTTAGGAAGCGCACCTGTTAATCGGAGAGTTGTGAATGCTCTACTGAATGTTTGCTTATCTGGAAGACGGCAGTTTGGGTATCGTCGTTGATATTCCCTAACTGAGGCGGCGGTACTACCGTTGAAATATCCATACACGAAAATCATGTCCGCGTATTCTTAATTTGAATAAATTACGGGCATAATTTTAACACGAATAACAATTTAAAAAAAACGACTGTCAATGATGACAATTAACGAACTGACAATCAACATTTTTTGATCATATATCCATACGACCTGCTAACTTCAAAAACCGATATTTCAAGAACCGTTAGGAATTCGGGAAAAGCGAACAGAATAATTATTGCTTAAAATTAATCATTGAATTTATATACGATGTATCTCGGATACCTTGGCGGTCACCCGGTATTTTCGATATCATTTTTACTATTTTCGCAACATTTATTCTTATCAGGTGTCCGACTATCTTATTCAAACACTTTAGTCTTAATATTAGATATTTTTAGCGGGTTAAAACTCTTTTTTGTGATCAATTCCAGATTAATTTTCTTTCCTCCTAAATGTAGCTTTGTTTTAATTGAATTTACGTGTTTGAATATAACTCGTTCTAATTGAATTAAAGCTAAGAATACCGAAAATTCTCTCTGCAGATGACGTACGTCACCAACATCCAGAAACAGATTCCTGGAATTTCTTCTAATATTAAAATATAATAATTATCTCGCCAAGCATATTTCATACATTTCCAATAAATTGACAGATAATTTGTGTACACGACAGGCAATAGGTTCGCTGTAATCCTCGTTTGCTAGTGACAGGCCAGACAAGCCATTAACATAGATCGACCGGTATCAATGTTCCTTTTATGCACAATATAGACGGACAAGTGCGCCACGCTATCAACATCCAAGTCCGATCTACTGCGATACCAACAACATCGTGTTGTTCTGTTAAGAAGACGCTGAATCTCTTGTTAGAAAGTCGTTATGTCTCTATTTTTAACGGCTTAGTTTACCGACCTCTAACTCCTACTACATGTTTTCATCAGTTCGTGGATATTATTCAGATTATTTAATGTTTATATTATTAGAACATTTTTCTCACACGTTCAGAATATGTGTACAAACAGAATTGAATTTAATTTACTTTTAAGACTGTCTCTATTTTAGTTTAAGGAATATTACACATAATGTTTTGTCTTCTGCTTTTTTGCACTTGCAATAAGAAAAATTCAAAATTTGTGCAAAATGTGCAATGCAAACTTTAGTAAGAGAAGTTTTGGATGCCGAAAAACTCCTAAATAAAAATTAATAAAGATAGAAAATCAAGATAATAATAGAGGATCTACTCATAGAATAAATATGAAAAATGACTTTTTTTAATTTAAATATTTAAATGCTATCATAAAAACTAAAGAAGTAGATAAGCAATGAGATTTCGAGCCCAAAATCCCATGTATTTTCTTATAGCTTTCTTACAATTTTCTTTATTTATACTAGGGAAATCCAGAAAGTAGTACCCATTTACCCATACAGATGGCGTTACTGATCCAATTAAAAGCAAACCGATGCAGGTGCAGATTTGCGGAGAGACAGAGCTTGAGTTCCTCCGGTCCTAGTGTGAGTTTTAGGACTGTTTACAATGGCCCTAATGATGACAAATGAGAAAATTCATCGCAGGTTTACTGAAGTGTACGGTACGGGAAATTTGAAAGAGAGAAGAGATACTGTGCACGATGAATGTGTCGATGAGTTCATCAGGAAAGATCGGCGCGTAAAACATAATGAAATTAGTAAGCAATCTCCTCAAATTTCACGATCATTACTCCATGAAATAGCGACGGATCATCTGAATCACAGAAAAATTTTCTCAAGATGGATGCCCAGAATCCTTACCGACGACCACTAGAGCAAAAGCGTGGGTTCAGTGTTGTCGATTTTGTCTCGTTAAGAGGAACAGTGCATGCATTGCTTGACCAAATTGTGAATGGGAATGAAACCTAGGTGTGCCATTTAATTTAAGAAAATATCTAAAAATCCTGACGTGATGGAGCAAATGTTAAATCAGATTCAGAATCAGCATGACAAAATACGCAAATTACATGTATTGGTATATAAGAACACCAAACAGTGTTGCCCAGTGTAATTTTGTCAAATTGACTTCAGCTGCTAAACAAACCAAATTGATTAATACTACCTAGACCAAGAAATTATTTTCTTTATTCAAATCAAATGAAAGATAAAATACGCAGCATTTTAATTTCAACAAGATACTCTTCAATGTAACATTACTTGCATGTGCACGACGAAGAACGGTCAGGTCGCCCTGCCTTTATCACCGACGGTCTAAAGAACGACGATTTCATTAGAGAAGATCGGTGCCTAATCCTTAAATAAAATAACTTAGCAATTTTCCTCAAATTTCACGATCATTTCCCCATGAAATTGTGACGGACCATCAGAATTACAGAAAAATTTCCTCAAGAATGCTTACCGACGCGCACAAGAGCAATAGCATAGGTTCAGCGTTGTCGTTTTTGGCCCGTTACGAGCAACCCTTGCATTCCTTGACCAAATTGTGTTTTTCAGTTTTTAGAAACTTTCAGTAATTTTCGCATAATTTTCATATTTTAGCGATCTTTCCCTATTTTTTTTTCAAATATTTCTAATTACATAATTACGCATTTTTCAGATTTTGTCGCCAAATTTGCATATTTTAGAGATCTTTTCCTAATCCATATTTCAACATTTTTCAGAAATTCTCGCATAATCTTCATATTTTAACGATCTTTCCCTACTTTTTTCAAATTTTTCTAATTCCATACTTACGCCTTTTTCAGATTTTGCCGCAAAATTTGCATACTTTGGCGATCTTTTCCTATTTTTTTCAAATGTTTCTAATTACATATTTCCTCATTTTTCGCAATTCTCGCATAATTTTCATATTTTCGCGAATTTTTTCCATTATTTTGAAAATTTTCGAATTCCAAATTTCTGCGTTTTTCGGAAATTCTCGCATGAATTTCATATTTTAGTGATTTTGATCCCATTATTTTCAATTTTTGTTGTTTCCTTATTTTCCAATTTTTTAGAAACTTTCAGTAATTTTCGCATATTTTTCATATTTTAGCAATTTTTTCCATTATTTTCAAGATTTCCGAATTCCAAAATTTCTGCGAATGGAACCCGTGAATCATTTCACACCTGAGACCAAGCGCAAATCCATGGAGTGGCATCATTCAGGATCACCAACAAGGACGCGCAAGTTTAAGCAATCGTTTTTCACGAAAAGGTTATAGCCTCAGTGTTCTGGGACCAAAAAGGTGTGTTGTTGGTTGACTTCATGCCCCAACGGGCAACTATGAATGCGGACACATACTGTGAAACATTTCAGAAGCTGTGTAGAGCCATCCAAAACAAGAGGCAGGGAGTGCTCGTCCCCACACGGCTCAAAAGACCACCACTCCGTATAGCCCCATCTTGGCTTTCACTCCAAGTGACTTTCACTTGTTCACTAAACTCAAGGATTTCTTGTCAGGAGAACGGATCCAAATTGATGATGACTGAAAAGAAGGTGTACAGCATTGGCTGGATGATTTGGAGGTGGAGGTTTACGAGGAAGACATAAACAAATATCTCAACAATGCGGCGACTACATAGAAAATAGTGTAAATGTATTACTTACATTTAATAAAATCATTATTTACTTTCCTTCATTTTTCTTTTAATTATATGTAAATGGGTACAACTTTCTGGACTTCCCTCGTATTTTAACTTCTGCATTTCTTACTTAAATTCTTTTAAAATTAAATCTAAATAGTAAAAGATAAAATCTTTGCAATGTACTAAGAACTTTCATTTAGAATAAATCCTAAAATTGTAAGACTTTCATTCGAAACCATCATGATAATTTGTCTTTAACACCCAATGATTATAAATGATTGATGCAAAAATTTAATTTGGCAACTGTTAGAAATTGGCTTGCCCTGGTCTTCATTTTATATTTATCTTTTTTTAGAATATTTTCTATTAATATAGATGACATGTAGTTATTTTATTTTTACTTTGTCAAATTTTTGACAAATCTGAATTTAAAAATCAAGCACGTCAACATAAAGTTCCAAAATTGTTGCCAGCTTAATAACAAAAATTTCAAACGAAGTAAAACTAATAGTTATAATCTTCACTTTATTAATATTTGTTCCTTTAACGACGATTGCTTCGACAGCACAGTGGCTTCATCAGGTAGTTAGTAGACCAGACTACAAACTGACATCTGTATACATAAATTTAAAGCAACCGTTTAGACGATAATAGAAATGCACATTTACTTAATTAAAAACTTTTATTTGTTAACATGTTTAGTACCCAAAAGTATAACAGTAAGGGATAACCAGATGGACCATACATTTTTACTGTAACATTTTAAAGACATTTTTATGTATACCGATGTTAGTTTGTCACGTGCTCTATCAAGTACCTGATTAAGCCACTGTGCTGACGAAACAATCGTGTTGTCGTAATTTCACTCGAAAGTTTCGGTGTTCATACTGTCAGCTTCTTCAGGATCTGGTATCAAACACTGCTTCTCTTCATTGGTGTTATTCCATATAGAAGCTGTGTATAAAATGACGTACTAACTACACGTGGCGATCTTGTTCGTTAAATTCGTTATTATTATTATTTTGTTAAAGTTTTCTTTTTGATTATAAAGTTTGTTTTTAGTATTTGTTTGTTAACTTATTTTGACGAAAAACACATCTGACAACGTTGTAAAGCATTAAGTAGTCACAAGTAGGTAACGCAATATTGTTCCAGTTCAAACAATTATGTAGGTAATACTGATATTGATTTCTGTCAAAGAGATGTACAAAAATAAGTCAATACTATCACTAAAGTTTAAAACTTTGTAATATTTTCAAAATAAATATGTAATTTCAAGAGCTAATTTTATTTCTTTTGCTTCATGTGCACGATTTAAAATGTAGAGTTCGCAAATGTTGCTAAATATATGTTTCTTACAAATTCTTTCTGGAAACACAGGAAGCATGATACACTGTTTTAGTATATTAAGACTTTTAACTCCAAATTTTACCAAGACGTCGTCACGTATAACACAGGTCTACAGTGATTTTGATGTTTGAAAGCTGTTTGCTAATTTGTATATGTTTGGGGCCTTATTTCAAAAAACGCCAAATTTTTGCTCTATCACGTAAATTTTTTTTATAGCGCTCTATATCTTAAAAATGTTAATTTATTAATATACATACCTATGACAAGAATATGTTTGTTCCATGTTAGGCATGATTTTTAAATGAATTGATTTTTATGAAATTAAATGTGATTTGGCAACACTGGTTAATATTAGATTTCTCAGCAAAGCAACAGAGTCGGTGCAGAAGCGTCAATACAACGTTGAAACCTGCTTATGTGCAGTTTGGTTGTGTTAGTCGTCGTGCAACTGCGTCCGCGCGCTTGTTGTCTTCGTTGTTGCGTATTTTAAGTGTTCTAGAACGTATAAATATGGAAAGAAGACATTGTGTGAACAATCCGAATAACTTTTGTTATATCTGTGGTAGTTATGTCGTAGTAAAGCAGATTCAAACTATAACTTCGTTTGTGAAAAATGTATACCACGCTTATTTTGGTGTAAAAATTGGCGACCAAGACAAGTCCTGGGCTCCTCATACTGTTTGTTCCGTTTGCGTTGAAGCATTAAGAAACTGGCAAAAAGGTAGGAAGAAATGTTTAAGCTTTGGTGTTCCTATGGTATGGCGAGAGCCTAGAAATCACAGTGATGATTGTTATTTTTGTTCGTGTAATGTTCAAGGATTCGACAGAAAAAATAGGAAACAAATTGTGTATCCCAATCTTGACTCTGCTATTCGACCAGTTCCTCATGGACCAGATGTCATATCAGAATCAGAGGAATCTAATTGCGACCCAGATGACTCAGATTTCACACCAGATTTCAGAGAGCCCGAAGTGTTTAACCAGAGCGAACTAAATGATTTAATTAGAGATTTGCGCCTTCCAAAGGATGCATCCGAATTGTTAGCCTCCCGACTTCGTGAGAAACATTTACTGGCACCTGGCGTCACATCAAGCTTTTACCGGAATCGCGAAAAAGAGTTATGTCAATATTTTACTCAAGACGGACCGCTAGTGTATTGCAACAATATTCCTGACTTAATTTCAAAATTAGGAAATGTGCCGTATGTAAAAGAAGAATGGCGCCTGTTTATTGACTCGAGTAAGCCTAGTTTAAAAGGCGTTTTATTGCACAATGGTAACGAGCTGGCCTCGGTTCCCGTTGCCCATTCGGTACATTTAATGGAAACGTATGAAAATTTTGAACTTCTTTTAAAGAAAATAAACTACCAAGAACATCAGTGGATGCTTTGTGGTGACCTTAAAGTGCTGTGCATGCTACTAGGACAACAAGGAGGTTATACAAAATTTCCAAGCTTTATTTGTGAGTGGGATAGTCGAGCAAGGCATAGACATTTGACTCAAATAGAATGGCCCTCTAGAACAAGCCTTACACCTTGTAGCAAAAATGTATTAAGAGATAGCTTGGTTGACCCCCAAAAAGTTTTACTGCCTCCTCTCCATATCAAACTTGGCTTGATGGAGCAGTTTGTTAAGCCCTAGACAAAAATGGACAGTGTTTTAAATATTTGTGCGAGACATTTCCAGCCTTATCCGATGCCAAGTTAAAAGAAGGTATTTTTGTTGGGCCGCAGATAAGAACATTATGCAAAGACAAGGATTTTCAAAACACAATGACCAATGTCGAGAAAAACGCCTGGGTTTCATTTAAATTAGTAATTGATAAGTTTCTTGGGAACTCTAAGGACGAAAACTACGAAAATATTGTTCAAAATATGTTACAACACTTTCATCGTCTAGGTTGTAATATGAGTTTGAAAGTGCATTTCCTGTGTTTACACTTGAACTATTTTCCTGAAAATCTTGGAGCAGTTAGCGAAGAACAGGGAAAGAGGTTTCACCAAGACATTAAGGAAATGGAACGGCGATACCAAGGCAGATGGAGCATAACGATGATGGCGGACTACTGCTGGATGTTAAAACGGGATATGCCCTTAAAAACATACAACCGAATGTCCGGACAACGCAGCTTTCTGGCAAAAAGACAAAGATTTCACTTAAAAAAGACTGAGTAAAGTATTTTTTTCCACTTTTTTAACTTGTATTCCACCTTTTTACTCAATAAACAAATAAATTTTTTAGAAATATCGTTTTTTTTCATTTAATATTTGCAAAAAAATCTTGCGTGATACAAATAAATGCATAGAATTTTTGAAATCAGCCTACCAAAATTATATAAAATCAGTTTTCAAAATAAAAACATGTGTAAACCTGTGTAATTAGTACGCCAATTTATACACACCTTGCATATGCGCTTAGCTCACTGGTGTGTCACCGTTTTGCTCCATTGATCGTGATGGAGAGACGGAGAGATGGTCTTAACCAAGAGATCGAAATTAAAGAGATCAACTCTCCCAGAAGAAGATAATGCCAGTCGACCACAAAGATTATATGGATTACCGAAGATACATAAGAAAGCGTACCACTACATCTGATCATAAGCACCATCGTATCACCGATCTACGACTTAGCTAGATACCTAACTACGTTATTAAAACCAAACACAATAAAGGCGACATCGTACGTAAGAAATTCGAAATACTTCGTAGAACTTCTGACGATCTTTACAACTGATCCAGATGACATATTAGTGAGCTTCGGTGTGACCTCGTTATTTACCAACATACCGACGAACGACACGATAACGATAATCAGCGATGTTGGATTACCTGCTGATATTACAGATCTTGTAAAGTTGCGCCTGTCAACTACATACTTTCAATGGGATGGCAGACACTACGAATAAGAGAAACGTACGCCAATAGTGAGCTCACTATCACCAATAATAGTGGTCGTCGATAGTAATAGTCAACTTATTCATGGAAACCTTCGAAGAAATAGCTATAGACAGTAACGAGTGGAAACTGAAGTGCTGGCTACGATACGTCGACGACACGTTTGCAATTTGGCCACATGGAAAAGAAAAGCTACACGAATTCTTCGATCACATCAACCAACAACACGCATTCATAAAAAGTTACTATGGAAATAGAAAAAGAAAGAATGGTACACCACACTTAGTCTGGGAGACTACAACATGGAGTATACAGGAAGACAACCCACACCGATAGATACCTGCATGCAACATCCTATCACAATCCTAAGCAAAAGAGAGCCCTTATCAAAACACTAATGCATAGAGCAGGAGCCGAACATTTGGAGGAAGAAAAGCGACACGTCAGGAAAGCACTGGAGAAGAACTATTACAGCAATATGAAGAGCTCTAGTAAAGGTTTTCTGCCGACCACATTCTCATATTTTGCTTATTTAAATAGCCAGAAAGATGGAACCAAGTCTCATCAAAAAAAGAATTTGTCGAGAATGTTGTCATTATTTATGTTATGTAAAAACCATTGGCAGTTCTGTGTTCTCGTACCAAAATCTATCTGTGTAAGTTAAAAAATGCTTGAATTTTATATGAAAACAACTTTAAGCCTTTTTCAAAACGGTATGTCATGTTCCCACTGACAAATGTACTTCTTGAGAAAGCTTTGCAATTGATTTTTTAAATGAGATGTCCATTCGCCGTCGAATATCCTCTGCAATCTGCCGTTCGTTTTTTAGGTGCTCTGCCGCCAGGTTTACGAGTTATTGCCCCTGTTTCACAAAATTTATCAATGGAAGCATGAACATGACTTAGCAGCTGTGCATAAGTGCAAAAGAAAACAGTGTCATGTCTATGTCACTTAATAATTTATTATTATTTCATTGTTAATATATACAGAAGAAAGGTGAATTAAGAATGAAATGTATAAACAGAAAAAAAGACTAAAGAATCCGGTAGTAATTTCCCATTTTATAATCTCCCCAGAGCAAATTTTTCGTCATTTACATCACTTTATTATTAACTAATAAAAGCTGTTGTAAACTCCATTTCCAATCAATTTTTTTCTATATTTTAATGTAAATATAAATCGTTTTGATTTCAATCTTTGAAAATTTTGTAACGCAAAAGAAACTACCTCAAAAATATGCAAAGATGATCGGAATACAATTTAAATACATTGAACTCTGATCTTAATTTGCATTTACTGCAATTATCATCTCGAATGCAACAAAAAAAAAATAGAAAACCTTTCGCTAGGAACAAAAAAATTAGGAATGGAATCTATTAAAGAATATAGTAAGGAATCCGGCAGTAATTTCTAGTTTCTTATTTTCGCTCAGATAAATTCTTGGAAGTTTAGATCACCTTGGCTACAAAAAAAAAACACGCAAACTCAATTTAAAGTTGAAACCTTATTTGGTCTGACAAAAAAAAAAGAAAAAATAATTATATCACACTGTCAATTGATGAAACACTTGAAAATTAGAATAACCATATCGGTGTCAAAAACCGATTTAGAATAAGTCATTTGGCCTTAAGCCATGCACCTGTATAGCAATACAGAGTTCGGTTAAATTATAATTTGTTTAGTTCGTTGAAAAAGACGATAATAGACAACCTAACATCGCGACAAATGCTTTAAAATAAACTCTTTTTAACGATTATTTTTTGCCAATTAGCATGTAATAATTTAAAGAAATTAAAGAAGAAATTGGCGAAAATGTTTCATTGTGTAAAAGAACGCTTTTCGTGCTTTCCCTGACGAGTAAATAAGGAATGCATGTGTTTGCCGAAAAAGTGTTAATTTTCCTAATACATATAGTAATGCATTTCATATTATATACTTGTGATGCGACAAATATAAAAGCAGCCAAAATGTAAAAATATACTTTGCTGATGTATAAAAATGAAGCCAAATTCAATATGAATAGCTTCTAAATTTTATATAACAGCATTTCTTCATCGTCATTTCTCTGTTTTTAATACAGATGCAAAGAACATTTCTTGGATGACAATAAGTGATTTAAACTCGAAAATTTAATAAGTAAGGCTGTAACGAATATAACATAACACATAACGCTAAAATGAGGTCAGTGGACGGTCAATGAACCGTAGTCGAGTGAATCATCAATGTACTTCCTACGGCCGTAGTTAATATTGAGTTATCGAGGTGTACGTATGTTAGACTCTCTGCTGTGTTAGTTGAAACGTTTTAATTTAATAATAAAGCATGTCGCACGTGCGAAAGCTCAGAAAACCGTTAAATGCGCATCAAATTAGAAAGTTTATTAGCGAATTTATTGATTTATTCTACGATGGAGCGAAAGTAATGAGTAAAGTATGCGATAAACAGTTAATGTGCTGGAGCAAATCCGACTGTTCACGTCACGCGAATTCTGTGCAACATAAAAATAGAAAACAAACTCAATTTAGGCGTCTTCTTCTTCTAGTTTTGGGTTAGACGCCAGCACGTCCATGCACTTGACCACAGTGCTCTTTGTACTACACCCAATAAATCTCTCAGTTCCACTCTATTAGTCTGGTGTCGTCAATAAAAGTCACTATCCTCCTTATGGGAAATTTGAGTATCCTCGTAGAATCCAATACATCTCTTCCGAAAAGTTTCTGTCTATGTCCTTTCAATTCTTCACAAATGCATATTACATGAAGGCTAGTTTCTTGCTGTTTTTCACAAACTTCTTGTAAAGAGTGATGACACATGAATCTTGATTTTTCACCTATGATCCAGAAGCTAACGGTCAATCTAAGTTCTCTTATTTTTAAGATGTCCTACACCAGGGCTCGCTAACCAAGCCAATGCTGTACAGATGCTTCTTCAAAGGACGAAGTTCATGATATTAAGCCGGCAATAATTTAAATTTTTTTTGTTACTACGAATTAGGTTGGCTGAAAGCCAAGCGTCCAGCTCCCTTACTAGTGTTTTAGTATAGAGTTCACCTTCCGTTAGTCTCCATTTCTTTTATGTTCTCTTTGTAGTCATAATCAGATATCCCTTCTAGCGATTCCACATATAGGTTCTGGTCCTATGAAGTTCCTTTTAGTACCTTTCATGGCGAGTTCGTCAGCTATTTCATTGCCTGTAATTCCCTCATCTCCTGGCACCTATATCAGTAGCACAGTATTGTCTTGTGCCAATCTATTGAGGACCTGTTTACAATGCTTCACTAGTTTAGATCTGGTACATGGATTTTTGTTTGCGCAACCGGCTTCCCGAATTTCCTCGGCTCAGGCTGCGACTGCAAAGAGTTCAGCCTGGAAAACCGTCTTATGTTTCACCATACTTAATGATATCTTCCTTTTAGGGCACAGTTAACATATACCAGCACCTGTGCCCCGATTCGATTGTGATCAATCCGTGTACTAGGTGCCGGCTCCCCATTCGTCCGAGTAACTTTTTGCCTGTTCCCTGATCGGTATAGAAATGTTCATCTTAACTTGAAACATCATCTCAGGTGCTATATTGTTCGCCGGGATTTGAAATATCTGCTCTCCCAGTATACAGGGTGGTCCTTAAGTTTGTCGAGAAATTTTAGGGTGCGATTCCTTGGGTTATCTCGAGAGAAATAGTTCCTATAAACATTTGTCCTAAAGTTTTCCGTTGCATACTCACACGCTGAAGAAGTCCGGGAGTGTTTCGAATTGTTTCGAAATACCGTTCATTTAACAAGAAATTCGATTGTAATTGATTATACTATTTCATTTTGCTTAATTTACAGAAGAAAACAAAAATATAACAAATTTGCTGACAAATAAATATTCGGACGATAATCGTTATTGGCTTTGAAATTAGTATTATGAACGCGTTGATTGATAAATAAAGTGTGCTTTGATGAATAGTTGTCAGTTAAAGTCATGTTCGCCATTTTGTGTAATAAGAAAATGACGCGTGGTATCGCAACTAATAAAAAACTTCGAGAAATTATAATTTCACAGTATTACAGAGGTAAATCAATGCAAAAAATTTCAAATGACTTAAATCTTGCCAAATCTACTGTCGGAGATATTATAAAAAAGTTTGGCGATACAGCTAGTATTGATGTTCGCGGCAAAAGTTTAGGCCGACCCCGTACTATCACTGAAAGAGAACGTCGTGCTCTGGTCAAAATTTGCAGAACAAATAGAAGAGGTACCTTGCGGCAAATACAAGCCCAAGGGAATCATGAGATAAATTTAAACGTTTCCAGGGAATGCTGTAGGCTATGGTTGCATAAGTCTGGTTACAGTTTTTATAAAGTAAGTTTATAATTTTGCGTGTTACAATATGGAAACAAATGATATTCTTTTATCCACTATCTTTATAGGCAAAGGAAAAGACATTATTAACGACTATTCAAAAGAAGAAACGTTTAGATTGGGCAAAATCCAAAAAATTCTGGACAACAGCAATGTGGAGTAATGTCATATTCAGCGACGAATCTAAATTTGATGTGTGCGTAGGCGATTTTCGAAAAAGACTCATTCGTACAAAATCTGAAGCCTTTCATAAGGATTGCTTAAAACGTACTATAAAATTTCCAAAAGGAGTTATGATATGGGGGTGTATGAGTAGTAAAGAAGTTGGTGAATATGAGTTCATTGATGGCACTGTAAATGCAGAAAAGTACCAAGATATTTTATCAAGAAACCTTGTCCCAACAGCATCTCGATATTTTGGAAACGAAAGTTATATATTTCAACAAGACGGTGCAGCCTGTCACACTGCGAAAACAACAAAAAAATGGTTTGGTGACCATAATGTAAAAGTTTTATCGTGGCCGTAAAGCAGTCCCGACTTGAATGTCATCGAAACTTTATGGCATCAGATGAAAAAGTCTTTGCGTAATGATCCTCAACGTACACTTCCAGCATTAAAGACAAAAATTACGCAAATTTGGAACTCTTTCACTCCCGAATATTGTAAAACTTTAGTAGATTCCATGTCAAAACTTATACAAACCGTTATTGCTGCAAAAGGTGACGTTACCTCTTATTAATGTTATAAAGGTTCAAATGCGTCCGAATATTTATTTGTCAGTAAATTCGTTATATTTTCTTTGTAATGTTACGTAGTTTATGCAAAATAAAATGTTAATCAATTACAATCGAATTTCATGTTAAATGAAATGAAGGGTATTTGCCTTAATTTTCAGATTGGGAAGACCAAAAAAACATTATAAAATAAACATAACTGCATTTTTCTAACATTTCGTACATCGTCCGAACATATAGTTGTTAGGGCTCGTATATGCCAAATGGAATCAACAAAAACATTGTATATTCAAAAGCATTGCAATGAACTTAAAGTTGAATACAACAGTAATTGGAATTTATGTAATTCAAAACACAAAAATAATATCTCATTTTTACTAAATATAGTAATTGATATCAAAGTTTCATTTAATCTACATACATACTCACATCTAGCAATAGGCTAAGCATTACCGAGTTCAGCTAGTGTACTATAAAACTAAACTAAAAAACTTGAAATTTTCGTTAATTATAGAAATTAAATATTAAATAAGAAAATTGTCTAGTAACGTTCAAGAATTCTTATCAAGATTTTTTCATTATATTATATAAAATGACATTGAATCCACTTTATATCTGTCATCATTGTCAACAAATACAAATAAGCAATAAATATGATAAAAATAATTTATTATGTTATACAACTTGGTAAACAAATATAAAATATGTTAAACATTCTACCACTTTTTTACCGTTCCAAATAATATTTGTAACACAATAAAGTTTGGAGATCATTTTTAATATTTGTTATTTTTTATGTCTTATTTACTTAAATATTTATCGCAAATTAATATAGATAATGACATGTTAGTCGTAAATATTATGATCGAAAATAATATTATATCGTTCGTAAGATTTTAATGATAAAAAATACAATACATTTTCATGATTATAATTATCATTAATATTTTCATAATTTTTAAAACAAGGTTTTTATTTAAAAAAATAGATGAATTTAATTTCATTGTAAGTATGTATAAAATTACTTATAAGAATTTCAAATTTTGTCGTCTCCAATAGCCGTGATCGTCTAGTGGTTAGGACCCTACGTTGTGGCCGTAGTAACCCAGGTTCGAATCCTGGTCACGGCAGTGTGAAAACATTGTCACGGTGGAGACTACTTTTTTTTAATCCGATTATATTATTAGTAAATATATTTAATACAATTTTGAAAATAAATATAATTAAAGTAAACAAAAATTACTACTTTTTTAATACGATTATTAGTAAATATTTATATTTAATACAATTTTGGAAATAAATATAATACAGTAAACATAAAAATTTCTTCTTGATAATCATAATATAAACGTAATTCAAAAATACGTTCATAACATGTTAATACTGTGGGTTTTACTGAAAATTTTCAAATAGAAATAAATCTAATGGTTAAAATCTTTACTTTTTTATTACGTAATCGTAAAACCACAACAATTTTTTCGCCAGCACAGTGGCTTCATCAGGTAGTTACAGCTAAAGAGCACGTTACAAACTAAATTAAAAAAATAAAATCAACAAGGTTAGTATTATTTTATTTAAATAATACTAACTTTGTTGATTTTATAAATTATGGATCTTTATCGAGTAAAGAATCAATTCAATTATGAAACTTTTAATGCAAAAATTATTAAAGTAGGGAACAGTAGAAAATCTAAATAATACAGACTTGAAAACATTAAGTAAAATTTCACATATTATATAAAGGTGGCTGCCAAATACTAAAATAAAATTAAAAAAGAAAATATATTGAAATTTTCTAAATTTGTACATTATAATACTGAATGATTCAAAACACTTTTTATGAGTGGTGGCTGTGGATTTGAGTATATTTCAAAAAAGTATGTCTTAATTAAATAATCCGAGAATAAGCACCAGAACAATAAGTCAGTTAGACAAGTCCTCAAAGAACAAGAATATGCCAGCTCACTTTTCTCGTAAAGCAAGTGAATTTTTGCAAAGATGATTCGGAAATATGTAGATTGGTCGTGGAGATCCTATACCATGGCTAGCTCGTAGTCACGACCTTAATCCCCTCGATTTTTCATTTTGGAGGTTTACGAAATCAGAAGTATATGCCATAGAAAAAAATAATGAAGAACAATAATGGAGTCTACTGATAGATTCCGTAATAATCCAGGCATTTATCAAAGATGCCGTCAATCATTAACACAAAGATTGGAAAAGTGTATCTAAGAACAGGGCCATCAATTTGAACACCTTTTGAGCTAAGTACCTTAAACATATTTTTTAAATTTATGTTATGTTGCTGTTTTTAAAACTCATATCGACCAAGTAGCGATTTTTTTTTGTTGTGAGCTATTGAAGAGAGAAGAAATTTTGATAAATTATTGTAATAATTAGGTTAACAGCTCTGTCATGGAAAGAAATTAAAAAAAAAATTTGACAAACTTTTAAGATCCGTTGTCTTGAAAACAAAAGACGATCGGACATTAGTGTATTAGAACTTTTTTTAGTATTTTAGTCTTCTGTCGCGTGGTACCATGCATTGTAATTTTTTCAATGTCTCCTTGTATACTGCGTTAATATAGTAATATAATATGTATAAATATATAAAACTTAGTACTGTCCTGGCGTGCAGATAAAAGTGGCAAAAATTCTTATAATTGTATGTAATACCAACATAAAGCTGCATGAAAAAATTACAAATACAAATTACAAATCACTTCAAATTGAAGAAGTATATTCCATTTGTAAAAAAATAAAAATATGAACCGATGTTTTTTCTAAAACATCGATATTATCGATATTTCGATGAGAAAGCATTGATGTTAAAACATCGATATTTTAGATCAATAGATCGATGTTTTCAAAACATCAATGTCCCAACCCAAGTGCACACTGGATATTCCTCTTCTTCCTAATTTTCTTCTTACAATTACTGTTATTCTTTCAACGCAAGAGTTTGATTGTTATTATAATTATTATAATTAGAGAACGGACGCAATTTCCATAAAACGCAATCGGCAATTGGAATTGTGTATAACGTCGCTCAGTACATCCCGGCGTAATTCAATGAAGTATTTGTTTGACTTACTCGGACACCTGGTCTCGCCGCGATAACAATGGACAAGCCAGCTATTGTATTCCGAGAATATAGTGCTGTTTAAAGTGTTTTCATGAGCGTAGATAGAAGTGGGGTTTTTATAATGTATGTATTTTATTTATTAGTTTATATTTCGTAAGATAAATAAAGTGCTGTGAGTAAGTTTCTTGTCTTCATAGTTTTAACTGTTAATTACATCGTAATTTTTGTGATAGATCCTGTTTAATATCGTTTGATTGAATCTATTTCTACCAATTATTTCGACGTAAGAGTGTGCATTGAATTTCGTTCAGTTTCAATAACTTACGCACACATTTTTAGTTTTCATTTATTTAGATCTAGAGCATTGTTTAAGTTACTTTTTCAGACATGATATGGAAGAATGTAAAAAATGTAAAAAATGGCATTGTAAAACAATGGCGAGTTGGATTGACGGTCATACTAATTTTATGTCCATTGTCAGTGATTCTGAAATTTATTACAAAATCCGTAAAATATCGTCAAAAATTCGTCACTTAGGATCGCAAACACATCTGACCTCTGTAAAACTTTTATGGCGGCTAATATTCCATTAAATAAACTTAGCAACCCCACTTTAAAAATATTTCTTCAAAAATATACTGGTCGAAATGTTCCTGATGAATCAACTTACGCAAATATTATGTTTCTAGGTGCTATACGAGAACAGTAGAACGCATTAGAAGCCATCTTTTAAATCAATACATATGGATAAGCGCCGACGAAACGGTGGACATGTTAGGACGCTGTGTGGTAAATGTTGTAGCTGGTGTACTACATCCAACTATTCCCTATAACTCATATGTAATAGCAACAAGTGTTATAAATAGAGTTGATGCGGAAACAGTTGCTGAAACCATTGAGGAGAATATGCAAAAAATGCTTCATTCGGACGCCACGTACAAAGAAAAAATACTTTTATTTGTCAGTGATAGTGCTGCGTATATGTTAAAAACAGGCAGACTATTGAAGAAAACATATCCTAATATGCTGCATATTACTTGTGTAGCACATGCTCTCCACAGAATCTGTGAATATATCAGAGACACTTTTCCGGAAGTTGATAGACTTGTATCAGCTCTTAAAAAAGTTTTCAGAAAAGCACCATTGAGAGTAGCTCTTTTCAGCGAAAAATTTCCATCTCTGTCACTGCCTCCCACTCTAGTAATAACTAGATGGGGAACATGGCTGGAAGCTACTAGTTATTATGCTGAGAATTCCGATAGTCTAAAACATTTCGTAACACTGCTAAAGGAGGATGCTAGAAGTATTGGTGAGTGCAAGGAGCTCACACAAATCCCAAATTTAAAAAATCAGTTGTACTTTCTTCACGAACATTTTGGAAAATTGCCAAAACTAATCACTTATTTTGAAAATCGAAATCTCAAATTAAATGACGGATTAACCACATTAGATGTGGCTGTTAATAATTTCAAAAGTATTCCAAGTGACTTCGGATGTGGCCTTCGGCAAAAGTTTGAAGCAATTCTTAATAGAAATCCAGATTTAATTACATTGCAGCAATTATGTATGGAGACAATTCCACAAAATCTAACGGCTAAATATGAAGAAATAAAAGAATATTTCCAGTATGCACCTATAACCAGTTGCGATGTAGAAAGGACGTTTTCTATTTATAAGGATGTACTTAATTCAAAGAGAATAAAATTGACAGAAGAAAACCTTGAGAAGCTATTGCTAGTCAATATTAATACTCCTTTACTCAACTTGAACGACAAAATGAACAAATAAAAATGTTCCAATTATAGAAATAAAATTAAAAACTTTAAAAATACAACTTTTCAACAAATACATATGTATTTCGTAATTTTATAGATCACCACCCGTTTGTTTTCCAATTATATAAATAAAATTAAAAACTTTATAAATACAACTTTTCAACAAATAAATATGTATTTCGTAATTTTATAGATCACCACCCGTTCGTTTTCCAATTATATAAATAAAATTAAATATTTTAGAAATACAGCCTTTCGCCAGTACTGCACTGGGTGGTAAGCGTGTCCGTTCTCTAATTATAATCATTAATATTATTATTATAAGCTTCTTCTATTTATTTCTGTAGTTTTCATATATTATTATTGTACTGTCTTATCATTATTACCATCTCATTAAAATAATATTTTTGATTTCATATGAAATCAACCAAATAATATTAAATAATCTACATACATATTACTTTTAGTTAGATTATGTACATCATCAACAAATTTATGCCAAATATTTGTGGAGCATAACATGTTTGGTTATACTGTTGCGTATGGTTAGGAACAGTGCCGACAAACGGCCTAAATATAACCCACGCGCGCACCTAGAACAAAGAGATGCCGCTGACTTCTTTCTTTTCATCGCCCCGTCACCCTCCTTTTCTTTTCGATCTGTCTCTTTCACGGTATTCTGTATGTTGGAACTATCCGGGTAATGTGTTATGGGATTTTACGGAGCCAAAATTTTAAATAGTATTCCCGTGTTCCCATCACCGAAAATAAGCGAAGATGTACCAGGAGATTTCGATAAAGTAGCGGTGCAAAATCGATTTTCATCTGACCAATCGCGTTGGAAAGATAAAGTTGCATCTGGGAATAGAAACCTACTGAGAGATTCTTAGAAATAGAATAATTTAATTTAAGCACTACTTTCCTTAAATGTTACAGATTGCCAGTTATTTGTAGAAAAAGATATTCAATCTAATGACGTAATGACATATGTTTAAATAAAATTTAATATTTACTCTTTAGCCTTCCATTGTTCTTTATATTATTTATTATTATAAGTACTATACCTTGTCTCAAAAAGAGAGAGAACCCCCATCCCAAACCACATCATAAAAATTTCTCAAATACATTTTAGGCGCCAAAATTAAAATTCCTTTAATACTGTAGATATGAAACCTGCGATTATCTTTCATTCTGCACTATGTTTACACAATTATACGACAAAATGAAAAGAATATATTGAAATATTATTGATGCTATCATATAAAATTGAAAAGTAAATGAAATTTAAGTATTACTGTTACATAATTCATGCATTCTGGTAACTAAAGAAATTCTTTCCTAGAATTTTTGATACAAGTATTTATTTATAAATTGTACATTGTATATTGGTCTTTTACTAAGAATATACATATGGCAGGCCGGCTCGTGATGACGTATTTGGGGGTGCATGTAGAATGATGCGAGTGCTTCGTGTATTCTTGTGTACTAACTGTAGCATTTTCTTAGTAAACACCGAAAACACACGAGGCACTCGCACCATTGTACATGCACTCCCAAATACGTCATCACGAGCCGCGCCAGACATATGGACTGTCACAATATTTGACAGAACAATGCAATTTCTGGTAGTTTGTACTGTGAAGTTTTGCCTTACTTTCAACCAATGAAAATTAACGGTCATTGTGGCTTGTTCAGAAAGTTGTCTCTCTCTTTTTGAGACAAGGTATAGTTATAAGTAGAGCAGACCAATTTCCATGTGCGCCGATGTGAGGATTATTGTATTGCATCAGAACTAATAAAAAGCATTCAGTATGTGTTTGGTACTTGCTTAGACTGCATGTAAATGTAAGCATACGTAATAAAATGTCGTCGACACATAAATCCAGAAAACGACCGATGTCAGACGAAGTGAATAAGTTTATTATGGATTTCCCGGACTTAATATACGATGGCTCAAAAATTAAATGTTTAGTGTGCAATACATATCTAATGTGTTGGTCAAAAACACATTGTAAAGAACACGTAAGCAGTTCGAAGCAAAATATTAACAAAATTAATCGACAACCGTTTATACGTGAACTATGTGTAACTATGATTGTGTCGTGTCAGGCAAATGTGTGGGAACACCAGATTTCTGACAAAATCATATATTAACCTTAATAAAAAATTTTGTAGTATTTCTATTCTACTCTATCACATATGTACTTTGTTTTTCTACAACTTTCAATTGTTTCAAGATATGGTGTCATCGGTAGTTTTTTTAAGTGGATCAACCTGTATGTTTTAACATTTTTGGATAGACACATTTTCAAGAATTACAATGATATACGGTTTATATCTTATAGCATATTGGAAAAGGTTAGCAACAAGAAAATATTGAAAATAAGACAATTCATAATAAATGATCAAACTGATGACCTTCTGCAGCCTGACAGTATTCTAGTCTATCAACGAAGGACCTTAATGACTTCTGAATCACGTCTTGTGCTATCTCTTGAAAGGCCATCCTAATTCGATCTTCCAACTCTTCGAGCGATTGAGGTTTAGTCTTATAGATATTAGGTTTCAAATTCCCCCAAATAAAAAGTCTAAAGGACTTAAATCGGGCGATCGCGGAGGCCATTCAATATATCCTCTTCGACCCATCCAACGCTGTGGAAATACTTCATTTAGGTATGCACGCACCTCAATTCCATAATGCGGCGGGGCTCCATCTTGCTGATACCAGATGGCACATGAGAATAGTGCAGGATTTATGGGAGTTGGAAATAAATGAATTAATGCAATTTCCTCGCGCAATAATTATAAATAACCAATAGCGTTCAAATTTTCCCTAAAAATGAAAGGTCCGATCATGTATCCTCCGATTAAACCTGCCCATACATTTAATTTTTGAGGATATTGCGTGTACTTTTCTTCCATCCAATGAGGATGGACACATGTGGATACATGTGCATGTAAGAAAAATGTCGCTTCGTCGGAGAATAAAATGTTATTGATAATGTTACCATTACGCATTATTTCTTCACAAAACTGCATCCTTCTATCGGGATCATTTTCATTTAATTCTTGTACTAAATGTACTTTATACGGATGAAACTTGTTTTTCGACCGATCTCTCGCTAATATTGTGATATAAGTACAGTTTTGATAGTGATGTTTTTGCTTGAAGATTAATAAGAACATCCAATGAATTATCATAATTTGTAGCAGTTCTACGTCGACCGGTTTTTCGCAAATTTTTAACACTTCCCGTTACATTAAACTTTCGCAACACCCTTGACACTATTGATTTTGAAATATTTCTTTCAGGAAATGTGGTATTAAAAATATTGCATGCATCTTGTAGAGATCTCGGCCTGTCTCCAAAACCATCATTAACAAAGTAATTCTTTTACGTTCTGTTAGTTCGCCCATAATGAACGTCTATTTTTGTAGAATGGAAACTATTGAGTAAGACTGTCAATAATATTAAGTAATTCCAATACTTTTATTTTTGCTTAAAAGGTTTGCATGGCAACATAAAAATATGAATATTTTTTATCAGATGTATCTGACAAAAGATGTTTATAGCCTTTTATTACGGTTATTTTTTAAAAGAAAACATAACCTTAATAAACTCTATATACAGGGTGGCCCAAAATGACCGAAGGGGTTTGAGTTCATTATAACTTCTTATTTAAGACATAATTATTAAATTTTTTTAATTTTAAATACAGTACATTAATGGAGAATATTTTTAATTTATTTATGAAAAATTATATCTCGCAAGTGGTGGCCATTTTCTGCTTAGCATATTCGTGCTCTTTCCAAAACATTTTCCATAACCTTTCGCAAATCTTCAGGTGTTATGTTGTTGATTTCGTCGCGTATATTATTTTTTAATTGCTGTATGGTTCGAGGCTTATTACTATAGACTTTTCCTTTCAAATAACCCCAAAGGAAACAGTCTGAAGCGGTTAAATCCGGTGAACGCGGAGGCCAATTAAAATCGCTTGTACGGGAAATAATTCGTTCACCAAAGATGTCGCGTAATAGAGCCATTGTGTCCCTCGCAGTGTGCGCTGTGGCTCCATCCTGTTGGAACCATACTTGCGGATGGTTTTCCACGGCTGGCCTTAAAAAATTTTCCAACATTGTCCGATATCTAACACCAGTGATGGAAACGGCGACACCGTGTTCATTTTCAAAAAAATATGGGCCAATTATCCTTTCCGACGAAACACCGCACCAAACGGTACACTTAAGTGGGTGTAATTCTCGCTGTTGAACTACTCTTGGATTTTCCGTAGCCCATATACTGCAGTTTTGCCTATTAACGAACCCATTTAATTGTAAATGGGCTTCCTCGCTCATATTTAAATTATGAATAAAATCATGATTTTCTTCTGCTTTTTTACGAAAATAAATTGCATAATCAAGTCGTTGCTGGTAATCTGTCGGTTTCAATTGTTGGACAAGCTGAATTTTGTATGGAAACATTCTTATTGTATGCAAAATTCTCTGCAACGACCCTCTTGAGAGGCCAAGTTCTGTCGAGCGTCTCCTGGTTGATGTTTCTCCATCTTCCCGAATACTCTCCTGTACCTCCTGTTCAATATTGTGATCCGTGTGCACCGTTCGTCGTCTGCCAGGAAGGCTCCTTACTGCCCCTTGTTCTCGAAAATTTGCAACCAGACGGTTTATTGTTGACTCTAAGGGTCCAGCCCACACATTAAAATAACGACGATATGCACGCTGAGTCAAAACAATGGATCGTTGATTTGAGTTCAACGATTTTGGCACGTTGTTCAATTGTGTACTGTTCCATTTTAAATTCCCCAAGTCTTCTTTACAAAATACTGAAAACAAAAAAATATATATAATAAAAAAGTTATAAGGAATTAAAACCCCTTCGGTCATTTTGGGCAACCCTGTATAACATTGTAAAAACAAATTCCGCAACAAATTATCAAGGGATTATAGTAACGGTGAGATTTGTCTTACAAAGAGATGATTTTAAGACCTGTGAAACTTCAAATGAAACAGACAGCGATGCTGTATTTTTTTTTTAATATAGGAAATTTTTAGGGGAAAATTGGATATAAGGGTTTTTGAGGTTATTTGAATTTGATTTTAGGCGTGAATGTTTTTAGGAGTTGACTACCCTATGTCGTTGATCCGAGTTGCCATGGATTTAACTTGACTTTGACGTTATTATGTGTATTTGACTTGTATCATTTGTTGACTATTGAAAGCTTAAAAAATATTAACTACTAAAGAACAACACTGTTGTTATATTTTTACTGTTTAATGTATATAAAACTTAACAATTGTTTCGCTCACCACAGTATGGTTTCATCAGAAATATATACAATATTACGAGTAGCGTAGGTTCATTTATATAATAAAGCACAAATTATAAAGAGGGGAAGGTATACTAATTACTTTACACAGGCCTGCATTTTTCAACTCTTTGAATGATGATTTAAAAATTTTAACTGTTTTCTAGTAATTGGGTAGCGCTGATTTCAAATATGCTTTTATTTTTTTTGTATCAAGTAAGGTTATTTTTCAAACCAGTAAAATCAAAAAATATAGAAAAAACACGATTTATTTCATTTATAAGCTAGTTTTATATTATATTAAAAAAATATAAAAATATACACATAGAAACTATTAGAAATAGTTATTTATTCTTTATGCTTCTTAAAAAAACGTTTTCGTTTTTCAGAAAAGCTTCGTTTGGTTGTTTTTCTGTTATATTCAGCTAAAGGAAGATCTGAAGGTAGTTTCTGGGGCAAGCAAATTTTTTTGTTTCAACCTAGACCCTAGTACTTCAGAAAGATCTTTTGAAAGTCCCAAATCTCTTGCAAAATCATTTATTTCGGCTTGTGAAAATAGCTGAGGTTGGTTTTGACCTGAGGTTGATGGTTCAAAATCACTATCCATCTGTACGGAGCCGGAAGTTGAAGAGGTTTCAATATCTTCTTGTAGTACTTTGGGGGGTATAGGTATAGGTACATGATCACTGTGAGGAACTGGTCTGATAGCTGATTTAATATTGTTTGGCTACAAAATATGTTTCAAAGTTTCTCTATTATGCCCCTTAATATCACAAAGACAAAAGTAGCAATCTTCATGATGATTTTGCGGTTCTCTCCAAACCATCGGTATTCCAAAAGGAAGGCTTTTTCTATTCCCTTTGGTCCAATGTCTTAAACCTTCTTCACATAACTTACAAACAACATGCGGTGCCCAATCTTTATCGTGATCTCCTAATTTGATTTTGAAATAAGCATAATATGCATTTTTCACAAATTCACCAATTGGTCTCTTAAACTTTGTCAAGACGAAATATCCACAAATATAACAAATATATCATCTGGTTTGTTTTTGCAACACCGGCTAGACATATTTTTAAGCAATGTTTATTTATCAAATACCACGCACAACACTAAAGACAAATTAATTTTACTTGTTTACTGATCGACACTCAGAGCTATAATGAAGTAAATGACATTAAAATATACATTTTGTTTGGAGTGATAAACTTGAAATCCTTCTTCGCAGTACTAATAAAGTGAAAGCATAATAAATGGGATTTAGCAGGTAAAAATTCCCGGAAATCTTGTCCAAAATTAATACATGTAATAAAAGATTTACATCAGGTAATGAGAGCCTATTTAACAAATTTCTTTAAAACCACAACAGAAAATCATTTTTGGGTTAATACCTAGAATTTGAAGTAGTACATTCATTTTAAAATGTATTAAAACGCCTATTATAAGGTTTTGTTTATATTTTTTTCTTTTTCTTTTGTGCAAAAAAAAATCTGTGGGTGGTAGAGACCAACTGTATTTTAATTAGTTATTGCTATATAAAAACTGAGCTTAACAAACAAAAATCACGTCATCACAAATTCTATGCAGGCCTGTGTTATTGTTATTAATGATCTGTTGTATATTATGAAAAACTCTAACTAATAATAAAATTTATTATGAAAAAATATTTAATATTTGTTTCTAATTGTTCGTTTAATAAATTATTGGAAACTCTATTTTTATTAATTTCTAGAGATTCTAATAAGTTTAATTTTGTTCCTTTATTTTCTACATGTAAGATATCTAAGTTGTGACTAAATTTACGTTTTTCTTCTAGAAGGTCGTTTGCATACGACAAGTCATTTTTTCCCAATCTAAACGATCTTAGATGTTCTGACATCCTTTTCTCAAAAGTTCTTCTAGTTTCAAATGAAACGAACATGCATTATACACATGTGTATCTGTGTACACATGGACATACACCTCGTATTTTCCAACGTTTACTTCAGCCGAAGACACGTGTTTCTGTCTTAATAGACTTCGTCAGTTTGATAATGAAGTTTGATGGATCGCCTCACAGGTAAGTAGCAAATTTTGTCCAATCATGTGACACCAGATAATCTAGTGACATCTGACGGACAAAAGAGACTACGCCGAAAATAGCAATTTTCTTTCGCCCAGCTATGCCGACACAGAAGGGAAAAGAAACGTATATACGTATATTAACGTCCATTAACACGATACTAGATGGTAGCAAATATACCAAAATATACCACTCATTATTAAATTATAATATTACTGCTTAGATTTTTTATGTCACTCCTGTTGTTAATTGATTTTTTCTTGCTTAATATTAATAATTTCCCTAATTTCTCTTTTCATTGTGTGTTGTTCTCTATCGATTATCTGCGTGTTTTCAAAATCAAAATGGTGATCGTGTGTAAATAAGGCAGGTTTGTCTGTTTTGGAGTATTTGTGGGCTTGTATTCTTTTGCATAAATATTGCTTAGTCTGACCTATATAGTAACTATCGCAGTCGCGACATTGTATTTTATAAATGATATGAGTTTCTCGATTTTTTTTCTATTTTAGGTTTATTTGTGTTGGTAAGTTTATGTGTTGTAGCAATATCATATTTTTTGAAGTATATTTGATTTTTTCTGATAGTTGTGGAACATCATAGCTCTAAATTGTTATTGGTGTCTGCATTGTTGTATATTTTGTGGATTCTTTTTTGAATTGTTTGTTCTATAAGTTGTGGTGGATAGTTATTATCTGTTAAGATAGTTTTAATTATCTTGATATTATCTTTTCTGTACTGAGCATGCGATAGTATTGTTGCTCTATCAATCAGATTATTTATATAATCATTTTATTGAATATGTCGGTGGACGTTGTATTAACTTATTTAAAATTGGACACGGGTCATTCAAAGATATGTGTTTTTATATTCTAAAAATGATAATAAAATACTTAAATAACAAAAATTAATTAATTTTTCTTGCTCCTTTAGGTGAGATAGTTCCTTTGAACACGTGAACTATAACAATATACTGAAATAGTCACCCTTTTTATGCAAATTTCCGCCGAATTCTAACTTTTCTAGGAATCCTTTTTATTAGACTCGGCAAAGAGGGGTAATTTCTAGTGCAGTGCCGAGAGCAACGTAGACGGGAGAAGAAACTCAAGCGTCCGCATCAAAACACACTTGTTCAGTATTATTCCACTGGTCGTTGTGAGTGTATGTCTGTACACACATACTTATTAAATGTCGCATTTATGTAGGTTTCGGAAACGGCGTATTTCGAAGAAACTAGAAAACGTAATAGCGAGTATGCCGGATTTAGAATACGAGGCGATAGAATTAAATGTGTAAGGTGCGTCGACAATTTGACGTGTACCAGCAGGTGGAAGTGTGAACGCCACCTAAAAAGTATAAAACACTGTTCTGCAATCCATGGCAAACGATACAGCGAACAATTAACATTTGATATAGGTGTGATGCTATAATGCTAGACCAAAAACCATTTGTCTCCTTCTGAGGCAAGTATTCGGATATACATTACCAAGTCGGACATCGATAAGAAACGTTATGCCATCTGCTTGTGACTATGTTGAAAAAAGAATTAAAGCAGAATTGAATGATAAAACATTGTGGTTATGTGTAGACGAAACAACCGATCGACAAAAAAATTCTGTGGTGAATGTGATGATACGTACACTATATGAATTTGAACCGTCATCTTCTATCTTACTTGCTTCGAAAATAGTTGCAAAATGTACTAGCGATGAAATTTTAAAAGTGGTGTTGAGCGCATTGAACAAATTTCAAGTTTCAACAAACCAAATTTTAATGTGAGAGACGGTGCCGCTAAGATGCTTGCCTTAGGCCGATCTCTTAAAGAAGATAGTGTCAATCTATTTGTTACATGTAACATGCGAAATCCATGCTTTAAACCTTGTGGCGCAATTGACACCTAAATGTTATCCACGAGTAAATGCTTTAATAGCTCATACGAAGGCAGTGTTTCTAAAGTCCCCAAAACGTACAAAAAAATTTCACGAAATGTGTCCCAAAGTGCCTGAGACAACACAGCCGATTACTACGCGTTGGGAAACATGGTTAGAGACTGCGTTTAACTACTGCGAACATTTTGATGATGTAAAAAAGGTAGTTTCACAATTCGATCCAAGACACGCCGAAGCTGTCAAGAAAAGCCAGAAAATGTTTAAAAATAGTCAGGTAAAAAGTGATTTAGAAACTATTCGCGAGAGCTACTATGGACCAGCGGAGAGAATTGAAAAATTACAAAATGATTTGATGTCGTTTGTGGATTCTGTTCAAATTGTGGATGATGTTCACTCACACCTATGTGCGGCGGAAGGCGAAAAAAATGAGTGTGTAATAGGAAAATTTGAAAGTATTTTTGACAAGGATTCAGATTTTCTCATACTAAGACAAATTTGTGAAGGTGCGTCGAAAGATCCATTAAGTTGGCACAAGGATTACTTTCAATTTGCACTCGATGTGGAATGGTCGTCTTCATCATTGAAAAATATTTATTCCGCACGCAGTACTCATTTGACTGAAACAAGTGTGGAAACATATTTAATGATTCAAATATTTAATAGATGCCACCCAGTTTGTGATTTCATGGAAGTGTTTCAGCACGTTATATAATATATTCTTTACCATTATTTTATGAATAAATATTCATGTGTCCGCATCGCCTATGCTCACTCATGAAAATCACGAACATAAATGATGTGAGTACATAAACGTTACTGAACGCTCGCCTTGATACGGCCGCTTGGCCCCTCCACGCTGTTCTCCCACTGCACTGAAACTTGCCCCTCTTTGCCGATTTGCCGATTCTCCTTATTTTTTCTTCTTAATGAAAACCGAATGTATGATTTTTTTCTGTACAAGCCTTATTAATTTCTACAATAATTTCAGAATCATTCTGAAAACTGCTTCATTTAGTATATCTATAATTAATCTAATCACGTAAACGCACTTGTTAGCGAATGTTATTTCATCTTTAGAAGTCCGCCTGTTTCAAATTGTTTATATGCAGGCGTACCGTGCGGTTCTAAATGCAGTAATAGAACCAAAGCGAGAACCGAAATCGCTCACTTCAGTCGTTGCCCTGTGCTTGGTCGATCCGTTGCCAATATTATAAATATAATGGAAAAAACAGGAGTTCGTGGAACACGGACGTCAACGTTTTGGCAGCGAGCGCTGATTATTTATTGTCAAATTGATTTATGGTTCGCAAACTTACACACATACATAAAACTACACGAACATTTGTCGCTATTTTCTAGCCTTTCATAGACGGCAAGTGAAAACACGCTTCAACGAAATGGACATCGGCACAGGTGTTCCAGACAGGATGAATTCGTGTGGATCTTCCGTTTATTATGTATGCATATATAACTTCAAATTTACAAGCGATAATTCACAGATTAAAAGAGGAAATAGTAACTTTGCAATACATTGTTGTTACTGCACAGTATTTATACCAAAGTTTTAGGTGAATAAAACATATGTCAGAGATTTTCAAGCTTTTAGTATTGTCACAAATAAAACAAACATGCAAATATACACGTCTGTATCTGTACACATGGACATAGTTTTTTTTTTTTAGTATTGACTGTTTCTTTTTTGCTTAGATTACAAAAAGATTTACAAAAGCATTAACTGTCAGACGAGCTGTCATAACGCGTTCACTTTTTCACAATTATGATCAGTAAAGCTGGGATTATATGAAAATTCATATTTTTTATTTACTATATGTTTACCAAAATTCTTGCAGATCTATACAGATCACGTTGCGACTACTTTTGTTTTGCATATATTGCATATAAATACTGCTTTGAGTATATTTCATATAAACTTATATATTTGTTCATATTTTATAATTTATTTCTAAAGGGCACGGTAAAAAATATATAAAACCATTTATTCATACTATATCAAAATTACACTAACAGTCCGCATGAGCATTTTCTTCCTGCGGGAATTCCCAGATTTGTGTTTATCAAGTCAGGGAAGTGAATCTATGAGCAATCAGGTTGACAGGTCAGTCATATCGCCAGTTGTGTTTAGTTAGTTCTCGAAAATATATGTACACGTAATTTTACCTTGTTATTTTTTATATGTCGAAAGCATATTCACATGTGTCGATCTAGATAAAAGATTATCCTGAATTTTGTGTAGATAATTGCGGAGTGTTTTGTAAGTATTGCAGTAAAATTGTAAGTTTATATATTGGTTTACGTTTAATTTCATATTTTAATACCTGCAGTTCATTATTGCAGATTCGACCCGACAAAAAATTTCAATTAACCCAGCACCCAGGAGCTGATTTGTACAAAAAATATATAATGAGATTTACAAATGTACCACAAATTACTCTAAATCAATCGTTTACTTTAACAAGTAAATATGTATATAGAACAGAATAGTTTATATTGTGACTAGTATAACGTCTTCTTAAGTGCAAACATTGTACTTTCACAGCTCGATAATTCAACGTTTAAAAATTTTTTTGAGAAATATACATATTGTATATACAGGGTTGGGCAAAAGTAACGCATCAGTCGAATAATTCCGTAAATATAAACTTTAGAACAAAATGTTGTTAACAAAAGTTTTTTGACAAGTTATTTTGTATTGGCTTCAATCATTTGTTTTTTTTTTCATGATGATTACATATGACAGCCAAAAATTTTTTTTTTTTTAATGGAAATAATATTATTTTTTGGACAATTAGGAATCTTTATTAAGTTCTGAATATGAATGCGTACTATATTCATGGGGTTAGAAAACAAAAATATTGAGAAAAAAATTAAATTTAATAAAAGTAAACAAACTACAAAATTAAGTTAAATGCTCAAAGTGACGTCCTTCTACGACCTGACAGTGTCCTAAGCGTTCCCAAAAATGACGAATTGTATTTTGTAAACTATTAGGTGGTATGGCTTGTATCTCACGAGTAATTTTTGCTCTCAAATCCTCTAGGTTTCTAGGTTTCTCCTTGTATACTTGCGACTTCAAGTGTCCCGAAAGAAAGAAATCCAATGGATTTAAATCGGGAGACCTAGCGGGCCAATCAATAAAACCCAGACGTCCAAGCCAACGACCGGGAAAAATTGTGTCTAAATACTGTCGAACATTAATAGCATAATGTGGTGGTGCTCCATCTTGTTGAAACCATCGATTACGGTTTGGCATGCTTGGTTGATTGTCGTTAGGAAATAAAATCAACAGATCTGGTACAATATGGTTACGCAATAAATGTAAGTAACCATCACCATTTAGGTTGTGTTCCAAGAAGTACGGACCTATGATGCGTTGCCCAACAATGCCAGCCCACACATTCAGTTTGTGGCGATGCTGTATATGATTTCCTCGCATCCAATGTGGATTCCCAGTCGCCCAATAACGGCAGCTTTGCCTATTTACAAATCCATTTAGACAAAATGTAACTTCGTCAGAAAATACGATGTTGTTTAAAAAATTTGGATCGTTATTGGACAATTCCATTATTGTTTCACAAAACTGTAATCTTCTGTCCGGGTCATCTTCGTTAAGTTCGTGCAGTAAGTGTATCTTATAGGGCTTGTATTTGTTCGCTTTTAATATTCGTCTAATAGATCTGCTACTCATATCATTTTCTCATCCTAGTTGAGTGGTTGACGTAGTGGGATTTTCCGTTACAGCAAGTAAAACATGAAGAGATCGGTCTTCATTAGTGATTTCTTTTGGTCGGCCAGCTTTAGGTATATCTCTAACATCGCCCGTTTCTCAAAATTTAATAACCAATCTCGAAACTGTTGATTGAGCTATAGGATCTCGATCCAAATAAACATTATTGAATAAAGTCCAAACTTCGTGATGTGAACGTTGCTTGTCACCATATCCGACCATCATAAGAATTTCTATTCTTTCTTTAGTAGTTAATTTGACCATTTTCACACAAAACACGTATTAAAAAAAGCAAGTTTTACGATGGAAACTATTTTATTGTGAAACGTCAATAATTTAATGACAGTCAAAAAATCTACAATTTCTAAAGCAATCTACAAAACACTGCACTAGTCCAAATGTACGTTTATTAAATTTTATTTTTTTCTCAATATATTTATTATCTAACCTCATGAAAAAAGTACATATTCACATTCAGAAATTAATAAAGATTCCGAATTTTCTAAAAGAAAATATTATTTCCATTAAAAAAATTTTTTTTTGCTGTCATATGTAATCATCATGAAAAAAAAACGCAAATGATTGAAGCCAATACAAAATAACTTGTCAAAAAACTTTTGTTGACAACATTTTGTTCTTTAAGTTTATATTTGCGGAATAATTAGACTGATGCGTTACTTCTGCCCAACCCCGTATATTGTTTGAGGAAATGATGATGAAAATTAAAGAAAGAATAGGTGAAAATTATATTTATTTCGTAGTGGATGAGACAACTAGAGAATACAATCCCGAGCATGTTTTTCAATCCTGAAATTACGGGATTTTTGAAGCGTAATCCTGGGATTCCGGGATTAATCCCGGGATTAAACTATGTGGTTTCTAATTGGGCTCAAATGAAATAAAAACTTAAGTAATTTCTTAAAAATTATTTATTAATATTGTTGCACAACACAATATACTAAACTAAGGAATAAAAAAGACAATACAAGAAACAATTTAGAATTTCGAAAATACAATCGCAGAAATATCAAAGCATCCAATGTTTGACTTCCAAGCCTACTTCGTAGTTTATTGGCAACATAAGCAGCAGCTGAAAACGCTCGCTCATGTTCTACATTGGTTGGAAGAATAGACAATAGATATTTATATGCTAATTCTAAGTGATATCCACGAACTCCTCCATTTTCAAACAGGCTCATTTGGCGTCTAATACTATTTACCAACCCCAATTCATTTTGTACTTCAGGATCTGGGGATTTCATGCTCTTATTAATTTCCAGCTGTCACTTTTCCTTTACTGTCAATTGGGGTTGGAAGGTTTGTTGCCTTGGCTCATCATCTGTTTGTGATCCTCCTGACCTTTCTTCCTCTTCCGTGTCATCTCGACTATTTAGTCTTTTAACAATACTCTTTATTTGCGCCCTCACTAAAGCCTGTGTATGAACTGGAAATAAGTTAAGCCATTCCAAATCCGATAATAACTGATTTTCATCATCTCTTCGTGGATTTTGTAAATAATTCAAAACACCAATAATCTTCATTTCGTCGTTGCTTTATACGTTCCACTAAGGATGTTTTCATTTTATTGGCGAATGCTGAGTTTTTGCTAGACAATTGTTTTATAAGAAATTTCAAAGCGGCATCAGCTGTGCATAAATTAGCATCTCGTCGACAGATTGCTTTTACTGTTAATTTAATTGGAGTCAACAATTTTATTTACCAAGTCAAAATCAGCATCTTCTAAACGGATTGGATGATTGAGATCTATAATAGCTTTTTGAATGCAGGTTTTTAAAAGTGAAAATCGTTCCAGCATGGTTAAAAACTAGTCCACCTGGTTTTACAGTCCAAAAGAAGTGACAGCTCTTTTTCATGTTCAATCTTCACATATTTTTCAAGTACCTACTGTTTCATTTTTCAACGGTGATATTTTGAAATACACTACAACTTTGCGGATTTTCTTTATCAGCTAATTAATGTTTTCATCTTTCGTTAACTCTGGTATGTGTTCTCGCGCAAGTTCATTTTGTGACATTAAGATTAAACCTGATTCTGGACAGTCTAAGTCTTCTAAATTGTCATCATCGTCGCTATCGTTCATATAATCAGCAGTCACAGCTGGTTCATTTATAGTATCATCTGAGTCTGAGGTAGGGCTGTCTTGCCTGTCTTGAAAATAATTCTTTATTTTATAAAGCACATCACAGGCGGCCGAATTGATACCATGTGCGAGACACAGTTGTTATTAAGTGCAAACAAGCTGCCCCACATTTATCATAATGTTCAGTCCATCGGTTACAGTAGCCACAATATCAGTTTCCAGGGAAATACCTAATTTACTTAGACGCTCTTTCAATATACGAAGACAATTTTCAGCCGTCATACTTCCATGAATAGGAACGAGTCATAAGCTTCAAATTTTTTTATATAAATGAACGTTGACAGCCATGTATCGTTTATTTGACGCTGATGTCCACTCGTTGAAAGATAGCCTGAATCTTTCACCTGCACTTTTCAAATGTGATCATAACACGCTTTCGAATTGTGACGGCTGATTTTGGTAAATCCGTGTATTTCGCTAAGAGCAATTTTCTCAAATCGTCTAAAGTTATGAATACTCTGAATGGAAATCCATATAATGCAATCATTCTTGCCAGAACATCATCCAGGCTATCGTCGGCACTTTTAGTAAAATAATCTTCTAACTTTCGTTTAGCTGGCGGCGGTGCTGTGTTCAGATTTTCAGAATCTTGACTTGTTAAAGCTGTTAAACGATTAACGTCAGCTAAAATCTTAATGTTATGTTTTGATGACAAATGTGTATGTAATCCCTTAGTCGATCCACCCAAAGTCTTGAGAATGCAGGGCATCGCTTATTCCCGTCTTTCGCAACTAAAAAATAACTCCACGCTGACGGCGTATCACTGTTTTTTTATGTTGAACAAAGTCTCCCGCCATTTAAAATAACTTTTTCAGATAATTGACTTTTAAATTTAAATGACGTAACCTGCGTAACCTTGTCGCTGGTAGAATAATAAATGAAAAAAGTAAATCCTAATAAGCGTATTTATACTTTCGTACAGGGAACCCCGACGGGGAATCCCTAACTAAAATTATGGACTTCTTCTCTCAGATGTATTGCATAATCTGAGTCATTCTTATTACAGTGGAACCTCGATTAACTGTGCGCGGTTAATCCGGACAGCGGATTATCCGTACATAAATTTATGATTGGTCAACCATGCGCGGATTATCCGTTTGTAGTTGAGTTTGATTAAAAAAGGCTAGCGGAGCTAGTTCTACCTATTAGCTGGAATTTTAGTTGGGCTGGCAACAGCGACTTTATAGCAGCCACCCTACTGTTTTAAGGTTGGTTTTCGGGGAAGCCCAAGCGTTTCGGGGAAATAGTCGCATTACGAACTGAAAACAAATGTGTTGTAGTGTACAGTTTAGTTGGAAAAATGCAGCGTACTAGTGTAAATCAAAGGAGTAAGTTAGCACAATGTTTTGACTATAGAACAAAAAATCAATATTTTTCAACAATTTGAAATGGGGACAGGTGTTGCAAAAATTAAGGAATTTATAAGAGATGGAATATAATAATAATAATAATAATAATAATATATTTATTTGTTCAAAATTATACAAGTGTATAGAACTCGTCAAGTATACATGTAAATATATAAAAACAAAATAAAAAGTGACACAGACACCATATTAAAATTTTTTTGAATAAAATTCATCCAAAGAATAAAAAGATTGTACATATAAAAAATTTTCTAATGTTTTCTTGAAGCACTTTTTCCTGCTCAAGTCCTTAATGTACTTTGGGATGTGATTATAAATATTGAAGACCTGTCTAGTTGCGTTCTTTTGTACCCTGGTCAGAGTTGTTTGTGGCACCGCAAAATAGACACTTTCCATCCCGCGAGTACTGTACTTGTGATTTAAAACATACCTGCCAAACGCACTGCTCATACCCCTTCTCGCACATAAAGTACACTCGAGAATGTAGAGACCAGTAAGCGGATGTATTTTTCTTGCTCCAAATATTTCTCGGCACGAGTCAGTAAGTCCCAACTTAAAAATTGCACGAAGACATTTCTTCTGCAGAATAAAAAGTCTTCCCACATCCACACTGTTCCCCCAGAAGACCAAACCATACCGCAACCGGTATTCTACGTAAGCTCGATACGCACACAAACTGGCTTCACTGTTTACTGAGCCGGCGATAACCCTCAGGGTGAAATGGAGAAATCCTCCGAAATAAATAACGTATGTGGGACTTCCAATTCAGTTGTGAATCGATCCTTATGCCGAGAAACATTACTTCGGGCGACGAGGCTAGTACACCGTCTCCAAAGTTTACAACAAGATCTTCCCGCTGAGAAACAGCGAAATGGATGATTTGGGTCTTGCCTACATTCAATTTAAGTTCGTTCACTCTGAACCATGCGCTCATAGAAGACAATGCCTGTGCAATGGTTTCCCTCAAGGCGTTGTTTCCGTTGATCTTATTGCCAATGAAACATCATCCGCAAATAAGGCCATAGGATAATTAGATACTAGTGGTAACCCATTTATGTAAATTAAAAATAAAAGAGGCCCCAGCACGGATCCCTGTGGAACACCCCTGGTAACAGTGAGCCACACAGACCCAATTCCGGTTCCCTCTCCATTCACTGCCACGACACTTTGTCTTCTGTTTTCTAGATAAGATTTAATAAGGCTCCAACAATTTCCCCTAAATCCCAAGTTCTCAAATCTCTCCAAAAGGATCTTGTGATTAACGCTATCAAAAGCCTTGGACAAGTCCATAAAAATTCCTGCTACTTGCTCTTTGTTCGACCAGGCATCAAGTATTTCACAAACCACCTGAAATACGGCCGAACATATCGATTTTCCAGTTTGATAACCATTCTGTCTATCTGTGATAAGTTTATGTTTGTTAAGGAACCCATTCATTCTTCTATATATCAGTTTTTCAAACACCTTGACCACATTCGAAATTAGTGTTATAGGTCTATAGTTTGTGATGTCATGAACATCTCCTTTCTTGTATACCCCACACACAAGGCATCCGGAAAGGTGGACGTCTCGATAGATCTATTGACAATATGACACAGTGGGTCAGCCAGATGCCCTGCGACGGCCTTAAGTACGGGAACGGATATTTCGTCCTGTCCCGCAGACATGCTGTTCTTAATACGAATACGAATCACAAAGGCAAAAACAAATTACTGATTTTTTCAAGCAGTAAATTATATGCACCTTAATTTTTTATTTATTTGCATAATGCGTATTTAATATCTACAATACTTTTTCTATCACTACTAGCAAATGTTCTTATGTTTTTACTATAAAAACAAACTTTTAATGATTTTTATGTATTTGCCCAAATAAAAAACGTTAAAATGTAAATAAACTCCCGATCCCAGACGACCCGGATAACCGCGGCTCTACTGTAGTAATATAACTAATGTTATAATGACTAACTGTAGTAATTTAACTAATAGCGTTCATGTTTATTGATTTTTTTTATTATAATAATTCATTTAAGTTTAAATTCGTCAACATCCTTTAGGTTTAGCCTGCAATATAACTCCATCCGAGGAATACACTCTGTGTCAAAACAATTGTAAAGGGATTTTACCTCAATAAAGTGGAAATTAAGTAATATTTCTTTTTTATTTTTATTTCATTAATTATGAATTTCCAACAAGTAAAGGCTACTTTAATTAAAAAAAAATTCAGAGTATTATTTTTATATAAAGTATGCAGTTGGTCACATTGATACTTGACATTTTCAAATTTAAGTATCCGCGAAATATTATTTATTAATTTTCGTTAACATTACTTGATGTTTTATTTAAAAATATAAACATCAGTGGTATAAAATTTTGTTAATTTTATTCAATGTACTTTGTTTGTGTAACATTTTTCTTTTCTAAGTACATCATTTCTTTCAAATGTACATACTTAAATTCTTAAAATCAAATGACAGCAATAAGTTATCTATTTCTGTGTTCGAACAACGCCAACATTGAAAAATGATAAAAAGCCTATCGAAATTCTTATTTCGATTCTGTTTTGGGCAGTGGCGGTTGCTGTATAATATTTTTAATATAATACACAATTTAAATGTTTATATAAATATTTATTATTACTATTCATTTTATTATTATTATTCTTATAAGTAGTTAAAATTTCTAAATTTCCAAAAACTGAACTCCGTTTTCGTTGTCTAACGTTGTTAGAACCCACAGAATTATATTAAGGCGCAAATACGCCGCGACCTGCATAAATAATTATAGATTCCTGGTGATTGTGACCCGATATTGGCCGATAATACACGATTCCATAAAACATTTACGATATTTTACGACGCAGTTATCTAGCGGCCAGTGTTTCAGTGCCGTCTACGGGACTATCGTACCGTATCGTATAATATATTCGTATAATTTGTGATATAATTACAGTACAAATGAAGGAACGCTTTTCTTACCGGGGTCATTTACAAGGGGCTGATCTTTTTAACAAAGATAAATATTCAGAGTTTTCAAAAAATTTCCCTGTGACTGGTTTAAACGATGTATGTTCATTTTATCCGGTGTTGAGCAAATTAAGATTAAGAACTGAGTTGGAGGTAATTGACTCGAGAGAAGATTAAAAAGAAATTGTTAGAGCAATGAATCTTCCTTTATTTATTAAGGAAAATAACCTTAGTTAAACAATTATCGAAACATCGAAACCAAAGCAGAACGCACTTTTTCGACGCTTAAACACATAAAAACATTTTTGTGAAATGCCATGCTTAATAACAGACTAAATGCTTTAGCTATGATGTCCATAAATCGAAATTTAGTGCACGAAATAAACAATTTTGATGATAAAGCCATGGAAAATTTCATTTCCATGAAGGACCGCAGAGCGGATTTCATTTTAAAAAAATGACATACCCACCCATTTTGTTTAGTTTAATCTGTGTAAATATGTTGTTCTTTCTTTTTCCTACTTATAAACCGTGGCTACCTACTTTGTGAAGTGATTTTTATGACATTATAAAAACTATTCCGCTGTTCCAGCTCTTCGTTTGCAAACTTGAATTTTAAGGTAGGTGGATTTTTGTTTAAAATGACTCCTTATTTTGGACTTTTTCCGTTTTGATTTACAATTATTATTGTTTTTGTTGTTATTGTAGGTATTAATATTTTTTAATTCCTATGTATTTATTCAACTTTAATAAATGTTATAAATGGATACTTTTTCGCGCAATTTGCCTATATGTCATTTGGTATTTGATTTCTGGTGCACCCCTCCAAACTCAAACCCCACGACACGCCACAGGTTTTGGGCTTCATAATAAATTCATTACGAACGCAAAATAAAAAAACACCTTTCTAAAAAATTGATATTTATAATAGATTCAGTAAATTTAGGTGATGAGGTAAGTACATTAAATTTCAAAACATCTAAATATACATATCAGCAGATAAAAATATTTCAAAAAAGTCAATGGCTTTAATGCAGAATGCCAAAGTCTTGAAATATGATTCTCTATTTTTGTTTAAAAAAAATAAAAATTATTTTTATCTGCATTAAAAATAAACATGTTCAAATTTATTATGTATTATTGTCCTTAGTTTCACCTCAAATGAAATTTTGAACAACCACTGCATTCTATAAACACAAGCATTTATAATTGCATTTAAAATGCTTGTTTTTTTAATGTGTACGCCCATATTCCAAGAGAGTTAACTGTTATTCTTTTAATATTAACGAATCATTAATTGTGTACAAGAGGTGCAATTTTTAAACCAGACATGCATTATTATTCTTATACGTCCAAGTATATATACATGGACATCTAGTAAGATTATGTAGTTTTGACACAAAAAATTATTTTTTTTAATTATCACATTTACTCAAACACTTACGACTAGAGACCGGACGCATCAGGCCGCAATTATGATGGACCATATAAAGAGTCTATAACATCGCTAAGTACAACACGAAGTTACTTAATAGCACTATTCATTCGGTTAACCGCACATCTGTTTTTAGTCGCTGAATTGTGACGCAATTGCTTCAATATTACAGTGAAATTAATTTCTTTATGGGTGTAGATAGAAGCGGGAGGAGTTTTTATAATTTATTTGATTTATTAGTTTATACTTCGTAAGATAAATAAAGTACGGTGAGTTAGTTTCTTTTTTTCATTATTTTAACTGTTAGGATGCTGTGTGGTAAATGTTGTAGCTAGTGTACTACATCCAACTATTCCATATAACGCATACGTAATAGCAACAAAAGTTATAAATACAGTCGATGCGGAAACAGTAGGTAAAACTATTTACGGGAATATGCACCAAATGCTTCATTCGGACGACATATACATTTATTTGCCAGTGACAGTGCTGGATATATGTTAAAAACAGACAGACTGTTAAAGGAAACATATACTAATATTCTGCATATTACTTGTGTAGCACATGCTCTCCATAGAATCTGTGAATATATCAGAGACACCTTTCCGGAAGTCGATAGACTTGTATCCGCTTTTAAAAAAGTTTTCAGAAAAGCAACATTGAGAGTAGTTCTTTACAGGGAAACACTTCCATCTTTATTATAATGTATAGAATTCACGGTTGGCTCTTGGTGAAACATGATTAATAATTTACTAAATAAAACACTTGGTATATTTGTTTCACAAAATGTATTTAAAATATATCTGACATATGTTTCGACTTATACAGTCATTCTCAAAGAGTCATGTAAACTATGTGAAAAGAATACTCCTACCGATATTTTTGGCTTATTTTTTAAAAGTTTTATTACAGCATCGATTGTGGGGGTATTTGAAAAATCCAATTGCGTGTTTGTGACCTGTCTGTTGAGATTTATGACTTTTTTTATTTCTAAAATTTCTAAGAAGTCAAGCCTTTTACCCTTATTACAAGAGTGTAAAAGTTTGAAATTATTAGCATTAAACAGATGAGAATTTTGAATACAGTGTTCCGCGAATCCCGTGGTCATATTGCCATGTAGAATAGAACTTCTGTTCTCTTTGATACGTTCTTTTATAGAGCGTCCTGATTGGCCAATGTATACTGCGTCACAATCACTGCAAGTTAATTCATTCACCCCTGACTTATCACGCAATTCTGTTTTTCGTTTATTGTTAACTAGAATATTTCCTAAATTGCATTTATTTACTAGGATGACATTTAAACCTAATTTATTTAGTTTATTAGAAACTTTATTGCTAACCCCAAGTATATAGTTTAGGGTATGAAACACTTTGTTAGTTTTTATGCATGTATGTCCGGAGTAAAAATTATTCATAAGGAAAGTGCGTTGTTTTCTGTAAATCATTTTGTCTAAGAATTCTGTTTTGTACCCGTTATTTCTAGCTATAGTTTTTATGGTATATACTTCTTTTTCAAAGTTCTTATTATTTAGAGGGACATTAATCAGTCTGTGTATGAAACTGTGAAAAGCTGTCATTTTTATATTCCACGATTGGTTGGAATTTGCCGGAATTACTGTATCTGTTGTAGTGGGTTTTCTAAAGATATCAAATTCAAATCGTTTATCAACTCTTGTTAATTTTAAGTCTAAAAAGTTAATCGTTCCGTCTACCTCTTTTTCTATTAACTTTTTAGACTTAAAATTAACAAGAGTTGATAAACGATTTGAATTTGATATCTTTAGAAAACCCACTACAACAGATACAGTAATTCCGGCAAATTCCAACCAATCGTGGAATATAAAAATGACAGCTTTTCACAGTTTCATACACAGACTGATTAATGTCCCTCTAAATAATAAGAACTTTGAAAAAGAAGTATATACCATAAAAACTATAGCTAGAAATAACGGGTACAAAACAGAATTCTTAGACAAAATGATTTACAGAAAACAACGCACTTTCCTTATGAATAATTTTTACTCCGGACATACATGCATAAAAACTAACAAAGTGTTTCATACCCTAAACTATATACCTGGGGTTAGCAATAAAGTTTCTAATAAACTAAATAAATTCGGTTTAAATGTCATCCTAGTAAATAAATGCAATTTAGGAAATATTCTAGTTAACAATAAACGAAAAACAGAATTGCGTGATAAGTCAGGGGTGTATGAATTAACTTGCAGTGATTGTGACGCGGTATACATTGGCCAATCAGGACGCTTTATAAAAGAACGTATCAAAGAGCACAGAAGTTCTATTCTACATGGCAATATGACCACGGGATTCGCGGAACACTGTATTCAAAATTCTCATCTGTTTAATGCTAATAATTTCAAACTTTTACACTCTTGTAATAAGGGTAAAAGGCTTGACTTCTTAGAAATTTTAGAAATAAAAAAAGCCATAAATCTCAACAGACAGGTCACAAACACGCAATTGGATTTTTCAAATACCCCCACAATCGATGCTGTAATAAAACTTTTAAAAAATAAGCCATAAATATCGGTAGGAGTATTCTTTTCACTTAGTTTACATGACTCTTTGAGAATGACTGTATAAGTCGAAACATATGTCAGATATATTTTAAATACATTTTGTGAAACAAATATACCAAGTGTTTTATTTAGTAAATTACTTCCATCTTTGTCACTGCCTTCCTCTCCAACTAGATGGAGAACATGGCTGGAATCTACTAGTTTTTACGCAGAGAATTTCGATAGTTTACAAAATTTCGTTACATGTTTAAATAACGATGCTCGAAGTATTTCTGAGTGCAAAGAACTAATACAAATTAAAAATTAAAAAAATCAGTTGTACGAGTACTTTCTTCAGGAAAACTGGAAATTTGCCAAAACTAATCACTTATTTTGAAAATCAAAATCTCAAATTAAATTATGGATTAACCACATTAGATATGGCTATTACTAATTTTATTAAATTTAAAAAGTGACTTCGGATGTGACCTTCGGCAAAAGTTGGACGCAGTTTTTAATAGAAATCCAGATTTAATAGCATTGCAACAATTGTGTATGGGGAAAACGCCTCAAAATCTAACTGCTAAATACGCTGAAATAAAAGAATATTTCCAGTATGCACCTGTAAGCAGTTGCGATGTAGAAAGAAGGTTTTCTATCTACAGGGATATATTTCATTCAAAGAGAACAAATTTTACAGAAGAGAACCTTCAGAAAGTATTACTAGTTAATATTAATACTCTTTTACTCAACTTGAACTACAAAATGAACAAATAAAAATATATTTAGTATTTTATAGATCACCACCCGTTTGTTTTCCAATTATATAAATAAAATTAAAAACTCTTTAAAAATACAAATTTTCAATAGTACGCGCGTGGGCGATGAGCAATCGGCCTCTTATTTTTGCCGTTGGAAGGAACTAGTTTCGTTGTTTTAGAGTTGATTTTGGAATGTTGTCTTTATTTATCCATTTATCGTTTATAAGATTAACTTGTTGAATAAACACATACAAAAAATGGAAGTGTGTTTAACTTACTTAAAAAAGTATAGTTTGGTTACTGTTCTGATACATTGCGGTGACAAATGTCAGATATATACCATATACAAGAGTCCCGTATCGTTATGTTCAAATTTTAGGAGTGTAAAGTCGACTTCATTTCAAGTAACAAAAACGCAAAACTTGTATATTCATTTTTATTTGTTTTAAAGTTACAGATCTATGAATGTGATTGTCAGATCTTGAAAAAAAATGTAATCCTAAAATCAATACAAACTGATTTTATTTAAAAAAAAGTTATACCATTCAATAACAGACCTATGATTGTTAACGTCGCATAATAAAATGTTACCCTAAAATAAATAAACACGTGTCCTAGTGCATACAGTAATTTCTTGGAGATCTACAAAAAGAGTACTGGAAATTGATTTATGATAAAGAAGGTTCTTATTTATTTCGTAAGTGCTGAACCATGAATATCATACAATAAACAAATGTTCAGATGACTGTTAACGTTGCATTTTTTAAGGATTACATTACGTTTCAGTTCATACAACAGCTTATAAGTAAGTGGATATGTTTTCTTTGTTCAAAATGCCTTACCGATTTTCTTCTCAAGAGTATGCGGACATGCATTTTGTGTATGGCTACTGTAACGGCAGTGAACGTCAAGCAGTTATTGAATACCGACATGGGTTTCCCGATAGGCGCATTTCTTATTACAGAACGTTTCTGGAAGTACACAGACAATTTCGGGAATGTGGACTGCGTGATTATCTTCTCGACCGATGAGTAAATTTGCCAGCAGACTTAGAGGAAGAAGCAGTAGCTATTGTTACAAGGGATCCAACTCTCAGTGTACGTCGAATCGCTAGACAACTAGGAGTGCCACGAACGACAGTTTGGCGAATTTTAAAACGTGAGGGCTTCTATCCATATCACTATCGAAGAGGACACGGTTTGCTTGAGGCAGACCACTATGCTCGTCTAGTTTATTCTACCTGGATATTAAGACAGTCACGGCTTCATTTTAATTTCTGCAGAACAGTCCTCTGGATAGATGAATCTACGTTCACGGGAAGTGGTGTTACAAATCTGAGAAACCTGCACAGGTGGTCATCAGCAAAGCTATACGCCCATCTAAATTTCAACATGAATTTTATATTAACGTTTGGGCGGCCCTAATCGATGACTTGTTGATTGGTCCTGTCGTTCTTCCTGGGAGGTTAAATGCGGACAATTACCTTCAATTTCTTATTGACGAACTGCCAGGTCTTTTAGAGGATGTCCAACTGAATGTTCGACGAGATATGTGGTTTCACATGGATGGGGCACCACCACATTTCGGAATTGCTGTCTGAAATTGGGTTAAGGTCAATTATCCAAAATGGATTGGCCGAGGTGGTTCTGTTGCATGGCCATCCAAATCACCCAATCTTAATCCCCTTGACTTTTATTTAAGGGGGCACATGAAAAATTTAGTCTACGCGCAAGTTTCGAACACAAGAGAAGAGTTGTTGGATTGTATTCACCCGACTGCCGAGCAAATCCGACAAAACAAGTATGAAATTCGGATAAGTACTTCTTCTGTTGGCTTACGGGCACCAGCCTGTATTCAACAAGGAGGTGGACATTTCGAAAATATTATTAATTGAACTTTTTTAACCCTTGTCCGGGCAAGACATTTTACTAACGTAACCGGGCAGTTCGGGCCTGGTAGGCCCGGTGCTTTTAGTATATGTTTTTACTTACAGAATTAATGAAACAAAGAGTTTATGGGAACTATATATTTAATACCATTTATAAATAACATTAATTACTTACTGATCTTAAATTTTATTCATTTCTCGCAATTATAACACAAAACTTTTGATGAAGAATGTTCGTTACAAATGTTTTGTTTGCACTCATTACAACATTGTCTTTGTTTCCTGTCTTTTGTTTTAGGACACCTGTAGCACCTTCTTCTAGAATTTGCTTTAGTTTCAGTTCTTGCTCTCTTTGCCGGCGTTGCTTCTTCACCTACAAACTCGCTGACACAGTGTTGGATGGTACGAGGAAGTCCATTCGCCTTCCTTCTTTGAATGTGCGGAAGAACTAGGTTTTCAGATACATCTACTAGAAACAATCTCCTTTTTTGGTGTTTAGCTTTATTCCAATTTGGGTTCAAATTCATCCAAGTAACATATGCTGCAATGCCGCTTACGTCGAGAAGGTTCATAATAAATGTAAATGACCAACGATTTGTTCTGCGTTTACATGTGTATTTATGAGCCAATTGGTCTAACGTGTCCACGCCACATTTTGTGCTGTTATAATACAGAATTATTTCTGGCTTTATTTTATCGTCATCGTTACAGTTATTAGTATGATGCATCGTTGACAGAGCCAAAACACTTTTGTTTTTCTTTGGAACGTAGGACACTAAAGACGCTTTTTCTGTAAATCCGAAAATGGACGTTTGTTCTTCACGTTTTCTATTTGGCAAAAATTCGGTTGGGGTGAAGCGTTTATTTTTCCTTGGTACCAACGCTCGTCAACCCATTTGTCAATAATGTTTTTGCTAATGATAAGTCCGTAAAATAATTGTCGAATGTGACATTTCTGTTTGTATTATAATACGGTTGTACGAGCTGCTCCACTACCTGTGTTGCGAGGCCCTTGGCGATTTGATTTCCTTCCTTTCCAATATAGGGAATACCATTTAGAGGATAGTAGGTTACAGAGTCGCACGCCCACCAGATCTTCATTCCATATTTGTCTGGTTTGGAAGGCATATATTGTGTAAATGGACATCTTCCTCGAAAGGGTACAAGTTGTTCGTCCACTGTGATGTTTTCTCCGGGGAGGTAGTGCTTTTTCAGATTGTTATTTACTTTTTCCCAAATAACTCGAATAGGTGCAAGTTTATCGTTCTTCCTTCTTTCGGAACGTGTACCTTTGTCATCAAATCGTATAAATCGCAACAAGCTTTTGAATCGATTCAATCCCATCGTTGCTCGAAAAATTGAAAGGCCATATAATCGACTCCATAGCACATCGTAGCTAGTATCATTAGCACTTAGGTGACCGGCAGTTAGAAGCAAACCAAGAAAAGCGCGAATTTCGATATTATCACATGGTTTCCAGGGAATATCTATCAGTACCCTCTCTGCCTCCTTGTTTGTATGTGAAGCAATTTCGGTAAGTACAGCTTCATCAATAAATAAGAGAAATGCATCAATTGGATCTTCAACAATTTTTCCCGGCGGTAAGATAACTTTATGCATTTGCGGTTTTATTATATTGCACGAACGAACCCGTCCTGTCGAAGGAGGCTGGCTGCTCCACATTGAATTATCTTTAGCAACAAATTTGGAAATACTGACTACAGGAGTGTCACACAGTCCCTCACTGCCTTCTTGCACGTCTTCCGTTTCACTAGCATTAGAAAGGTTGTTCTCTTCGTCCTCATCTTTGACATCCGACTCAAAATTTACAGGCGCCTGGTCATCGTCCGATAGGTTTTCCAGTATATCTGCGAGTTCGGCGTCCGATAAAAATTTTCTCGACATTGCTGAATGATTATAACACTTTCACTATAATGCATAAACTAAAAGCAATGAACAAAAAATGCTCGTATATATACAAATAGACAGGGAACCCCTACTTTACCTAATATTACTTTCCTCAAAAAATTACGACCTATATACGTCATCAAATGTATTTCCTGCACAAATGACACAAAAATGATCGGAAACACTAATTACGTAAAGAGGATTAGAAAACAAAAACGGAAAATAAAGTTACCATAATTGCCTAAAGTATGGGCCTGCTAAGCCCGGCTTGCCCGTTAATGGGATTTTAAGTACAATCCGTCAATTAACTAACGATTATTCATAATTTAACAAATATTACTTAACAAGAAAACAGTAATTAACATTTCTGCGGAATTCTAAAGAGCATTAAGTCGTACTAAAATTACTCATTAAGATATCGAATTTTTTATCGTCGCTCGGGCCTGGCAGGCCCCCCTTGCCCGGATAAGGGTTAAATAAAATCAGTTTTTATTGACTTTAAGATTACATTTTTTTCATGATCTGACAATCATATTCATAGATCTGTAACTTTGAAACAAATAAAAATGGATATACAAGTTTTGCGTTTTTGTTACTTGAAATGAAGTCTACTTTACACTCCTAAAATTTGAATAGTACGGCACACCCCGGTATTTTCAGTTTCCAGTGTTTCCAGTTGTCTTTACCCTTACGGTATTTATTAAAATCGCAGAAGTGATACTTACTTAATTTTATTAATCATCTATCAAAACGCAAAATATCCCCGGAAATTCGTAATTCCTAGGAGAAATTATTTAATAAAACCTTCAACTTGTTTTAAATTGATTCGTTTTTTCAGCTTATCGCAATTTTTTAAAAGTAAATCTTATCTTTCTCACCACAACACGTGTATCTTTCCTTAAACAGAATTTAAAAAATGTAAACGGAAACGTTTAGAAAATCATATTTAACCGAAAAATTACTTCACAAGTATTTTTAGCACTTGATTGTGTGTATTATTATCTTGAACAGTGGACAATCTCGATTTAAAACCGCAAGAACGAATAATCGCTATTTCCTTTATGACCAGTGCGGTTAACACATCTGTCTTCATGATAGATAATCTATCGCCTCTGATCAACGTTTTTCTCAACTTAAATTATAGATAGATATATGTAGTTAAATAGGTTTATTTTGTGTACAAGACAAATTATACCCACGCTTTACATATACAAACCCACACACATACACACTTGACACAAACGTAATTAAACTCGAAATTTGAAATTTTCAGGTCAATGCGTTATTAATAAAGGTATATGTACATATCATACATTACATATGTATGTATGTATGGTTGCAATCGTATTTCGTGTTTGCACATGTATATAGGTCAGTGTTCCTCAGTTTAAATTCGTTTTCTGCATTGAAAGATATTAATTTTGCTAATCTGTTGACGAACTGACTACATAAAGAGCTACTGTGATCTCGTCCGAGCAGTGTTTTCTTTGTGTTACATACCTGATGTACACGCATTGTAAATCAGAATATTTGCGTCCCAGAATAAGACGGTGGAAAATATGTGAAAAAGATTTACTCTACGCCCACGCTCACTTGCAAAATATTAAATTAATCTCGTGCGGAGTTTTAACGAAATTTTATCCCGATTGAAACAATAGTATTTATTAGTCCTGTCATAGGTTCTGTGTCAGGAAAAATGTTATCCTATTTTATCAACAATTATAATGTCTTGCATTTATTTTGTTTATTAAGCATATAACGAAACAAAAATGTTAATTAATGGCCCGTTCACTAGATCTTTCCCTTCTATGTAATCAAATTAGAGAAATTATTTATGTAACACAACCTGAAAACGTAGATGATCTACGAAATAGAATTATTAATGCTTGCCGACAAATACCACCCAACAACATATTAAATGCAATTGTTTGTGTAGAAAAAAGGTGCAGACTATGCAATGGTCGAAATGGTACCCAGTTCGAGCAATACTTATAGGTAGAGAACGGATGCAATTTCCATAAAACGCAATCGGCAATTGGAATTGTGTATAACGTCGCTCAGTACATCCCGGCGTAATTCAATGAAGTATTTGTTTGACTTACTCGGCCACCTGGTCTCGCAGCGATAACAATGGACAACCCAGCTATTGTATTCGGAGAATAAAGTGTTTTCAGTGGTGTCGTGTACGTAGATAAAATAAATAAGTTTATCGTATTTCTTAAGAGAAATAGCACGTACATTCCTTTTCTTTTCATTTAAGCAACATCTTACAATTATTTTCACGTAAGTGTGCATAAAATTTCGTTATTTAATTTCGTTTATTTGGATCTAGAATATTCTTACTTTTTTAGACAATGGAAGAGCGTCGAGAATGGCATCGTGAAACAATGGCGAGTTGGATTGAGGGCCATACTGATTGTATGTACATTGCCAGTGATTCCTAAATTTATTGTGAAGTGTGTGAAACGTTATTGAAAAATTGCAATAAATCAACCGTAAAACGTCACGTATGATCGTTAAAGCACGAAAAAAAATTGAACCCGTTGGAATCTGACAATTTTAACGAAGAACTCTGCGAAACTTTTATGGCAGCTAATATTCCATTATTTAAATTGAACAATCCAATTTTGAAGACATTTCTGAAAAAATATACTGGTCGAAATGTTCCTGATGAATCAACTTTACGCAAATATTATGTTTCTAGGTGCTATACGAGAACAGTAGAACGCATTAGAAGCCATCTCTTAAATCAATACATATGGATAAGCGCCGACGAAACGGTGGATATGTTAGGACGCTGTGTGGTAAATGTTGTAGCTGGTGTACTACATCCAACTATTCCCTATAACTCATATGTAATAGCAACAAGTGTTATAAATAGAGTTGATGCGGAAACAGTTGCTGAAACCATTAAGGAGAACATGCAAAAAATGCTTCATTCGGACGCCAAGTACAAAGAAAAAATACTTTTATTTGTCAGTGATAGTGCTGCGTATATGTTAAAAACAGGCAGACTATTGAAGAAAACATATCCTAATATGCTGCATATTACTTGTGTAGCACATTCTCTCCACAGAATCTGTGAATATATCAGAGACACTTTTCCGGAAGTTGATAGACTCGTATCAGCTTTTAACAAATTTTCAGAAAAACACCATTGAGAGTAGCTCTTTTCAGGGAAAAATTTCCATCTCTGTCACTGCCTCCCACTCCAGTAATAACTAGATGGCGAACATGGCTGGAAGCTACTAGTTATTATGCTGAGAATTTGGATAGTCTAAAACATTTCGTAACACTGCTAAAGGAGGATGCTAGAAGTATTGGTGAGTGCAAGGAGCTCACACAAATCCAAAATTTAAAAAATCAGTAGTACTTTCTTCACGAACACTTTGGAAAATTGCCAAAACTAATCACTTATTTTGAAAATCGAAATCCCAAATTAAATGACGGATTAACCACATTATATGTGGCTGTTAATAATTTGAAAAGTATTCCAAGTGACTTCGGATGTGGCCTTGGGCAAAAGTTTGAAGCAATTCTTAATAGAAATCCAGATTAAATTACATTGCAGCAATTATGTATGGAGACAATTCCACAAAATCTAACGGCTAAATATGAAGAAATAAAAGAATATTTCCAGTATGCACCTATAACCAGTTGCGATGTAGAAAGGACGTTTTCTATTTATAAGGATGTACTTAATTCAAAGAGAACAAAATTGACAGAAGAAAACCTTGAGAAACTATTGCTAGTCAATATTAATACTCCTTTACTCAACTTGAACGACAAAATGAACAAATAAAAATGTTCCAATTATAGAAATAAAATTAAAAACTTTAAAAATACCACTTTTCAACAAATATTTAGTATTTCGTAATTTTATAGATCACCACCCGTTTGTTTTCCAATTATATAAATAAAATTAATTAATAAATATTTATTTCGTAATTTTAGATAGATAGATCACCACCCGTATGTTTTCCAATTATATAAATAAAATTAAAAACTTTATAAATACAACTTTTCAACAAATAAATATGTTACAAAATAATACAAATCTGTATAAAAACAAATTTGTATCTGTATATGCATGGTGCACAGTACCAATTTACCAGCTTTTGCTTCAAACCTTGAGAAACTATTGCTAGTCAATATTAATACTCCTTTACTCAACTTGAACGACAAAATGAACAAATAAAAATGTTCCAATTATAGAAATAAAATTAAAAACTTTAAAAATACCACTTTTCAACAAATACATATGTATTTCGTAATTTTATAGATCACCACCCGTTTGTTTTCCAATTATATAAATAAAATTAATTAATAAATATTTATTTCGTAATTTTAGATAGATAGATCACCACCCGTATGTTTTCCAATTATATAAATAAAATTAAAAACTTTATAAATACAACTTTTCAACAAATAAATATGTTACAAAATAATACAAATCTGTATAAAAACAAATTTGTATCTGTATATGCATGGTGCACAGTACCAATTTACCAGCTTTTGCTTCAACTACCAGACGCATGCGTTTCTGTGTAACCACTTTGTCAATGATAGATTTACGAAGCAAAAGACTGTAGTACACTTGCGGTCATGTAGTAAGTTTTGTCCTATCCGAAGACAACAGATAACCTCTTGCCATCTGACGGACAAAACCGACCACGCCGGTGCAAAGTGTTCTTCTCGAATAGCGAAGCAATTACTGATAAAGAAGAAAAATACGCATATTACTGTGAGTCCATTAACTCGTCGCCACGTGGCGTAGTATAGCAAAAAATAGATTGCATGTCGATGCGATAATTCACATCAAGCTTTGATACAAAATAATACAAATCTGTATAAAAACAAATTTGTATCTGTATATGCATGGACACACAGTACGAATTTACCAGCTTTTGCTTCAACTACCAGACGCATGCGTTTCTGTGTAACCACTTTGTCAATGATAGATTTACGAAGCAAAAGACTTTTATTTATTATTTTGTATCAACGCTTGATGTGAATTATCGCATCGACATACAATCTATTTTTTGCTATACTACGCCACCTGGCGACGAGTTAATGGACTCACAGTAATATGCGTATTTTTCTTCTTTATCAGTAATAGCTTCGCTATTCGAGAAGAACACTTTGCACCGGCGTGGTCGGTTTTGTCCATCAGATGGCAAGAGGTTATCTGTTGTCTTCGGATAGGACAAAACTTACTACATGACCGCAAGTGTACTACAGTCTTTTGCTTCGTAAATCTATCATTGACAAAGTGGTTACACAGAAACGCATGCGTCTGGTAGTTGAAGCAAAAGCTGGTAAATTCGTACTGTGTGTCCATGCATATACAGATACAAATTTGTTTTTATACAGATTTGTATTATTTTGTATCAAAGCTTGATGTGAATTATCGCATCGACATGCAATCTATTTTTTGAAATAAATATGTATTTCGTAATTTTATAGATCACCACCCGTTCGTTTTCCAATTATATAAATAAAATTAAATATTTTAGAAATACAGCCTTTCGCCAGTACTGCACTGGGCTTTGCGTCATGTGGTAAGCGTGTCCGTTCTCGACTTATAGGACAGTGTTTATATTTTTTTATTTGCTTTTTTAACACAGTAAGGAATGAATAATTCGTGAAAAGTCACGTCTATCCTGAAATGCGCGGATGCTTTTCGCTCGTATTGGAGCTTGTCAACACACAGTATCCCCGACAGACATGACCTTTCACTTCTATACCTCACGCATACAGGGCTTTTCATATAACCCGTTCGTTAGAAGTTTTCTATGTTAACGTCTTAGGACACTTTTGAAAATTTGTGGTACGTAATGTTGATACTTTGTGTGTTAAAATAAAATATTTACAGTCATGAACCACTTTCAGTTACACCGAAAGTTATAGCCAACTTTGATATTTTAAATGGAATGACATATTTTTTACCTTTTTTTTAGATTCCTTCTAAAGTGCTATAACACTTCATATTAAGGATTCTTTTGCAAAAAAATAACCGTTTTTGAATTATTTTGATTTTTATATTTTTCGTTTTTTTGCAATACACTTTTCAAAACTACATATTTAAGGTGTATTTGAACTAAACTACGTCATATTTTTACTGGAGACAACGAAATGTATTCTGAGTGATGTTTAAACATTTAATAAATCTCTTACAGGTGTTCGAAATTTATTGATTATTTAAGTAATCTTTAATTAAAGAAAAATCGTTTTTTTTTTCATGCAAGAGCCTGTAGATGAGCACGCCGTGGTAAGTAGACAAACATTTTGCATCGTACAAATGTAGGTTTCTCTATGCCTATCTCTCATAGTTTTGCAGTTATTATTGATTATTTTCTAAATTGAACATTATTTGTAGTAAGCTTTGGAAAAAAATTGTATACAATTTTCGAGTTATATCAATTCTATTTAGATTGAAAATAAAATAAAATAAAATAAAACAATAACTTTGTTTTTAGAGTAATAGTGTAGTAATAATGGCCGCGGTTTCGACATGCAATGTCATTATCGAACTGCAAAAGTTACAGGCCTACATAGATCTTATAAATGACACAAAAATATATGGGGGTGGTTTATGATGTTATTTAAAATTACTACTATATACTTAACTATTATATACAACATTGGAAAAGAGGCGTATATATAAGATCTAACTGGTCGTTCAAAACAATATCTATTGTGTTGTTTTCGCTTTTAAAAATTTCAAGTGACTCTAAAAGATTTAATTTACGACCCTGCTCGGCCAAATGCAATATTTTATGATGACCAAATGTATGCCTTTCTGTAATAAGATGGTTTGCGAATGTAGAATCTGTCTTCTTTAGTTTATATGACCTCATGTGTTCTTTTACCCTTATAATAAAACTTCGACCAGTCTGACCTATATATACACTTTTACAATCATTACAATATAATTTGTACACTCCTGATTTATTATTGATATCTGTTTTTGGTTTTGCGTTAAAAATGAAATTACTTGTTTTTACATATGGTTTGTAAGCTATACTAACCTTACTATTATTCTTTGAAATTATATTTCCAATTTGTTCGCTTATTTTACCGAAGTAAGTTAACGAGACAAATTGTTTCAAATTAGCACTATCTTTAGGATATACTAAACTAAGGGCCACCTGTAACTGTTTTTTCTTTAGTATACTGACAATTACGCTACTTTTATAACTATTGTTTACCGCTATTTGTTTTACAGTATTGATTTCACGAACAAAAGAATCATTAGACAAAGGAATATTTAATGCTCTATGTAACATAGAATTAAAAAATGAATGTTTGTGTGGCTTACGGTGTAGCGAATCTTTGGGAATAATGCAATCAGTGAAAGTAGGTTTACGATATATATCAAATTTTAAACTCTGATCTAATTTGTTTAATTTTAAATCCAGGAAGTTAATACTGTTATTTTCTTCTATTTCTACTGTAAAATTGACATTAGAATGGATTGAATTTATGTAGTTCAGAAATGTTTGTAGTTGTCTATGAGTACCCTTAAAGCAAACTAGGATGTCGTCTACATACCGATACCAAAATTTAATATGTTTTTTATCTAGTTGTGATGAAAGAATTTTTTTCTGTAATATGCTTCATGAAGATTTCAGCTAATAGAGGACTTAGAAGTGAGCCCATTGCTAGACCTTCTGTTTGTTTGTTATAAAAGTAGCGTAAATGACAGTATACTAAAGAAAAAACAGTTACAAGTGGCCCTTAGTTTAGTATATCCTAAAGATAGTGCTAATTTGAAACAATTTGTCTCGTTAACTTACTTCGGTAAAATAAGCGAACAAATTGGAAATTTAATTTCAAAAAATAATAGTAAGGTTAGTATAGCTTACAAACCATATATAAAAACAAGTAATTTCATTTTTAACGCAAAACCAAAAACAGATATCAATAATAAATCAGGAGTGTACAAATTATATTGCAATGATTGTAAAAGTGTATATATAGGTCAGACTTGTCGAAGTTTTATTATAAGGGTAAAAGAACACATGAGGTCATATAAACTAAAGAAGACAGATTCTACATTCGCAAACCATCTTATTACAGAAAGGCATATATTTGGTCATCATAAAATACTGCATTTGGCCGAGAAGGGTCGTAAATTAAATCTTTTAGAGTCACTTGAAATTTTTTAAAAGCGGAAATAACACAATAGATATTGTTCTTAACGACCAGTTAGATCTTATATATACATTTCTTTTCCAATGTTGTATATAATAGTTACGTATATAGTAGTAATTTTAAATAACATCATAAACCACCCCCATATATTTTTGTGTCATCTATAAGATCTATGTAGGCCTGTAACTTTTGCAGTTCGATAATGACATTGTATGTCGAAACCGCGGTCACTATTACGTGTGAATAAAGTGGTAAAACAAAGTTATTGTTTTATTTTATTTTATTTTATTTTCAAAATGAATTACCAGAAAGTTACGGTTACCAGTATTAATCTATTTAGATTCATCAAACTTTTCGCGAAAAGTTTAGAAAATTTTATATCATATGAGATAACAAAAATAACCATCCATTACCAAACAAAAAAGTGAATAAAATCAACATAATAAAGACAAATAATGCGTTAAGGGTGATATTCACAAATGTTCGGTCTAAACAAAGCATAATTCGTCTTCTTGTATTGCTGTGTAGTTGCTTTTTTACTTGCTCAGCGTGCAAGTTTCGAAATCCGTCTCTTACTCTAGTTATAGACTGTTCTCTGATTTGCGCATAAACCTCATTTTTTATTTGACGAATTTTTCATTATCCAACAAACCAGGAAGGTGGCGTCGCGACGTGTAGCGTTTCTGCATGCCGGTACAAACTTAGTTTGTCGAAACGTAGAAATTAACTTAGCACATTAGACGACATTTAAATGTAATCTGAGATTTAATAGTCACTGGTTCTCATTTACAATAAGTTCAATATACAATAAGGAATATTCATTTTATTGTATTTATTTTTCATATTTAGTAAATTTTTCATTCTTTCTTCAATTTAACGTTGTCAGTGTGCAACTGCCTACATCAACCCAAGGCCCACTGAATAACAAAAATTTGCAAGAAACTCTGATTTTGCAGCATTTTGCTTTACCCAAGTATGTGTTTTTATTACGTTACTAGAATCTGTAGAAAATATTCTCTTGTAAAAAGCAAGAAGAAAAAGTTTAATTTGAGAGGGAAAAATTGACACAAGTTTCTGGTAAATTATATGTGACAAAAAGATAATTTGCATTGCTGTATGTAGTTTTTCCGAAACCGCTTAGTTTGATGTATAGATCATTAAAATCAGATACTAAATAAAGACGTTATAGTCTTTGGAAATTTGTGTGAAACACCCGGTATATATACAGTGTGTCCGCCTAAGTTCTCTACATACGGAAAACCTTTTTATTATTAATTTTACGAAAAAAGTTATTTTTAAAAAACCTCTACTTCTTAAGAAAACACGATTGAACTACTCTATGCCATTGACCAAAGTAAATGATAGTCTTGTGGTTAAGTCAGGGCTGCATGCAGTATATGTAGCAATTCTAATCCACCGAGTTCTTCTAGTTTAAGAAGGATACTTTAAGCAGTATTAGGATTGGTGATGTACAAATAAAGTACAAAGTATTTCTCTTGGCCATTGCGGAGCATCTTTATACTAAATTTGAATACATATCATCCACTTGTGCAGATTTCAACGTTTATCGCTTCGTCATTAGGTATCAGCACAAAATCCATAATATCCCCGTAATTCCACCAAACACAGAACATCATCTTCCTTTCGAAGAATTTGTGTTTTGCATCGCGTTCGCGTTTAGGTAGTACAAATGCAAAGAATAAGACGTGTCTTTCTTGCTTAGTTTAAATTCACAGTTCTCAGAATGCCACTTTCATATTTAATGTGATTTTCACCTTTGAGTTTGCGTTCGGCGAGTTCAGTTTTAAGTGATTTATAAAGCTGCATTTCGAATGGTGTCATGCGTTATGAAAGCCTTTGAAAATTTAGAGTTTGCCTTTAAAGTCCTACCTTTTTTAAAGCTCTACCAACCAAGTCATCCGGCCGAAAGGTTGTTTTGATGGGGCGCTTGTTTGCAACTTTAGTGGGATAGAACTTTCCTAACTCACGTTAACTTAATCTATACGCTCCTTTTTACACAGGCAATTGATCTCCGATAAACCTTGAATAATAATGTTGTCCTTCCGACGTTCTCTTTAGAGGACTTCTTGTATAACTTCCTCAGCCTTCAACGTTGATGAGGACACCAAGTCACTTTCAGAACGTGTCGACTTTAGAGCTTTTATTTCTTCACGAAGCGATGCGATAACAGATCTTAACTTCACGTTAACTCTTAAATAGGTTTTTTTCTATTTTGCGTTGGAAATGAATTCATTATGGCACCCAAAACAGTATCGAAATGAGCTTCATTTCGATCCGCTTTTTTTCATTTTTCAATGTTCGAAGACAGAAATAAATATCATTGTTGTCATTTGATTTTAAGAAGTACATTTGACAGATATTATATATGTACGTACTCTACACAAACAACGTATATTGTATACAATTGACAACAAGATATATTAGTTTCTATGTCACTCATGTTTATATTTTTAAATAAAATATCGGCAATATTAACGAAAATTAATAAATAATATGTAATATAATATACTTCGCGGATAGCAAGATTTAAATTTGAAAATGTCAAGTATCAGTGTGACCAACTGCATGCTTTATATACAAATAAAACTCTGAACTTTCAAATTAAATAATTCCAATTTATTAATGTAAAAAATGCAAAATAGAAAAATTGGTATAAAAAACTCGTTTCATAAGGCCTTTTGTCGAAGTCGCTCTTTAGAAAACGAGCGAGTTTTCTAAACTGATCTCGTGCGTCAAAATGGTGTCTTATGAAACTTGTTTTTTAATATACTATTATAGTTTTAACTTTTTTAGTTTCAGACCTGGCCAATAAACTTAATATAATTTCTATTTCTAAACTTTATTTACCATGTACAGAGTGCTCAACAATTAAGAAATACATTTTTTTTTAATTTTCGGGATTTGAATTGAGAAACGGACATAATTTTATTTGACTAGAGTAAATTTTTAATGTAATTACACATTGGGTTCAACATATTAACCTTCCTTCTCTATGCAGGTAGCTGTTCTTGCAGAAAATGTACGCAATACATTTCTAACTATGGCAGGAGTTATTCCCCATATACTTTCTCTAATTGTTCTCTCTAAATGGCCAACATTTTGAAATAATTTTTATAAATACACCTTCTGCTTTAAGTATCCCATAAAAAAAAGTCCAGATGATTAAAGTCCGGAGATCTTGCGTGCCAAAAAATGTCAGATTACCAAGCAATTATTTTTCCATTGAAAAGAACATTTAAATATTGTCCGACATCTCTCGTGCTTATGCCAAGGTGCACCATCCTGTTGGTACCATACCTGCTGCCTTTCGTTTGGGGGTAGTTCATGTATAAAATCGTGCAAATAGTTATTCAAAAATTGTAAGTAACGTTGGCTATTTAAGTTTGTCGAAAAAATACCGGTCCAATTACTCAATCTTTCAATATTCCGCACCAAACATTGGTTTTAAAATAATATTGATCACAAGTCTGTATCGTGAAATTAGGATTTACGTCACTCCACCATCGACAATTTTGCGAACTTACAGTACCATTTGATGGGAACGTTGCTTCGTCGGTGAAAATAATTTTTCTCGCCATAAAGGGATCATCTTCACAATCTCTCCTTGTACCAAACTGCTGAAATCAAAACGTCGATCATAATCTCTTATACAAATTTTGGTTTATATGGGTGGTATTTATTTGTTTTTAATATATTTGAAATACAGCTTTTGCAAATATTATTTGGTAATGTTGCAGATCTTCTATGCAGTGATTTTTTCCCATCCTTTACCACGGAGAATAATACTTGTTCAGCGGTTTCTTCACTTGTAATTCTTGATCTTCGTTTCTTATTAAAACTATTATCTACACTTCCCAAAGTTTTGAATTTAGAAAGGATATTTCTTACAGTTGTAAATTGTTTATTTTTGTTAAGGTGTTTTTCGTTGAATATTATTGCTGCTTCCCGAAACGTTTTATAATTATCGCAAACAATTAAAATTATTTCAATTTTATCTTATGTGGTCAATTTTATAGGCATATTTAATCATTTAAATAAATATACACTTTGACATTTTACTTAAACAGAAGAACTAATTGAAACTAAAATAAAAATATGCATGTGTTAAATCAATTTTGTATTTCTTAATTTTAGAGCACACTGTACGTGGTAAATAAAGTTTGAGTAGTTCAATCGTGTTTTCTTAAGAAGCAGAGGTTTTTTTAAAGAATACTTTTTTCGTAAAATTAACAATAAAAAAGTTTTCCGTATGTAGAGTACTTAGGCGAACACACTGTGTATATATATATATATATATATATATATATATATATATATATATATATATGTATATATAAAAAATTAATTTAAATTCGGGAAAGCGGTCTGTCAATTAAAAAACTCCTTTATTCAATAACCTTATATTTCGCAACAGAATTTGTTGTTTCTTCTGGGGAAACTACAAGATTAATGAGAAAAATAACAAAAAATAAATAAGAGTATAAAACAGTAGTAAAAATACTTACAAAATGTGGAGTTGAAAAATAATAAAATTGATGTACAAAAAATAAAAATTATTAGATTTAAAAAATACAGTAACTATAGAAACAAGCCTTAAGAACTTTTAAAAAACATGTACATATATGTAAAAGTTAAAACATGAAAAATAAAAAATATAATGCAATATAAATTTAACAAAACATGGACCAAATAACAAAACGATTTAAGATGGTCAACTAACAGTCAAACCCAGTACATTAAAATAAATTATACTAAGACCATTAGTATCAGATCTATAATTTATGTTATTTGTGTCTCTGTTAATGTGGACCATTTCTAAAAAGGTTCTTTTTTTAAGGTTATTTTCAACGTCTAAGATCTTAACGTCAACAAAATTGAAAGTATGGTCACGATCAAGTGCATGGTCCACCAATGCACAAGATCTCTTACCAATACGGACATCACTTTTATGCTGAGTGATGCGCTGTTTTACCCACTGTGATGTCTGACCTATATAAACGCCACAACAATCCGAACATGCTATCCTAGACAAACATGACTATTTAAAAAGAAAGGTGTTATGTCTTTGATCTTACTATACAACTTTTTCAAGGTATGCGTGTTGTATTTAGCTATTTTAATGTTATTAAATTGTTTAAAATGTGATACAATTGTATGAGTAAGACCACCAATGTATGGGATTTTTTGGTAAATCACACTGTCTGCAGGAATGTCCTCAGTAGGGCCATCAAAAAAGTTTGAGCTAAATATCAATTTATTAAGTATGTGCTTGGATAGCCATTGTTGACGAAGATGTTGAAAAGTTCTTTAAGATTGTCATTTAGAAAGGTTTCATGACAAATATGTGATATTCGGTTTCTCATACCTATAATGGTGTTATACTTCTGATTGAGAGGATGATGAGAGTGATAATTAATGAACCGATCAGATGAAGTTGGTTTTCTATACCAATTCAAAATGATACAATTATTATCGTCACGAATTACTAAAACGCCCAAGAAGGGCACGCTATTGTTATTTTCTTTTTCGACAGTAAATTGTAAATGTTTGTTGTAGCTATTAAAAATTTTAGTAATTCGTGACGATAATAGTTGTATCATTTTGAATTGGTATAGAAAACCAACTTCATCTGATCGGTTCATTAATTATCACTCTCATCATCCTCTCAATCAGAAGTATAACACCATTATAGATATAAGAAACCGAATATCACATATTTGTCATGAAAGCTTTCTAAATGACAATCTTAAAGAACTTTTCAACATCTTCGTCAACAATGGCTATCCTAAGCACATACTTAATAAATTGATATTTAGCTCAAACTTTTTTGATGGCCCTACTGAGGACGTTCCTGCAGACAGTGTGATTTACAAAAAAATCCCATACATTGGTGGTCTTACTCATACAATTGTATCACATTTTAAACAATTTAATAACATTAAAATAGCTAAATACAACACCCATACCTTGAAAAAGTTGTCTAGTAAGATCAAAGACATAACACCTTTCTTTTTAAATAGTCATGTTGTCTACAGGATAGCATGTTCGGATTGTTGTGGCGTTTATATAGGTCAGACATCACAGTGGGTAAAACAGCGCATCACTCAGCATAAAAGTGATGTCCGTATTGGTAAGAGATCTTGTGCATTGGTGGACCATGCAATTGATCGTGACCATACTTTCAATTTTGTTGACGTTAAGATCTTAGACGTTGAAAATAACCTTAAAAAAAGAACCTTTTTAGAAATGGTCCACATTAGCAGAGACACAAATAACATAAATTATAGATCTGATACTAATGGTCTTAGTATAATTTATTTTAATATACTGGGTTTGACTGTTAGTTGACCATCTTAAATCGTTTTGTTATTTGGTCCATATTTTGTTAAATTTATATTGCATTATATTTTTTATTTTTCATGTTTTAACTTTTACATATACATGTTTTTTAAAAGTTCTTAAGGCTTGTTTCTATAGTTACTGTATTTTGTAAATCTAATCATTTTTATTTTTTGTACGTCAATTTTATTATTTTTCAACTCTAAATTTTGTACGTATTTTTACTACTGTTTTATACTCTTATTTATTTTTTGTTATTTTCCTCATTAATCTTGTAGTTTCCCCAGAAGAAACAACAAATTCTGTTGCGAAATATAGGGTTATTGAATAAAGGAGTTTTTTAATTGACAGACCGCTTACCCGAATTTAAATTAATTTTTTATAATATATCACGGTCGATAATTTCGTTTCAATTATTTATATATTTTATATATATATATATATATGCATTATTATATTATATGCATATTATATATATATAATGTATATGTATCTTTTACTTCGGAGTCTGAACGAATGCAACGGTTCAATAGAAAATCCCATTCGTCAGCCAGAAACTCTGTTTCCATAAATACCGCAAAGAAACTTTATCTTCGTTTATTTTCGAAACGGCTTTTGTACGTAACATCGCCGGTTAATTGCTGTTACCAGTAGCATCGAAATAGCCATGACACTTTTATTTATTCCGATCCCGTTGCCGGGAGTCAAAAGTGTGGAAGTTTTGTACAGGAAATTGATGACGTTAAGTCTCAGACTGCTTGGATCCGATGAACATATGAAAAAAGCACGTCACTGAGGACGCGCAGCCACCTACCCGTTTGGAAACTACATCGACGACCACCGATTATAACACCAACGAAAAAATGTTTAATATTGCATAGAGCAACGTTCAAAAATATTCATTTTATAAAATAATAGATTATACTCGAGTTAGTTTCGATAATTACGATTTTTTTACTTTAAAACCCATAATTATTATTAATTGAACGCGTATTATCCAAAAAATACCTAAATTACCGATATTACAAAGCAATAGAAAAACATATTACCTAAAAGCAAAATTAATAGTTCCTCGATTCCAAATTATGGTATTGATGCGGGAGGGCCCTATAGATCTTATAAAAGCAAAAGGTGCATAACTAAAGTAATATTAATGGCTACAGTATATAGACTCTGCCAAAAAATTTTGACGTACTTTGGTCATTTATTTTTCATGGTAATTTCAACAAAAGAAATATTAGTAACTAAAGTTATTGAATCTTTATCAAACACAAATATATTCACAGCAAAATAACGCTAAACTGCATCTTTGTGAAAATGATGAACTGTTAATGACAGAATGATCAAGTGAGTATCGATGTATTCCATTCAAATCGCAGTCACAGAAGAATCCTGATTACAATATTTTACTCTTAATTTTTTTAATTCCATTAAGGCCCTAACAACAACCAGATTCATCGAAAACTCTTGATGAATTAATTAGATGTATGCAAGATTTCTTCTATGCACAACGAGTTTTGTATGGAACACTTTTAAATTGAAACATTTATTATCAATCTATAAGAATAAAAAAACAAGTTCCAATACAAGATATATTATCTCTAGACTCGGCAAAGAGGGGGGAATTTCCAGTGCAGTGTCGAGAGCAGCGTAGAGGGGCGAAGTGCGCGGCACGGAAACTCAAGTGTCCATATCAAAGCACACTTCTTCAGTATTATTCCACTGGTCGTTGTGACTGTATGTCAGTACACACATACTTAGAAAATGTTGCATTTAGGTACGTTTCGGAAACGGCGTATTTCGAAGAAACTAGAAAACGGATTTAGAATACGAAGGCGATAGAATTAAATGTGTAAGGTGCGACGCCTATTTGACGTGTACCAGCAGGTGGAAGTATGAGCGCCACCTAAAAAGTATAAAACACTGTTCTGCAATCCGTGGCAAACGATGCAGCAAACAATTAACATTTGATATAGGTATTTGTTTTATTATATGTAATCTACCGTTCACTTTGCTAGACCAAAACGCATTTTTCTCCTTCTGGAACAAGTATTCGGATTATACATTACCAAGTCGGACATCGATAAGAAACGTTATGCCATCTGCTCGTGACTATGATGAAAGAAGAATTAAAGCAGAATTTAAAGATAAAAAATGGTATTTATGTGTGGACGAAACAACCGATCGGCAAAAAAATTCTGTGATGAATGTGACGGTACGTTCAATTGAGGAATTTGAACCGTCATCCTCTATCTTACTTGCTACCAAAAGAGGTTGCAAAATGAACTAGCAATGAAATTTTAAAAGTGGTGTTGAGCGCATTGAACAAATTTCAAGTTTCAACAAACCAACTTTTAATGTTTGTTAGTGACAGCGCCGCTAATATGCTTTCCTTAGGCAGATCTCTTAAAGAAGATAGTGGCAATCTGTTACATGTAACATGTAAAATCCATGCTTTAAACCTTATGGCACAATTGGTACCTAAATATTATCCACGAGTAAATGCTTTAATAGCTCATACGAAGGCAGTGCTTCTAAAGTCCCTAAAATGTACAAAACAATTTCATGAACTGTCTCCGAAAGTCCCTGAACCACCACAGCCGATTACTACGCGGTAGAGAACATGGTTAGAGGCTGCGTTTTACTACTGCGAATATTTTGATAATGTAAGTAAGGTAGTTTTACAATTCGATCCGAGACACGCCGAAGTTATCAAGAAAAGCCAGAAAATGTTTCAAGATAGTCAGGTAAAAAGTGATTTAGAAACTATTCGCAAAAACTACTATGGACTAGCGGAGGGAATTGAAAAATTACAAAATGATTCGATGTCGTTTGCGGATGATGTTTACTCACACCTATGTGCGGCGGAAGACGAAAAAAATTAGTGTATAGTACGAAAATTTGAAAGTGTTATTGACAAGGATTCAGATTTTCTCATACTAAGACAAATTTATGAAGGTGTGTCGAAAGATCCGTTAAATTGTCACAAGGATTACTCGATGTGGAACGGTCGATTTCATCATTGAAAAATATTTATTCCGCACGCCGTATTCATTTGACTGAAACAAGTGTGGAAACATATTGCTGTGGATTATTCCTCATAAATATTTATAAGATTTATGTATTTATCTTTGTACAATTATTTTGGATATCTGTGTATATCCCTATGTATATTTTTTGTAGTGCACGCCGTATGTTACATGTGGACAACTTTAAAAACTGTATTTTTTTTATGCGAAGCCTACGTGCTTGATGTAAACGGCAGACACAAGTTAACTGTGAGATAAGAAAGACGTGTTTATAAAAAGATTTATCTTTATCTTTTTAAAGTAACTCCGGGTTATTTTTGATTTAATTTGTGGTTGGTGTTGTTTAATTCATTACCGATATTTTTTACGAGTTTGTAATCTCGTAATTTTTGATATTTTATAGCTTTCTTATCCACGTGTCTCGAATATATATATTTTTACGTAAGTAATATATTTTTAAAAGAGATATCTTTTTATATTGAATGAATTGAATATTGTATTCTTCTATTGTATTAACATTGATTTATCGAGATTTAGTCTTAGTTCTTTGAGATAGATAACAAAGAAGGTTTTTAACATTTCTAATAAAAAAATCTGTAAATGTAAAGTTTAGTACGTTGGGACTTCAAGGGCATCTTTTCTGAGACATGTTTGTGCGCATGTTATTTTAGTGTTTGTTTCGAGCTGTCAAGATCGTTTATTTATTTTGTTCTCTTGGGAGAAATTAGAAATTCTCTTTGTAATTTATTATTTTTAATTTTGTTCGGTGTCATAAGGTTTTTTGAACGCATGCTGCGGTCATTTCCGTGCGTTATTTTTGCCTTTATAATATTGTTAAATGATGCAATATTAATCTTTATACTCTATAAGGATTTTTTTTTAATTTTTTTTTTTATTTTTGTATTACAGTTTCATTTAAATTTTATTGTGATTATTATTTAACCTTGCTTCAAGAAAACAAGTAACTTAAACGATATTTTAATAACTTTTCTCAAACAAATTTTGAGTGGCGCCTAATTAGGCGGGGAACATTGGAATAAAAGTATTAATGTTAATATTTTCTAAATGTTCTTGCTGTTGTTATTTCTAGACTGTTATCAATATTATATTAAAATATATACAATGGCTGATAAAAAAATAGGTATAGAGTAAATTGCTATGATATTATACTTCTAAAATATCTGTTAATTGTTTATTTCACATCCAATCTTAATAGATGGTTACAATTAGTTTTTAAAACATGTTTCTGCTATTGTAGATATCATTTTGTTATTTGATTCTTTTCCACATTTATGATTGGAACCCTGAGAGGAAAGCAGTCCCATTTTTTGGAAATAATCCGACTGAATATCCTAGCTGGATAGATTTGTCGTGAATGGTGGTATAAATTATATCAAAACCACAGTTCATAGCAATATGTAACGATTCTAATATTTAATAGATGCCACCCAGTTTGTGATTTCACAGTGTTTCAGAACGTTGTATGTATAATATATTTTTTATCATTATTTTATGTGTAAATATTCACGCGTCCGCATCGCCTATGCTCACTCATGAAAGTCAGGAATATAAATGATGCGAGTACGTATACGTTACTGAACGCTCGCCTTGATACGGCCGCTAGGCCCTCCACGTTGTTCTCCGCACTACACTGAAACTTGCTCCTCTTTGCCGACTCTAATAATCTCTACTCTATGGTTTACCATCTTACAATACATCATGGATATACACAAAATCATGAAAGGTACATTTCAGTTCCCAACAATATCGAGTTTCGCAAAGATTATTTGACAAGATAATTAAATTCAAAAGTCGACAACATTTTTGCCATGATGTGTATATTGTAGAATTGGCCCATGTTCCAGAAGCCTAGTGTTTTGTTTACACTTGTAACACGTGCCTTTACTATGAAACGTAAAACCTAACTGCATACTAACTTACCCAACAAACACGATTGGCCTGGAGATCTTCAGTTGAGATGCTAACTCAGTTAAGAGGGGAGCTAGGGAGAGGTTCTTTTTAAATATAGGCGCCACCGTGTTTATAATCTCAAATCGGTACAGCGAACACAGACGCTGCCGAAAATAAGCTAAATAAATCACAGGTAATACGTCTACAAATTCTAATACAACAATAAAACGCCAAAAGCAACATGTAATTTACTATAACGACAGACAATATATACAATCATCTATGTTGAACATAACATCATTAAACATAAGAAATATAAGATGGAGAAATATCAACAAAAATAATTCAAGATCCGAATAAGGCACACGAGCCACAATTAATAATGAATTAAAGATTTAAAAAAATTTGATTTACCAGCACATTTAATATGCATAAGACAAGCAAATGAATACTGGAGTAGAATTGAAGTAAAATTATACTAACGAATTTAGAAAAATTAAGACAGAAGCAATAAGATCTCAGTATTTAAGTCATTAAGCCATTAATAAGTAAGTTGCATGGTTAATCTAGGTAATAAATCGGTTGGTAATTTATCCAAAGATCTTTCGATAAATCTCAGATCGAGATTCTGTACCTTTAGTATAATAGTTAGATTATTAAATATAAAAAAATATATCAATCTAAAATTTAAAAATTAATTAAAGAATTAATTTGCAACAACTGCCGACTACAGGTAAAAATATTAACATCTGTTTCCCCAATGTAACTTATGGCTTCCGAATGTATTCCGAACCACAATCCTTAATAGCTTAGTGGCAGAGCAATGGTCCGGCAAACCATGGACGTGGATTCGAATCCTGCTTAAGGGCGTATTTTTAAATAGAAAAATTCGAATAATTAACGTCGTAAAATGTAGAAAGCAATATCTAATTCATGCACATTACTTTGCGAAAATTGCAATTAATTCATTACATTTTACATATTACACATTACTTATAATTTATATCTTAGACAAGATTAAATCTAACTTAATTCTCTTTCAAAATTAAGTTTTTGTATCAATATTTCTGACGCTAAAATAAATGTTTCATTGAAAACTGTTATTTCTCCTGGTTTGAAGGAATTTTTGTAATTTGGTTGACTGAAATATAAGTTTAAAATAATGCAATAGTTTTAAGATAACACTAATATATTTACAAGATAATTTACTGACTAATACTTTATATTCTTGAGGGTAGATCGCTGAGATCTGGGTTGGAACTGATTTTTGTTCTAACTTATTTTTGCAATGAAAGTTTTGTCCCCAACAGTTACAAAGGAGGAAGAAAACAACTAAAATAATTATAATAATAATAATAATAATGAAATTCTGTTCAAAGATAGGTAGATGATGCAGTTTACCAATGTTATAAACGGATTAAAATAAACAATATACACATGAACCCTTAATTATAGTACTGGCAAATAAAATAAAATAAAAACAATACAATTGTTACAGATATTGAATGGCCAGGTACTGAGTACGTAAATTACAATAAACAGCAAGTGGGCTAGAGATAAAGAACAGTATTCGAATAATACAGAAAAAATGAAATTAAACCGAAATCTCTAACTTTGTAATATTCAATATAAGAAATACAATAAATGAAATATAACAATAAAATTTATGCTATTATATAGGTTTACACCGGCAACTGAACGAATTTACAAGAACGATTATATCTGTACTGAGTAAAGAGTTTTCTGACAGTAGAAAATAACACAATGCATAAAGCAATATAATACCTGACCAGACTTACGAAATTAATAAAATTAGTTATTTTGGAAACTCCAAGGCCTATACACTTAACATTTACAATTAATACAAAATTTAAATCCTATGATTTTATACGTAAAATAAATACAACTAAATCTATTTGATTATACTTAAATAAAACTAAAATACAAATTAAATCTATATGGACGGAACAGTAACTCTCCCGTCAAATCATCTTTGTATTAACCCAGTAATGACTATAATTAAGTTGCCAGCAATATTAAGTATTTCCAAAACGTAACAAATAAATATTTAAATTCAATTTTTAATTAAAATAGACTGGACCTATCTATAGTTAGCTTTTATCTTGGAAATGTTACAGACAATTTTCAGAAGCTATTCAGTATATTTCCTAGCGTTTAGAAATTGTTGTAAAGCAACAAACTATTTCAGGTAAACAATTACATCATAGTATATAGTTCATACATTATGTATTTCTAGTAATGAGGTTCTTCGTTTTGCAATACTTGGACCACTAAAACGTTGAATACTTAATAGTATTTACTTCAACGCTGTACATAGAAAAGGCGGGTCAGCGATGATGAATTATTCGGTTATTGTTATTAAATAAGACAGACAACTGTATGCTAAGAATATTCATGCACGCAAAATAATAATTTTATAAATACAAAGTAGGAGTGTTAATAAAATTAGATAATATGCATTTATTTGAGTTGTATTGTCTAAATATAAGAAAAGTCAAAATTTTTGAGTAATATTAAAAGATATTGTAGCGTTTTTATAATTATAATCATGCTAAGAATACACATAAAAATTAGCATTATAAAAGGTTAAATGAAAAATATTCTGAACTTACTACAAATGTAAATTAATGACTATTAAATCTCATTTTTACATGCAAATGTCGCCTTATGTGATGCGTTAATTACTACAATTCGACAAACTAAAGCTTGCACTAGTATGCAGAACGCAACACGTCGCGACGCCAACCTTCTTAGTTGTTTGAAAAATAAAAAATTCGCGAAAAACCAAATCCATCCCGAAACGTGTGGATGCATTTCGCTATTACTAGATCTCGTCAGCATACGATATCCTGGAAACAGATTTCATTTCTCACTTCTATACTTCATGTATGTATAATTAACATATGCATATGGATGCGTTTGAACAAGTCGTGCTGTCACCAGTACTAGGGTCACCTTTTATATTTTTACAAAATCTGGGAAGAAAACAACATTTTTTGGAACAAAGTATTTTATTGGTTTTCAAAATATTCGCCTCTATGGTTACACACTTTTGCATACGACAAACCAATTCTCAAAACATTTTTTTCTACTCTGAAGATTGTATCTCAGAAACATGGTTTTCAAAGGCTTCGACTGTTTCTTGAGGTGTTGAAAATCACTGTCCACGCATTTTTTGTTTCACAGTTTGGGAACAAAAAGAAATCATTCGGCGACAAGTCAGCTGAATATGGACAATGAGACATTATTTCAACACTTTTCTCCTTCAAATAGTCAACTAGACGTGCTGTATGGGAACTCGCATTGTCATAATGAAAAATAATGCGACGTTTTCGGTGTTCTTCCTGATTTCGTCTATAACTTTTGGCAAACAAATTACTGTATACCATTCAGTGTTAACAGTTTTTCGATCCTCTAAAGGAATTGTTGCGCTGTGTCCTGTACAGCCGAAGAAACAAGCGATCATTGTCTTGGAAGTGCTCCTTACACGAACAACTTTTGTGGGGTTCGGTTCGTCTTGGAACACCTATACAGTAGATTGTTGCTTGGTTGGTGTATATGGATTTTGCGGTTCCTCCGTCGAATTTTTTGGGCATCTATATACACCAATTGACACGAGCTGCTTTCTGTGCTTCGGTCAAGTTATGTGGAATCCATCTGAAACATATTTTTTTACAAATAAATGTTCATGTAAAATCGAATGAATTATAGTCTGCGATATGCCAAGAGATGTCTCTATCTCACATGTCACAAGTCACATGTCGATCGTGTTCTATCATTTTCCGCACGGCATCGATGCTTTTTGGAATTACAACAGGTTTTGGTCGACCTTTACGTGATTCATCACTCACATGACGAAATTCTGCAAATCAATTGTAAACTGTCTTCTCTGATGGTGCTTCATTACCAAAAGTTGACCGAAGCGATATAATGCATCCTTGTGGAGTTAGGCTTCTTTTATAATCGTAAAAAATCATCCAAGGAAAACCTTCACGAGTAATCTCCATTATTTTACTCATTGTCTTAAAAGTGTCACTGTCAACAAACTAATGACTTAATTTCTAAGCTATTGCGGATTTCTCATTGACAAATGTCAAACTTTAAGAATATAGTGATTATATATGTCAAAAGCATCATCTAGTGGTCGATTGTAAAAATACAAAAAGTGTCCCTCGTATAAAGGGGTGTAAAGCTAGTTCGCCTCCGTTGTAGAATCCTAAACGTGCACCCTGGGTAACGCTAAATGAACTAACACAAAAGGCTGACAGATATTCCGGAATTTCCTGGATCTCCTGTCTATAAGCACATCATCAAAATTACTTTTATTGACACCAAACCAAAAGTTATCTCATAAGGAACTATCAACCCGGGTCAACCTTAAACAGAATCTGATCTGGAAGGTACGCGGACAGCTTGCATAGGTGATGAAATGTTGCTGACCCGGAGTGTGACTACGGAATTGTGCGTCAAACCATATACCATATTGTTAAGAATTACCCCCTGTGGCGATTTGGAAAAGAGTTTGAATGCGACGGAAAGTGCAATAGATATATTAAATCCTTAGATGTTTGTAAATAATTTATTCGTGTTGTATACTCTTCATTTTTATGTATATTTTTGGTATGTACCTGTGCGCTTAGTGCCTAGATAAATAACCAGTATAAAAGAGGCGCTTGTGATTGCACAACTTCAGTTAAGTTTCACATGCGAATCGGGCCTCTGTTGCCTTTATTTTAATATGCGATCGACCGTGAAAATGAATTGTTTTTTTTAATTTCTTAAGGTAAATTTGTGAAAAAACGAAGCGAGCCATCTACATCCAGTGAATCGGTTGGTAAAAAGGCAAGGTTGTACAATGATAGTTACGAGGGTGGTTTGACAATTAACTTGGTTTGATATGAAAGAAAACAATTTGAGTTTTGCAACGTACTTTATTTTTCGACATAGTCCCCTCGAAGTTCAACGCACCTACCCCAACGTTTCTGCAGCTTCGCGATTTCTTCACGGAAATGAATTGCTTCGATGCTTTCAAAATACTGGTTTACTTTCTGTATGACATCTTCATTAAACTCAATCTTTCGTCCTGCCACAAAAGTTTTTAGTTTCGGGAATAGATGGTAGTCCGAAGGAGCTAGATCTGGCGAATACGCAGGATGCGGAGGCAGTTGAAATCATAGCTCCGCCAATTTTTGCTGAGCGACACGACTTGAATGCACGGTGGCATTGTCATGGTGAAACAACACCTTTTTCTTGACCATTCCCGGGCGTTTCTCTGTTATTGCCGCCTTTAATCGGTCCAAAAGTGATGCATAGTATTCTCCGGTAATGGTTCTTCCCTTTTTAAGGTAGTCAATTAGGAGAATTCCCTTTGCGTCCCAAAAAACTGACGCCATGACCTTTCCAGCGGATGGAACGCATTTCGCTTCTCTAGGAGCCGATTCGCCACAGGCAATCCATTGTTTCGACTGCTGTTTAGTTTCCGGGATATAGTGGTGTATCCAAGTTTCGTCCATTGTCATAAAACGGCGAAAAAACTCAACTACATTTTTCTGAAATACTTGCAAATTGTCGGCAGATATTCCCATGCGAATTCGCTTTTGCTCTTGAGTGAGTAAACGCGGCACCCATCTTGCGCACAGTTTTTGCATGTGCAATTCTTTATGCAAAACGAAGTGAACTCGCTCAGTTGAGATGCCTGTGGCTTCCGCTAACTCGAGCACTTTCACTCGTCTATCGGCTAATATCAAATCATGGACTTTATCGATGATTTCGGTTGTCACATCTGATTTCGGGGCTCCAGGACGTGGTGCATCTTTAATGCATATTCTGCCACACTTAAACTCATTTACCCAAAGTCGAACACACTCATAAGAAGGACATGAGTCACCAAATGTAGGTGAAATTCTCTCATGAATCTCCTTCGCTGTTTTCCCTTCCAGATAAAAGAATTGAATCACACCACGAATTCAAACTTTATCCATTTTTCGCTATTGCTCGAAACACTTCTGTTTAAGTAACTGTCAAACAACGAGTTACTGTCAGAATGACTTAATACCAGAGAATATTAACTCATAGGAATGACACTTTATTAGTGTGTGAACCAAGTTAATTGTCAAACCACCCTCGTATTTAAAGTATGGTTTTACCTCATTGGACTGAAAGCCACAGTGCCGTTGTTTGCTTTCAAGCTATTCGATGAAAGAGTGAATCCATCAAAATTAGTTCGGCACTTGGAAACTAAATATCCGGCTTCTAAAAACAAACCCTTGGAATTTTTCGAAAGATAATTACATTCGTTGAAAAATCAATGAATTTCTGCTTGTAAGTCAAGTTATACAGATAAAAATTTACTTGAAGCATCTTATCTCGTAGCATTAAGAGTAGCTAAAATATCCGAACCTCATAAAATCACCGAAAACCGCATATTGCCTGCTGCAATTGATATGGTCAGTGTTTTAATAAGCGGGAAAGAAGCAAAAAGATTGAAAAAATTCCGCTTTCTTACGATACAATTTCAAGGCGAATAGATGACATAACTGCCGATGTTCGCTATCATATAGTTCAGCAAGTGAGTTCAAGTGAATTTGTTTGAGGTATGTATGTGATTAGAGACACATCACTCAAAGAAAATATGTTGCTTTGCAAAACAGTACCGAGTTATGCAACAGGCCAATGTCTTTTTGATGTTTTTAATGAAGCTACTATTAACTATACTAACATAGATTGGACAAAATGTATTACAGTATGCAGTGATTGTTGAAAAGCGATAACAGAAAAGAATAGTGGATTAATGAAAATATTAAAAGATCGTCTTATACCAAGGGTGGAATGGACGCACTGCTTCCTTCGGCAACATGCTGTTGTCGCAAAAAACATATCGGAAAATCTCAATCGAATTCTTTGTGATGCTGTAAAAGTAGTTAATTTTATTAAAAGCCGACCGTTATAAAACAAACTGTTTGCTAAACAATGCAATTAAATGAGCAAAAATAAAAAACCTCTTCTTTTACATATTTTACCAGGATAAACAAATGCCATTCTCATTGTTTTTACGAAATAATGAGTATATGTTGTTGTTGGGTTAGTTAGTTAATATATTTTCGCATTTAAACACGACTTGAGTGTGAATTTACAAGAACGCGATAAAAACATTTCATTAATGACAGACAAACTTCGTACTTTCATTAAGAAGCTTGGTATCTGGATTATTCGCCTTCAAAGCAAAAATTTGGAAATGTTCTCACTCGCTTCGAATTAAATTGAGAAAATTTGAATGAACAAGACACTATTATTCACCAGAGTTTGGGTTACATGAAGATGCATTTGCGTGAGCTAAAAACTCAGTTGACGGACTCTTTCCCGGAAGATAAAAATGATTTCTCGAAGAGATGGGTACTGACTCCGTTTAGTGAAAACGTTGTAGCCGCTGCTAAGTTACCAGTTGAGATTCACCACCAGCTCATCGAAATGTCTGTCGACAAAACGCTACAACTGCAATTTACATCTGAAGATTTAAATACGTTTTGGCTTGCTCGCCAATAATGAAAATATCTGTCTTGTCAAAGTTGATTTTATTGTTAGTTATTGTTAATCATTCCTTGAATTTGGTATTTTTTAAGATGAAGTAAGAGAGTTATTTATTATTGTCGTATGATAACTGGCATTATCCATAATAATAACTGAAGGGTTTTCTAAATTTTTAGATAGCTGATTTTCGAACAATTCTAGAAAGTTTTCTCGACTTATGTCACCGTGTAATCCATATTTTTACTATTTGTTGCAAAGATAAATTCTGCTCCAGAAACAAAACCATTAATGCTACCAGCATGTATATCTATATTATAAAAGTCGACAAAAACAAACTGGAATGCATTTTCAATTTTAAAACGCATATATTGTTGCGAAAATGTTATTTGTATATATTTAGATTTTTCCATTTTTCAATTTTTTAATTTTATACGCCACTTTCAGTTAGGTGACATTTTATAAACATCAATATTAAGACCATGTTACAAATCCAACATTTATTATTTGTCACACTGTCTGAATTTGTATGGGCCGCACCTGTACAGTGTCTGTAAGAGTGTCTCCCTCTATGTATTCTCCCTGATATGTATCGTAAATTCATTATGACAGATATTTGCGCAACAAATCTGTCGCCGTGCTAGCGCCTCATTACTTCGTGAGAGGGTAAAGCACACTAGGCGCGATTTGAATTCTCTTTCTCTTAAGATTTTCACTACGCATCTTGAACTAGCGCAACGTCTCACCCACGATAATTTTTCTCTCATCGATCGAATAACCTTTCATCAAGCCGAAAAATCACATGCCCTCTCGACGGCCGTTCACATTCACATTCAAACAGGTCACTAAATCAGTCTCTCCTCCACGCCAGACCGTCATCAATTTGTCACAGCACGTTCTAACTCCCGACGAATAATCTATTCTTTCAAAAGGTTCAAATTTTGCTTTGACGCCGAAACACATACCTACCGAAGAGATTATATCCGGTACAGAAAGTGCCCTCATAAAACTCCCAGATATCATTGCAGACCCGATCAGACACCAAATTTCAGCTGTTCTTCGACGTGCCAAACCTCCTAGACCGAACGTTCAAAAATCAGAAATATCTGCTAAAAACTCTCAGAACGAACCCCAACATTGTAATATTAAATACGCACAAAGGGAACGCAACAGTTTTACTCGACAACAATGTCTATTAGGAGAAAATAGACACCCTACTCCAAGACGATTCTTATCGCCTCTTGAAGCGAGACCCTACGGCCCGGATAGAAGGTTCTGTAACAGATCTCATCAAACTATCATCTATCCCCGGAGACATACAAAAATCTCTTATCCCAAGGCACTCCAATCCGCCGAGATTATATGGATTACCTAAAATTCACAAACTCAACGTGCCTCTTCGCCCCATTGTCAGCGCTATCGACAGCCCCACCTCCAAATTAGTCAAATATTTATCTAACACGCTCAAACAATACACAGGTGATAGTAACTCTGCGATTAAAAATTTTCAACTTTTGTAACTCGTTTACAGGATTTTTCCATAGACACTAGTGATTTACTAATTAGTTTTGACGTTGAATCTCTTTTCACGAAGGTCCCGATCCCGGACACAGTGTCAATCATCTCCGACATTATAGCCGCCCACGGCAAACCGAATGATATATCCGAACTTGTAAATGTGTGCCTTACTTCCACGTACTTCCAATTTCGAAACAAGTTCTATGAGCAAGTGTCGGGAGTCGCTATGGGTTCCCCCTTATCCCCGGTTGTTGCTAACATTTTTATGGAAACGTTCGAACAACAAGTCTTAAGCTCCTTTCATTTAAAACCTAAATGTTGGTTTAGATATGTAGACGATACGTTCGTCATCTGGCCGCATGGGCGGCAGTCTTTAGATGAATTCTTATTTTTTCTAAACTCCCAGCACCGTGACATTCGCTTTACCATGGAGGTGGAATCAGACGGAAGTCTCCCGTTTTTAGACATCTTAGTGACCCGCAATATCAATGGCAAACTGGGCCACACGGTTCACAGGAGACCGACTCATAAGGACCGATATCTGAACAGGTTTTCCCATCACCCGGCACACAAACAAGCGGTCATCAATACTCTTGTACATCGTGCGTTTTCTATCTCAGAGCCTAGGGCACTACCCTCCGAACTTAAGCATGTTTCTAACACCCTACTTCAGAATAATTATAACGCCCACGACATACACCGTACTATAGTGAGACATCGTAACCCCAAACCTCGGAGTGAACCCCATCCTAACATCAGCACCGCCTTCTTACCGTATATTCAAGGTATCACCGATCATATAGGAAAGGTTCTACATAGAAATAAAATCAAAACTGTCTTCAGACCCCATTCTAAAGTTTCGGACCTCTTACCCCCGGTTAAAGACAAAATATCTCCGCTCCAAGTACAAGGAGTGTACCGCATTCCGTGTTCGTGTGGCAGTGTGTACATTGGCGAAACTAAGCGGCCAGTCGGTGTGCGTGTGTCCGAACATGAACGTTGTACTAGACTGTTACATAAGGCCGGTTCAGAGCTGGCAGAACACAAACTCAAACTCCTGTCATCAAATTCTATTCAAAGATGTCAAGCTTATGTCCCGTGAATTGCATTATTTCCCTAGGAAAATCCGTGAATCTATTGAAATTTACAAACATCCCCGCAATCTCAATAGAGACGACGGCTATACGTTACATCCGACGTGGCAAACTCTACTGAATTCTACTAAGAATTACCACGCCCATACGACGAATGCCATTGGCTCATTGTCCCCAGCCAATAGCCGGCCACCATCTGACCCGGTCCCCCCCTTATATAAGTTGTGCCGGTCTCTGTCATAGCATTCCTCAAGCAACTGCGAAACGACGAACATCTATGTACAGCCCTGAAGATGTCCCTTGAAACAGTGGACGAAACATTGGCAATTACCCCTAACTCGCAGTTCGAACCCGGAAACCGAGATCTACATCTAGAGAACGACCGCGGAAACCTACACCTACATTTAAGGAAGTAAGAGATAAGAACAAGAAGAACACTGACCACGATTTTTTTAAGACACATCTTGATATTCATGTTTTATTAATGTGTTATTCACAAAGTAAGATACAAAATAAGTAGGTTCGTTTATTAGTTTAAGTTAAATTAAAATTGTAGTGCAAGTCTAAATAAATATCAGTTTAAGTCATCTATACATCAGAAAGAACGTTTATTAAAAAGAAAAAATAAGTTTCCAGTAAGTCAAGTATACTAAATTAGTTATTTTTAGTTTAAAACGGACTCAGGCATTGCTTTGAGTTCTAAAATTGTGCAATTCTTATACAACAGCTGCCTTATGTTTATATTCGTATCTCGTCTTTATCCCATTTAAGACAAGCACATCCTAATGTTAATATTAACTGGATGAATATTTACGCTAAGTGAATTTTGACATTTTGACATGTTTTCTAATATTTTTTCCGTATTATTATATCACATTAACTTATGAAAGTTATGATTGAGAAACTTTTTGTGTGTTTCAATCATTGCCCTGCGTTTAAGAGACGAGAAGGCGACAAATAAATTTACCACCGATTATATTGGATGTCGTAAATCGTTAATGTGATGTATTGAAATGGACTTTATATTTATTGAGATGGTTCCAAAAAACCATTAGCGAAAGCAATGACAAAATGGTTAAAATAAGACGATTGGTAAATTACGTGTATATATCTTTAAATCTTTATACGATCGTCGTTCTCTCTTTAATGTTTTTTCCTCTGTTTTCGATCGTAACTTTTCGTTATCCTTGTTTGAAGTCAATGTCAAGGACAAGGTAACTAAGTGAACATGCATATACATATCCGTTTTCTAAAATAGAATATTACCGCGTAGGTGTAAAATAAGCGGCTTCAATATTATAAACCTTCTCAAAACCACATTCGTATAATTCGTATATATAGATCTGTATTGTATGTTTTTATTAGGGGATATTAGAATAATACGACCGGTAATATGTTATTTTAGCAAATATACAGATGGTTGAAGTAAGCAAATATACATGCATATAAAGTTTGGCAAGGAATTCAATGTAAACAATTCTTAGACATACAGAGTCCGCATAAAAGTATTTTACAATTTTATTGCTAAATACGCTCATTTCACAGACACTTACTGGATGCAAGCAAACCGGGTGTACATGTAAATCTGCATACTTATACCCAACGTGAAATTTTTTTTTTTTAAAGTCTGGGGTATTTAACGTGTGTAAACGTTATAATATGTCTTTTGTAATAAAAAACGAAAGGCTAAAAAAACATTTTGGTGAAGTAATTACGTTTTTGCTTTATTTAGAGCAGGGATGCACAGATTTATAGGGAACAGGGGCCACTCGCGAAAATTATAAGCACTACAAAGAATACTTATTAACAAAAATATTTTTATTTCTAAATAGTATGAATTACTACAAATGATAAAAATAAAAGAACATTCAAAAATGTTTGTTGTAATTATGTAATCGTAATGTAATCTAATCATTACAATGTTATATTTCATGTTTTATTATTTTGATGCATGACATTGCATTGACCTAACAATTTTGTTTATGTTTGGCTCCACATTACTTGTCGCCACACGTAAAATTGCTTCCAGATTTTCATTTGCCAGACGGTTTCGATATTTTGTTTTGTTAACTTTCATCACTGAAAACGTTTGCTCACAAATATACGTCGATCCAAATAAACTTGCGCATTTCAATGCATTTATTCGCAACTCTTTATAAGCGGTTTTGTCAACGCAACGGTAAAAGTTGAGTAAATTACCTTCATTAAACTTGTTTCGTAAATTATCATCATTTTGCATGTCTATTAATTTCAGCTGTATTGATTCCGGTGCATTTTCTGGTGAAATGTTGAAAGTATTGCTGAAAATGTCTAATAGAAGTTTAACTCTTTTGAAGTCAAGAAAACGATCATGAAAAGCTTGTATTAAAATATCAATTTTTTCAACTTAAGCGAAATTGACATCAGTTTTATTTAATTTCTCCATAATGTTTTTGTAGTTCGGAAAATGGCTGTAATTGGCTGAATTTATTTGTGTCCTGAAAAGACTCAATTTGCATTGAAATGACGAAACATGAGAGTATAACTGCGAAATCAATTGATCTTTAACTTGGAGTCGCGTATTTAAGACATTCAAGTGATTTGTGATGTCTACAAGAAACGCTAAGTCACACATCCAATCAGGGTTGTCGAGTTCGGCGACGTCCTTTTTCTTTTCCACCAGAAATATTTTGATTTCTTCAATCAAGTTAAGAAACCGCTCTAGTGACAACCCACGACTTAGCCACCTTACTTCAGTGTAAAACAGGAGATCACCATATTCGCTTTTAATATCCTCGAGAAATTGTGTGAAGTGTCGGTGATTGAGACCTCGTGATTTTATAAAGTTTACAGTAGGTACTACAACTTTCTTCACATTTTCAAATCCCAATAATTTTGAACAGAGGGCTTCTTGATGTATAATGCAATGAAACTGAATTAATTCCTTGGTATCTATGTGTTTAGTTTGTAAATACTCTATTAACATAGTTATTATCCCAGATTTACTTACAACCATTGAAGGTGCTCCGTCAGTCGTAATTCCAGATAATTTTCTTAAATCCAAATCCATTATAGATTATTTTTCCAGAAGAGCTTTGAGCATGTCACTCCCCTTGGTTTGACTTCTCAAAGAACTCATACCAATCAGTTCTTCATACACTTCAAAATTTTGCGTTACACCTCGTAAAAATATTAAGAGTTGAGCAGTGGAACTTATATCTGTAGATTCGTCGAGTGCTATAGAAAAATACTCAAAACTTTTCGATTTCGTACCTAATTGCTCTTCTATATTAGCTGCTAATTATTTGAACAGTCATCCGATTTAGTTGAATTTTCTCAAACCTCTTTGCATCTTTCGGACACATTTTTTTTTTGCGGCGATATCTAAACACTGCTTAACAAACTCACCATCTTTAAAAGGCCGACAAGTTTTCGCTATTATTCGAGATATTTCAAAGCTAGCTTCAGTAGCTGTTTCAGCATCTTAATTTGGTTTTGTAGACATAGTTTGCTGGCCTATTAGTTCCCTTTGTAAAGTGGAAATTTTTTGCGTTCGATTTTCGCCTGTTAATTTGGTAAAAGTATGATGCTGGGTTTGATAATGCCGTTTCACATTATATTCCTTCGGAATAGAAACACTACTCTTGCATACTAAACAGACACTTTTGTTATGCGGTGAAATAAAAAAGTATTTTTCGGTCCAAATATCTTGAAACTGTCGATTTTCATCTTCAAGCTTACGACTACGTTTTTTACTGGGGCCTGGTTTATCCACATCAAAATTGATATTATATTGTTACGTAGGTAGATGCCAAGTTCGAACGACGAAATATTTATTCTTCACAGATTACAATTCAAACAATATAACGTTCGCTTGTCCGTAGTTACAACTTAACTGCCCCGATAGCGGGCGATGCGTTGTATTTATACAAGTTACCTATCATCGAGAACCTACCACATTGTTCGGGGATTATACCGACGTGTTTCGCGAATCTTCGAGTAATCTAGTTTGTTCAACAGATTTCTAGTCTCGTAACAATATGCTTGGACCGACGAGGAGCATACTTGTCCTACGTAGTAAACTTGAACAAGAAAGTAGTAGGTACTTAAAGATACATATCTTACTAACAATTACAAAAGTTAGAATAAAATAAAAAGTTAAGAAATATTGATTTGAATGGATTTTTACATACTTTTGTAGTTTTTCGAACAATTTTTAAAATTCCTTGGCGGGCCTCATAAATATCGACAGCGGGCCGCATGCGGCCCGCGGGCCGCGGTATGTGCATCGCTGATTTAGAGGTTGAGGGTGGCCCTCGTGGTAAAATAAAATTTACAAAGAAAAACCCCAAATTTGCAAGACCTGGCAGCCAGAATCAGACATGAAATTGAAGAAATTCCACCTATCTGGCTACAAAATTCGCTGCTTATTTTTTGTGATAGATTGCAAGGGGTCTTCAGTTTGAACATTATTTGAGTTAAATATTATTTGAGTGAATAAAGTATTATGAGTATTTTTTCTAAAATTTTGTTATGAAAGCATATGAGAAAAATATCAAGTTATTTCAAGAAAAGAAAGAGGAATAGAAATCAGCTAAAGAAACACATGGTTGGCATTTGTTTCATAACGTTCATGGAAATGCGTTGACATACATAAAGCAACGAGTAGGCTAAGAAATGGAGAATATATATATATATATATATATAAGTGTTTAGATAATTTCTTAGCCGTTCATTAAATATAACATTTGATAAATTATTGGAGATTTTCGGCTTTTTTTATATGAAATATTTACAAATATTAAATTAGAATGTATGTAATTGCAGAGTAAGTGGGGATGTAAACATTGCTGTCTACAAATTACAAAGCAAATCATACGAAATTTTTTATTTGAAAAATATGGTAAAATATATATATATATATATATATATATATATATATATATATATATATAATCGCCGACTTATTAAGTTTACTATATATATATATATATATATATATATATATATATACCTATATACATATATAATCTATGCCCTGTTACCATGTAATGGTGTAGGGTGATGTATACTAAAATCTTTCTATTAATATGCTTGTACGAATTTTCTCCATTCTCTTCTGTCTCTAGCCAATGTTCTTGCTTGCGTCCATGATGTATCCACCTTCTTGAGTATTTCCACTATTACTCCATCCTATGACTTCCGAGGTCTGCCTTTCTTTCTATTTCTTTGAATTTTTGCTTCCCACACTCATTTTACCGGTCTTTCCTTAGTCATCCGTTGCATGTGTCTCCACCAACCCAATTGTCGTTGTTCGATAAAATGAAGTATTGGGTCGATCCCTAGGTCTAATATTTATGTTCTTGATTCTATCCAATTTAGTGACACCTCTAACTTTACGCAAATACTTCATTTCTAACGCCTGTATCCTATTTTTCTGTCTTTCGCTCAGCACCCAAGATTCGCATCCAAAAGTCAGTATTGGTCTATTATATAGCTTTGTATACATTCATCTTAGTTCCTCTCGTTATTTCTTTCGTGTTTATGAATTTCTTGTTCATTGCGTAAAATAGATTTATGGTTTTCTGGATTCTATTGTTAATTTCTATCTCTTGTCATCCTTTTTCATCTATAGTTACTCCTAGGTAGCCGAAGGTTTGTACTTGTTCTATTTTCATCTCATCTATTTGTATATTTATGTCTTCTCGTTTTTCTCCTATCACCATGACTTTTGTTTTATTACCATTCATCTTCATTCCGTTCTTCTTGAGGGTCATGTTCCATATGTCCAAATTAAGAAATGGAGAATAATTAGTAAGAAAACTTTTATTAGACATTTTGTTATAAAGTTCATAATTACGGAAATAAACCGTCTATACCATACTTTTGACTAACCCGGTATATTAAATCTTATACACATATCGGCACAGTCATATAACATATAAAATATTTTAGAGTAAAATGCAATTAGTATTATTTTAAACTACAACTAAATAAACAGTAAACACTACCTGTGAACTCTACTATCAAAGATGTTTATATACAACGGCAGTGTCTGGGTTGCCTAAACAGCAGGAAGTACGTAAAAATGTCGTCAAATTCTTTTATTCCAAAGTCCGTACAAATGCGCAGTGGACCATGAGCGGTATATTTATTTATATGTATGTGTGTTTTACCGACCCATGTATGTTTCAAATTATTTTGTTATATTTCAGTTTACTGTTGAACACCTCATTGTAGTCACAATAACATTAGTTATCGACGTAATTTCCTTAAATTTCCCAAAAATACTTAACTTCATAGAAAATGCATAACTTTGTTAAGGTAAATATATAATTATATTTTAGTTCAACAAAGATTACATACATCGACTTATTATAGATATATAAAGTTACTATAAACAAAGATCTAATATTTGATCATCTAAATGTTAGATTATGTTATAGGAGAGATAAACAATCGCGTACAGGTTCTAGGGTATGTAGTTGTTATTTCGGAGATTATAATTAAACAAATAATCTCTCTTATCAATCGTCAGTACCCATTAATTAAAGGGTACATGTAAATTGCCTCCCGAGATAATGAGTAACTATTAATAATAGTTAAACTGCCTCCCGCAACTTTTAGGTACCTGAGATATATGTGTTAATTGGGTCTCGGTCGATAAATAATAAAACAAAAATAGTTAATTAAAATTTTGAATTTATTGGAAAAAATGTAGAATACAAACTAAACAAAAATATATAATACATAAATTATAAGATGTAACATAAACCTTAAATCTACAATTACTTAAATATTAAAATTATTATTAATTGACGAAGGAGATACTTGTTGAAACTTCATTATAACGCTAAGAAATAGTAATTAAACTTCTAGTTTCAAAAATTATTTTATTGTAAATATATATATATGCCGGTTTAGAACGTTTTTCTTCGTTGTCCGACACCTAACTTCCATCCTCTTCTATCGTCACACTCCTCTGGTGTGAGGTTTCTTTCACTCATGGATCTTTGTATGCTCTTCTGCCATTCCAGTTTCGGTCTTCCCTGTTTCCTTCTCCCTCTTGGGTGCCAGTGCATTATTGTTTTGGGCCACCTGTTATTTTGCATTCGTTCTACGTGTCCGTACCAAGTAAGTTGTTTCTTTTCGATGTCTTGAACTATCGTGCCTTCTATTCCCATTTGTTGCTTTATATAGTCATTCCTTATTCTCTCTCTTCGTGAAATTCGCAAGGATCTTCTAATGGCATCCATTTCAACCGCCTCAACCTTCTTCCTTTGTCTATCTGCAATCCTCCAGGTTTCTGCTCCATATAGAAGGCTGCTCTTTACCATAGTCTCGTATATATTAAATTTTCTCTTCTTTGTTATTTCCTTGCTCCATAGAATTCCATTCAGGCATCCGATCACTTTTTTTGCTTTGACTATACGTTTTTCGATCTCTCTCACATCTGTTCCGATGTTGTCGAAAGTTATGCCCAGATATTCATATTCCTGACATTGCATTATTTCTTGACCATTGTCCACTTCCAGATTTCCGTCCTGGTTGCCAATACATAGATATTTTGTTTTGTTTATATTGACTGTCAAGCCCCATTTTCGATATTCTTCCATCATTTTCCTCACCATGTATTGCATGTCCTCCTTGTCATTGGCCACTATGACCTGGTCGTCAGCAAACTGAAGGGTAAATAAGCACCTGTCATTTACCTCTATACCCATTCTCTGGACCTTCCTCTTCCAATTTCTTAGTGCCACCGCTACATATATCTTAAAGAGTGTTGGAGAAATACAGCATCCTTGGCGTAGTCCTTTATTTACCGTAAATGCATCTGTGAGTTCTTTACCCATCTTAATTCTTGATGTGGAGTCTTTATACAATTCTTTAAGAGCCGTTATATAGTTGTAATTGATGTTAGATTGTTCTAATACCTTCCATAATCTTGACACTGGGACTGTGTCATATGCTTTTTGTAGGTCCACGAACGTGAGGTGGGTTTCCAGCTGTCTAGCAGATCTTTTTTCTATAACTTGTTTTAGGCAGAATACGTTGTCCGTACATGATCTTCCTGCTCTAAAACCACATTGCTCTTCCTCTTCTTTGTCTTGGTAATCTTCTTCAATGAGGTCACGCAGGATTCTACCGTACAGTCTGCTTAGTGTGCTTGTGACTGATATGCCCCTATAGTTATTATTATTGTAAATACCACTACAATATTGTTTCGCCATACAATGGCTTCATCAGGTGGATGAAATACTGAATATGTACAATACAAGTTTGAATATTTATGTGAAAATTATTGGGGAAATGGTGGTGGAAAAATTTTTACAATCTTAAATTTAGTAGAGGGGAGTTGTTTAAATCTAGTTGGTCATTAAAGCTAATCCTAAACTATTGTATCTATTAATTTCTAAGTTTTCTAACAGGTTAAGTTTTTTACTTTTTTCTTGAATGTGTAAAATTTTGAAATCTATATTAAATCTATGATTGATATCTATACAATGACTTGCGAAAGTTGAATCTGTTTTCTTTTCTTTATGGATTCTCTCGTGTTCTTTCATCCTAATTTTGAATGTCCTCCCCGTTTGTCCTATATATACCTTATTACAATCTTCGCATGTTAACTTATATACCCCAGAGTTTGATTCTTTGTCTATTTTATCTTTGTTGTTTTTAAAAATGTTCTGTATAGTATTGTCTGTTTTAAATGATATATGTTCGTTATTAAGTTTTTTAATGAAAGTACCAATTTTTTCCGAAATTTTTCCTAAGTAAGTGATTGAATTATAGGAATTAATTATCTTGTATTTTAATTTTGGATAAACTAGGAAAGGGTTTTAGATTTTTGTTGGCTATTTAGGATTAGGATAAATATTCAAACTTGTATTGTACATATTCAGTATTTCATCCACCTGATGAAGCCATTGTATGGCGAAACAATATTGTAGTGGTATTTACAATAAAAGAATTTTTGAAACTAGAAGTTTAATTACTTATTTCTTAGCATTAAAATTATACTTAAATAAACAAAAAATGTTCAATCTCTAAAAATAGTTAATTAAAATACACAATGCAAAGAAATACATTTAATAAAGTGTATTCTGCTTATCTCGTTTTTTTTATAAGACTCGATCATTTTTGCAATGAATCTTTTGCGATTTTTTACCTTCGCGTTATGAATTTTAGCAGTTAAATGCACACTCTGTAATTTAACGTAAGTTTCTGTTTGGAATTCTTTAAGCTTTTCTATAAATACAAAAATATTTGGTTGAGCTTTGTAGAAGGAATCGCGAAAATGTTTATGGAACGATTCACAAGCATTGGTAGTGCGAGTGAGTTCCGCTGAATCTTCAGCCCAAAGATGTGGAGGAAATAAAGAGTTCTCTGGTACATAATTGTCTATTAAATAATCAGAATATTTTCGAATATTTTCCAAATCCGGTGCAATAGATAGTAAATCAAATACAAAACAATCACTAACTTCAACAGGTTTTAAAAAAGTAAGGGCGAATGTCATTCGTAACCATTTTCCGAATTCAGAGCTTTCATCTTTATATGAAGAAGTCAAGCCGTATTCTTGGATTTTGCGATACCAAGATTGTGAAAAATGAAATCGGCAACCAATTATCTTTGCTAACGGCCAAGTTTGTTGAACAGCCTTGTGGATACCTTTTTCAAAATCAATTACAACCTCCAAAATGTCTACTTTTATATGATTATTTTTAAAGCTATCCGTAATTAAATGAAATAATTTTCAATATGTCTCTGTTTGTTTATCAGGCAACAACGAAAATATTAATGGAATATAATGTCCATTGTAATACCCATGAATAGTGAACAATTGACAAAAGAACTGGGCGCAATAATTAAAGGTACCGTCCAAATAAATTCGTGTCACCTTTTCAAAATACTGGATATTTGATTTTCAACAAATACAACTATTTTGTCAATTTTACTATTAGTAAGCATAAAAGGTTCACCTTTACATGTTTCAATTGTGATCTCCTCCAGAATTCTGAAACAATCTTCAATGCTCTTCGGCAATGCAGGCTGCTCTTTCCGACGAGCGTTGTAAAGATTTCTTCTAATACAAGCTACATCAACCGTGGTAACCGTTGATGGAAGATTTTCTTGTAGTACGCGTCGTATAATTTTCGCAGGTTTTTCAGACATATCTTCAATAGCCTTCCTTTTACAGCACGTGTTAGCAATTTGACGATGTAATTTTTCTATCTCAGCGTCATGACTATGTTCCTGAATATGTTTTTTAACAACTATATTGTTGTCGACTTCGCCCAGGGTAAGAAGGAAAGATTTGCACGTTTTCTTTGTACAAGTCCACCGTTTTTCACCACTTTTTAAACATTTTTGGAAACCATATTTATACTTGTTTAAAAGTAATAACTGTTTTCCCCTTTCACTAAAAATAATACTGGGATTCATGTTGGAAAACTTTAAAAATCTTAACCAAATGAATTTAGAAATCTAACAGATAAATATTCTTCACCAACATGCTGTCTTAAATACATAAGAAGATCGATAATAAGGTAATTAACAGATAATTACAACAGATCATTAAGATTAATCCTCTATGAACAATAGCAATAATATTAATAAGTAACTTCAAAATAATCCATCCTAAATGATTACAAACGTTTGGGATGCAATTTACCTACACCCTAATTAAGGAGGTATCTCAAGTTTACCTAGACATTAATAAAGAAAATGTAGAAACTTAGTTTTATGACTTATGTCGTTATAAAACGAAATTTGCGATATATATATATATATATATATATATATATATATATATATATATATTATAAGGAATTTCTTATTTTTTTGGCCGTAATTATAATAGGAAATAAAAGAAATATTTTTTGGGAGTAGCGGCCGGGTAATTAAAACAATATTTAATTTGATGTTTCGATACTATATATAGTATCGTTTTGAAAAACTGTAAAATTTATTTTAATGTTAAAAAAGGTGAAAGATGACATTATAATAAATTTACTAACACTAAATTTTTGTTGTGTTAATATATTGCGACGTATATGCTATGAATTTTAAGTAAAACTAAACTTTTTTTAGCAGATAGACGGTTTTCGGCCATGTGTTTATTTTGATGGGTGGAAATAATGTTAGCTTTGTCAACACTTTGGTTTAACTGTTCTCGGAGATGTGATTTTTTATTTTATTTTTGTGATTTTTATATTGTTATTATACGAGGGGTGTTTATATAATGGGTAGGTATATTGGCAGGCAATGTTTGCTATTGTTATTTAAGTCCTTAATAGCACCACATTTTAATTTTTACTTTGCCATTTTATTTAGTTGAAATAGGAATGAGACGTAGCAACTCCAAAAACTACAGAATAAGACTTTGAGAATAGTTTAAAATGTAATAGATATACCCCAATGAATCTAATGCTAGAAACTTTAAGTTTATTAATTGTAAAACAATACATTGTATATAATATAATGGTTTTTATCTGTAAAACTAAAATTGGTATAATGCCTCCTTACTTAAGTGGTCAATTAACAACGGTCGATTAAATTGACAACTACGGAAACAGAAATACCAACAATTGTTGAAATTAATGCTAAGTGTTGGACAATGTTGTGTCGGAAATGTCGAAGTGCTGAAATGAACAGCATAAGCTGGTGGTCAACATTTTCAGTTTTGAATATTTCTCATTTTGATCGATGAAGAATATAAGACGTACCTCAAATTATTTTACAAATTTCATATGCTACTTGATGCCATTTTTAAATGAACACCCAATATTTATTATTATTAATTTGATAATTCCGTTTCTCCATTCTTACGGACGCATACACATTTTTTCTTTTATATATTTTTAGATATTCTATGTCCGCTAATTGATGTACAATCTACGATTTCATTCTTGTGTGTATTTTTCTAGAACGTGTTGGCGCTTGACATTAAATCATAGGCCGCCCGCGCGACCATTGCCCCACAAATCTAAAATAATTGTGTCAAAGCAACATTACTTCCGCGTGTATGACTGGACAGCAACAAGAAACGAATTTATTTGAGTGAGAATTTATTGGCAGTAAATATCTCAAGAAGGCGTCAGAGAATGTTATTTAAATTAAGCGATAGTTTCCTTAATTTTAAGACTATTATTAGTAATTTTTACCTCTTATAATACGAGGGTTATTTTTTAAATAAGGTTCGTTTTTGAAATACTATAAATATCGTATCTTTCGCCTTTCTAGCTCTCTCAAAGATAATGTGTGCTTTTTTAAGACCTTTTTTTTTCAATAGGGAGAAATTCTGACATTAGAACAGTTAATTTGACAAGTCATACCGCCATTTTATTCAGTATTGTTTGACATTTCATAATGCAAAGACTTACACCCGAACAGCGTGTACAAATTGTGGAAATTTTTTTCCAAAATCAGTGTTCAGTAAAAAATGTTCACAGAGCGCTTCGCCCAATTTACGGCATACATCATTGGCCAACTGAGACAACTATTCGCAGCACAATTGAGCAATTTCGCACTCAATTTGTTCTTTTGGACTCTCATCCACCAACGAGATTGCGTAGAGTGCGGATTGAAGAAAATATCGTCGCCGTTGAGGCCAGTGTTGAGGAAGATCCAAATTCAGCGAATCGTCATGAGGCGCAAGAACTTTACGTGACTTTGTGGAAGATTATGCGCAAGGATCTTGGTTAACATGCCTAAAATGTTAAATTTGTGCAAGATTTGAAGCCTACCTACCATCGATTTCGACGTCAATTCAGTAATTGGGCGCATGAAAAGTTGTAAATCGATGCACTGTTTTACCGTCAAATTGTGTTCAGTGATGGAGCTCACTTCTGACACAGTGACACAGGTGACTCATCAACTACCGATGCACCCCGAAAAATGCACTGTTTCGTGCCGTTTGTGGGCCGGAAGCATAATTGGGCCATACTTTTTCAAAAAGGAAGAAAACCGAACTGTCACCGTCAATGCCGACCGGTATAGAGTCATGCTCAACGATTTTTTTGTTCCCAAAAGTGCGTGAACAAGGTACGGAAGACTTTTGATTTCAGCAGGACGGTGCTACATGCCATACTGGCCACGAAACAATCGATTTATTGAAGGATGTGTCCGGTGATGTGATTATCTCCAGAAATGGACCTGTACACTGGGCGCCAAGATCATGTGATTTGATGCCTTTGGACTATTTTCTGTGGGGTTATGACATTGGTCTATGACAACAAGCCAACAACTATTGTCGCCTTCGAAACCAACAGATTTAAAAAAATCAATTTTCAAACATTATAAACTTCTACTATACTGCTGCAAATTTCGTCTAAACACGCGCAAAGTATGTTGGGGTCAGATGCGCATGCGCACTGCAGCGATGGCGAGTTATTCTCACTCTCATTCCCAACAGACCTTATTTAAAAAGTAACCCTTGTATACAAACTCAATAAAATGTATCTAGTAGGCAGATTATTCTTTTCTTACATAATTATTGTCGTCATGATTTTCATAATTCTTTGTTCATATTTTGCTGCATTACACTCCAAAGATCCTAACTTATTGAACACGAAAAATTATTTAGATTGATTTGAATAATTCGATTACGAGAATCTATTATTTAATTAAGAAATAAATATTTACACCACTTTTTAATAGCCCGTACACATGCATATCTATTTTAAACATTTAAATCATCCTTTTTCTCATATCAATTGCCAAGTTCCATTATTGTTGCCACATACAAACACGGGTATTATTACTTCATACTTTGAACAGCAATATATAAATTTTATTGCATCGAACAACACCGATTATTTAGGTGGAGGTTTAGTGAACTTTGGTGAAGGTGAAATTAACATTAACAGTGATTTTTGTGCTTTTGTATAACAGGTTTCTTTTTGATCTAGAAATTCGGACGAAACGATCTTTTTGGATTGTTTAATAGTTATAAATATTAGTGAAACAATAACATAAACTTTTCTATTTCCAGTTAAGTTTGTATTAGAAACTAAACTGAAATATAAACTATTCTAAAAGAACATTGGATCATCAATAAGTGAAAGATAAACTGACTATTACGTTAAAATGTTATAAATACTTTCATGTTATAAATATGAAATTAAATATGTAGTAATAACAATTGTATTTGTGGTGTGATATAGTAAATAGTGGCTATGGAGACTACAGGAATAAAAGCAAGTTTTGTTTCTAAATTATACATTTTCCCAATACTTTTGACATCAACTTAACCCTAAAACGTAAGAGTCCTATTTATAATAGGTTAATTTAATAAAAAAATCCCTTAACCAAGAGACATGGATTTGAGTGAAACTTTGCAGTTAATTAGCGCTTTACGAGTTGGTATATAAGAAATCGTTTTCGGTTGCATGGTAAAAGCATTTTGACTGATGAAAAGCGATCTTCCAATTCAATCTATTTTTCTTTTTTATAAATAATATTTCATAGAAACAAATATTGATTAACATAGACATGTAGCCTTTATGAAATCTAGCCGAATATACTAAAAATAATCAAAAGTATTAAAAAGCCTGGAAACCACTAAAAATTGAGCACACTAATATGATTGAAAATCACCAAAATCAAGCAAAAATAGCTCAAAAGCACACAAAAAGCCATACGAAATCCCCTATTTTTAGATACCCCAAAATGGCTTGTTACTTCTGAACCAGACCGATTGACATATGGAAAAATCAATAAAAACAACCAAACTATAATACGAAACGACCAGGGAAGAGCGAAAAATCCTTCAAAACGACCCTAATTTTTATGTACCCAAAAAGTATCCAAACATTTGTAGACCTTCCAAAAGATCTCAAAACCATTTAAAACAACAAATTTTTATGATCTCCAAAAGATGTAAACTGCCATACCCTGAAAATAATTATAAAATTATTCAAAACGTGTAATGCCACAATAAATCCAGGGAGGATGGTGCTTTCGCCATAAAATACATACTTGAAATAAGAGACAAGATTAATAAAAGTTATAAAGTCTACAAAAACAGACGCCGACTTCTGTATTTCCACTCCCATAATACTCCCATAACTCCCATAATGGATAAATTTCAATATATGATTAATTAATATGAATACATTTTGCTTGTGGAATCCAAAGTAGATTTATATTTCCTGATGAATGTGGTTTGCATAATTAAGAATCGGTAAAAATCAAAGAAAAAGCCTAAAAAAACTAAAAAATTCTTCGTTACTTTAATATTACAAAATGCCTTTTCCATTACAGGACCAAATCAATTAAATACAAAGAAGAAATCGATAAAATACAGAAAGCAAAAGTATTCAAAGTTAACTGTAGGGACTTCAGAAATCAGCGATCTTGAGTCACAAAGTAGACAGGTCCTGTCTTTTTCAGGTGCAATACTAATATTTTGATCATTTTTGTACATCAGCTTCCTGCCACTATGTCCTCAAAATAAAAAATTAGAATCGCACAAAGGCGTGTAGGATTATTTAAATATCTTACAAAAACTAATTTAGATTTCAAAAAAGTCCATTCTAAACAACCTATATGAATAAAATTCTATTGTTAAACATCCAAATTTAATTACAATCTGCACAAAGATAATACAATAAGTAAATTGTATGTTTGAAATATTTCACATACAAGAATCTGTCCATTGAGAGTTTACTGTACAGATATAATTAGAAAAGAAAATTATTTTTTCTATTTTGCGTTCGAAATGAACTCATTATGAAACCCAAAACAGTATCGAAATGAGCTTCATTTCGATACGCTTTTTTTCATTTTCAATGTTGGCGTTGTTCGAATACAGAATTAAATATCATTGCTGTCATTTGATTTTAAGAATTTAAGTACATTTGATAGATATAATATATGTTCGTACTCTACACAAACAACGTATATTGTATACAATTGGCAACAAGATATATTAGTTTCTAAGTCACTCATGTTTATATTTTTAAATAAAATATCAAGTATTGTTAACGAAAATTAATAAATAATATGAAATATAATATACTTCGCGGATAGCAAGATTTAAATTTTACAATCTCTAGTATCAATGTGACCAACTGCATGCTTTATATAAAAATTAAACTCTGAACTTCCAAATTAAATAATTCCAATTTATTAATGTAAAAAATGCAAAATAGAAAAAATTGTATAAAAAACTAGTTTTATAAGGCCTTTTGCCGCACTCGCTCTTTAGAAAACTCGCCGCTATCGCGGCTCGTTTTCTAAACTGATCTCGTGCGGCAAAATGGTGCCTTATGAAACTTGTTTTTAATATACTATTTTGTTGCTTCTAGAAGATTAAAATTAAAATCTCGCAGGATTGAACCGGTTGAGTCTATGCGTTCTGATGAGTCGAGTTATTGGACTATTTGTCAGAGAATTGGGATGATTACTTTCGGCGTATTTTTCGGAGAAAGTTTCGATTTCGTCCTTCACTGTTTTTATTTTCAAGTCATAGGCTATGATACTATTTGAAGCATACCAAGTAACCTTGGTAATAATACGGACTATTTTAGGCTGAAATCTTTCCAGCATCTCATTGTTAGAGATGGAAACAATCCCCCAGCACTGAATTCCATAACTCTAAACGGGTATAAATGTTTTTTGTATACAAGGACTTTGTTTGCCAAGGACATAAATGAAAAACTAACATAGACAGATCGTCTAAAGGTATTTTCAGAAATTGCCTGAATATGGGGCTAAATTCAGTTAGTATTTTAACCCATTAATGCACATAGGCCACTAAAGCTGTCGCTATAAATATTCACTTCTTGGAAGAACACCTCAATAAAAATCGTGTAGATAAGCTCTCTTGAAATTCTACCATTTTATAAAGTTAAGAAATAAGTAATTAAACTTCTAGTTTCAAAAATTATTTTATTGTAAATACCACTACAATATTGTTTCGCCATACAATGGCTTCATCAGGTGGAAATACTACTAGTGTTTCATCCATCTGATGAAGCCATTGTATGGCGAAACAATATTGCAGTGGTATTTACAATAAAAGAATTTTTGAAACTAGAAGTTTAATTACTTATTTCTTAGCGTTATAATGAAGTTTCAACAAGTATCTCCTTCGTCAATTAAGTACTTTATAAAGTAATACAAATAAAATTGTTTTCTTTCTTCATTAGGTTTCTGAGTAGTAATACATCTGAATATAAGCAACAATAAAAATTAAAGAAAAAGTCTTTACTTGTCGCATGCCTAGATACAGAGAAAGTTATTACAATTTCCCTCGTGGTTTATCAAATAAACATATCTGTAAATACTTCTAATCTAAAAATATTACCTCCTACTGAATAATGATAAAGTGTATTTAAAAACAAAATACGGCTAGTCAATTAATAACGCTGGCTTTATTAAAAAGCACTCAAACGCGAACGGAAAACAAACGGTTACGAAAAGTGACATTTCAAGGCAACGATCTGGCTCAAAATCAAATAAATATCTCATAAACTATTATATTACTGCTTGTATTAACTGCGCAATATATCCTGGCTATTTTTAAAATCGTTTTTATTTACGACCAGCTTTTTTTTAATCGCGTTTTGTGTGTGTTTCTCCAGGAGGCCTATTCAAATACGAACGCCTATATTCGAACGCCATAAAATGGAGAAATGAACAACACTTAAGGTCCATAATTGCTTTGAAAACTATAAAAGATGCAAAAATAATTTAAGTATGTTACTTCTTTTGAGTTACCTATATCTCTGGACATAAAATCTAAACTTAGGAATATGTTTTGTTTTTAATAAAGTTATAATGTTCTCAGAAGCAAATTCAAAAATATTTTCCGAAAAAATTGCGAACTGTAATAGGACAACGTGTTTAAAAAAGAATTACATCTAGCTGTCCATGCATTTCTCCTATAAATTATGATGTTCTACATTCTTGAAATGCGGATATAGATAAAATGGTATGAATATTTTGTACCTGTCACTGTGAAAATTTATCATCGACAGATATGGTGATGAAATTAATAACAAGTGCAATTAGATTATTAACTTATTTAATAAGAAAACTTTAAAAATTGGATATTAATCAAACAACCAAGGTATATAAGTAATTTGTAGAAATTTTAATTATTATAATTTATAACAACTGTTCAAAATGGTCACCATCTGTTGAATGCATAATGCAATACGATGTTTCATGTTGTCAAAAATATTCTGAAATACCTTTGGTGTTATTTCATTACATTTAATTGTAATTATATTCATCAAGTCAATTAAGTTATTCATTCTTGTCTTATATACTTCATTTTTTAGCAATCCGAAAATAGAAAAATCTAACGGGGTAAGATCTGGTGACCGCGCTGGCCAAACACCTCTGCTTATAACTCGATGAGAGAAGTAAACAGTAGCCCCATCTTGCTGGAAGTAACCTCTATTGAATTTGTCTCGTTGCTCCTGGGTTAAAAATTGTGTTAATAACTGTTCTCGATATCGTTGGCTATTAATGTTATTGCGAAAAAATATTGTAATATGAGTCATTCGACGGGGCGTCATCTCGAGTCTCTCGGACGTTCGAGAACAAGTCGAGAGAAGTTCCAGAATAATGCACTGGCCGATATATAAGCCGTCGAGGGAGGAGAGGATTCATTCAACGGATAGTCGCTGCGTCGAATTGATATTGTGATAAATAAACATTGATATAAATATTGTGTAAATAAATATTCTTATAATTAGTTATTGGTTTTAAGTTGATATTTAGTGTATTCTGTTTTTATTGTTAATATAGTGTGTATTTAAATTAACGTTAGTTTTATTTAACGACCATTTATTTACGATGGGATACAGCTAACCATACTCCAACTTAAACATAATGTAAAGGGACTCGATGTAATTGTTTGGATTGTTTATAGACCATGTTCTGTAATTTTGTTTATCTACAAACCCGCTTAAATGAAACCTTGTTTCGTCAATAAAAAAAAAACATAGATCAAGAATTTCGTCGTTATTTAAATTTTCTTAAAAGAAGTTGCAATAATTAAGCCTACTAGTGTGATCTCTGGGTAAGATCTGTTGAACAATCGGTACTTTGTATAGATACATATTGCTGTGAAATTTTCCCCGCAAACATTTTGAAAATTTTATTATTTTTATGTACATTTATTTTGGATGTCAGTGTACAATTTTGAAATTTATTATTTATGAATGTATATTTTATTTTGATTTATATTTTTGACTAGCGTTGTTGTAGTACGCCGTTTTCCCATGCCATTTCCGCAGACACTAAATGTTATCTGAGTTGAGAAGACGTGTTTTATAAGATACATTTTTTTATCTTAGCTTTTATCTTGTGCTTGATTTCAATACCGTTATATTTATGCGAGTTTGCTGATCTCGTAGTGAATTTTATACGTTTTTCTAACTCAGGTATCTCGTGAAAAAAAATATTTTTTTTCATTTATGTAAGTTAAATAAATTACTAATTATTATAATTACTATTATTGTTTGAATGATTTGAACTGTGTATTTTCATTGTATTAATTTGGATATATATATTTTTAATCTTAGTAGTTGGATTGATGACAAAGAACGTTTTTTTAAAATTTCTAAAGTAAAAATTCTGTAACTATAAAATTTTGTTCGCTTTGTATCAAGGGCATTTTTTTCATGTGGCTTGCACATGCGTTTAGAGTTTGTTCGGTCTGTCATATAGCTTGTTTACGTTAAATATTGTGGGAGAAATTAAAATACGTCTTTGCAATTTATTAGTTTTTAATTTTGCTCGGGAGTCAATAAGGATTTTTTTATTATACGCTTCGGTCATTTTCGTATAATATTTTTGCCTTAATAATATTGTTTAATGATGCAATATTTATCTTAATACTTCATTAAGATATTTTTTTTTATTTTTGTAATAAAATTTCATTTTAATTTTATTGTGATTTTCTTTTTACCTTTGTTTGAACTCTTGTACTGGCGCTATATAAATTTGTAGAAGAGAAAAACCACGTTTTCCGATTGGAACCCTGAGGGAAAAGCAGTCTCATCTGGAATATAAACCGACTGAATATCTAAGCTGGACAGATTGGTTGTGAATTGTGAATAAGCAATATTTAAAATCACAATTCATAGCACTATGTAAACGACACTTAAAAATTCTATGAACGGTACTAGAAGATACGCTCGTTTAAAATGATAAACGACAAACTATGTAATGTATGTGGGTTTTCTCCAACAAGGTTTTCTACGTGTTCAACAATATTTTGCTGTGTACGTGGTCTACCAGAACTTTTGCCTTTTAACACAGATCCTGTAACTCGAAACTTCTCCACGACTAGACGAATGTGATGATGTAAAGCGGTATTATCCACAACTCTGTTAGGAAACTATAAGTGAAACTGTCGCTTACATTCCGTGTAGGAATATTGCCATTCTCCGCTAAGAAATTGTTCAGAATATGCTTTAACAATAAAAATATTTTATTCTAATGCTTTAATATCGAGTACAAGGGCAGTATTCCTGAAATCCCCAAAACGTATTCAGAAATTTCACGAATTGTGTCCTCATACCCCTGAGCCACCACTGCCGATTCTGACACATTGGGGTACATGGTTACGGGCGGGGTTTTACTATCATGAACATTTTGAAAAAATTAAGCCAGAAAAAATTTTAAGGTGCCCAGATTAAAATGGATTTACAAAGTATTCGTGAGAATTACTTGGGACTAGAAGAAGCAATAACAAATTTAGAAAATTCGTCGCTGTCGTTAGAGGAACCACTGCAAATCGTTGAAGATGTTCACGCACAACTGTGTGCTGTAGAAGACGCAAAAAGTGAAAGTGTTCTAATTAAATTTGTAAGTCTTTTAGACAGAAATGCAGATTTTGACACCTTAACACGTATTTGTGAGGACACGTCTACAGATGCGATAAGTTGCTTAAAAAAGTATTTTGATTATGCGAATATAACATCACTAGATGTAGAACGCTCGTTTTCCGAATATAAACATATTTTTTCCTCACGACGGACATGTTTTTCAGAAATAACCTTAGAAATGCACCTGGTGTTGAAAATATACAATCGAGTTTCTCCAGTTTGTCAATCCTTGGAAGACGCTTAAAACGGTAAGTGTTTTTTAAATCCTCTGTCGTGCACACAATCACTGATTTCATACATTTTCCATTTTATTTATAGGTACATACAACGCTGCTATAATATGTACTATTCTTATTTTTCGTGTGTTTATGCATATTACTTTAATAGCAGAAAACCAAATGTATATTTAATTATTTCTGGTGGGATAAATGTCTCTACATCTATACTTGAATCGGTAACAAGCTCCTGTTGCGTCCCCATTCTATCGCATATTTTAATATATTACGAATTACACTCCCATACCGGTGCTCATGGCGCACACGGAAATTGGTCTGCTCTACTAATAACTATCGATTGCCCTATACGGGAAAGGATCACTTAGAAAGAAATGGGATGCTACCTTTTGTTATTAATTGTGACATGGATTTTGTGACAAAAGCCCAAAATATGGTCGATTTAGTTTAATTAACTTTAGTTTTATGAAATTTGTATTTTAACTTCTAACAAATAAATTCATTTTGAGACAATGAACACTTATTTATGGACGAAAACAAATCTAAAATCGGACACTTATTTCTGGACGGAGGGAGTAATATTTTATCAATTATTGAGGATATCAAATTAAAATTTTATACACTTTCAACTATCAATACCTTTCTACCAATCTGTGTAGCCTCTAATTTTCATCCACTTAATTTGATTTTTTCTCGATATCAATTACAAAAGACGATTTTTTTTGATACACCAAATTTGCTGACATAAAGAAAATTCAAAAATTCTGTTTTTATTTTGCGCAATGTGACCTATATATTTCTTTTATTTATTATTCGTTCCGTCACATAAATTGGTCGAAAAGATGAATGTGTTCATGTTGGTCATGAATACTAGAAGCCAAAATTCTCACTGGCACATTATAAAATAATATTCTTCACCCTAAAAATATATCGAAAATGTATTCTTCCTGTATGAAAAAAAGGCATGTGCAGTGTATTTTTAATTTGTATGTGTCATGAAATGAGGTTATCACTTTCTTGGCATGCAGGATAAGCGTGCTCAGACAAAACAAAATGTACTTCAAGGAGAAATATTTGATCGCAAAAAAAAGAAGTGTAGTTTAATAATAAAAATAGAATTTTATATTTTATTGGATTAAATATATTTCTTTCAATTTGTTAATTAATGTGCATATTATTATATATTATATACGTAACCTGAATTTTGCATAATTATATCTACAACTTGCATTAACTATTTCTTAATCAAAAACACGCAGTTCTGTGTTATTATCGGATTCTGCAAGATCAAATTACTTTTCCTTCTTATTTCACATTCTGCTGGAGAACTAGAGAGACATGCAAGAGAGAAGTAGATAGTGCATCTTTTGCACCACTTAAGCACCACTATTACTGACACCAGGTGTTGGTCCGGCGTTGGTAATAAAATCTTTCATATTGCCTTTTAAAATCACGAAGCCCTTGGTATTAACTCTCAATATCCCAGATGCGGTTTTTGAAATTGATTTTGATCAATTATTGCGACATCGCCATTAAAAATATATAGAAGAAAACCTATTTCACAGTAGTAGCTACTCGTATTCATTAAACATTAATTACTTATCTAAAACTGCAATGTTTTCATCTAATCCAAAACTCTGAAGTCGCAATAAAATGAATTCCGAAACATCATTAGTTTAAAGATATTTTTTTAACTCCAATAGTGTGGTAATTTGTCTTCATTGACAAACAGCTATTGTTGTGACTAGGGCTGGGCGATACCGACGTTTTCGGTATCGGGTACCGATACCAATCGAGGTATCGATACTTAGCGCTGTATCGGGTCTGTGCACGGTATCGATTCTGAGTACTGGAATCGGTAAAGTATCGACAGGTATCGATGCTTTGGAGTCGATACCTTGGAATCGATACTTTGGAATCGATAGCTTAATTCGATGCCTAGAAATCAATATTCATAGCCCGTTTTCTAGGTGTCGATTGTTTGATATCGGTTTCAAGAGATATAAAATTAATTTACCGATTCTACCATAACTACGGTATAAAATTTGCAATATTCTGAAATTTTTTTTTGTAATAATTATAGTTATGTCATAATAAGGATATTTTCTACACGCAATAATAACATCCTTTTAATTATATATTATATAATATATATAATGCATATATACTTAAAAATTCTTTACTTAAAAAGGTATTGCATCCTTTACGTACATTTAAAAAATGCACAAAGGTAAGCTACCCGATACATCGCTACCCGATACATCGCTAACTCGATACATCGATACTTAGCGAGTACTGGAATCGGTAAAGTAAGGATAGGTATCGATGCTTTGGAATCGTTGCTTTGGAATCGATACCTTGAATTGATACCTTGGAATCTATACTTTGAAATCGATACCTTGGAATCGATACCTTGATTCGATAACCTAGGTATCAGTATTCATAACCCGTTTTCTAGGTATCGTTTGTTTGATATCGGTTTCAAGAGATATAAAATTCATTTATCGATTCTTCCATATCTACGATATGAAATTTGCAATATTGTGATATTTTGTTTTTTTTTTGTAATAATTATTAGAGAACGGACGCCATTTCCATAAAACGCAATCGGCATTTGGAATTGTGTATAACGTCGCTCAGTACATCCCGGCGTAATTCAATGAAGTATTTGTTTGACTTACTCGGACACCTGGTCTCGCCGCGATAACAATGGACAAGCGAGCTATTGTATTCGGAGAATATAGTGTTTTTTAAAGTGTTTTCATGAGCGTAGATAGAAGCGGGGTTTTTATAATGTATTTTATTTATTAGTTTATATTTCGTAAGATAAATAAAGTGCTGTGAGTAAGTTTCTTGTTTTCATAGTTTTAACTGTTAATTACATCGTAATTTTTGTGATAGATCCTGTTTAATATCGTTTGATTGAATCTATTTCTACCAATTATTTCGACGTAAGAGTGCATTGAATTTCGTTCAGTTTCAATAACTTACGCACACATTTTTAGTTTTCATTTATTTAGATCTAGAGCATTGTTTAAGTTACTTTTTCAGACATGATATGGAAGAATGTCGAGAACGGCATTGTAAAACAATGGCGAGTTGGATTGATGGTCATACTGATTGTATGTCCATTGTCAGTGATTCCGAAATTTATTACAAAATCCGTAAAATATCGTCAAAAATTCGTCGCTGAGGATCGCAAACACGTCTAAACTCTGTAAAACTTTTATGGCGGCTAATATTCCATTAAATAAACTTAGCAATCCCACTTTAAAAATATTTCTTCAAAAATATACTGGTCGAAATGTTCCTGATTAATCAACTTTACGCAAATATTATGTTTCTAGGTGCTATACGAGAACAGTCGAACGCATTAGAAGCCATCTTTTAAATCAATACATATGGATAAGCGCCGACGAAACGGTGGATATGTTAGGACGCTGTGTGGTAAATGTTGTAGCTGGTGTACTACATCCAACTATTCCCTATAACTCATATGTAATAGCAACAAGTGTTATAAATAGAGTTGATGCGGAAACAGTTGCTGAAACCATTAAGGAGAATATGCAAAAAATGCTTCATTCGGCCACGTACAAAGAAAAAATACTTTTATTTGTCAGTGATAGTGCTGCGTATATGTTAAAAACAGGCAGACTATTGAAGAAAACATATCCTAATATGCTGCATATTACTTGTGTAGCACATGCTCTCCACAGAATCTGTGAATATATCAGAGACACTTTCCGGAAGTTGATAGACTTGTATCAGCTTTTAAAAAAGTTTTCAGAAAAGCACCATTGAGAGTAGCTCTTTTCAGGGAAAAATTTCCATCTCTGTCACTGCCTCCCACTCCAGTAATAATTAGATGGGGAACATGACTGGAAGCTACTAGTTATTATGCTGAGAATTTCGATAGTCTAAAACATTTCGTAACACTGCTAAAGGAGGATGCTAGAAGTATTGGTGAGTGCAAGGAGCTCACACAAATCCCAAATTTAAACAATCAGTTCTACTTTCTTCACGAACACTTTGGAAAATTGCCAAAACTAATCACTTATTTTGAAAATCGAAATCTCAAATTAAATGACGGATTAACCACATTAGATGTGGCTGTTAATAATTTGAAAAGTATTCCAAGTGACTTCGGATGTGGCCTTCGGCAAAAGTTTGAAGCAATTCTTAATAGAAATCCAGATTTAATTACATTGCAGCAATTATGTATGGAGACAATTCCACAAAATCTAACGGTTAAATATCAAAAAATAAAAGAATATTTCCAGTATGCACCTATAACCAGTTGCGATGTAGAAAGGACGTTTTCTATTTATAAGGATGTACTTAATTCAAAGAGAACAAAATTGACAGAAGAAAACCTTGAGAAACTATTGCTAGTCAATATTAATACTCCTTTACTCAACTTGAATGACAAAATGAACAAATAAAAATGTTCCAATTATAGAAATAAAATTAAAAACTTTAAAAATACAACTTTTCAACAAATACATATGTATTTCGTAATTTTATAGATCACCACCCGTTTGTTTTCCAATTATATAAATAAAATTAAATATTTTAGAAATACAGCCTTTCGCCAGTACTGCACTGAGTGGTAAGCGTGTCCGTTCTCTAATAATTATAGTTATTATGTTTATGTTATAATATGGATATTTGCTACGCATAATATAAAATTCAACAACATCCTTTGAAATATATACTATATAATATATATATAATGCTATATATACTTAAAAATTTTCTACTTAAAAAGTTATTTCATCTTTCATGTACATTTAAAAAAATGCACAAAGGTAAGCTACCCGATACATGGCTACCGATACATCGCTACCCGATACATCGATACTTAGCGAGTACTGGAATCGGTAAAGTATCGATAGGTATCGATGCTTTGGAATAGATACCTCGCTACCCGATACATCGCTACCCGATACATCGATACTTAGCGAGTACTGGAATCAGTAAAGTATCGTTAGGTATCGATGCTTTGGAATCGTTACCTTAGAATCGATACCTTCGTTATATGAGGTATCGGGGAATCGATACCAGTTACGATGTATTGATACTTCGCCCAGCCCTAGTTGTGACTACAAAGGAGGACTTTCGCAGTATACTTCAATAACTTTACTGCTATGTATTAATAATTACTAATCAATTAGGATTTAAACTAATCGCATTTGTTAGTTTGTTAGCTAATTATCAGAGAGCGGACTCGAGCGATTAATGATTCATAGCCCATAGGCGTCTGCCTTGTGTTCGCAATTGGTTTATTTCTTTAAGCGGTCCATGAGTTTCGAACGATTTGATACATGTGGCTTGCTGTATAAGTGGCACATACCTACATATGCAGTTAATATGTATCTGTCAATGCACAACAGAGCGAATGTAATAAACAGTTTGGTAACCGGCAGCAACTACTGCTGAAACAAAAGTAACGCTGACAAGCGAATTACATATCGAATTTTGAATAAAAATAGTTTACAAAGAACAAAACTCAAAACTATTTTTTCTGTGAAACATTGATAGTGTAAAACATTACTATGAACAACTAAAATTTGTTCAAAGTGTTGCTGTGCTAAATTAGTTCATTTAGATGTTAAAACGTCTTTAAAAATCAAAAATGTCCGTTCCACGTCACAACTGGTGATGGATGCGTGATAAAAAAATGTAAAAGTGCACCACACTTCGAATGTATAGATTTTTCTATCGGTTCTGGGCAGAATTGATATAATATATTCAAATCTGGATTTATGCTTTTTGTCTCAACTTATCATCATTTGGAAAATGACCCCTGATGTATTCACATACTCTGTGTAGTGCATGTGCTGCACAGGTAACGTGTAGCATATTGGGATAAGATTGCTTTAATAACTTCCCTGTTTTTAACATATAAGCTGCCGCATCAGTCAAAAACAATAGCATCTTGTCTTTATAGTTGTTATCCGATGACAGAATATTATGAATACATTGATCAATTACTTCTGTAACTGTTTCAAAATTTACGACTGGCAATATTTTAGTTGCAATTAAGTATGATTGGTATGAAGTTGTCGGATGAAGAATACCAACAACTATATTTGACACATATCGTCCCATTACATCCGTTGTTTCGTCTGCACTTACCCAAAGATAATGACCAGATAGGTTAGTTCGTATTTTTTCAATGGTTCTCTAATAACATTTTGGTAAGTGGTATTTACGTAAAATAGATTCATCTGGTATATCTATCTATATCTATCTATATCTATCTATACTATCAGCATATTTTCTAAGAAACCTCTCTTGAGGACTGGATTGTTAAGCTTTTTGAATGGGATATTGGCCGCCATGAAAACTTCACACAGTTTTTGTTAAAAGTGTCAGGTGCAGATTGATATATGTTATCTAGATGAGTTTTTGAAGAAAATGTCTCTGGACATTACACTTTTGTGGACGCCTTAAACTTAATGAATAGGCACTGCAATATATCTCGGTATCATTAAGAATATGCAACCAATCTCTAAGGCCTCTAATCCATCCTATCATGGTTACCCTACGAGAATTCTCCATAGTCAGTGAAAATAAAGAGAAATACTAAGAACAGAAAGAAATGGACTGAAAAAAAGAAACGAAAACTACTTCAAAAATAAGGTATGTAGTAAATTAAAATTTATATTTATAAAAAATTAAAGGATAAATATACAATATAACAATATAAAACGAATTTTTTAAAATACTAAAAGTTGTAACTAAATAACATTGAAAGAAACTAAACCAGAAACACGCCACTGTAAAATAGAATTTATGAATGAATAGACACAATAACGACGAAAACAGTCATGACACCTTGCTTCGCATTAGACCATTCAGTGGTCAATGCTACAACTCATTTAGTAAAGTATGTTTTTCAATAGGGAGAAACTCTGACATTATGACAGTCAATTTGACAAGTCGCACCGTCCTTTTATTCAGTATTGTTTGACATTTCATAATGCAAAGACTTACACCCGAGCAGCGTTTACAAATTATGGAAATTTATTCCCAAAATCAGTGTTCAGTGATATATGTTCACAGATCGCTTCACCCAATTGAAAAATTTCGCATTCAATTTACTCTTATGAACTGCCATCCATTAAGTGTGCGCACTGAAGAAAATATTGTCGCTGTTGAGGCCAGTGTTCAGGATGATCTAAATTCATCGATTAGTCATTGTGCGCAAGAACTTGACCTGTGCCCATCAATTTTCTAGAAAATTTTGCGCAAGGATCTTGGCCTTACATGAATTGAAGGCAACCGTCCATCGTTTTCGACGTCGATTCACTCTTTTGCCATCAAATTGTGCTCAGTGATGAGGCTCACTTCTGGCTCCGTGCCTTTGTGAATAAGCAACATATTTGGTGCAGTTTGTGGACAAGAGACATAGTCGGGGATTACTCAATTTTTTTCTTCAGCCATTGACAACCGGCAACAAGTTGGCAGACTTCTCTAAAGCCTTTAATTCCATAGACCACGGTATCCTCCATACATTCGATTTCTTTAGTTTTTGCCCTGCGCTGGTTAGGTTAATGTCACCGTACCTCGTGAATTGTGTTCTGGCTATGTGTTTTTTTTTCTATTAATCTCAAGGTTCAAACCTTGTGCCCTTGCTTTTCACCATCTTTACTAATGATCTCTTAGATAAATTAAACTGTCAATCTTTGGGGTATTCTGATGATCTACAATAATCTACAATATCATCCGCACACACTCCGATTGCAACAAATTGCAAATTAGTCTTTGTATAATTGAAGAATGGTGTAACCATAATAAAATTTTATTGAATATTTCAAAGTGTTGTGTTGTTTCTTATACTCGATGTACTGGCCCTAAAATATTTGATTATTTTGCCAAATCAGAGTTGGTGACTCGACTGAGTCGAAGGCACATGATCTGGGCATACTTTTTGACTCGCAACTCACATTTCCTCAACATGTTTCGTGGATCTGTGCCTTCAAAATCAACTGGATTTCTTATTAGGTCGCGAAGAACATTTCGTCAATTAAGAATTTATGTTATGCTTTAGAACGATGCAAGTTGAAGTATGCGTCCTTAGTAGTGCGGTTTCTTTATTACACATATTAATCAATTTCCATTAAAAGGATCCAGAAGAGGTTTCTGAAATAACTCTCTTTCAGAGTGACTGGTACTTATCCTAAACGAAGAACAGACTACAATAGTCTTTTGGAGTCCCCAGTACGCAAACTTTATCTTGACATAGGAGGATGCATAGTGCTAAATTTTTACTAAATCCTTTATGAAACACAATCGATTGCTCATCGGCATTAGCCTATATTAACTTCAACGTACTCGTTTCCAACATTAGCCACAGCGAAAACCAATTCACTATACAAGATCTCCCGTATCGTTATGTTCAAATTTTTGGGAGTGTAAAGTAGACT